>CM060910.1:728829287-729506273 GCA_030737875.1 Allium sativum
CATCAGTCTGGAGATGATAAGCCGTGTTCAAACACAGCTCGGTTCCCAAAGTCTCTTGCAAAATCTTCCAAAATCCACTTGTGAAAAATGGATCTTGATCACTCACTATGCTCTTCGAGACACCATGGAATCGAACTATCCATTTTATATATAGCTCAGCCAACTTCTTTGCTGTCTTAGTCGATCTGACAGGAAAAAAACCTTGTGCTTTTGGTCAAATGATCCATTATGACCCAAATTCCTTCATTTCCTACCCTGGTCCTAAGTAGTCCATCGATAAAATCCCTCGATACTTCCTCCCATTTCCATGTAGGAACTTCTAATGGCTAAAGCAATCCACTCGGCTTCTCTTTTCAGCTTTCACTAACTGATAATTTATACATTTGGAAATAAAACCAACATCTCTATTCATTCCTTCCCAATAATAAGCTCGCTTCATATCATGATACATCTTATTACCACCAGGATGAATTGTCAACTTTGAGTGATGACATTCTCTCAGCACCTCATCTCTAAATCCATCAATATTAGGAACAACCCAGCATCCTTTCTTCCGAAGCCAACCCTCTCAATAGACCTCGAAATCCTTATCCTTTTCTGGTTCCGCTCACGCTTCCAACTTTTGGATAATCTCGTCAAGCTTTTCGTCACGCTTTTAGCTTTTGCCAACCATTTCGATGAGAGTAGTTCTTAACGATAAGCTTGCCAACATTTCAGTCTCTAAATCACATTTATGTCTGAAGACAAATCCTGCCATGTACTCGAGGTGCTCCCATTCTGAAAACATTGCTCCTAAACCTGCATGTCTTCGACTTAACGCGTATGCCACTGCTTATATTACCAGGAGTATAGGCGATATCAAAATCATACGATGCCAAAAACTCTAACCACCGCTGCTGCCGGAGATTCAAATCCTTTAGGGAGAAGATATACTTCAACGACTTGTGATCTGTAAACAGCTTGAATCGAACTCCCAATAGGTAATGTCTCTACATCTTCAGAACAAATATGATCACTGCCAACTCCAAATCATGAGTCAGATAATTCCTTTCGTGTGGCTTCAGATATCCACTCGCATATGCCTCAACTCTATCCTTTTGCATTAGCACCGCTCTAAGTCCAGTACCACATGCATCCGTATATACCACCATTTCATCATTCCCGCTTGGAATGGTCAAAACAAGAGCACTGGTCAATCTCTCTTTCAGGATTCCAAAAGCTTGATCACACTTCGCATCCTATGTGAACACTCGATTCTTCTTCGTCAATCCTGTTAATGGTGCATCTATCTTGGAGAAATCCTTGATAAATTGACGATAATACCCAGCTAACCTGAGGAAACTCCTCACGTCCGTTGCATTCTTAGGTATACACCAATCCTGGATTGTTGCCACCTTAGAGGGATCTACCACTATTCTTTTTCCAGAAGCAACATGTCCCAAGAACCTTGCTTCATTCTTCCAGAAGTGACACTTCGAAAACTTAGCTCTCAGCTAATGCTTTCACAAGATTTCCAAAATAATTTGCAAGTGCATCTTATGCTCTTCCTCATTCCAAGAGTAAACCAGTATATCATCCACGAATATAAGCACGAACTTATTCAACTAATCTCTGAATATCCTATTCATAAGATCCATGAAATATGTTGGCGCGTTGATCAATCCGGCATCACCAGCCACTCAAAGAAACCAGATGGTGTCCTAAAAGCTGTCTTTGGCACACTATCCTTCACAAATCTCAACCGGTGAAATCCCATCGCCAAATCCATTTGGGAAAAAACCTTGACTTCGTGAAGCTGATCAAACAAGTTGTCTATTCTCAGCAATTGATACTTGTTCTTCTTAGTCACTTTGTTTAGCTAACGGTAATCCACACACAATCTCAAAGATCCATCAGCCTTGGTTGCAAACAAAATTGGTGCACTCCATTCGGACATGCTTCTCTGAATGAATCCTTTACTCAAAAGGTCACTAAGTTGCACCTTTAACTCTCGTTGTTGTCTAAGAACCATCCGCCTAAGAGGCAAATGATAGGTCTAGCACCTTCAACCAAATCTACTCTGAAATCTCGCGATGCAGTGGCAACCCTTTGGCCTCTTCAAAGACATCATCAAACTCACTAGCGATCGACACAGATGACAAGTCTTTCCATGGAGTCACAAGTGAATATAAAAAGCTTACGAACACATCATCTTCTAGCTTACATCAAATCATAACCATTCGCTCTTCCACATTCCCGACTATCACCTCGAGCTTCTCGCAGTCCACTTTAGCCGCATACCTCTTGAGCCAGTCCATATCCAAAATAATGCTAAACCCAACGAAGTTCAGTACAAATAAATTACACACAAAGGATCAACCATGACTCGATAACACTATACCACGACAAAACATACACAGACTAAACGAACCCCCGACTGGATTAGTCACAACTATTGGTCTGTCACAAATATCGAGTTCCAAACTCAAACGGCACATAAGCTCATTGCAAATGAAAGAATGTGATGCTCCAATATCAAACAACACTCGAACTGACACACCTCCGATAGAAAGCGTACCTTGAACAACAACACTCTTCCCTTTCTCCTCTGCCATAGATGCTCTTGAAGAAGATGCCACAGCCCCCAAAGCATACGCCTTTACTATTTGTTTACCCTTTAGCGGTTCTGGATAATCCTTCTTGTTATGCCCAGGCTTACCACAGTTATAGCACTTCCTCTCGGCTTTCGGATTCTTACAATCCTTGGAAAAATGGACCTTCTACTGGTAGTTTAAGAAACTCAATTCGCTTTTCTGCTTCTCTGAACATCCTCCCCTTACTGTTATTGTTGCTTCCTTTTCCCGTTTCCCATTTTGTTATTGCCACCCTGCTGTGGTTTCAGATCCTATTTGGTTGCAGCAACAACTTCTTACTGGGGTAATAAACTCTCGTGCCTCAAAGCTTTCTCGATGATCTTCTCGTAAGGGTCATCAAGATGATCAACTAACTGCCTCCCAAGATATGTATCCAAGCCAATGACGAACTTCTCATTCTTCTGATACAGAGTCTCAATATATGAATGAGCATATTTGGACAAAGCTTCAAACTCAGAAATGTACTCCAACACTGGTCGACCATTCTACTTTAGCTCAACAAACTTCTTAAAACAAAACTAACTTTTAGGATGTAGAAATTAACTTCGTCTCGAACTTGATTTGAAATTTATCCCAAGTAATATCATCCTCAGGAGTCTCTAAAGTGATAGAGTTCCACCAATCCATAGCTCTGCCCTGTAGCTGCCTTGATGCAAACTTGCACTTATCGATCTTCAATGCCCAAATTTCTAAATATATGAACACAAGTATCAAGCCATCCTTGAATCTCAATAGTCGGCTTTGTCCCTTTGAACGACTTCCTACCAAGAGTAGAGAAATCCTTATATAGCTTGGCGAAATCAGCCACCCTAAGCACTTACACTTGAACACTAACATCTGCCCCCGTAGCTTCTGGAGCGGGTACCCTCCTCATGATCGTTGCCACCATGGCCTCGAACATAGCCGGGTAGTCTAGTAAACCACCATCTCCGCCTTTAGGAATAGGCTCTTCCCTAGTAGTATGTCTCAAAGATCGACAACTCATTCTAAATATAAAAATAGAATGATTGGTCCACTCATGAGAAAAACTACAGTAGAGTTCAAGCGCTACTATACTATATACTATAATACAGTATTCATCCATTAGAAAGTACATATATGTCTCTCATACGTCTTTATGCCAATGAACTTTGGATAAAACCGATTAACCTGGCTCTGATACCGAATGTGACGATAGGCCCATACCTTTCGCACAAACCAAGGAAATAGTGTGATGTATGACGTGCCAGACCGATAGAGGACAATCGTTAAGGAAGAATAACACACGCGGAAACCTATCATATAACTCACAACGCATGGAGAAATTATAATAGAATATATGCAACAGGAGATAATAGTGAAGCATAACTGAGCAAAATCTTAAACTTTCATATCATCATGAAAGTTATCCATACATCAAACTGAATTACAATAGGCCTCACTATAGGTTCACTCAGAGTAGCATGCATAAATATCAATAGAAACAACATATATGAATTGTAGGAAACTAATACGTAAGCCTCTAGCTCGTCGTCACTCAGCAGCACCGTCCTCATCAAGATCTACTACATGCCACCTAGTCTGCCCATCTAAAACATGGATGAACAACCCAAGGTAATAAAAAGAAAGCATAAAACCTTGAGTCAGACAATAGTCTTAATGAGCAATAAAAAAGCTAACAACATCATCAATAAAGTATATGAAAATAGGAAGATCAATCATCTAAACTGCTAACACATCAACAGAGAAGAAACTCAAGCCCATCTCTTCCACAACCGATAGTGATAGCCTTTCCCATAGGATTAGAGAAGAAACAAACAGTACATCAATAACAACCAATTATCTATACCATTATAATCGAGCTCAGCACCTCCAAAGCACAAATCCCGAAGGCCGAAACAACATTAGATAAGCACCCAAGAGATATCTCCCTCGACATCGGACAATCCACACAAGACGATACAAGCAACAACAACATCCATGACTCTAGCTATCACCGCCTTCCTTGTCTTGAAACCAACGTTAATCGTATGACTAGCCATCTTGCCATCTTTCAAGGGCTAATGGTAACCTCGGCTCTAGCAAAACTCCATACGCCAGTGTGACTCGTATCTAGGTCCATCATGACTGCCTAGGGTACTCAACTATTTAACTAGTATTTTGGGCGTCCCCATTATACCCTTACTTTGAGTACGCTAGAAGCTCCGACTAACGACGATGCCTTGGCCTTCAATAACTTTAGCCGTCATCATCGGTGACTGTCCATAAGCTCAAGCGCCTTCTCGAGCAGCCATTATCCACGAGCTCAAATCATCTTGAGTCGTCTTCATAACCTCGTCGCATCATGTCATGGTCAACGAACATTTCACTTTGCTTCGAATACTCCATCTGAATTCACCTCGAAGCTACGCCCATCGTCGAACCAAAAATAAACTTCATTTGGCCAATGACATATGGGTTGTTCCTGTACACTGTCCACAGATCCATATGGATCGCACACGATCCATCAATGGATCGCATACGGTCCATCCAATGGATCGCGCATGTTCATACATGCAGCAATCAACCGGATCAAAAGATTCATCATGCCCCTCTCTTGCCTGATCCAATCTTTGCCATGCGCTCCATCCCATTTTGCCCGATCCATCGTGTGCAACTCGAGATGATCCACTGTTTCACCATGCACACCTCAAGACTTTCCACTGATCCATCAATGCCTGATCCAACCCCTTTAGCCAATGATCCATGTTCTTTTGACCCATACCTTGCTAAGCGATCCATCGGATCGTACTCAACCCGATCCATCTTTTCCCTACGAGCTGATCCATGCATCTGCACTCGATCTGATCTGCCATTCCACCGTGGGCACCCTTGTCAGATCCAACTTTTCACCATGTTCTCGGCCCATCCATCATATTTGCCTTATCACGATTCGATATGCATGTCAGATCGATCCATATGCATGTCAGATCGATCCATAATTATGTTGTGTGCACCACGTGATCATTCACCAATCCAAGCCTTGCAATGTTCACGTCAATCCACGCCTAGATCGTAAACGATCCATCAACACGCGATGAGCGAAACCGATCCATCACCAACGACGAACATCTATACACATGACTCATCCAAATCGACCAATTTCATCCAAACGATCATTAACACAACAAATCAATCATCAACATTCATTAGAATAACAAATAATCATTACACAAACATATGAAATTCACCAAATCATGATAAAATAATAAACAAATCAATTAAATGGATCTAAATTGCATAAACATAAGAATTAACCGTTATAACATACTAGATTTGATCCTATGGTGAGATCCGAATTCAAAACAAACTTACCTCGATTAGATCTAGGTGAAAACAGCTTGAAATGGTGGAATTAAGATCAAATAAACCCATATACTTGATTGAATCCGTGTGAGAGATGCGTATCTCTCACTAAATCCACAAAATAGCTTGAAATCAATGAATCTCTAATCCGAACATCGAAGAAAAAAAAACGGCCTTTAAATCAACTTAGTTGATGCGATCTACCCATCCTCGATGTTGATATTCAATTTTCTTATGTAAATATATGAATTAAACTGAAGCGGAGGTGTATTTGATTGAGCCGGAGAACCACATGCACCCAACCAAATGAGTGAATGAAGAAACTAAACTATTCTTTCTACCCCTATCCTCCTATTTATAGCCAACAACCCCTAGCCTTAACAGGCCTCACTAATCAGCCCACTAATGACTAATTAGCCTGTTCACAAAACTAGCAACACTAAAACAGCGATTCCTCCCAAACTGCTAAGCCAAAGCTTTAATGTAACCATTTTACAGAATTGTAAACACCATTTCCGATCCAATGAAATTGATCCCAACACCTGATTCAATCCTAGTTAATAGTTAAGCCCTAAACAAAAATAACAGGGGTAGAGTGGTCACAAATAAAATTGATAAAAATCATGGACATATCCTACATCCCCATGAATAACATATCAAAACATTGACAATGATCCGACCCTTGGAGAATTAAATAAAAATATTTTATGATCTTTTAATACCTAAAATGCGAGTTGTTACGCCATTGGTCTCGGAATGGTCACCAGGATTATTTTGAGTATAAGGTTCGATATGTTCGGGGTTCCGAAGATTTTGGGCTTGGTGAATAATGTTATGGATGGAGGTTATATATAACCTCATCACTTCTACCTCTTCCAGTTTGAAAACTCATCCTCCATCTCCTCCTCCATGGCCAAAATGTCCCAGCTAAATCCATTCATTTTTAGCCAAAACCCCTAATATGAAAGTTTTTCGTATCAATGACACGAACTCAATGGCGCCTGGCACTTACTGATTGTATGTCAGTGGTGGTTGAAAATCGCCAAAATCCAGGCAGGCCCATTCCTTTATTTTGCTTGTTGTGACTTCCTTGTCACGTATTGGCACGCGGAACCAACAACAAAATTGTAGAGGGTTGGAAAACAAAGAGATTGGCACTGGTATGAGGTCAATCGGAGTTCGTATGAGGGAAAATCTGCGTTTTAGTGATTTTGGGTTTTGGGGTATTCTAGCGAACAGAGCATGGTCGGACGACGAGTTTCTTGGTGAAGGTAGCCTAGAGGGAGGCGCTTCAGATGGTGTTGTTTTGGAGTCAATCGGACCAGCGAGATGGCGATATTAGCAAAAACAATGTGGTTGTTATTGGCTGAAATAAGGCTTGGGGAAAAGATGGAGCCCAGTTCGACTTTACCGACCCGAATCCGATTCGACTATGTCGAACTGGAAAAGGGGCTGATTTGGATATGGAAGCATGAAAGGTAATTAGCATTAGCTAATTACATGTTTAATTATGTTATATGTGTTGTAGTTGTGACACTTATATCTTTTGCGTACGTAATCAGATTTGTATGCGGTTTGGAGCATTGGACTCGTATTGACGAGCTATATGCTATGGAGCAATTTTACATTAATTTGGTTAAGATGATTGATATTATCTCTCATTATACTATAGTCATAGTATTTGTTGTGACTGACGTTTATGTGCCATTGCTAGTTATAAAATGGAATATCTAGAATAGGGGAACCTGGTAATTAGTAACTAAAAGTGATTCGTAATGATTCTAACTAGGTTTGACATGGACATCACAATTTACCTGCCTGTGCGCTATCACATGCTATTATACGTCGGTTTGTCACTATCGCTAGACTTGGGCCATCTGGACATATATTATAATTTAGTTGTTGTAAGTACGCCATATTTACCTTTTTGGATGTTTTTAGGTGTTTGCAGGCTAATTTAGTACCTGCATGACTATTGGTTGCAATGATTAACAATTTTTCTTAGTATAGTCCAAAACATCGTTAATTAGCAACTTAGTAATAGGAAATATTCGTTCGTTAGAGTTTGGGATGCTTAATGATCAAATGCGCATGTTGGTTTATCTTGATTGTATGCACAAGGATTGTAGCTCCGGACGAGCGATATATATTCTCGATTAAGCTTTAAGCGCGTGGATAGATTCGAAGATAGAGCAGCACTAGAGCTGGATATCAGATCTGAGGACTTGGATGGAACAAATAATTCATAGCGCAGAGTGGATCTAGGTTTGATCAGCCAAGTGGACAAATTCAGATCAACATACTCGACCTGAACCGACTCGATCAAGCCCGAATTGGCAACGTCGATCCAGAATTGGGTCACGTAACCATGCCTAGATCGTCTATGTCGATCCGAGAGTTGGCTGACCCGAAGTTAGGTCAACTTGGAGATAGGCTTGTCAGAGGATATGTCGATCCGGGGGAAAGATGACGATGGTAACCTAAGAGCTAGGAGTTGTACATAGCGGTAATTATTCTAGGCTCGGATCTGGATTTCATGGCAAATGTTGGACATTTTCCCCGGGTGTGTATTTAACAAATTTCTATTAAATACATTATCTGAGTAGTTGTTATCGATTACTTTGAAGTGGTCGATATCAATTACCATTGTTGTTGCTTACTTTGGCCAATTTGACATCAATAACGATTCAATTTCGAGGAGCATGATGTGATTGTTTATTCGATAGTGATTTTGATGATAGCTTCTCGATCAATGTTTTTGGCTTGAGACAAGAATGTGGTGTTTATATGCAGTGATACATCATTTGACGACGGTGATTTCGAGATGAGGAGCAAGGCTTCTGCAATGAATGGTTTACCCAATATGCGCTGAGATTTAAATGGGAGTTACTACATAGAATCTGGATCGAAACCGTTGGGGTGACTTCTGATTGAACTTGGCTGCGAGTACGTATGTTAAGGGAATGTCGACACATAAGGTCGGTCTTGGATACCGAGAGCTAGTGACAGTTTATGAGCTATTGGAATAGGTGTGAGTTCCTCCTTTCTCCAGATGTGGAGATTTAGTGGCACATAGGACGGGTGTGAGTCCATTCCCATGGGGGTACCAAGACATTTGGGTGGCATTGTATGTCCAAGCATTGAGTGAATGATGGTGATAATGGATGATGGACGTTATGGCTATTTATTTCTTTATCATTATTAGTTTTTAGACATCTATCATAACAGTTTTATACGTTTTTTGTCATAATATAGCATATATCGATCGTTATGTGCTAATTCTACGGATGTAGGGGCAAGGTAGGTATGATTCTCCATAGCTCACACCAGACTTATGTTTGACCCAAAGTTTTATGTTTCCTCTTATTACTTTGGGTGCTCATAAATGATACTGATGGGCAGACCGAATAGCAAATTTGGGTATTATCTTGAGCGGCATAGATGGATTCGCAAGAGGTGATGGTTTATTTATTTATACTTGTATTATATTTGTTTATCCCGCTGTGTAGCCCGGTGGAGCCTTGACAGTGTTCTGTGTTTTGTTAGAGACAGTGTATCGATTGATTTTATTTATTTGTTACATAAAATATATTATTACTCTATATAGTTATATGAACATGTGCACTACAACTATAAGGTTTGTGTAGTTATTACTGTTTTGCCTCTTTTATATCTGTGATTTAATCATTATATGTTATCTGATGCCTGTAAGATATGCGATAGTTAGTGTTTATGTTATGTTCTCTCTTTTCTCTTCTATTTCCTTCTCTTCTTTCTCCTTCTCTTCATTTCTACATTTCTTTCTCCTGAAAATCTTTTTACATCGATCAAGTGCTAGAGCAGTGCATATTTTTAGTTCTAGGCACCGGTGATGTACGTCGGGTCGTCACACTTGGTATCAGAGCTTAGGTTGCATTGTTTAATCAAAGCAATATTGAGTTTGAGATTTAATATAATAGAAAGAGTATGTATTTGTATATATTATTGTTTTCATATCTATATTAGTATATATAGTATTAGCTGTTTTGCATGTGTGTTCCATTAGAGTAGTTTTCTCTATTAGCTAACTTATCATCTTAATCTTGGACGATTTAGAAAACAATAAATACTTCTGATTTCTCCATTTTTAGGGATTAGAGTTGGGCACAATCAGGAACTACTAGTCTCGATTTACAGTTTCGTTTTCAGTTATGGTACGATCCAATATCTGGGATGCCTTAGAATCTCTAATTAGTTTTAGTGCTCGAATGTGGTGTGTCGACTATGTTGCATTGTATGGATACTTACGATCCTATGTGGTGAACGGTTCCTTTGAAGGGAGTCGACTGTTGTGATGGTGGGTTGCTTTAGTCCTCATAAGGAGTTCTTGGATGAATTAGGAGTTTACTCCTAAGGGACTCCAAGGTGGGGCCTAAATTGGCTGTGAACCTTTATCGTTCCGGGTTCTTGAAATCGTTTTGAGTTCACTTTGATGAGGATTTGCCAATTTAGATGATGTGTTTGATTCAGAGAGTGTAATCGAATTCAATGTGGTATCGAAGTACGATTTATTATCTCCCTTGTCACTCTGAAGTTCGGAATTTGTGGTTGGGTAGAGTGATCGACTTAGAGAGTGGTCAATTTCATTTCTATGGAATGATAGTTTGGAGGAGTCGATCGAGTAAGCTCACGATGTTGAGCTTGCGCCCAACATGGAAGTACATCCTACTTTGCTAGGATGAATCATGGAGACGTATATGTTGATTGTCGTTCTCATTTCGTCGACTTCTCCTCGTCGAAGCAGTAAACAACGACAACATCACTTGACATATGTCTCCTTTAATGGTGCTTCCATGCATGTTTTAGTTTTCCATTAATATTCCATCATTCCATCTAATCTTGCGATTGATGCATGGAATGAGATTGGAACTTATGAATAGATTTGTCTCTCTTGGCTGTGACTTACCATGCCAAGGGCTTGGTTAGATTATGTATGTATGTAATAACCTGTGTTTGATCGCTAGAAATTAATGTTGTGGATGATTGCAGCATCCATAGTGATTAATTTTGGACCACGAGGTGGGGGAGTGTTATGACATAGCTAGTCTATACTTGGCAGTATACATGGTTCGTCAAAACCTAAATTCATCGAGCCATGATTGCATGTTTGCTTAATAGGTTGCTTGTTGATTATTGAACTTAATTGGACTTAATTTTTTAGTCTAAAAGTTCAATTACTAGGAGGATACAAAATATGGGTGGTAGTGAGAGGTTTTTGGTGACAATAGTGGGCTAGGATAAGCTCTTCAATAGCGAGTCATCCTCGAGTTAGCAATATTGGGCTAAGACTTATATCTTTAGTGGGAGAGTCGCTTATGATTGGACAATAGCAGGCTGGGACAGATCCTTAGTAACGAGTGGTCACTTGAGCTTGTAGCTTGAGAACATCTGGACACATTTGATGAGGTGACTAGATTGCCATCATACTTGAGTCGAGTTCTAGGTCGATCTAGTTAATGATGATCTTCGATTGGGAACGAGGGGATTGTAGTGATTGCGAGTAGATTGTTGGTGCATGTCGATTACAACATTATATAGGTTGTTTTGATTATGATTGGTGGTTGGGCCATTTAGGACAACCAGTGAATCAGAATATTTTGAGATTGATTTGTTGAAGCTTCACTTCCTAATGAGGAAGTGGAGTGGTTGGGTAACGTAATCTCAAGTAGGATACCGTTGTGAGTCCTATGAGGGCTTTAATGGTTTGGGAAGATATAATTGACCCATGAGTGTGTTGATTTCTCATTTCGAGCTGAAACGAGAAGACGATGGTACTTTACGTTAGTGGTTCAAGTTAGGATTGCTGTCAAATGGAAGGTTGTCGTGTTTTAGTCGATAACCAAAATCGCGTGAGAAGTATTTGACTCTCGATTTAGAGTATATAGCGATTAAGTTCGTTTGGTGAGTGAATTCATTATTTATTAGCAAGGGGGTTAGATTCGTTGACGAGTTTGCGTCACCGAGATTTCTATTCCCAAAGAAATATTTCAATTTTTTCTAGTGGTAATGATTGAAATTTTTGGCCTCCTATGCATGTGAGAATTTCTATAGTTATGTATAGGAAATGTAAGTTGTTTGTGTGTATCGAGTTGGAGGTGTACCAGTTCAGAAGCGATATTCGGTTAGTGAACGTCGCTTATGTTAATACTGGTTATGATTCCTTAACTCGAAGTGAGATTGTATGGACTCAAACGAAGTGGTTGTTCATTATAAAAGGGGTGTTATCTTGCTAGAAGTGGTTGATTGGGCATTTATTTTATAATGAATGTGATGTCATCTTGCTATAACTGAATATAGTTGATGCGGGAATTGATGTCAAGTTATACATGGATTGGATTTAATACTGGATGCTTCATATTAGTATCATGCATGTTAGGATAGGAGTGAATGCTATTTTCCATAATTGTTATGTTTTGCTTATGTATGTTGATTGATGATGTTTGCATGTTCATTTGTATTGTATATTAGTTGAAATAAATTCCATACATGACTTGACATGCTATGTTAGATAAACTCAGCTTATTTGACAAGTTTATTCCCTTGTTGGTATTTTTACTATTGTGTCTAATCCTTTTATTGAGTGCATGCCCAGGTACAAAGAAGCAAGATTTGATTTGTTTGGATGCTAATTTGATTTTATTTGCATCTGAATGTTAAGCATGCTTAAAAAGAGGTATGCAGTAGAAGTACAGTTGTAGTTTTTTGCTATTTGGTGCATTTTGGTGATTTTATCCCCTAGATATGGGTATCTACTTTTAGGCTTTTGTTTGTTTTTAATGAGATGGGCCTTGCATGGCATGTATGGTTTTTTCCGGCTCAAGCCGTGCAAGGGAGATGCTGCCGAAATTTTCCATGAATTTTGGCATATCTTAGAAAGGAATCCAACAAGCGTTGCTAGGTTGGGTTGTCTTCAAACTAATAAGTTGTCACTTTTATCTTCGAAATCGAGTTATCGAAAAATGAGTACATAACTTAGAGGTTTGGTTTGGCCGCATCGTTCGCGAATTGACGGCTGTTGAGAGTGTTAGGTGACGATTTGTATTGCGTCGTCACTTGTTTAAGAGTGTTGGGTTGTATTGTTTTGTCCTTGAGGATTTCGGGGATGAAAGCCTTTAAGTGAGAAGAATGTAATAACCCTTATTTTAACGATTGGATGTTCAAATATTTTATTTAAATATTGATCATTAATTATTCAATTAGCAGCTCCAAAATGGTTTTTTTCGCAAACAATTGAATTAGGACTTGGGACTAGTTCTATTGAGTCTGCGCTGTTCGTTATGTGAGGAATAAGTATATGGATCGATATATTTCGAGTTTGGACAAGTTGACGATCATAACGATCTCGATATGCGCATAAATAGTTGTTTTTGGGAGCATAGTGTCGAATTGCGATTTTTTTTATATATTTAGAATCATCGCAGTGAGTAATTGTACATTATTTTGTAGAGAATGGATGTACCATTCAAAGGGGCATAAATCAAACGTTTGTCAATTTCTATAAGAAATTAACATATATTCGAGCTTTAAAAGATAACTTTATCTTATGATTGAATTAGGTCTTGAAGCCTTTTCCAATGGTCTCGGAATGGTCGTCGGGATTGCTTTGAGTATAAGGTTCGATATGTTTGGGGTTCAGAATTTTTTAGGCTTGGTGAATAGCGTTAAGGATGGAGGTTATATAGAAACTTATCTTTTTTACCTCTTCCATTTTGCAACCTCACCCTCCATCTCCTCCATCCGTGGCCGAAATGGCCCAGCCAAATCCATTCACTTTTAACCAAAACCCCACCATAAAAGTTGTTCGTATCGACGACATGAACTCAACGTGACTGGAAGCTCGTCGATTGGACGTCGGAGGTGTCAGCAGCACCTGGAAATCACCAAAATCTGACATAGGCTTATTTACTTATTTTGCTTGTTACGGCTTTCTTGTTGAGAATTAGCTCTTGGAACCAACATCAAAGTTGTAGACGATTGAAAAACGAAGAGATTGGAGTTAGTTTGAGGTTAATCAGAGTTTGTATAAGGGAGAAATACGAGTTTCAATGATTTCGGGGTTTTGGGTTTTCTGGCGAATGAAGCATGCTCGAACAGTGAGTTTATTGTGAAGATAGCCTAGAGGAAGGCGATTCAGATGGTGGTGGTATGGAGTCGATCAGATCAACGAGGTGGCGGAAAAGGTCAAAAGAAAGTGGTGGGTTTTACTCCTTATATCTATTTTGGTATTATATCTATTTTCTATTTTAATTATATTTTAAATTTTACTTTGACTTTTGTTTACATTTACCTTGTAGCTGATACATTTTATTATTTGAAATATTACTATTTTAATCCTTATTATTTTAAGTATTTAGTTTTGAATTTAAATTTAATTTATATGTTGATTTTGATTATATAATATAAGATTTAAGTTTAAATCATTTAAAATTATCTTGATAAATTTTCTTAAGTATATTTTTTTAAAAAACTAACTTTTACTATGTATAATAGTTTCTAAAAGTCTCATGTTTTACAATATAGATTTATATTGAAAAATAAGTTTTCAAAATTTTACACATGGGTATGTCGACATGGGGTGTTTGGGGTTGTTAACATAGTGCCCTTTAAATATCAAAATTCGGTTTTTCAAATAAAGTGCTTATTCATCGTATCCTTTCGCGAATCGACGTGACTATTATTCTCTTTAAATATAGCAATTTTCTAGTGAATTTTCATTCATTTGTATCTTCACCTTCCCTCTTCTCTTCTCCATTAATTCCAAATCAAATTATACTCATACTATGCTAAAATCTCAAGTAAATCATACTATTTCACTTAGTTTTCAATTCTCTATCATCCTCTCTGTACTCCCCAAGGTCAGAGTGCAAATCAGAGTTATAGAGTTGTTGCAATTAAGACCACAAGACCAAGTCTGCATTCCATTGTAAAATCCTAAAAAATACACTCTAGAAGGTATGACTTGTTAGCCTGTAAATCAAGTTTGGTCTGATTGTACCAGTAAAACAATTGGGTGTATCTTATTGGCCTGGAAATACGAGTTTTTTCCTTGTAGCCTTGAAATCACGGAGTGTAAAATATATTAAAAATAATAAAAACTATAAAGACTTTGGTGCGGGATTGGATGCAGGGTAACTCCGAACCGGTATAAAATCATGTGTGTTTTTTCCTTTACTTTACTGTTTTTATTGCATTTGATCCTGTTCTTTTTTTAATGATTATTAGGTTTTCCTTAAGATCTATTTCCGTTGCACCCGCAATGTGGGGTCACACATTCGATTGGAATGCAGTACGAGTTAATATAGGGTTTTTATAAGTGTAGTTCGGTGGATTTATAGGTTGTGGCGATTGGAGCCATGCACGGCGATCCTATACGACTTAGATGATAATAGGCTAAGACATTAAGTTGCTTAGTAGAGAGTAAGCTATGATTTTTTTGATCGCGGACTAAGATATAAATTTGCTCTGCAGCAAGTCTACGCGATTCTTATGATGACGGATTGAGGTTTAAATTTGCTCAGTAGCAATTCTATATTACTCTTTTGATGGCAGGCTGAGATATGGAGCTGCTCAGTAGTGAATCATATGTGTTTTCAATGATGGCGGGCCGAGATATGCATTTGTTAAGTAGCAAGTCTCCCCCGACTTTGATGATAGCAGGCTATGACATGGATTTCCGTAGTTGTGAGCCATCTACGACTTGGTTTTATTGTAGTGATCATACGTATGTGGCATACCATTTTGGTCTTATAATGGTGACAACATGTATTGGGTGTATACTATCAATCTTAGCGCTAGTGATTTGTGCTTCAGAATCACAGGTTGATAAAGGTATATTACTGTTATGTTACTAGTAGTTTGGATTGGTGTAGCGTAATGGGATATATTGTGCTAAATTGTTTTTACAGAAGAAGAGCAGATTATGATATGATCCCCTACCTAAGAGATGGATTTACGATACTTGTTTATAGGAAATATGGATTTCCCTTGAGCCACATCTATGGAGAGGTTAATTTGATGATTCATATTTGTTTTATATATAGTTTTAATATATAGTATTAAAGATAGTTCCTCTCACACTAGGCTTATGTGTGACCATGTTTTGTCTTTATCTGCTTATATCATGACAACTCTCGGATACTCGATTGAACAATTTGAGAGTCGGGTGGTTTTGTGGAATGTTATAGGAGTGTGCAACTGGAGAAATCTGGAGGCGTGGCGTCGATGTTTTAATATTTATACTTGTTATTATTGTACATGACATATTTATTAGTGGAAAATATGGAGAATGACAAATTTAACAAAGAATTTGATGAAAAGTATGAAAAATTTAGAATTTAGTGAGAACGACAAATGTTAGTGTAAATGGAAAAAGGATAGCAGGCCTCTTGAATTCCACTTTTAGTGTAAATGTGTCATTCTCTCTAATTTCGAAACTTTCCATACTTCTACCTTTTTTTTTTTTTTTTTGGGCAAAGTTTGCCCTTTAAAAGAAAATCCACTATTTATTATTTATGTATGACATTGTTGTATCCATTATTTATTCATAACTCTATATATTACAGGGTTGATGTTTTCTTCCCTCATATCAGTCATATGTCTCTTATATATTATTATTCTATTTCTGTTCATGTATATTCAATATTATATGTTGTCATTCCATTGTTTGATCTTGTCAATGTCTGATTTAGTGTTTTGTCCTAATTTTACTTGGACAACCTATCTTTTATGTTATTTTGTAAAGCATCCACTTTTAGGTAGCATGAAGTGCGGTTCATTACAATATAGCTAAACGATATTATTAATTTACAAACTGGATATTGAAATCTGGATTAATATGTTTGATAGGACATACCTTTGTGAACCAATTACATCAAACGTGGGATTCTTTTCCACACACTTCGGCACCAATTTTTTCTGATCCTGTGGTAAAGTCCTTAGAAAAGTAAGTTGGTTCATCTTACTTTGAGGTACCCTTTGTCCTCAACATCTGAATAATATCTGCAATTCGAATCTTCCTCTGTGCTTTCCTTTTGTACGCCACACACAAAATTTATCTCCGTTTCTTTTCTTTTTCTTTAAATTCCCAGTTAGTTGTTTTCACGGCTTACTTAAAGTTCCCAGTTTGTTTACGTCTTCGTGTCAAGATAAAGCCGTGCATAGTGATTAAAAGAAGTTTGTATAAATTATTTGATAAATGGAAGGATAGTTGGATAACTATGTCGTTTTTACTTCAACCCACTACGAAGTAAATTTACTAATATTCACTGCATGTTCACCTGTTTAACAACCAAATGCAAGCTTCTTCGTGTTTTACTGGTCTTTTCCACACAGCTTCTTCATGCAAGCTTCAATTAAACAGTTTTCTATGTTTATATACATATATATATATATATATATATATATATATATATATATATATATATATATATATATATATGTATATATATATATATAAACAGTATCACACACTGTGGTTGAACAATGTCGTGATAATCCAACCGCCCATAACACTGTGGTTGCACTATGGATTCATATTCATCAATTAAGTTAACTTGTTTTATATATTTTGGTTGATAATCCTGTGGTAAAATCCAACGTATTTATTGCTACTACCATTTGCAACATCTGCAGACTTAATTGTGAATCCCACTGGAAGGTATTGCAACTTTAAACATCTCACCATAGGCAAATCTTTTGACTTAACATATGAGAACACATATTATATGGGACTCGCATATTATTTTGAACTCTCTATCGCTGCCATAAAGAAGGCAGCATACAGAAAATAACAGTCGAGAAAGGAGAAAAGGACAGGGATGAATCTATCTAACCAACCTCAATAAATTGTAAGCAGTAGAAATTTACAAGAATGTCAAATATGATTAGTTAGCTTTAGGCATGTGCAGTCCAATTGCATTTGCTTGTCATTACCGACGAAGTGCTGAACCACCTGCATTTATAGTAGAGAGCCTATACAATGATGCTTGTTAATCGACCAATATATGTAACACACATAACAGAAGTTTTAAGATACATAAGAAGAAAATGGGGAAAAATTTTATGATGGTGGAGGTGGCGTTAGCGTTGATAGCGACGATAGGAGATGGAAGAAGGTTGGAGAAAGATAACCTTCTAGGTGAGGAAGGAGGGTTGGGCCACGGAGGTGGGATAGGAGGAGGATTTGGTAATGGAGGTGGTCTAGCAGGAGGTCATGGAATTGGAGGTGGATTAGGTCTAGGTGGAGGTGCAGGTGGAGGCAGCGGAGGAGGCGGTGGAGCTGGTGGTGGTATAGGAGGCGGAGAAGGTGGAGGCATAAGTGGGCGAGGTGGAGCTGGAGGAGGATCAGGAGGTAGTTCAGGCGGTGGTATTGGAGGAGGAGGTGGTGCAGGTAGTGGCATCGGGGGAGGAGGAGGTGAAGGTAGTGGAGCAGGAGAAGGATCCAGTGGTGGTACGGGGAGTGGATCAGGAGGAGGATTTGGTGGTGGCTCAGGAGGAGGAGCAGGTGGAGGATCCGGTGGTGGAGCAGGAGGAGGAATCGGTGGTGGCTCAGGAGGAGGTGCAGGGGGTGGATCAGGAGAAGGATTTGGTGGTGGGGCAGGAGGAGACTCCGGAGGTGGTGTAGGTGGTGGCGTTGGAGGAGGAGGTGATGTAGGTGGTGGCTCCGGAGGAGGATTCGGTGGTGGTGCAGGAGGAGGCTCCGGGGGAGGATATGGTGGTGGAGAAGGAGGAGGGTTCGGTGGTGGAGAAGGAGGTGCAGGCGGTGGAGAAGGAGGAGGATCCGGTGGTGGAGCAGGAGGAGGATTCGGTGGTGGTGCAGGAGGAGGCTCCGGAGGTGGTGCAGGCGGTGGAGAAGGAGGAGGATCTGGTGGCAGATCAGGAGCAGGAGCAGGAGGAGGAGGTGCAGGTGGTGGATCAGGAGGAGGATCCGGTGGTGGGGAAGGAGGAGGCTCTGGCGGTGGCACTGGAGGAGGAGGTGGTGTAGGCGGTGGAGAAGGAGGAGGTGCTAGCGGTGGATTTGGTGGTGGTGCTGGAGGAAGGGATTAAAATTGTTTTTAATCTATACATGTGCCTTCTTGCTGAAGATCAAATATCACGCTGAGATTAATTATCGTGTGTATTTCGTATACGAGTATATAGATAATTCGTAATTTATAATAAAATAATGCAGCTTCTGCACTGTTTGCGCTTCAGGCTGATACAATATTTCCACTTAAAAGGTACACGTATGCCTAATAAATATGAAAAACAAAAGTTCAGTATATTTGCGCTACAACGTAGTCATATGGATTAATGAAAGCGAAGTGCGGTTTATTTCCAAAGGTGTCATATGTGTGATCCCTTGCAGTGCTAATACGATACACCCAAACTTAACAAAATATGTTATACGTATAGTTCTAGTTTAGGAAAATAACATATGTAACAATCCAAAAACATATTATAAACTAAATCAGGTGGGACGGGCTTCTGTGTTGTTTGAACTTCAAAGAAAAAGATCAATATCTATATATTCAATTGTTTAATCTATATCTATAAATACTTTGCTTATGCATAAATAAAGTGAAATAAACATGTTTATGTTGCATTAAGTTGGATCCAATATTTGGACTTGATATCGAGCAACATATGTTTTCTTGGGTGGTTGAACTTTTTTTAATAATTTCTTCCTTTTAAGAAGGTGATTATTTTATTGTATATGTGACAATGATCTTTATTTTTCTTACTATTTTGCTTCTTCTCTTTTCCTCTTCTTTTCGACTCAAATAACAAATTATACAATGGTATTTTTACTGTTCATAAGCGCAATGCTAAATATTCATTAGGGTTCTCGTTCATATTGATTTTGAAATATTAGCCAAAGAGAATTTGTCATGTACTGTGGCTTGTGGAAATATTATGGTTCATGTCTCTCTTGTCCTATAGGCTTTTCCTATGCATCCTAGAGGTAAAATAAAAAATCATATAAGATTTCTTATCAATATTCCTTTGTTTGACATATTTAAACTTATATTCAAAACTGTCCTGGAAACAAATTCCATTCTAAGCAGAGCTCATTGGTTATTTGTATTTATATTCTATACCACCGAAACACTGGTTTTGTTGTTTGTCATTGTATATTCGTATAAACCTTTGATGTTTTTGATATCAATATACAGAAAATGACGAGTGGGTTAATGTTCCTTTTTGTGTTGTTTGATTGTTTTTTGTTTGACATGATTGTTTTACGATATCTTGCATGAGAAAGCAGTAACTTTAGAAAGGAACCATGCAGCACACAAAACGACATGAACACCCAAATACATGGAATTCAATCGATTAATACGAAGTGAACTATATTGCAGAAGAGTTCTCATGTAAGTAATTTAACAGGTACCATTTCTGAAGTGTTGTCGTGCATGTATCATGCAGCATACATGCACATAAAATCAGTCTAAGTATGTTGGAGAATATACGGCAGAATTGCGTAATATATTCACCCCCGATGGACTAATGAAATAAAATTATATATTAAAATGTTTAACACATTGGTTACAAATATACTTAGTATGTCCTTAACTTACATTAAATGCAGATTGGAAGTCTTTGTTTAGTTTATTTAATTATCGTCTATATAATGTAATATATAACATAGTTTAAACTAATTTTATACCATATTTCTTTAGACAATTGTGTATAAGCTCTCGTCGTTGATTATTATACTTGTAATTACACAAATAACAACTTAACTATGAAGATTGAGCTGATGAAGTTTGTATGAAAATTTTGATATTGCGCTAACATTTAAGTATCTATTCCCCTTTAGATGCTGCAAACGATGGGACCATTGTGAATGTTTCTATTTTGAATTTGATGCTACAAATTGATTATGTTTGTGTAACTCTTTAGTATGTTGCTTTTCGGTGGAGAAGGAGGTGATGTAGGCGGTCGAGAAGGAGGAGGATCCGTTAGTGGAGCAAGAGGAGGATTCGGTGGTAGTTCAGGAGGAGGTGCAGGTGGTGGATCAGGAGGAGGATTCAGTGGTAGGGAAGGAGGAGGCTCTGGAGGTGGTGCTGGTGGTGGCATTGGAGGAGGAGGTGGTGCAGGCGGTGGAGAAGGAGGAGGTGCGGGCGGTGGATTTGGTGGTGGTGCTGGAGGAAGGAACTAAAAAATTTAATCTATACATGTGCTTTCTTGCTAGAGAATTATATGTCACGTTAAGATTAATTATTGTGTGTATTTCATATGCAAGTATATACGCATATAGATAATTCATAATTTATAATAAAATAATGCAGCTTCTGCACTGTTTGCGTTTCAACTGATACAATATTTCCACTTAAAATATACATATGTGTGTAATAAATATGAAAAGCCGAAGTTTGGTATATTTGCGTTGCAAGGTAGTCATATGGATTAATGAAAAGCGAAGTACATTTTATATCCACTTAGAAAAGGTGCCATATGTGCGTTCTCTTGCAGTGCTAATGTGATACACCCACACTTAACAAAATATATATGTTATAAATATAATTCTAATTAGGGAAAATAACATCTGTAACAATCCAAAAACAGATTATATGCTAAATCATGTGGGACGTTTCTAAAAGATCTTCAATGTTGTTTGAGCTTCAATTAAAAAGATTAATATCTATATATTAAAGTGTTTAATATGTCTATAAATACTTTACAAATGCATAAATGAAGTGAAATAAACATGTTTATGGTGCATTTATTTGGATCCAATATCTGAACTTCAATAATATTCAGGATTGGATATCGAGCAATATATGTTTTCTTGGATGGTTGAACTTTTTAAAATAATTTCTTCCTTTTAAGGAGGCGATGATTTTATTTTATATGTGACAACGATCTTTATTATTATTTCTTTTTTTGCTTCTTCTCTTTTCCTCTTCTTTTTGACTCAAGCAACAAATTATACATTGGTAATTGTAATTTTCATAAGTGCAATGCTAAATATTCGTTAGGGATCTTGTTCTTATTGATCTTGAAATATTAGTCAGAGAGAGTTTGCCATATATTTTGCTTGTGAAAATATTAGGTTTCTTTTCCCTCATGTTCAATAGGCTTTTCCTGTGCATCTTAGAGGTAAATAGAAAATCATATAAGATTTTTTTATTCAATATTACTTTGTTTGACGTTTTTAAAATTATATTCAAAACTGTCCTAGAAACAATTTCCATGTGAAGCAGCACTCATTTGCTATTTGACTTTATATTCTATAGCGTTGAAACACTGATATTGCTATTTTTCTCTGTATACTCGTATAAACCATCGACGGTTTTGATGTTGAAATCAATACCTAGAAAATAACGAGATTGTTAATTTGTCCTTTTAATGTAGTTTGATTGTTTCTTGTTTGACATGATTGTTTTACGATATCTTGCATGAAGAAGCAATAATTGTAGAAATGAACCATGCAGCACAAAAAATGAGAGGAACACCCAAATACATGGAATCCGATCTTTACGAGGAGAACTGCATTGCTGAAGAGTTCTCGTGTAAGTAATTTAATAAATAATGATTCTGAAGTTTTGTCATGCATGTATCATGTAACTGACATGCACAAACTGAGTCTAATTATGCTGAAGAATATCTGGCAGTAATATATACACCTTCGATGCAATAATAAAATAAAATTATATGTTAAAATGTTTAACGCATTGACTACAGACCTAAAATTAAGCACTCTAAGTAATGGGTCAGTTTTCAACCCATTACAAACCCAAAAATAATTTAAATATGCATGGGAAATTAGCAAAGCTTTGTTGTCATTGCAAATGAAAGGTCGCGATATTTGAATTTGAAATGAATACGACTATTACAAACAGTCACGGCATTTCATGAAGGGACTCTTCCTTTCAGCCCTTATAATTTGGAATACCTAGAAATTGTTCCAAATTCGTTCGAAATACCTTCCTTTTCATCCTTGTTTCTGCATCACTGCCATTACGCCAGAAAAGTGTTGCAGATTTTTCGTTTTGCAACACTTATAAACCGTCATAGAATATTGTTCTTCTTTTTCCTCTTTATTCTTTTCTCTACTTGCATCATCAGAAATCAATAGTTTACTTTAGAGTCATTATATAATAATTAATTTTTATTAATTAAACAAATTAGAATCAAACTTACTTGATTAAAACTTAGTAGAAATTAGGGTGGCATCCCTATTTCCAAACTTTATTCAATGTGACTCCTCTCCTAAGTTTATATGTAAAGCGAGTCCCGATTTACTGTAACGTGCTTTTCATTTTTTTCACGCTGCTGCATAAAAATAAATTGTAAATATTCAAGGAAGGATTTTGCAAAAAAAACTCTAAAAATCAGCACTTTTTGCGAAAAAATGCTGACATTTCGGTAATTATTCAGTGTATTACTGGTAATTAAAACGGGAAAAATGTTGCAACAATGTCTGAAATTATTCTAAATAATTGTTGATATATCTGTAATTGTCTTACAATGTATTGTGTATGTGTGTTGCTATGTGAAAAAATTAATGAAATGTCAGCAGTTATTGCAAATAATGGCTTCTTTTACTGCAATTTCCTGAAAATGAAACATTTTCATTTGTATGCAAATTTTTTCATTTTTTTGATGATTTTTCGGTAATACTTTGATATGTAAATAAGTGTGGGTTTTGAATTTAAAATTTCGAAACAAATCAGCAAAAAATGCATGAAGAACTGCAATTTTTAGAAATAGTTGCTGCGATGTTTGCAATTTTATGTAAAATGCTGAAATTTGCTGGAACATGAATATTTCTTTTTTTTTTTTTTTTTTGAATCTTTTTTTGTAGATTTTTTGCTTAAATATGAGGATGATTATGTGTTGAACCAAATTTTGAAGTTTGGCAATTTTTACATTGTTTTCGTTGTTTTTTTAGATGATTTTCGAAAAACAGTGACCTAATTTTAAAGTTTTAAGATAAAGAGTTTTTGTATTTTGAAACCTAAGCTGGACCTGAGCCAAGCTATCCCGAAAACTTAAGTACAAATTACTTAATTATATTGTAAGTAAGTACTAATTTCTCTAATTAATTAATTAATTACAATAATTAATTAATTAATTAATTAATTAATTACACTAATTAAATAACTAAGTAATTAAATAATAATAATTACTTGCTTAGATTTCAAATGAGTTTTGAAAACAAATTTCAAAAACTTACTTACCTTAAAACAAACTTACTGTACAAAATATAGTTCATTTTCATGACTGCATTTATTACACTTATCGTTATAAAACCCATAATTTCAATTAATCTTAGCTTTTGAAACTTTCTTTTGAAAACTTACTAAAGAAAGCTTACTAACTTTCCAAAGCATAAAGCAAATGTTCATAAAAATGGAAACAAGTTTTGAAACCTTAAAATGGTTTTGATTCCTAAAACATAAGCATGTTTTCGACCGAGGATTCCGAGTCATAAATCACATAATGGTTCTAACATTTTAAGCATGTAACACAACATGAAGTTTATAACATACATAACCAAGGCCGGTTTTGAGGCTAGGCAGGCTAGGCGGTCGAAGAGGGCAACTCACCGCTAAGGTTAACGACAGGGGAGAGGCTGGAGGTGGTGGTGGCCAATTATTTTTATGTTTTAAACTAATCACCAGTAGCCCTTCTCAATGGTGTAAGTAGTTGGGTCGGACCTGCTTTGGCTTTTCAAGTTGTAGGTGCGTGGTTTGATTCCCGGTGCCATGTTGCAACTTTTTTTCCATCTTCCTGCCTGCAGCATATCCAGGGAAACACAACACAAAAAAAAATGTTTCCATGCTTGTATGCCTAAAGCAACCCAACACTTGTTTCTCTGCTTGTATGCCTAGAGCAACCCAACACTTCAAGCCGACCCTGTATATAACCACAAACAAAGTAAAGACCCAACCATACAATAATATTTTAAAGGTCAAAACTTTAAATTTAAAGCTGTGAATTTTACTCACCATAAGCATATCCAAACTAATTCTAACTTCACCACAACATGAATCAACACTAGTATATGCAGTTCCCTAAGCAAGTATGAATTTTGAAGGCTTCATGGTCAAAAATGGCTTGGCCTAAGTGGAGTGATGAGGGTCGGGGACTTGGACTATGAACATATCAACAAAAATCGATCTTGAAAATTAGTTTGTTTCAAACTGGTTTTCAGGTGTGAAAACAAAGGATTTTGGAAAAGTGGTCGAAAGGAAAGGTCTTGAATTTTCTATGCTCTACTATTTAAATAAAAAAATCTAAATTTTGTTTTGTTTTGAGAGAGTTATGGCCAAAACATCAAGGATCATTTTCGAACCTTAAAAACTGAGCCAGAAAATGAGTATGAAAGAATTGAACTTTTGACATAATAAAACCAAAAGGTAGCAAGTTCAAAAAAAAAACCAAAAGGTAGAAAAAATGATATATATATATATATATATATATATATATATATATATTGTAGCCAATTCAATGCTCTTGAGTTTCAAGAGAAGAAAATATTAATTTGAAAAACTTTACAGAGAGTTATGCTCGAACGAAACAGAGGTAAACTTTGAGTAAAAATAGAAAATGGAAGCATAAGTTCTTGAGTTTTGAAAATGAAATAAATTTGAGTTTTAAAACCATGGAAATTAAATTTGAAATTTAAGAAGCCATTAAAAATTCTTTATAAAGCTTTAAGGAAAAAGATAACGTAAAAAAAAATGAAAATGAAAATGAGAAGGAAGAAGGTAAAACGCTTTTGTATAAAATGAAATTGTCAAAGTATCTTTATACCCTTTATACTTTACTTCATCAAGCTAATGTCACGTCACCATCTTCCTTACACTTCACTTTATACCTAATGTCCTTACTTTCAACATCATTATGACATTCAAAGTACATATGTGTCACTTCTTCCTTATTTTAAGTGTACTTTTATACTTTTTTTCCCCGTTTATCTTACTTTATTAAATTAATTATAACTAATTTAAGTTCATTTGTTAATATATTTATGTGTTATATTTACTTAAGTAATTTAAACAACTTTTACATGATCAGAAATCAGCGTTTCTGAAAATTCTTTCGATCACCCTTTTTATTCTTTTTTGAACTATTTATTTTTGTAAACCAAATTTAAAAATGATTTTCATATTTTTCAATATAAATTAAAAGAAGGTGTTTTAATTATAAAAACACTTATTCGGATTATCTAAAATAAATTAAATATTCTAAATCAAAACAATAAAATTTCCACTATCAATGATGGAAAGATGCGAACCTTTGTTCACTTAAGACTAAATAAAATAAGGGTAGATTCCCAGTATCTCTTAGTGGGCCTCGGCCACTTAAGATCTCAATTCCTAGTAGACACTGCTTATTTATATATATATATATATATATATATATATATATATGTATGTATGTATATATGTATATATACGTATATACACACACACCCACCCTCTCTCTCAAGATAGTGCGAGAGATAATAAGCAGCGACTTAATACTGGATTTTAGGTAAACGCTCTCTTATCATTTAAGACCGCCTCGGAGAATTCCTACGCTACTATCTTGCTATCGCTAAAGTGAACTCCTAGCCACTTTAGAAATTTAAAATTAATTATTTATGAAAACTCGCTTTTAGTATTATAGAAATTGCAGATTCTCGACTTCTAACTCAAATGTTGGAAATTAAGTTTATAACGTATTTCCATTCTTTTTAGGTGTTCTGAATCAATATTAATATTAGATCTAAACTTAATACAAACTTCTAAATTTGTATTATTTTTATATATGTTTCTTCAAGAAATAATAAAAAATTCTTCTGGAAATATAAATCAGAATTAAAAAAATGAAATCTACAATAAAACAAGGTTTAAAATACAAACAAAAAAATAAGATGTACAAATGAAAGATATGAATAAGTAGTAGATGAATGGTACAATGAGATGTAAAAGATATAAACTCGATAAAATAAGATTTGATCAATCAGATCAGAAAAATAACTTACCATTTTGAAGATTTATTATTAGATCTGAAATCTACATTGGAGAGAAGAAATAAACATGGATATATATGAAAGATTTAATCAATCTATTATCCATTGATATCGTGTAATGAAATAACGGAATTAGAATCCATTGAAAAGAAGAAAGGGAAGAGACTTTTATTCAATTAAGATATTAGTTTTTTTTTTTTTTTTTTCGTTACATTGGCTTTTTTAAATATTGGTCATGAAGCTAGTGATTAAGTGTATCTCATGATGTGGTACTAAACTGAAAAGTATATTCACTCATATATTACAACATCCTTTATATACTCTTTATAGTGCAACACAATAGATTAGTAAATTTGAATTATTCTAACATACGCAATATCAAATTTCAAACCAACAATAAATAAATCTTATGATGGTTGCTATTGATCAAACAATTTTGACTATGATAGAAATTTTGAGATAGTCACATTTTATGTGACATGAATGTTATAGCATAATTTTGGACATTCACAAACTTTAATTCGAAGTATAGGGTTGGAAATCATACGGGAGCAGAGTAAGGTACAGCTAAAGACAGATCCTTACCTGCTTTACCTAAACACAGGACGTCTGTGTATGCACACATAAATGTTACTGCTAATATGTATGCAAAAATAGTTTAGTATGAACGCCGTATAGGAACATTCACATAAGATAATGGATCATCATATGGAGTCCAGGACTAAAATTAGGCTGCTTGAGGTATGATAGAGTATACCAACAAATTTTCATTCCGCGTTGAGGATGCAAAATAGAAGGGTGGTTGAATCAACATTTACTATATGATATTACCTTCATTTGAATTTTGTTGTTGTTTTTCTTTTTTCTTTTTTTGGTCTCGTTTTGACATTTTATTACGCAAAAACCCGATTTTAAAAATAATTATGTTTATAGTCTGGTTTTGGCCAACTCAGCGTTGAGTTGACCAAAATATACTGACGAAATTTGAAATTGTGTCAGTTTTAAAAAAATTGCATTGGCTCCAATTCGGATTGCGGCAATGCAATTTTTCATGCATGGTGGCAAGATTAAAAAAAAAAAAAAAATCATTGGTGCGATTTGAAATTGCGCTAATGTATTATGTCCAACTCAACGCTGAGTTAGCCAAAATCGGACTATAAACGTAATTATTTCGAAAAGTGCTTCTTCTTCCTTCTTTTTTTTTTTTTTCTTTTTTTTTTTTTTTTTTTTTTTGCTACAGAACTAATAGTGTAACCCCCAAGCAGTTGAAATGGACCTCAAGCCTAACCTTATAAGTGATAAATGTTTACACCAAATAAAAAGCAGCAATTAATGTGAAAGAAAAAGCAATCCAAATTTCTTTTCTCAAAATTAGTCTGCATCCTTATCCCAAAAATAAGTATAATTCGAAAAAACAGATATAGTATGGATTATTGATGTCATTATTCTTTGCAAATGTAATAGTTTATATTAATAAATTTGTACAGATGAATTTTTAACATTTGAAACTGATTTTTATCATATTATTTTTATCGCTTGTACTTATATTATCACATTTAACAGAAAAGGATTTGCACCAAACAAAATTTTCTACTTATATTTCCAAATTTATCGATGCAAAGCAAAAAAGATGAACATACAATATTATATAAATATCCAAAAATAATTTCAGATAACAATCCACATCCCAAAGCATCTGCTAGGCGTAAAGAACAGATCGTATAAACAAATTCTTGCAAAATACAGAATACAACATAATAAAATCCATCTACATGAAGTACCTGCTGGCTAATTAATTATGGTAGCCAATATTACAAAGGAATATTACAAAATTATTACCTTTTAATAAATACAGCATCTTGTACAGAATACATCAAGCACCTACTGTGCAAAAATAAATACACAAAAAGCATGATAAAAAAACATGATACAAAATAATCATACAACATAATACAATCAGCTTCATCAAGTGGCTCAGGCTAGCTCCATCATCCAATAGTATCAAGCATCGCGATTATACATTACTCACCATTAGTTCATCGTCCGCCTATTCATTTCTCTCTGCTTCTCCTTATCATTATACAGTTGATCAGGGAAGTCCAAATATTTGTAACAAATAGGTAGAGTGAAACTTAGCTTCCTCTACTAATGCTTCTTCTTAATGCTGATGGGAGTTCAAAAGAGATCAGAAAGTAGGACCTTTCGGACTCTCTTATGTATTGAACTTCACCGTTCATTAGTTTAACTATTTTCCTACAAATGCTAAGTCCTAGACCTTCCTGAGTTAACCATCTCGAGTTGTGAAACATATCTTGAACCAACTCAGCTGGAAGACCCTCCCCAGGGCTCACAATCCTACAACAGCAGAAGATCACAAATGTGTTTAATTCAGGACGTTTAAAGCAACTTATTTTGCATATAGAAACATATTGTTGGTTGCTGTGTTGCATATAAACTGTACGGTGTACACATAGTCATGTTGTTCGTTCTATAGTTAGGGTTTGGCTGAGTAACGTGAGAGGGAGCAAACAGGAAATCATAGGTTGGAAGGAAATATTACTGTAGACACAACTGATAATCCAGCAACAATGCAAATGTTAATATATCAACATACCTAGCAACTATATCTGGAATACGAATAATTGTGCAAATAATCCCCCATATACATACATACATACATACACACACACACACACACACACACACACATATATATATATATATATATATATATATATATATATATATATATATATATATATATATATATATGGGAAAGTCTGTTTAGACACAAATGTTTGACACAAAGTGAGGGACATAAAATTTGAATCATAGGATTACCCCATGATTTACACCCCTCACATAAAGACAAATTAATCATGTGGCTTGAGATTTGTGTCAAACTTTTGTGTTCATATAGCCTCTCCCTATATATATATACACACACACAGATATATATATGAGAAGCATTACGAGGCACCCATGTTTTGTAGCACCCCTACCCGTTCGTGAGCGACACCAATTCAAATCCAACAAGAATTTGTAAATGTTCAATCTACACATAGATAATTATCTAATCAAAATTAGAGCTCATTCGTAACATTTTCAAAATCTTAGCTCAATTATTCACCGTTCAAACATCAGATTGCCCTCAAATTTCCACCCTCATGTAAAGACAATATGATCCAACCGTCTAGATTTTGTGTCCTCTAATTTATGTCTAATTGTCTAAAAAGCCGTCATACACACATACATACATACATATATATATACACACACACATACATACAGACACACACACACACACACACACACATACATACATACATACATACATACATACATACATACATACATATATATATATATATATATATATATATATATATATATATAAGGAGCGTTCCAACCACAAACACTCCAATCACATCTACAAGTTTCTATGTAATAATCGAGGAAGGGAGAATGGGTGGGTGAACAGCGAGACAAAACTTAAATAGCCGTCATACATACATACATACATACATATTATGTATATATGTATGTATATATGTATGTATGTATATACGTATATATATATGTATATATATATATATATATATATATATATATAGAGAGAGAGAGAGAGAGGGAGGTTATATAGCACCCCAAATTCTTGGCACCCCATTTGCACCCGAACCACAGCCTCTCATTTATAGTTAAATAAGTTAGTGGGAGGAGAGAGAAACAAGATTGTGTGGTGGAAATCAGAGGGCTAAAGGGGTGCTGCAATTTAGGGGGTGCTATTGAACGCTCCTTGTGTGTGTGTGTGTGTGTAAGGAGTGTTCCAACCACAAACACGAGAATGGGTGGGTGAACAACGAGACAAAACTTGTGGTTAGAATCAAAGGAGATTTAATGTTGCTACACTGTTTGGGTTGCAACGGAACGCTACACATAAGAAAGTTCGGTTACGCTCTAAATTATGTAAATATGTTGAGTTCCATTTCAAAATTGCTAACTATAAAACATCATTCATTTCTTTCTGTTTATTTCTTTTACTTAGGTTGACTTTTTTATTTCCACCTAACTTGTTGCAGGTTTGAGATTGATGGAATCGGGTCAAAAAATCAAAAATTAATTCAATTGTGTGGTAGGTTCTCTATTCTCCACTTAAAGATTATTTATATTACAAAATTAAAGATTAATTTTATTATTTAGCACTATTTTTTGCTAATCAACTTCCAATTATTTATTTCTAAATTTGATTTTAGTTCTACATTTTGAATAATATAGATGTATGAGTATTTGTCTACTAATTTAACAAGTATAGAATGATTTTTAGCTCATTTCATTTTATATTTTATAGTGATTGACATCTTTATTGGTACAGAATTAGTTGTAAATTTTGGATTGGATTAGTGCAATCTAATCCCATGTTTTACTCAATGTGAACATTTCGTTATCCTTAATTCAATGATTAACTTTACTTCTAGCCGTCTATAAAATCTCATTCTTTCACAAATACCAACATCAATATGGTAATTAATGTTACATGCATCTCTATTATCCGTAATAGGAAAAGACCTTAGGCCTCTTTATTCCAAAGAAAAAGAAAAAGAAAATCCCAATTAGCATTAATTATTTCTTAATTTTTCAGTTCTTACAAAAGTCACTTAAACTCCTTCCATGTACTTGGTTCTAATTCCAATTTTACTTTTACAGTTTGAATAATGTAAATGTGTTGGCATTTTCATTCTAATTTTGATATGGATTCTTATGAATATATATGTTTATACATTTTTAACAAATCAAAACTACGAGAATGTCATAATTTATGCGATTCACTAAATAATTTTATTTAAAATACATATCACATGATACGTATTCGTGAATAAGTCCCGTGAACTGTCCTAAACTTGCAAATATTTATGAATTTTAAAATTAATTTTCTTGCCAGGATGATGTTATGCTGCAAACAAAAACCTTCCATTTCCTCGAGTAATTAGAAAAATAATGTCATGTTACACAAATTTGCATATCATATTATGTTGAATCATCTCTTACTTGATAATACAGCTGTAAGCCACCAAAAAAATTTAAAATAAAGATTACATGACAGATATCATGAACTGCCATTAACTTGCAAATATTTACGAATTTTAAAATTAAATTTCTTGCTAGGATATTGTTAAAGTGCATACAAAAACCTTTTATTTCCTTAAGTAAACGATGTCATGTTATGCAATCTTGCATGTCATATTATGTTGATTAATCTATTAGTTGACAATATAGGGACAAGCAAAATGACATGTTTACACTGATTATTCATTGAAGTTAATTGTGTTATAATATCGGTGTTAAAACGGTAAAATTTTACCATAATTACAAACGAATAAAGGATTGCCTGTTACACAATGTTACGTCCACACTCGTTTTCTTCTTATTTTCTTTTAGTTGTATTGTGATGAATTTAGTTTTTTATTTTTCCCTGTTGGAGGTTGTAAGTTTCATTAATGCATTGGTACCATAAAATCTTCGATTGTTTGGGAAAATCTATGACATGTTAAATGAACTATTTTTTGCAATCTCGACTTTTGTGTCTAATATTACTTTGATATTTCTTTATTCGTACAATTATGAACTATGTTTACTTATTTTATTTTATAAGGCATATTTTTTTTATTAATTAACACACAGATATCAAACAATCTTCAAAATTATGGTAAAATTGATCTCTTTGTCATCTTAAAAATAAGTATATAAGAAAATCAAATTTTAAAATATGCAATAGAATAATATTCAAATAATGTATTTCATAACGTGTTCTAGGATGCTCTACAGTTGAAATCTTAAGTTTTTTTTAAATTATTTGTAAATGTTTGTTTTACAAACTTATAATTTTATTTAAATGTTTTATGTGATCTTACAGAAACAAACTTACTTATATTAAACGTAATGCAATATTCTCCACCTTAATCAATCTATGATTCAATATATTTTCCATGGTGTTATTTAATAGACCATGAAATATTTATAAGTAACACATGATTTCCGCTGATGCATAGTTATAACCCTTTTTTTTTAGAAAAAACCTCACGAAACTGTAAGATAGTTTACACTTGATGTTATATTATTTTGAGTTTACACAGTTTAAAATTTTCTACAGATAACAACGGATTAGAGATGTGCTGATTTATAATGTTTAAAGTAAACCAAGAAGGACTATATCAAACTATGTTGTCATTCAATTGATAAAAAGAAAAAGAAAAAAAAAAAAAAAAACTGCTTCGAATTTTATTTAAATATTAATTCAAACTAATAGGACAAATAATAGCTAATTCTTTTTGATTGAATTTATGAGAGAATCAACTACATATTAATTCTTTATAGCACTTAAACTAGGTTCCACTTTTATTTCAACATAACATTTTAACTTTGTAATGGACTAACGTTGTTCTTTAACGACACGAACCACTACATTAAGTAGCAACTGATATGATGCTTCAGACTTAAGGCTCTTAAAGTCGAGTTTGAACCCTCGAGACATCAAATTGAATGCTCTGCTTGGATGATGTACCATTCTATAATGTTAGAAAATCGTTTTGGTTTTACATATTTACATTCCAAGGAATGATTTTGTTAAATTGCATTGTGTAATTTTTATTAACAATAACTACACTTCTCTTACAAAATACAATCATGCTTACGTACTGGGATCATTAAACTAGAAGATGCAGAGTTTAGGAGTCTAATTTCATTGAAAATGCAATACAGTGAAACTAATATGACGAGCACTGAAGTATACAAATTGTTAGTTCACAATCTAAGGTGCTACTGGAACGCACTTTAATTATATCCTATTTAAAAAATACCAACAAAAATATTTATTGTACCAGATAACACCATTAATGGTGCTTTTGACCACAAATACATGTATTTATTGTATATTATTTGAATCTCCGTATCGGTATATATAGTTTTATAAAAACACAAAAATAATACATAATTAAAAATTTCTGGATTAAAAAAAGTTAAATGTTGCATTTTAACTTTTTATATCCTTCACAAAATGTTGGGTTATTAATGAATATCTGGATAAAATTATTGTTAGTAAAAAGCTTTTAGAAACTTTGCCACAAATTAATGAGTGGTGGCAATGTTATATCAGACATTGTTGAATTTTACCAGCAAAGTTTTAATTTTCAATGCAAAACTGCCCATAAATTCCAGTTGACAAAATTATGTTTACTGTATTTTAGTTAATTATTAAATGATGAAATGAAATTATGATATTAAAATGTTTAAATTTTTGAACGGTTCTAACTGGATTACGTTGGTATTAATAAAATCAGAAAGACTAATTTTTGCATGCTCTATGAAAATTAAAATCATCAACTAGCTGCCAAGTTCGAAGATCAACTTAGCATCAACGGTTTTGTTTTCAAAAATGATGTTAAGTTTGGCCAACTTTATGATTTTAATTGAAGCATAAATTTGTAGATTATATATAAAATAAATCTTAGTAGAGAAAAGGTGTAACTTAGTTAATATTTATCTTGGTGTGGTTGTTGATGATATTATAAATAATATCATATTTTCCCATCTTCTGTATTATTTAACTAATTGTTATTGAATGAATATTCCCATTACTGGTAATTAATTTAGTTAAATAAAATAAAGAAGTATTAATTTTATAATTATACATAACTAGTTGTCTAATTCAAATTGGAATCAAGCTAGAAATATATAAATAATAATTAATTGCATTCTATTCTCCATTTAGTTTCAACTCAAAACTAAATAATAAATTTATTTATCATAATCAAGTTGAATCGAACTTAAGTTATTTATTCCATATTTAGATTATGATAAACATGTTCACCAATTTTATTTTAACTTTTTTTAAATAACATGAATGACACTTTATTCAAGCAGAACTCAATTTTTTATACCTTGGGTTTGAACTCATGACCTTTAGGATCTCTGCCTAAAGTGTCACATACCTAACCACTTGAGCTAAAAGTCCCTAACAAAACAATTAATTCGGGTTAATTATCAGTTTTAACTTTCTGATTCAATTCCAATTTAAATTATGTTCATTGTAAATAATATAACCATCCAATTGACAAAACAAAATTAATTGCTAATGGTTCAATTTAGAAAATCGACATTATTAGAAATACAATGCTTTGGAAATGGCTTATACTTGATGTTAATGTTTTGGAAATGACTTACACTTGATGTTAGTTTTGTTGTATAATGCTATTGTATCCGAGAATATTAATTATATTTTGTACACTTTTGAACTTACTCGAGCATATTTATCGTTTAAGCTTTGTTAGTTTTTCAACAGAGAAATTAATCTGAAAAGAATTACAATTTCGAAGCGTATATTTCACTTTCAGGTTACCAAAAGAAATTCGAAAAATATCCAGTTAAAAGATTATGTGAACATTGTGAGCGTAGCACGGATTCACATTTGTGTATCTCAAATAGTTAAGCAAACTCCTTTTGAGGCGTGGAAGGTGGCCTTGAAGTTGGCATTTTTGTGGCCATTAAAGTTCGGGATATTGAAACACATTAAACAACTATTTCAAGTGCTTATGTACGGACAAATAAATAACACAGAACACAAAATCGTTGGACTAATCACAGAAGAGTAACATTGCACGCATTATTCGTTGCACTACTATATTCAGAACCTAGAATGACTTGGGACCGATAATTTTCCATTTCTTTTCAATAACTTAATTTAATTCCTGCAAAATTTAATTCATGTACTTTTCCAAGAAATGAAAACCCTAGATGCATAGCCTTTTCCCCACTGATTAGCTAAGTGGTCATTGACCAATAAAAATATGTGTGAAGTTTACATTATGATGCAAAAACAGAGGCTAGCATGTCAGATACAACCAAGTGACCGACAAGTAAGAGGGAACAAACCAACATCCCATTCAGGATTCTCCACTCTCCCAAACTTATAATAGAAAGGAAACTAAGCCTGTCTGATTATTAGAAAAATATAAAAATAAATAATGCAGAACAAAATGAATAAGCAACCGAGGCCAAAATAAAAGTAGAGAAATGACATTTGAATTACCTAAACTGAATAAGCACTAATGCTGTCCCATCAGAATTTTGCTTTAATGTTGGCTTCACTACAATCTCCACCCAACCATCCGGAGATGGCGCACATCTCACCATATTCAGCAAAAAATCAGACAAAACTTGTTGAATTCTGACTTGATCACCATATACATATATTACTTTGATTTCTTCAGGTATATCCCTTATTAGTTGTACGCCTCTTTCCCTTAACTGCAGCATCACCTGGCTAACTACTGCATCTATTACATTACCCAGCGGAAAATCTTGGTTATCAAGTACCAGTGAACTGTTAATAAAAAAACGAATCAAAAACTTTTATTGGACCAGGTATGTCATTGTAGGTAACTACCAATGCATACAAGTTCATGCGCCAAGCGTAAACACTGGTAAACAATACTCATTACCACAGGCATACAGAATTGATACAACCATGCAACTGTAATTAAACAATAATAGAACTGTAAATATATCGAAAAGATGAAGACTTACCCATTTTCTATGCTTTCTAATCCAGAGTCTTGAATGATCTTCATCATTTGCTTCTCACATGAAGCACTAGTCTCAAGAAACTGCTTTTGATCATCTGATAAATCTGTCATCTCCAATAATGAGTTTGTAAATCTGATACCGTTGAGCGGGTTTCTAATCTCTTGGCAAATATAAGCCAATTCTTTCATCCTGGCAAAACATTTCTTTTCTTGTTGCCTCTGAATTTCAAGAGCTTGTTGTAGTTCAGGACTAGCTATTTGCAAAAAGCAAAATGCTCCGATTACCTCACCATTCAATTTCCTTCTTGAGTTTGCTGTTAATAATGCCTGAATATACTTTCCCTTTTTATCAAAGAAGCTAAAAGGGTGTTTGTCGGTTTCATTTCCTTCTATCGCATTGTGAAGAACAATCATGAACTTCGTGAGAGCATCGGGTCCTTTTAGTCTACAACAACTTCCAAACACTTCACCAACCAAAAGTTTTCCTATCATATCTTGTTTTGACCAACCTGTGAGTTTTTCAATCGCTGTATTCCATTCCGAGCAGCATGTGGCCTCATCCGATGCAAAAATTGGAGGAATCAACGGATTCGGATTGTGTATGATTGCTTTATAATCACCTTGTATGTTGACAAATTTATGCATAACCATTTTCTGTTCAGTAATATCTTGGCCAACAAAACAAACACCAATGATATTTCCTGTAAAATCCCTGCTAGAACAAGCATTTACTATGACATACACTGCACTCTCAGATTCCTCTGATCCAAATGTTTTTAGCTTGATCTCCACATTCTTATCTTCCTCACCTGAGTTAAGTCTATCAGCTTTGTTATATAAAAACTGGAGAATTTCTTAGTTGTACGTACTCGTTAAATTGCAAGTTTTGACAATATTTGTTTCCAATTTGGAAGTTTAATGCTGAATACAACCATAAGCGCTCCATCCAAAATTGTTTTATGAACAATATCTGTCTATTGGCATTAAGCTATTTTTTTAATGTTTTGAGCTTTTCAATGTTTGTTGCATTGTAAAATACTCGAATTAAGGATGGTTGTAAGCAAGAAAAATTAAAGTTAACAACATAATCACAATGTTTTGGATGTATTTAAAAACAAATAAACAAAGTGCTTAACACTAATAATTATAAGTCCCGTTTAGTTACTGTTTATATACTAAAAGTGGAATTGATGGCCGGAATTTGAACAGAAGACCTCCAAATCCATGCTCTAGGTTTTAGTCTTGCAATTAGAACTAGTTGTCTTCAACCTCTACACTGCTTAATGTAATAAGTGGTTTCTACTTCAATTCAGCATTAATGCTCTAGTCAAGATCAAATAATTTGGAAGACATCTACTATGAATTGAAAGCATAATACCTCTTAAAGCCCGAAAAAGGAGCTTATCAGCAACATCTTTGGACTCATCAAAAACGAGTTCTTGAACCAATGATTTCCCCATAGCTTCATCCACCGAAAGACCGGTCAACTCGACAGATTTAGCGTTCCACCCATTAATCCTCCCATCGGAGTCAACCGCAAAGATAGGAGCAGTAGCCGTCTCAATCAACCTAACCATCTCCCTAGCAACTGAGCTCAACTCATCGATCCCCTGAATCCCCCATTCCCCAAACTGTCCTCCAACAATGGCTTTTGAATTGCTCGTTCCTTCCCCTGCATCCTTAAACGAGTCTCTAAATATAAGTTGAAGTGCATGTATAGCATCCATCTCCGCATTCTCCCAAGGCAAGCTCCTACTCTTAACCACTTCAAGAAAAGCTTGAAACGAAGACCGAGGATGCATCCTTTGCCCATCGTCCTTATCTTCCGGGTGATGTTTAGCGCCACCCCATTTAATTTCCTTGGCAGTATGTGACCTAAACCAAAACAAAAAATCCCTAGGTGTAATGTGCGCCACCGCCATTCCACACACTGCATCACCTAATGAAGAGGCTCCTAGATAACCAGCATCCGCCAAACTATCCGTGCTCAGCCCGGTTGAATCTCCATGGCTATTCAACAACCATTCCACGATATCTTTAATCTGGGTCTCAGAGGGAGTAACACCCAACCCGTAATACTTGCCTTGGTAATACAAAGCAGCTCCATCGCATTTCACGAGGTCCATTATGCTAGGACTCTGGGTGACTATCCCCGTAGGAGAATCCCTCAACAGCATATCGCATAATAAAGTCTGCGTTTTTAAAATATGCTTCTCATTCATTTGAGCTGCAAGCTGCAATTCCATATTCAACTGCAAACCAAAAGCCTGCATCAAGAACTCACAAGCATACCTTAATGGGAAGGGTATGCACCTAGGCGAAGTATGATGGCATACAACCAAGCCCCAAAGCTTCATACTGCTCCTACCCCCCTCCTCGCTCCCATTGATAATCACTGCCATAGCTAATGATGCAATTGACCCCATATTCGCCATGTACTGAGCATGACACCCATGTGGGGCCCGTAGGGTGGACCCCACAAGACAGAGGGGCTGCGTTAGGGTATCGTCCTGCACAACCTTGACGGGCTTTGCATTGCAGTCGGCAATCATTCTGACTCGATTTTGCTTGAAGAGAAATCGACTTGCTTGTGGTATGTCTGTGGCTGGATAATGCAACCCCAAATAGGGTTCTAGGTCGTCTCTTTTGCTTTCTGCTAAAACCTCACCGTGTTCGTCTTCGTGAAATTTGTAGACCATTACCCTGTCATAGCCAGTCAGCTCTCTGACATGGCCAACCACGGTGTCGCAGAGAAGTTTTATGTCGCCACCTGGCAAGGACTGCAGTTTTGATATTGCGCGTACTGCAAGTTTCTGAGATTGTACGGCGCCAGCTATAGAAAGGGCGGGGTCCTCGGTTCTTGCAGGTTCTAAGTCTATTACTATGCCAACATCGATTCGATGCAAAATTGCGTAAAAAGGCCGACCGGAGGTCCTAGCATGGATCCAGATCGGGTTTAGTAAAGTGATTTCTCTCGCGCCGGCGGCTTTTTCGAGTAGAAGGGCCGAGGAAGGAGTGAAGAGAGTTCGCACGTCCGTACCTATGGTGAGGGAAAGGGAGGATTTTTCCATGATCGGTACGGACTGAGGAGTAAGATTCAGATCGAGGAGGTCAGAGGCATTTTCAGAAAAGGCGAGGATGTGGAAGTGTGAGTCGTGGATGGCCAAAGTGCATCCGAAAGGCTGGATGTAACCACCGCGCTGGATGCGGGAGAGATAGGCGGTGATCTGGTGCTCTTCAGTGGAGGCTGAAGTAGCAGCGGAGGATTGGTGGTATGCGGCGAAGGAGGAGTTGGACTTCTCGAAGACGGCGTGGAGGCGTGCGTCGATGGAGTACTGAGCGATTGCTTTGGAAGTGGAGGAGTCGGCTGCCGTTGCTGTTGGAGTCGCCGTACCGGTGCGGCGATGGCTTCTAGCACGGTTGCTTGAGGACATTAGATAGGTTATGGAGATGTAAAATTTACGGAGGGGGTGACGGAAATTTAGACAAGTAATTAAGCTGGATGAAAGAAGAATTCTGACGGGCTCTGTACTTTCGGTGGTGAGAGGCTGTTAGTGATGGAGCGAGTATATGCGGCATGAGTCAATGACAGTATATATAAATGATTAAATGGTTTTAATATATGGATAATGTTCAGAAGGATCCACTGAAGAAAAGGAAAAAAAAAGGAGGAAAATATCATATTACCGCATCTTATTCAGTACGGAAATAATAACACCTTGATGTCATCCCAGCCAATACAGCAAATTCATAGTTGCACTCCGGTATCGTGAATTTGTGGACAACTGTTAGAAGATCTCAGACCCTAAATGTAATATCATTAAATGTCTACGTATACATGTTTATTTCACAACGTGAAATACATAAAACAAACTTTTACAATAAAATTAAAATTTGTTCTTCAATGCAAATGTCTAAAAACAAATAATTTTGTATATGTGTCACTATAAAAATATTTCAAAAATAATTAACTAAAAAAATAGTGATTGTACATTATTCCACATTGTAGAATACAATGTCTACTACTATGTATTATGTTTCACAATGTCATGTAATTTTTTTGACACATAATCTTTAGACTTCAGTTAAAAATTGCATTGAAGATAATAATTTTAATAAAAATGTTAATGGATGATGTATCATTGATTCTAGGTTCAACTTGACTAAGAATTGGAGATGCTCTTAGATGCAGGGCGTGTTCGTTGTACTACATTATGGTATGGTCATCAATCGCCATTCATCTCATTCATTAGGTTTCGCTCTAAATTTCCTCTTTTAAAAACAAACAAATCAAACGATTTATAATTTATATATCCAATTTTATGTTTAGTAGTTTGATTAGAAGCGCAAACAATTGACGTAGCTGCGAACTTACTGAAGTACTTCTCTACTCGTATGTGATATAACTAAAGTTTGATTTTATATCTAATAAATAATTATATTTTACGTTGACGTGCACTTGATCAATCAAATGTCAGCATCCAAATCAAAATAGCAATTACTGAATGTGCAAACAAATCCATACAAAATCAGAATGTAATGCAGTAAAGTAATGAGACATGAAAATTCTATAGTGGTTCGACAATCAGGTTTACGTCCACTTGTCGTAATCACTTGTTTATATTGTAGAATATAATTACAATTAAACTTTATCTATGAAATTTGAGAAGATAAAGAATGAATTTTGAAACCAGTAGAGCCCCATCGTGGGAGAGTGAAAAGGGTCCCCATAAATGATCATCTCCACGTGTATTTATAGTTGCTCAGGTGCCCAAATTGGTAAGAAGTAGTGGAAGGAAAATCAGAGTAGTTGAAAGAGTGAGGAAGACCAGATCAAGTAGATGAGAGGGATCCGGGTCGGCCAACCATCACTACCTCAGATCGGTATCGATCCGGAGGGACCAATCTTGTGACACCTCAAATTTTAATACACTATAACCGTATTTTAAAGACAATAAAATTAAGAATTACTTAATTAAATATTCAGGATTAGGTAAAACCGACTTTACCATTGCATTCATCTTGGAATTCTGGTTCAGATAGACCCCAAGTTTGCGTAAAACGGATAATGTACGAAGAAGTTATGAACCTTAGAAGTTTGTATACATATAAGGGGTTTATATACATATATAATTCGAAAATATTCAAAACAATAAACTGAGACGAAGTGGGGAAACGAAGCGGGATTCCAGAATGTTGTGGGACGACCCACACTCTGTTAGGGTCGACCCAACAGGTCGACTCAGTGACAATCTGGGTCGGTTTTTTTTGTCTGTATCTAGATTGTTTTGTGGCTAGGTTCGTCGCTGACTCAGCGCTACATGTACGGCTTAGATTAAAACACGAGATTCTAAAGGTTGAGGTTAACTCTGTGAATGTATAAATAGATGGCTCTCTCCCATTCCTATACACACAATTTCTTCATACCTTCTGCCTCCATGAAACTATTCTAAAATAAATATATATAATCGGGAGATGCTACTGAAGCCTAGATCTACAGAGATAACTCAAAATACAAGATTTGCATACAACGAAAGGGATAAAAGTGGACCTTTTCTACAATAATATATATATATATATAAGGGATTTAATCCGTTCTTCGCCAAGACCCATTGTGAGTTCCTTGTTATTTTCAGATCTGATACCTAGAATTATATCATGACAGTTAAATAAAATTGGGCTTCGAATATATAGTGTTATAAGATAATTGTTATGCCTGTTCTTCACCTTTAACCACCTATGTCGTTGTTATAAGTAAAATATATGCCTTTAGTAGTGAGTAATTAATCAGTTATATGTATCTATCTTTTTTCCCCCTATTTGTACTATCTTAGTTTATTTTCAGTCTTGCATATATGCCTATGTGATTTAATTTTATTCTCCTTCCTCTATTTTTCCTTTTTTTATGCTAAGTATAGGCCGTTAGAAGCATAGGCCATGTCCGATTAAAGTTTGTGTATAGTAAGAAATAGGATAATAAGAAATGACATGAAAAAGGGGATTTGGGCATGTTGATAATTTGAGGACTATTTGACTGTAATTTTGGGAAAGGGTAATATGCATATGCATGTATCTGCTATAAATTAGGAATGTAGTAGAAATGGATAATATGCATAATACTTATACATGCTGTAATTTAGGGTATAATTGAATGGAATAATATGCATATGTATAAACATGTTAAATTTGACTTAATACAGACATTGAGTAAATAGACATGTTAAATAATTTAAGTACCAGATGTTGTTTAGTAAACTGAATCACTATAGTAATTATACATACATCTGGGCAGGTGTTTTGGGGAAGGGTTGTACACACATAATAAGAAGGGTTGTACACACATAATAACATGTAATATTACAACCACGCTTATTAGTAAACCTAAACCTGCTAGGTTAAACCTGATTATTAATAAGCTAAGAGGTCCCTCGTTCTACTGTTGTATCGGGTTTTGGGGACTCTTAAATCCTAGTTACTTGGGGGCACAAGCTTAGGGGGTTTGGCTTGTGTCAATATGCTGTTTGGAGCTCATATCAGTCAGTATCCCTGTTGGTATTTTGTTAGAGGGCCTCGCACTAAGTAGGAGTTAGGGGCACGCTTTAGTGAACTGGATAGTAAGATGTTCACATGGGGAAGTTGGGTACGGGCGCGTTCCGGCGGAGTCATGAGCATGCATGAGTCTGATTTGGGAAACTAAGTCGTTGTAACACCAGCGAATATGTCTGTGTTATATAAGTTATTAGGCTAAGGAGTGATACACCTTACCGTCGGGGCTGACACGGGGTATTTACGTATTAAGGAGCTGATCGCATGGGTAGTAATTAGGGTGTACCTAATCCTGTTGTTATGTAATTAGGGTAACACCTAATCTTGTTATGTAATTAGGGTACTCTGATCCTGCTCCTTATTCATGTTATTTCTGTTAAGTAATTAGGCTAACGCATATCCTGTTATACTAGTATTGATGTAGACATAACCTGTTTTAGGGACACAAATGTGAAGCATTACTCGATCATCGTTTGTTCTTGTTTATCCTGCTGCTCTGTTTATCTAGTTTACCTGTTACCTTATATGATATTGTACTTTCTCATCTAACCTTGTTTACCTGTCTTGATATCTCTATTTTATGCATATTTGAAAATCACTAGAGTTCGCCAGACTTTATGTCTAACCCTTTTGTTTTTCGCTTCTTTCTTCCTTTCCCCCCTCTAGGTTCTCAAAGTGGTAACACTCCTCAGTGATCAGGACTTTCTCTTTCAGCTTGGATCTGGTCTTTCTGAGATGTACCGCTTTGACTTACTTTCTACTATGTTGTGCTTGCTATGAGGGATATAGTTTTATATTATTGCACTCTGTTATTTCGTATTATGAGACAAATTTGAGATTCTTGGTTTTTGATGTAACTTGATTTGACACAAGGCTTTTATTTTTAATGATAATGTTTGAAATTTGTGCTGCTTATTATATATATATATATATATTGTGAATTTCTGTACTGTTTACCTATTGCGCTTCACGAAACTTAATGCGTTCTCTTATGAGTGACATTAATGGACGTAGGGTGTCACATTTGGTATCAGAGCCGAAGGTTACAAGATCGGAGAAAAGTTTCGAAAAATTATTTCAAAAGCAAAGTATTTTCAAATAAAAATCTATTTTTGAAAAACATATCCCCTCAAGCCATATTCGATATTCTTTCGACCTCCTTTTGGATCCTTGTTTCTCTCTTTCTTTAAACATATGGAGATCCCCACTTTCCGAAGGGTTTCCCCATCGTGGCATGGTTTCGTAGGCATGTTAAAACTACGGCACATGCACATGCCGAAGGGCAAGGAAGTGCCCAACCTCCAGCCGCGGTAGTGTCACCAGCGGCTGATCTTCTCTGAGCTTCGTAAGGATTTCAATGCGATGGAGATGACTTTAGATAGACTTGTTAAGAAAGGAACACAAAAGAAAGAAGGAAAGCCTGATAAGGACTGAAGTCAAGTGTCGTGGTTGCGGAGCTAGGGGTCATTTTGTGAAGGACTACAGAAAGACAAAGAAAGCCTGCTTTAATTGTGGTCAAGTGAGACACTTTACTAAGTAATGCCCTAGCAAGCAAGGATAAGGGGTAGGATCTTCTGGACAAGTACATGCTTTTGGGGCTAGTGGACCTGATCGAGGTAGGGTGGTCACTATAGAAGGTTTGATTTTTTTTCCTTTTTGACTATCCTGTTAGAACCCTCTTTGACTCTGGCGCTTCTCATTCATTTATATCCAGTACTGTAGTAGATAGTCTGCACCTTAATACTAGTATTGTCTCTGAACTTATAGTGGTCTAAAACCCAATAGGAGGTACAACTCATTTATCCTTGATATGTAGGGATTTAAGAATTTCTATCTTGGGCGTCAAGTTTGAATGCGACGCATACGTGTTTGGCTTTATGGGCTATGGTTTGATTATAGGAATGGATTGGCTAACCATGTATGGTGTCATTCTTGATTGTGAAAATAGAGTAGTTAGACTTCTTACTTGTCATGGAAGAACTCTCAAAATTTCCTATGACCCACCGGGGTCAATGATGCTCAGTTTTCTAGAAACACTTGATACTTCTGTTGACGATTTGTGATCTGTACCCATAGTCAAAGATTATCCGGACGTGTTTGAGGAGGTTAAGGGACTACCTCCAAGGCGCGATGTAGACTTTCGGATTTACTTGATAACCAATGCGAAGCCAGTTGCTCTACCATTGCGCCACATGGCTCCTAAAGAAAGGAGGAATCTTAGCATGCAAGTATGGGAGCTATTCGAGAAGGGTTTTATTAGACGGAGCGTATCAGAGTGGGGAACTCCATTCGTCTTTGCAACTAAGGCGGATGACTCACTTCTTCTATGTGTGGATTATAGGGAGCTAAATAATCTCACCAAGAAGAATATACACCCACTTCCAAGAATTAACGACTTGTTTGATCAGCTAGTAGATGCATTAGTTTTCTCACAGATGGATTTGGCCACGGGATTTCATCAGTTGAGGGTGGCAGCGGACAACATTGATAAGACTGCATTCAGGACTCCAAACGTTTTCTTTGAGTGGTTGGTTATGCCTTCTAGGCTAACCAATGCACTCACATATTTTTTGGACTTGATGAGTAGTGTGTTTAGAGAGTTTCTGAATAAGTTTGTGGTGATCTTTGTAGATGATATTCTGATCTTATCAAAGAATGAGGAGGAGCATGCCCAACACTTAAGAGAGGTTCTACGCACTCTCAGATCGCATCATCTCAAGGCAAAAATTTCTAAGTGTCACTTTTGGAGAAATAAAGTAAGGTTCCTAGGGCATGTGGTCTCTAAGCATGGGATAGCTTTGGACCTTGCTAAAGTCACCGCAGTTCAAGATTGGAGGGCTCCAAAGAATGCAATAGAGGTGCGAAAATTTCTAGGGTTGGCGAGCTATTATAGAAAACTCATCAAGGACTTTGCAAGGGTATCAGCCTCGCTCACCCGATTTACGAAGAAGAACTTGGCTTTTTCGCGGAGCACTGATTGCGAGGATGCCTTTTAGAGGTTGAAGAGGAATCTAACAACATCCCCGGTTCTGACTCCCCCTGATGGAAGCATGATGTTCACAGTTCACACAGATGCGTATGGCACAGGGCTTGGTGCCGTTCTGATGCAAGATGTAAGGGTAGTAAGCTATGGTAGCAGATAGTTGAGAGTTCGTGAGAAGAACTACCCTACCTATGATCTAGAGTTGGCTGCAATAGTGTTCGCATTGAAGTCTTGGTGACACTATCTACTTAGGGAAAGATTTTAGCTATACATGGATCATAAGTCGCTCAAATACTTGTTCTCACAGAGAGATCTCAACCTAAGGCAGCAACAGTGGATGGAATTCCTAGTGTCCTACGACTTTGAAATAGCTTATACCCCGGGCAAGGGTAATGTAGTGGCGGACGCATTGAGTAGGTAGAGGATGACTTTAAGTCCTCTATTCGTAGAAAGGCGGAGCTTGGAGTACATCTCGACCTTTGATTTTAAGCCATCTACGGATTTCACATTGGGATTGTTAGCATCATTAGAGGTATGACTTACTCTCATGGAGCGTATTGGATCGATGCAACGAGAGGACCCGCAGATATCAGACATCTTGGACAAGCTTCGTAGAGGAGAGACTTCTAGTCACCTTACTAGGTATACTGTAGACAAGAAAGGTTGGCTAAGATGAGATGGAAGGCTATGTGTCCCTAGGATTGGGGAATTGCTAAAGGTAGTACTTAAGGAAGCTCATCATTCCCTTATGACTATCCATCTGGGCAACGACAAGATGTATCGAGACATGAAGAGAGTTTTCTTTTGGGCTGGCATGAAGAAGGATGTGGCGGAAGTTGCAGCTCGATGGTTGACCTGCCAGCGAGCAAAGGCTGAACAAAGGAAACCTGACGAATTGCTTCAGCCCTTAGATGTCCCACAATGGAAGTGGGAAAGCATCTCTATGGATTTCCCTGATCGAGGAAGGGAAATACGAGCATTTGGGTAATAGTGGACAGACCGACGAAAAGCGCTCACTTTATTCCTGTCAAGAGTAAGAGGATGACAGCTTGGCTGGCATCAGTATATCTTCGAGAGATAATCCGACTTCATGGGGTACCCTCCAGTATAGTAAGCGACTGCGGCCTCATCTTTACTAGTGATTTTTGGAAGAGCTTACAAGAGGTGTTAGGTACACAGCTACGTTTGAGCATAGCATACCACCCTCAAACAGATGGATAGACTGAGAGGGTGAATAGAGTTCTTAGGTATCTTCTAAAACTTTGTACCCTAGATTTCAGAGGGACTTGAGAGGAGCATCTCCCATTGGCTGAGTTCACCTATAACTACAGTTAACCAATCGAGCATAGGCCTAGCACACTTCAAAGTGCTATATGGACGACTTTACAGATCGCCAACTTGGTGGGAGCTTACGGACAGACTTCTACTTGGGCCTGAGATGATTCGAGATACTTCCAAGAAGATTGATCTTATCTGCCGAAGAATAAAAGCAACTCTAATATAGACAAAAATCATATGCGATAAAAGGAGGAACTATTTAGAGTTTGAAGTTGGAGATATGGTCTTCATAAAAGTGTCACCGCTAAGGAATGTAGTTCGCTTCGTTTCAGTAGGGAAGTTGGCGCCGAGATTTGTAGGAACATTCCCTATAGTGGAGAGGATAGGTCAGATAGCCTATAGGATCAAGCTACCGGATAGACTGGCGATGCGTACATGATGTGTTTCATGTTTTCCATTTGAGGAAATGTCTACATGATACGGCAGAGATAGTGGAGCCGAGCACACTTGAAGACGTGGAAGTTGAGAAGGGAAGCATCGGTGAGAAGAGTTCCTACTCATATTATTGGATCAGAAATCAAGAAGCTATGCAATAAAGAATTTAGATTAATAAAGATACAACAGGGAGAAAATCGCGAAGATGCAACATGGGAACTCGAAGATAGAATTTGCACTTCTTATCATTTTCTTTTTGAAAGTACGTTCTTGACTTCTTTTCCAAGCTTTTACTTTGCATTTTCTTCTATCATTCAAGTATGATTATCCTATCGTTTGAACCTTCGATCCTTAGGTAGAATCCACTTGTTGTAAACATGTTATGGTTGATGGTAGTAGATGGATGCAAGTGTTTGCTAGTGGTTTCTCATGGATGTATATACACACACTAGGAACTAGATCAGATCATGCACTGACATACTGCATATGGATGTGTGTGCATTTTAATTTTCCATGGATGGAAATGGGTGATCATCGTATGGATGTTGCATTTTGACGAATGATTATGCAAACTTATAGAGTTTTATATGTTATACTAGGATTATTTGCATACATTTTGGATTCATGGCACAAACGTATATTGCATTAGGGAGGTCAACTGAATCAATCGACTGCCTAATTTTTGCATTAGTGTAAGGACATATACACACAACACCTTTGCATATGTTCATACAAGCATTAGAAATTCTTAAGGACAATGGAAGCTTATGGATGATGGATGAGTAGATGGTTGCAGGTGGTTGTTAGGATAGTAAAATTCTTCTTAACTTAGAGATTTCGAGGATGAAATCCTTTAAGTAGGGGAGAATGTAACACTCCAAAATTTAATACACTATAACCATACATTAAAGATAATAAAATTGGGCATTACTTAATTAAACATTCAGAATTAGGTAAAATGGGCTTTACCATTGTGTTCTTCTCGGAATTTTCGTTCGGATAGACCCCAAGTTTGTGTATAACGGATAACATACGAAAAGTTGTGAACCTAAGATGTTTGTATTCATATAAGGGCGTTATATACATATATAATTTGAAAATATTCAAAATAATAAACTGAGTCAAAACAGAAAATAAAGCAGGATTCCAGACCGTTGTGGGACGACCCACACTCGGCATGGGTTGACCCAATGGGTCGGTGGGTCGACCCAACAGCGATTTGGGTCGGTTGTTTTGTCAGTATCTAGACTGTTTTGTGGCTAGGTTCATCGCTGACTCAACGCTACATGTACGACTTAGATTAAACCTAGAACCTAAAGGCTGAGGTTAACTTTGTGAATCTATAAATAGATGTCTCTCTCCCATTCCTATATACACAATTTCTTCATACCTACCGCCTCCATGAAACTATTCTAAAATAAATATATATAATGAGGAGACGCTGCTGAAGCCTAAATCTACAGAGATAACTCAAAATACAGGATTTGCATACAACAAAAAAAGGGATAGAAGTGGACCTTTTCTACAACGATATATATATATATATATATATATATATATATATATTTATATATATATATATATATGACTTAATCTCTTCTTCACCAAGACTCGTTGTGAGTTCCCTGTTATTTTCAGATCTGATACCTAGAATTATATCATGATAGTTAAATAAATTTGGGCTTAGAATATACAGTGTTTATAAGATAATTGACATGCATGTTCTTCACTGTTAACCACCTATGTCGTTGTTATAAGTAAAATATATGCCTTTACTGTTGAATAATTAATCAGTTATGTGTATCTATATTCCTTTTCCCTATTTCTATTATTTTAGTTTATTTCCAGTCTTGCTTATATGCCTATGTGATTTGATTCCATTCTCCTTCCTCTATTTTTCTTTTTGGTTTACGCTAATCCTAAGCCTTTGGAAGCCTAAGCCATGCCCGATTAAAGTTTGCACATAGTAAGAGTTGGGATAATAAGAAATGACATGAAAAAGGGGAATTTGGGCATAATGATAATTTGAGGACTGTTTGACTGTTATTTTGGGAAAGGAATAATATGCATATGCTTGTACCTGTTATAATTTGGGAATGTAATAGAAATGGATAATATGCATAATACTTGTATATGCTGTAATTTGGGGTATAATTGAATGGAGTAATATTCATATGTATAAACATGTTAAATTTTACTTAATAAGACATTAAGTAAAAAGGACATGTTAAATAATGTAAGTACCAAATGTACTTTAGTAAACTGAATCACTGTAGTAATTATACATACATCTGGGTAGGTGTTTTGGGGAAGGGTTGTACACACATAATAACATGTAATATTATAACAACATTTATTAGTAAACCTAAACATGCTAGGTTAAACCTGATTATTAATAAGCAAAGAGGTCCCTTGTTTGATTGTTGTATCTGGTTTTGGGGACTCTTAAATCCTAGTTACTTGGTGGCACAAGCTTAGGGGGTTTGGCTTGTATTAATCTGCTGTTTGGAGCCTATATCGGTCAGTATCCCTGTTGATATTTTGTTAGAGGGTCTTGCACTAGATAGGGGCCAGGCACGCTTTACTAATCTGGATATTAAGAGGTTCATATGGGGAAGGTGGGTATGGGCGCATTCCGACGGAGTCATGAGCGTGCATGAGTCCGATTTGGGAAACTAAGCCATTGTAACGTCAGTAAATAGGTCTATGTCATATAAGATGTTGGATTAGGGAGTGATACACCCAATTGTCGGCGCTAACACATGGTATTTACATATTAGGGAGCCAATCGCATGGGTAGTATTTAGGGTACACTTAATCCTTCTGTTATGTAATTAGGGTAACACCTAATCCTGTTATGTAATTAGGGCACGCCTTATCCCGCTGTTTCTATTACGTAATTAGGCTAACACCTAATCCTGTTATACTAGTATTGGCATAGACATAACCTCTTTTAGGGATATAAATGTGAAGCATTACTCAATCATCGTTTATTCCTGTTTATCCTACTATTATGTTCATCTAGTTTACCTGTTACCCTATATGATACTGTACTTTCTCATCCTGCTTGTTTACTTGTCTTGATATCTCTATTTTATGCATATTTGAAAATCACTGGAGCTCGCCAAACTTTATGTATGACCCTTTTGTTTTCCCTTCTTTCTTCCTTTTCCCCCTTGGTCCTCTGAGTAGTAGCACTCCTCAATGATTATGACTTTCTCTTTCAGCTTGGATTTGGGCATTCTGAGATGTACCGCTTTGACTTACTTTCTACTTTGTTGTGGCTTGCTATGAGGGATATGGTTTTATAATTGCACTATGTTATTTCATATTATGAGACAGATTTAAGATTCTTGGTTTTTAATGTAACTTGATTTGAGACGAGGCTTTTATTTTTAATAATAAAGTTTGACCTTTTCGCTACTTATTTTATATTTGTCTTGTGAATTTTTGTAATGTTGAACTATTACGCTTCACAAAACTTAGTGCGTTCTCTTATGGGTGACATTAACGGATGTGGGGTGTCACCACTGTTTCAAATATCGCTCGAGATCTCCTCCGAGATCTCGTTTTGGGCTCCTTCTGAAATGAAACAACAAATATCACTCTAATTCTCCTTTCGAATATATCATCCGAGATATTGCAATATCGAATGATATATCGACCAAGACGAAATACTGGAATATCGTTTGAGATCTTAGTTTTTTTGGTTAAAATTTAAATCTATGCCTGAACTAGAACAATAATTAAAAAACTCAAATCTAACCATGGCAATATTTTGTTGTTTTACATTTTGCATGTTAAATGACTATATTGTATGATCATATAAGTTTTACAATGCTTATGATTTTCATATTCATCTTTTTACATATATGTTGCTTATGAAATTATGTATTTTATGGTCTATTTATGCTGATTTTTTTTAATGTTTTGGATCCTTTTAATGTTTCCTGTCTAACAATATTTTTGTTTTAAGCATATTACGATTTAGAGTATGAATGATCTTTCGCAAAATAAAGAATAATAAAATTATTTTGCATTTTAAGTTTAAGTTTCTATGTTTTTAATAACATTCATAAAAATCATTTTGTTAAAATATGATTTTTAACATATAATGTACCCCGAGATTGTTCTGATATGAACTTTTAGACCCAAGATGGAAATCTGAGACGCACTCCCGAGTTAGACTCATCTCATTTGAGATATCCCCCGATACAAGACTGAGTCTATAGAATCCCTGAGACGAAACGCGACCGATATCCGAGATTTAAAACCTTGAGTGTCACAAATCTTGAGTGACTTCTCATTGTTTTGCCTATTTCGCCTGATTTCCTTTGTGTCACTACTTCACCAAGCTTATGTAGCCTAAGCCTATCTGAGATGAAGACATGCACTACTGGACCCATGCTCAAGCTCTTCATACTGATATGATGCAAGGAAGATGAAACCAATCCAGGGCTATGAGTTCACGTCGAACCGTGGTAATACAAAACATATCAATTCAGAACCAAATCATTTGGTCGATCCGAAATACAATCCAATGACAATATGAGGTATTGAGTTGTGTGCATCGATCCAATTGATGATGCTATGTACCGATCCGTAGGAGTCATGGTAACATCAATCCGAGGGAGTGTCATGAGGTACCTATTTGAACTAGGATCCTTTACTAATCGAATCCCGGTGTGTATCCATCTTTTTTCATGTGATCAGATGATACTCGGAGGCGATCGATTTGAGTTGAGTAAATTCTTGATTTTCAAGCGAATGTCGATTCTAACACTTAATTTGAGCATTTCCATGTTAATGTTAGTCCGAGCTTGAGTCCCGAGCGATCTGATGTTGTATTTAGAATCGTCACAGCCATGCAAAAATGTGGTTAACATATTGCACCTCAAACATGTCTAACTCTGGAAGATGTATTTTGAATCAATTCATCATCTATAATCTCTCAGGAATTCTTAAGAGTTAGAAATAGCCTTTCCCAAGACATTTTCATGTTCCGTAGCCTCGCCGGGTCTCTGGTGGTTCCACACCTTCATCAAGTACTGCCCGCGCTCAATAACCATTGTACATCTGAATTGCATGTCGTTGCGTCCCCAATTCAAGCCTCGTCGGGATCTTGATGAATGCTTCATCGTTTAATGTTTTGAATCATGCATGCAGGACGCAATCCAAGTTTATCAATCTATAATCTTTCTAGGTTTCGTATGTGTCACTTTCTAGTGAATGACGTTCATCGACAAGTAGGCTAATCCTATCATTTTCCGGCGAAGAGGCATTACTTTTTGTATTTTGTCCCTGACCTTCCAGCTGGTAGATTAATTATTTTTATTTTTTGTATGACTCCATCCAGTCACCGTCCAATGAAAGGAACTCGTGACTCACCAATATGAATTCATCCAATCACTCTTTAGTGGAGGAATTTGTAGTTCAATTGTATAAACACATTCATTCACTTTCTGGCCAAAAGGATTCATATACAACACTTACAAGTTCATCCAATCACCTTCTGGTGAAGGAACTTGTAATTTTTTTAATGGATCCATCCAATCACACTCTAGAGAAAGGAATCCATAATCAGTTCATACGAACTCATCCAATCGCTATATGGAAAACGAAATTCGAACTAAACTCCGTACAAAGTTATCCAATCACTCTCTAGTGAAAGAACTTTTAGCTTAATTGCATGAATCTATCCATTCACGCTCCAGTGAAAGCGATCTATATTCAAATTATGTTCATCCAGTCACTCTCTTGTGAAAGGAACTTGCGAGGTATCCGTACAAATTCATTAACTCGATATGTGGTTACAAGAATTCGTGATCACCAGTATAAACCCATCCAATCACCTTATGGTGAAAGGGATTCTTGATCATTTTCTATAAGTCCATTAAGTCACTAACTGGTGAGATGAACTCATAGTTAATTAATACAAATTCATCCAAACACGATATAGTAAAAGGAATTCATGCAAATTCACTTTCTGCCAATGGCGTTTCGAAGCAAATACAAGCTAGATCAAAAATGCAAATAAAGAAAAAAATAAGCTAGGCCTTATCGGGGCTCATGGCCCAGTGATTGCTCATAGCATGACTAAGGACTAATCATGGTCCCGTACATGTGTAAGCCATTGAATCAAAAAGCAATCGTTGGGTGTCCTAGATTCATTATCCCGATAATGAGATGACGATCTGACCTTTGAATCAAGTTCCACCTTGGCTATGTGCTATAGATGGTTGTCCATGCTTAAAACCGTCCCTTTGGTCTGGACATAGTCTTAGAGACATCCATTTATAACATGCTTTGTCTACACTCCGATTTAGCATAGCCATCCAGTTCATGGAACAGACAATACTTTCCCGTCCTCCTCTCCTTTTCAGTTAGATCTCTTGGAGGTGGTTTGAGGTATGGGTTCTTCCACCCGAGTATCCAAGTGGATCCTATCTAAGGACTCATTCAATTTTTTGTAGAAGGGGTATTTCCTCCCTTTTCCACTCCTTTTAAGCCATCATGCTCACCTTCCATTTTTCTCTTTCCTTTATCGGGCTTGAATTCAGATTCAAGAGTCTAGTCGTCCTTCAGGATATTGATTTTCCACCTTCTTTTGTGCATGTGCATCCTCCTAGCGTAGGTACTTATCAACTTCAAAGTAAAATTCATCAAGATTCCTTGAGGGATCTCTCCCTAAGCTTACCTTAAAATCAGAATCATCGGCCACTCTTGACATATCTACCATAAATGCTAGACAATTTTTGCTTATCCACCTTAGCCACCACCGCCTTGAATCGCTCCAAAAAACTCCTCAATGTTTCTCTGGGTCTTTATCTTATTGTTGTCAATGTCGTCATATTCTTCGGTTGAGCAATGTGTACTCTGAACTGCCCAATGAACCGGTCTACAAGTTCATTCTAAAAGTCAACTGATTCACTATTGAGCTGCCTAAACCAAGTCACAATCAAATCTATCAGGAATAATGAAAAACACTTCGCCATCAATTCAGAGAGTGCTTCTAGCAAATCCATAAGCCTGGTGTAGCACATTAGATATGTCTTTGGATATAATATCCCACTATATGCAGTTAACACCGGCAACTTGAAATCTGGTGGACCCTTCACATTACGGATGTTAGGAGTAAACAGGCTCTTAGTTACATCATCATATCATTGACTAGATAGGTCACTCCTCATTATGCATCGTACCATCTCAACCAGCCTATCATTTTCATCAACAAGTTAAAATGATTTCTCTTCGATCCTAGGAGGGTACTCTAATACGTATTGATCTTGTTGTTATTCAGCATTACTTTCTATCTAAATTCGACCTGATTCATACACAGGCCTACCTTCATCTTGATTTCCAGGACGATCCTTACCCATCCTCGCATCTGCATTGAGAGGACCTAAAGGCATGTTTCCCATGCCATTTGGATTGGTACCGATTCAAAACTCCCGATCTATAACAATCTAGACATGACGATCCAGAACGGCCTTCAGCTTAGTCGAGCGTGTTTATGCACCGATTCTTCCTGCTTTGGTGTTTTGGTTATGAACTTTCGGCCTTCCTAGTTTCGAGAGTATATCCAAAATTAACTTCTCTTGATTTTCTTATTTAGCATGTAGCCCGTGAATAGTTCTTCCATCTCCTCCCTCGTCAGGTAGATGGAAGGATCTTCGTTGGCGGAGGGATTCTGAGATCCTTCATGACTAGCATCTCCAAATTGAGCATAACTATCTATTTTCTTCCTCTTCACAATATTTGTAATCTTTAACAATCGAAGTCAGTAGAATTGTGTATTCCATTTCCCTTTCCTGACATGCCAAAATATTGATGCGTTTGGTCGATCAAACGCCAACACCTAAATCAGAATAGTTGTCTCAAAGTATGCAAACGAATCCATGCAAAATCAAATATAGAGTAAAGTAATGAGACATGCAAGTTTTATAGTGGTTCAGCAATCAGGCCTACGTCCACTTGTCATAATCACTTTTTTATACTATAGAAATATAATTACAATTGAATTTTATCTACGAAATTTGAGAAGATAAAGAATATATCCCGAAACCAGCAGATTCCCAGCAAAGGAGAGTGAAAAGGATCCCCCTCTAATGGCTATCTCTAGGGTATTTATAAATTCTCAGGTTCCTGGAACGGTAGGAAGTAGTGGTCGGAAAATCGGAGTAGTGGAGAGAATAGGGAAGACTAGGTCAAGTAGATGAGAGGGATCTAGAAAGACCAGCCATTGCTACACCAAATTGGTACTAATCCGGAGTGACTTCTTGTTATTTCACCTACTTTGCTTGATTTCCATTGTGTCTCTACTTTACGCAGCTTGCCACGAACATGTTGATCCAAAATGAAGACAGGCGGTACTGGATCGATGCTCAAGCTCTTCATACCAATCCAATGCAAGGATGATGATCCAATCCGAGGCCATCAGTTCATGCCAAATTGAGGCAAGATAAAACACGCTGATCCAAAACCAAATCATTTGTCAATACAAAATACAATACCAATACTGATCCGAGGAATTGATTTATGTGCATAGATCCGGGAGAACGCTTTATACCAACCCGGAGGAGTAGTAGTAACACTGATCCAAGGGAGTATCATGGGGTATCGATCTGACCCTGGATCCTTCTACTAGTTGAATCTTGGTGTGGATCCATCTTTTTTCATGTGATCGGACGATGCTCAGAGGCGATATATTTGAGTTGGGTAAGTTCTTGATTTTTGAACGAATGTCGATTCGCTTAATCCGAGCTTTTCCAAGTTAATGTGACTCAGCACTCGAGTCCCAAGCAATTCGGATGTCGTAAGTTCAAAGCGTGATGGGCTTGAAAAAAGGTGGGTCAACATTTTAAAAATTCAAAACATCTGTTTACGAATATTGACAAATTTCAATAACATTTAAAAATAAGATTTAAATATAATTTTTTTTTCGAATTCATTTTTATTGATAGATAATCTTTGATTAATATACTAGTAAAATATTAAATATTGTAACCTAGAAATAAAAATAAACATTTCATGTTTTCAATACAAAAATATGGTTAAATATGTACATATGTAAATTATATTTTTCTTGAATACATTAGCCATACAAAATTTACAGAAAAATAACTCATGCGCAAAGCGCACAACGTAAGGCTCACTTTATTAATAGTTGACTTGGAAAAGCATGTTTTTTATGGCAAAGCCGTCCGGTTTTAAAGGTGACTGCATACACCTTTTATTATAACAAATAATAAAAAATACAATATAGTACAGGTGATTATTAGTTGACAGTTAGCTATATTTAGTTTTTAAGGTGGACCGTCCACCAAATACGGAGTTTATATAGTTCTGTCCACTCTTCCTAATCAGGCTTAGAGCGGTGGAGCTCGCTAAGTTAATAGACTACAAATAAAAATTACATCCTCATATGACCTAACTCTCCACGTAGGGAGATTACTACTACATTATATACTACATTGTAGTGAGTTACATTTGAATACAAATTAAAGTAGCACAAGATTGTTGGAACATATGGCAAAAGTATCCAACAATTTTCAAGACATGACCATAGAGTACAAAAGATGAAAGGAGATAGCTTCAGACCGTACCAAACAATAGCCTTCCATGCTTCTTGCGCTCCACACCATGGTTGGTGCAATATCACTCACAATTAACAAATTGCAGATTTGACAACGTGGTTGAACCAACAATGTTGTGGGAGAGGAAGGAAATGATCGAAACCACCAAAAGCTACAATGATGTTGAGAGCCAAAGACTTCACCTTTTTCACTGTAAATCTGATGTCCATGCACTAAGTCAAAACGCCAAACCCACGACAAACCGGTGAAAGCCATATTATGTTGCTTGCTCGGCAAGATTAAACTATACTGAAAGTATCACGATAACCAGACTTTGCACTAGCAGGCATGAACATCACCAAAAATCAAAGAATAAGGTTCAGTGCCTAAGCATCTCGTAATTTTCCTTCGGTCAGTGGTGATGACCCACCCGTATAAAGCCCATACAACCGTGACAATCGCAGATAGTAATCAACAAGAAAAAAGGAGCAGAGCACTAAAAATTAGATAGTAATCAACAAGAAAAAAGGATCAAAGCACTAAAGATTTTGTGATTCTGAGTTATTTAATTCCATAGATGACAACCAAAAGCCTCAAAATACAACAGGAAAACCAATACCGAAACCAATTTCAACCAACAAGACGAGTACAAGGCTTACAATGAATATCCGAGTAGCAAGACATACCATCACAGACAAGAATCGTAACGTGAAAACATCTAAACTAATTAGGCGTTGCTGCTCACTTGTAAGCACCTCATTAGTGAAAATAACCCATCCACCACCGAGTCCATCAGTTGAAGAACAAGCATCAGGATATGTGTAGTTTCCTGAAATAGTCTTAGTAGTGGTTGGGATCGATTTCAGAACTAGATCCGGAGTGAATAGCGGATTAAAGGAGAGATTGAGGAAATTAAGGGAAAAAGGAGCTAAGAAAAAATTTCGTAGTTAAGCTTAGATCTGAAGGTGGATGAGAGGTTATTGGAGATAATGACCACGCATGACAAAATCATGGTAGAGTGTAGCGAAGGAAAATAAGGAAATAGGTCAGAGAGTATGAATGTTTTGGGTAGAGAAAGAATGCGTGAAAATAGAAAAGAAGAAAGGGAAAAACCATGTCGCCATTACAGCCTTTTCTCTGATAACGAAGCTTTTGATTTTGATGAAAAGCAAGCTTTTTGTCTTACTACGGACTTCAAAATATCCTTGTTTATGTTTAGCTTTATTTATCATTTAAAAGCATGATGTTACAATTAAATTTTCCTACAAATTCAAGCTGTATTCATACACAAGTTAACAAATCTTAATATCAATTAAAATCATGATCTAACAAATAAACATTCTTTACTTTATCGCTATTAATTAATTAGAAACATAACTAATAGAAAAAATTAGCAATTTAGATATAAAAAATTAAACTAATTACACATGATTTGAATGCAAAAATTGTGACATCTTACAGCCCTTAGCATACACCTAACAAGTCATACCAATAAATGCGGAGCATTTAGGTATAACTAAAGGAATTTTTACAGATGCTAAGATTCATAAGACATAAAATAAATTATAACGGAAACATTTCAGAGCAAAATATTTTATTGTTTTTTCAGGTTACTTTATTTGAAAACAAAATGTCTCACCAACCAAGTTTTTAAACCACACAGAAGCATAATCATATAACATTATTTTCCAATTTAAATCCAATACAATAATATCAAATGGAATGACAAAGATAAAGCGAATACATCAACGAAAGAGAATATAAAACTCCAAGTGACACTTTCCCAACTGCCTCAATCACACACTGCCTTGTGAGCCTAATGGGGGGAAACATGAAGAATGGATCAGACATAAAAGTATAATGAGTATAAATTGACTAGTAGAAAGAGAATAATCAAGGAATAATAGTATTAAGAACAGTTTTAAGTACTATAAAGTTTTTGTGTGCGTGTATTACTTAGGTTGATTTCTTGCATTGTAATTCCTACATAGAAGTAACGTGTTATTAGGATGATTCCTAATTCTACTCTGATCGGCCTCCTACTCTCTACGATGAAACTAGCATGATAGACGACTCCCCTTACATCAAATCAAAATCCGATCAGACGTGAATCGCTTATGGGTCACCCTAGCTATCATAATTATTTACCTCATTCTGAAGTCGTCCGCATATCCATTCAGATGTACATCTATCTAGCATAAAAACATACATCATCTTATTTACTGGTCCATTGTCACACGCTCGATCATTATTAGTGTGCACTGCCTGCGGTCCTTTCCTTAGTGGATACCTATTTACCAAACTCCATGGTGTGTGTTTGTTTGTCATTGTACATGCCTGTAAAAAATAATCTAGTTGCGCTTTCACCTCAGCCACCTATGACTGAGTCTTAAGCTATTGGCCACTTAGTTATGTACTCCGACGAGTGTCTATTTAGTGTTGGTATGATGAGCCCTAAATGTGTTGTTTATTATTTTGACATTTTTGAATTTTAGGGTCTTCTACTATTTCATGATAATCTCTATTTTAAAAGTTATCTCTACCTATCATGAGTTAGTATCATAATAATTTTACCCATTTTCTTTTTCTTTCTTTATTTATAACAAAGATTATAATTTATATACAAGTTTTGAAAGCTTGTCTCTTACTTCTTTTAGAACAATCCATTTCTTTTATTACAGATTTAGATATATTACATGTATTTTTAGTATTTCCTTTAAATTTTGCATTTTCTATTAAATTTTTGTTATGTGAAAACTTCTCTTTTCTATTATTCTTCACATAAGTTCAAATATATTTAAATCTACTTTTACTTTTAAAACTGCAGAAATATATGCTACTAAACACATGATAAAGGAATGTAATTTAAACTACAAATTTAAAAATAAACCATTCTAAACTGTAAAAGTAAATTTATACTAAATTGAAAATAAACTGTACTAACTAAAAACTAAAGTGTAAGCTAAAACTATTTTAAACCTAAATTCTTAATTTTTTTGATCCTAAATAGTAACTTTTCACTCACTTTTGATCATATGTTACTGCCCCATGTTCTTCCTTGATCCTCTTCTCTATGACACCTAATATTTTACTTATATTCTTCTTCCTTAAAGAAAATATTTAAATTTAGATTCAACCTATTAAAATTAAGAGGGAAACCAGAGTATAAGAAGAAGAATGTGTGGAATGAAATGGTTGTACTGAGTTTTATTTATAGATGTGCTAGGGAATCTTGGACCATTGGATCTACTTGATCAAATCTGAATTTGCCATGCCATAAGCGCAAATTTGACTATCTATCTCAAAATCATACGGTTCAAGTCCAAAAACTCTCAAATTAATTTTATACGTTTGTACCTGACCAGGTGCTAGCATAGGCCGACCCTACCTCCACGGTGGACGGGACAGGAGGCGGTCGATCTGTGCCTATATATTTTTTAGTTCTGAACTTAAACTTTTGAAGTTACATTTTTACCCTATCTTCTGACATTGGATTCTCCCATAAATTTTCCATATTAGTTCAGATTAAAAAAACTATGTATTAAATTTGTCCACAAAATCACCACATACTCAATAATGAAACTCCCGTAGGCAAATTCGGACATTGATATAAGTTTATTTCCTTCTTTAATTATTTTTTTAATTTTTCTTGTTATTAAAATATCGGGGTATTCCATTCTCTCCTCAAAGGATTTCGTTTCCGAAATCTTCAAGGACAGAAAAATATAAACAACAACCACAACCAATGTCTATAGTAATCTACTTAAACATAATCAATTGTATCCATTGTTCTTAAGATTTCTAATGCAAATTATGTTGTTATGCAATCTTGTGGTGTATATATCCCTAACTAATGCAAAAAGATTAAGCAGTCTACCGATTCATTTGACCTCCGATTTACGTAAATATGCTCGTATTATATATCTAAATGTATTAAATACCCTAACAATGACTAATAATTGTATATGCATACTACAACCATTATCCATGTGCAATATCCATACGTTATTCATTCATTCATGGAATAAATATTAAAATACAATATACATCCATATGCATATGTTTTGGTAACCTAAACGGTCGATTTTTCTACTGATAATCGTACCTAGTGTGTGTATCTAAGTCCATTTACATCCATTAGCAAATACTTGCAACCACTTGAATCCACCATTCATAACATGTTCTATTAACATGTTTACATCCAATCCTATCATCCATAAGCTTAATCCTAAGATCTACCTTCATAAAGGATACTAGAGAAAGAACCTAATTATAGGAAAAAAAAATTAAGATAGATAATTTTAAAGGCATACCATCAAATGAATAAGAATATGATGCACATATCTTCTCTATAGCCTCCCAAGTCACTTCATCTGCATCGTTTCCCCATTGGATATTGACAAGGTGGACATCCTTATTCTAGAGTCTCTTAACGTCATATCCTATGACCCGAGTAGGAACATGATGAACTAAAGACTCACTCTCTCTGAATCTCAACCTCCCCAAGATGATTGGGCTCTACTACAACCATCGAATCATGCAAGCACTTTATCAAGTATGAGACATGAAAGATCTCATGTACACCAACCAACCTTTTTGGCAACGTTACAATATACGCCATCCTCCCAACCTCTTAATTATGGGGAAAGGCCCTACAAATTTGGGAGCGAGCATCCCCACCAAGCCAATTCTAATAGCGGTCCTCAATGGTGATACCTTCACAAAGACCAAATCCCCAAGTTCAATCTCCCATTCTCCTCTTTTCATAATATGAATTTTTCCTATCTTGGACTGCTTTCATTTTCTTCTTAATCAAATCAATCCACTTTGGAGTCTCTCATATCATATCGGATCCAAGTAGGAGTCTATCACCGGTTTCCCACCAATGAGAAAGCGATGTACATAGTCATCCATAGAAAGCCTCGACATGAGTCATTCTAATGCTTGCTTGAAAATTGTTATTATAAGCAAACTCTATCAAGAGTAAATGCTCCTTATAAGTCCCTCCTAAGTCAAGAATACACTTCGTCATAAGATCCATCAATACAGTACTCAACCTTCCCTTTTGTCCATCTGTAGGGTGATAAACAATGCTCATGCTCAATTGTGTCCCTAACTACTCTAGTAGATTTGTCCAAAATTATCTGTTACAAATTAGATCCCTATCACTCACTATGATGGAGGGTGTTCTATAATGTCTAACAATCTCTCTAATCTAAAGGAATGCCAATGAAGTTGCTGATCTCTTACTCTAAACTGGTATAATTAAAGTGGATATTCTTAGTCAATCTATCAACAATCATCCATATTCTAGTACCACCCTTCCTAGAATAGGATAAGCCATTTAAAAATTCCATTGATATACTTTCCCACTTCCACTGGAGTACATCTAAGGATTAGAGTGGTCCTTCAGGCCTCTTATGCTCTGACTTAACTCTTTGGCAGGTTAAACACCTAGCTACGAAATTTACTACATCTTTCTTCACACTGGGCCAAGAGAAAACTTGCTTCATATCTTTATAAAATTTATCACCATTGGGATCGATGGTCACCCGCAAGTGGTGTGCCTCAGCTAATACCGCGCTCACCAAATCACCGGTGCCGGTAACACATATTCTCTTATCTCTTTTTGGTCATCCCTTTGTATCTATGGAATTACATTGTAGATGCCTTGAGGCCTTTCCTCTGCTAATCCTATCTATAAGTCCCACTAGCTCCATGTCTCTTTCAGTCTCAAACTAGTATGATCTATAAGTGTAGGTTGAATCTCTAATGTTGAAAGTAATCCGAAAGTAAAATCCCTATAGGGCTTATAATCAAATGTGGATGTGAACTCCAAATTCGTCCACTCTAAGAATAAGGGACTCAAGGTTGCTCACTTCTGACTAAATGCATTAGCTACTACATTTCCCTTTCCAACGGTATAAGAAATATCGAAGTCGTAGAATGCCAAAAATTTCATCGACCATTGTTGCTTTATGTTTAAATTCTTTTGGGAAAACAAGTACTTCAACGACTTGTGATCCGTAAATAGCTCAAACCTCTCACTAAGTAAACAGTCCTCAAGACTTAAGTGCAAGAACAATTGCGGCTAACTCCTACACATAGGTGTGGTAGTTCCACTTACTGGTTTTCAACTGTCCATTGCCATTATTCACTACCCTCCCCTCTTACATCAAAACTGCACAAGATCAGTACCACATGCATTAGTGTAAACTGTGAAAGATTTAGCACAATCTAAAAGTACTAATGCCGACGCACTAGTAAGATCTCTCTTCAGCTTCCTTAGGGAATCCTCATTATCTTTGCATTAAGAAAATAATGATGTGACGATCCCAAAACCCCGTTACACGGTGTTAAGGATAATCATTGGAATATAACACATTAATCATCATTAGCAGATCACAGATAATAGCATAAACGGAAAGTAGAATAATTTACACACATATGACAGCGGAATCATATAGATATCATCACATTAGAGAAGCACAGTACAGGATACAACTTAGTGCATAATGATACATAATCAGTCACCATCGCCCGAGGCGGAATCATACATAAGGAGTACACAAAATAAATATCAGTCTACATCGCCAATGGCGGAATCATAATATAGATACAATAATGGCGGAGAAAATCCAAGTCAGCACGGTGTAGTCAAGCCTCGCCATGAGCCAAAAGGTGCGTCAGAAACCTGTAACTAGGCTGCCCGTGTGAAAATGAGGGCACCCGAGTTTGCAAGGTGAAACAAACTACGAGTCAGTCATGGGACTGGTATGAGAAATCTACTCAACTTATTAACAACAATAATAAGGCAAATCAAAGGACCACGCCACTTCCGCGGAACGGGTTTACTCCAATGAGTGCTAGTGCATGAAATAAAGTAAATGATTAAATCAACGCAATGCTTTTTATAAAATGAAGCCATTATAAGACTCAGGTCCCATCACACAATGCAACGCAAGCCGGAGGATAGTGTAACAACCTGTATTTCTGATAACCTGTTATAACGTAAATCGAGGCAGAATTTAATTTATAAATCTGAATCAAGGGAAACGGGCTATGCCATTGCGTTCGTCTCGGAAAAATACGCGAAATAGAGTCCGTGTTTTCAAAAATCGGAGTCCGTATGACCCGGTTAAGGCCCAACGAAGTTTTCAGAAAATTTCAAAGTAAAAACAGATTTCAAATTCAAGTTTGAATTTGGAAATTTGGGCCAGTTTGGGCCAGGCGGGAAAATTCCCGCCAGAGCACCCAAGTCGACAGCCCTGTCGACTTGGGAGTCGACTTGGTTGGACCCAAGTCGACAGCCCTGTCGACTTGGCTGTCGACAGGGGGTGCTCGGCCAGTTTGGCCTGGTGCACCATTTTAGGGTTTGGCTGTGTTTTGGGGGCTGTTTTCTGGAAGCTTCCGAGATCTGATGGTCCTAATCTAACCTAGGGTTAATCTAAGGGTCTAAAACTAATCCTAATCTCTATAAATAAGCCCCTAACCTACCCCTAAATCATTAATATTCATTCATGCAACTAAACTATGGCAAAATTACTCCTCTCATGGCCTCCACCCTCTCTTAAAAATCTCTAAGCTTATTCCTATGAGAGATTCATGTTCATTCTAGTGATTTCAAGTTTAAATGAGCATTATTAGCTTGCATTCAAGTCAAGTTACAATCTTTACATCATAAAGAAAGGGTTTTTATTGATTTGGAGCTTCATATTTGGGTTTTGTGATTGCATAAGGGCTTTCTTATATTTGCTATACTCATTTGAGTCCTCATAAGCATTGTAAGCCCTATTCTACTTTCATACTTAAACTCTAAAGTTAAATGTATGATATGCAAGTTTGATATGTTATGATATGCAAGTTTATGATGTTATGTTATGCAAGTATGCCATGTTATGATGTTATGTTATGCAAGTATGTCATGTTATGATATGCAAGATTACTATGATGTGTTATGCAAGTTTACTATGATGTGTTATGCAAGGTTACTATGATGTGTTATGCAAGTTCATCAAGTTATGTTATGCAAGTTTGATATGCAAGTTGTCATATGATATGCAAGTTATGTTATGCAAGTTTGATATGCAAGTTTATCATATGATATGCAAGTTATGTTATGCAAGTTTGGGTTGATCCTTTTGTTCATGTTATCATGTTATGCAAGCTTATCTTGAGTATATGAACATAAAGCTCCAAGCTTTATGCTAAAGGTTGCATTTTGGCAACATGTAGGTTATCATATCTCTTATGATAACTTGCATGTGAGGCTAAATGCGAACTTATGGCCATTTCTACACGTCATTTATCACCATGTATCACCAATATGCTAAGTTTGGTTTTATGCATGCTTTTGAGGCCTAAAAATGTAATATGCAAGTATATGGACACATGTACATTTCATATGCCACCATGTTGAACTTGTGGCTTCAACACCTTTATGTCATGATTATGCCAAGTTCCCTCTTTCTATCATTTATGCGCTATTGCGATATGTAAGCGATGGGATTGCGTTTGGGGTTGAGTAAACTTAAAAGACATAAAAACATAAGCTTGAGAATTTACCTATTAAGTTAGGTCTACCCTTTGGGAATTTACCTATTAAGTTAGGTCTACCCAAATGCTTGAAAACTTGTAACATGTTTTGGAAACATGATGGACATGACACTTAGAAAAGATAAATGTGACCAACTCGAGGTTGGGTTGAGTTGTAGCGTAAACCTACCCGGAACCGACCGGCTTAACTAGTTGCTACAAACAATAGGACCCAATGTGAGAAGTTGGTCATGTTGTACCTTGAACCCGAGGTTAGACCAAGTTGTGGTGTAAAGCTACCCGGACCCGCCCGGCTTAACTAGTAACCACAACGATGTCTAATGTGAGAGGTTAAGGTGCATTAAATTAATTAATGTTACATGATAAGGTTAAGTAAATTTGATTTATGACACTTAACCAATTTGACATGAATGGGTAGGTTAAGTGAAACCGAGCTTGATTTCTTAATGACACTTAACCGAAAAATACGACTAGTGGTTAGGGTTAAGTTAACCTACACTTAACCAATCTGAACTCGGTAATTTAACGGGGTTAAGTGGAACTATACTTAGCCAATCCAACTCAGTAATTTGATAAGGCTGAGAACCGATTGGATACCTGGTCTAGATAAACTAACTTGATTGATAAATTAAACGAACCCGTTTTGCGGATCTGTAGGACCCACACCAAGTTAGGCAAGTTTGTAAATCTGTTATCTGATCTGTTAGTCTGAAAACTGATCGTCTGAACCTGGTATGTCTGAACTCTGTTAATAAGTTAATCTGAATCTGATAGTCTGGGGACACAAGGGGGAATACTTGTGTCATCTGTTGTTTGGGACCCATATTAGTCAGTAACCCTTTCTGGTATCAAAACTTTGATCCAACTGTAGGTAGGGTCCGGGCACGCTTACTGAACTAATTATAAGTGGTTCATTCTGATAATGGCGATGGGTGTTGATGGTGCGTTCCAACCGGGTCATGTGCGTGCATGGATCCCGGTCTGCCTCTGAGGATGTAAGACGCCGTGACATCTGTAAATACGCCTGTGCCAATTGGTTGCCACTTTAGGGAGTGATACACCCTATCGTGGGGCCGACATAGGGTATTTATGTATTAGGGAGCCGATCGCTTGGGTAGGATTTAGGGTACACTTAGCTCTGTCTGATTCTGTTGGTACCGTCTGTTTGGTTGGGTGGTAACACCCGTCTATTTCTGCGTGGTACCGTCTGTTAGGGTGGTAAAGACCCACTACTAGTGTACACCTAATTGTAGTATTCCGTTTCTGTACTTTATCTGTTAGGGTGGTAAAGGCCCATTAGTGTAACATTCCGTTTCTGTACTTTATCTGTTAGGGTGGTAAAAGCCCATTTTTCCCGAACTCTGTCTATGGGCCATTCTGTTCCGTCCTGTTTCGATGTAGACATTAGGGTAACACCTAATCCTGTTATACTAGTATTGGTACTAAGAAGTTGGATCTTGACTTAGGTCAACACCTGATATTGGGCCAAGTTTAGGCCAAGGGATAAATTCTTGTTTATACATGACATGTTAGAATACTGGTACACCTGTGGTGAAAAACTTCACCTTGATTATGTGATGACTCCTTTGAATTATCTGTTAGATATTCATCATGCTAGTATGTAATTATCCTTATGATCATACCTGCTTCTCATGCCAGTTAACTTTATCAGTTTACATTGATTGTAGTAGGGCTTACTCAGTCTTTTTGACTGACCTGTTTTCCTTTCGCCTCTTTTCTTCCGTTCCCCCCCCCCCCCAGGTTCTCAGGGTAGGAATATTGGAGCTTAGCTTGGATTTCTGATCGCTTGCTTGTGGGGTTTTAGCTCATGTACGGTCTTGACATGAAGCTAGCTATGGTTATCACTTATTTTGGGGATAGTACTTATGTATTTCAGTTTTTCAGAAATGTTGTTTTTATCTAGACTTATGTATTTGGAAAGCTGACATTATGTTGTACCAGACTTGTTTTGAAATAGTTTGAAATCTTCCGCTGTTTTATTTATCTTATTTACTCTGTTTACATATATACATATGTTCTTGTTCTGCCTTGATATATCATTATGCATGTTTACCTGATTCAAACGCCCCTCCAAAGTCAGAGTGCTTGTAAGAGCCACCCTGGCGGAGGTGGGGTGTTACATTTGGTATCAGAGCATATGGTTTACGAGAAGGAACAAAAGGGTTTTTAAAACTTTTGGAAAACTATTTTCAAAACCAAGTATAAAGTATTTTCCAAAGAAAAGTCTAGTTTATTTTAAAGGCTATTCCCCAAAAAGCCATTAGCACAATCCTTAGTTATCTATTCTTAGTTCCCTCGTTCTGAATCTATCTTTTCCTTCGTTTCAGTATGACAGATAACTTTGTTATCCCAGAGGGAGTGCAAGTTCCTGTTTGGTATAGGAGACTTATGGAGGCTAGGGCGACCGAAGCCGGCCCCGCAAATGTTACTCCTCCTCCGGTGGTTAATGTTCCTCCCCCTCCTGTCGCTGAGGTTCCTCCTCCCCCTCCCCCTCAGCATCCTCCAGTAGAGTTCACGAAGATTTGCAAGGACTTCAAAGCAATGGGTGGCAAGAACTTTCTAGGTACCGAGACTTTTGTAGAGGCCCGGAATTGGTTGAAAGAGACCGAGGATTTATTCACTATCTTTGGATTAGATGATCAGAGAAAGATCTTGTTGGCGGTTTGGCTTATGAAGGATGAAGCCGCATATTGGTGGGAGATCACCACCGCGACTAGGCCCGTTGAGACTTGGGCCGATTTCAGGACAAGATTCGGGCTTAAGTTTCTATCTTCTGCTGAAGAGAATTTGCAAATGGAGAGGTTTATTGCTTTGAAGCAAGGAGACATGTCTATCAAAGAATATGTGAACAAGTTCAATCAGTTAGCTCGTTTTGGCTTGGATATGGTGAGTACTACTCAGAAGAAGGCTCTTCGTTTTTCTAGAGGATTGAATGAGCCGTTACAGGAGTTAGCTATGTCTCATGTGCCCATGGGGGCCACGTTTGAGAGTTTGGTAGATATGGCCCTACTCAATGAAGAGAACAAGAGTGCAAAGAAGGAGGTCAAGGTGAACGAGTCTCAAAACAAGAAAACGGGGCCCAAAAAGGAAATGCAAAAGAAGGAGGAGAAGTCTGAAGATAAGAAGGAAAAGAAGTGCTTTACTTGTGGAAGCTCAACTCATCTAAACAAGGATTGCAGAAACAGGAAGGGTACTTGCTTTAACTGTGGAGAGATGGGACACTTCACTAGGGACTGCCCGAAGAAGAAAGGGACTACATCAGAAGGAACAGTGAATACTCGCATGGCGAGTGAATAGATTAGGGCAAGAATAATTTGTCTGTAGGATGTTTAACTTTCCTTGTCTGATTTTCAGTTTGAAACTCTTTTTCTGGTATTTTGATTCTGTAATGGAAACTCGATACTTTAATGCTAATCTTGTTTCTGATCTAGTAATAGTCTCAAACTCCCTGAGAGTTATAACTCATCTGTTTGTGATAAATTGGGGTTTGAGAGTATCTGTGTTGGGCATGAGGGTGACTATGACGAATACATTCTGGGTTTCTACCATGCTTAGTTTCCTAAGAATCATTTGGGAAAAATCTGATCTGTACTAGTAGTCTGTAAGTATATGTACCAAGTTTTTGTTTTATCGGTACTCGCTTCCATCACTCGACTGTATCTTGTTGAGATAGGAATCCTATGGATGTAAACATGTGTTTGAGACATGTTATGTTTGATGGTTGCAAGTGGATGCAAGTGGTTGCTAGTGGTTGCTCGTGGATGCATAAACACACACTAGGCACTAGATCGGCTTGAAATACACTCTCATATTGCATATGGACGTGTGTACATTTTCAATTCTTATGGTTGCAAGATGGTTAATTCGGCACATGGATGTTGCATATGGACGAATGTTTGTGCACACATATAGTATTATATGATTAGGACTATTTGCATACATAATGGATTCATTTCACTAACATACTTTGCATTGAGGATCTTTGCATTAGATAAGAACATATACACACACCTTTTGCATATGTTCATACCGCATTAGAATCTTTAAGGACAATGATTGCTCGTGAATGATGATTTGAGTAGATGGATGATGGATGGTAGGATGCGTTCTTCCTAACTTGAAGAATTCGAGGACGAAATCCTTTAAGGAGGGGAGAATGTAACAACCCGTATTTCTGATAACCTGTTATAACGTAAATCGAGGCAGAATTTAATTTATAAATCTGAATCAAGGGAAACGGGCTATGCCATTGCGTTCGTCTCGGAAAAATACGCGAAATAGAGTCCGAATTTTCAAAAATCGGAGTCCGTATGACCCGGTTGAGGCCCAACGAAGTTTTCAGAAAATTTCAAAGTAAAAACAGATTTCAAATTCAAGTTTGAATTTGGAAATTTGGGCCAGTTTGGGCCAGGCGGGAAAATTCCCGCCAGAGCACCCAAGTCGACAGCCCTGTCGACTTGGGAGTCGACTTGGTTGGACCCAAGTCGACAGCCCTGTCGACTTGGCTGTCGACAGGGGGTGCTCGGCCAGTTTGGCCTGGTGCACCATTTTAGGGTTTGGCTGTGTTTTAGGGGCTGTTTTCTGGAAGCTTCCGAGATCTGATGGTCCTAATCTAACATAGGGTTAATCTAAGGGTCTAAAACTAATCCTAATCTCTATAAATAAGTCCCTAACCTACCCCTAAATCATTAATATTCATTCATGCAACTAAACTATGGCAAAATTACTCCTCTCATGGCCTCCACCCTCTCTTAAAAATCTCTAAGCTTATTCCTATGAGAGATTCATGTTCATTCTAGTGATTTCAAGTTTAAATGAGCATTATTAGCTTGCATTCAAGTCAAGTTACAATCTTTACATCATAAAGCAAGGGTTTTTATTGATTTGGAGCTTCATATTTGGGTTTTGTGATTGCATAAGGGCTTTCTTATATTTGCTATACTCATTTGAGTCCTCATAAGCATTGTAAGCCCTATTCTACTTTCATACTTAAACTCTAAAGTTAAATGTATGATATGCAAGTTTGATATGTTATGATATGCAAGTTTATGATGTTATGTTATGCAAGTATGCCATGTTATGATGTTATGTTATGCAAGTATGTCATGTTATGATATGCAAGATTACTATGATGTGTTATGCAAGTTTACTATGATGTGTTATGCAAGTTTACTATGATGTGTTATGCAAGGTTACTATGATGTGTTATGCAAGTTCATCAAGTTATGTTATGCAAGTTTGATATGCAAGTTGTCATATGATATGCAAGTTATGTTATGCAAGTTTGATATGCAAGTTTGTCATATGATATGCAAGTTATGTTATGCAAGTTTGGGTTGATCCTTTTGTTCATGTTATCATGTTATGCAAGCTTATCTTGGGTATATGAACATAAAGCTCCAAGCTTTATGCTAAAGGTTGCATTTTGGCAACATGTAGGTTATCATATCTCTTATGATAACTTGCATGTGAGGCTAAATGCGAACTTATGGCCATTTCTACACGTCATTTATCACCATGTATCACCAATATGCTAAGTTTGGTTTTATGCATGCTTTTGAGGCCTAAAAATGTAATATGCAAGTATATGGACACATGTACATTTCATATGCCACCATGTTGAACTTGTGGCTTCAACACCTTTATGTCATGATTATGCCAAGTTCCCTCTTTCTATCCTTTATGCGCTATTGCGATATGTAAGCGATAGGATTGCGTTTGGGGTTGAGTAAACTTAAAAGACATAAAAACATAAGCTTGGGAATTTACCTATTAAGTTAGGTCTACCCTTTGGGAATTTACCTATTAAGTTAGGTCTACCCAAATGCTTGAAAACTTGTAACATGTTTTGGAAACATGATGGACATGACAATTAGAAAAGATAAGTGTGACCAACTCGAGGTTGGGTTGAGTTGTAGCGTAAACCTACCCGGAACCGACCGGCTTAACTAGTTGCTACAAACAATAGGACCCAATGTGAGAAGTTGGTCATGTTGTACCTTGAACCCGAGGTTAGACCAAGTTGTGGTGTAAAGCTACCCGGACCCGCCCGACTTAACTAGTAACCACAACGAGGTCTAATGTGAGAGGTTAAGGTGCATTAAATTAATTAATGTTACATGATAAGGTTAAGTAAATTTGATTTATGACACTTAACCAATTTGACATGAATGGGTAGGTTAAGTGAAACCGGGCTTGATTTCTTAATGACACTTAACCGAAAAATACGACTAGTGGTTAGGGTTAAGTTAACCTACACTTAACCAATCTGAACTCGGTAATTTAACGGGGTTAAGTGGAACTATACTTAGCCAATCCAACTCAGTAATTTGATAAGGCTGAGAACCGATTGGATACCTGGTCTAGATAAACTAACTTGATTGATAAATTAAACGAACCCGTTTTGCGGATCTGTAGGACCCACACCAAGTTAGGCAAGTTTGTAAATCTGTTATCTGGTCCGTTAGTCTGAAAACTGATCGTCTGAACCTGGTATGTCTGAACTCTGTTAATAAGTTAATCTGAATCTGATAGTCTGGGGACACAAGGGGGAATACTTGTGTCATCTGTTGTTTGGGACCCATATTAGTCAGTAACCCTTTCTGGTATCAAAACTTTGACCCAACTGTAGGTAGGGTCCGGGCACGCTTACTGAACTAATTATAAGTGGTTCATTCTGATAATGGCGATGGGTGTTGATGGTGCGTTCCAACCGGGTCATGTGCGTGCATGGATCCCGGTCTGCCTCTGAGGATGTAAGACGCCGTGACATCTGTAAATACGCCTGTGCCAATTGGTTGCCACTTTAGGGAGTGATACACCCTATCGTGGGGCCGACATAGGGTATTTATGTATTAGGGAGCCGATCGCTTGGATAGGATTTAGGGTACACTTAGCTCTGTCTGATTCTGTTGGTACCGTCTGTTTGGTTGGGTGGTAACACCCGTCTATTTCTGCGTGGTACCGTCTGTTAGGGTGGTAAAGGCCCACTACTAGTGTACACCTAATTGTAGTATTCCGTTTCTGTACTTTATCTGTTAGGGTGGTAAAGGCCCATTAGTGTAGCATTCTGTTTCTGTACTTTATCTGTTAGGGTGGTAAAAGCCCATTTTTCCCGAACTCTGTCTATGGGCCATTCTATTCCGTCCTGTTTCGATGTAGACATTAGGGTAACACCTAATCCTATTATACTAGTATTGGTACTAAGAAGTTGGATCTTGACTTAGGTCAACACCTGATATTGGGCCAAGTTTAGGCCAAGGGATAAATTCTTGTTTATACATGACATGTTAGAATACTGGTACACCTGTGGTGAAAAACTTCACCTTGATTATGTGATGACTCCTTTGAATTATCTGTTAGATATTCATCATGCTAGTATGTAATTATCCTTATGGTCATACCTGCTTCTCATGCCAGTTAACTTTATCAGTTTACATTGATTGTAGTAGGGCTTACTCAGTCTTTTTGACTGACCTGTTTTCCTTTCGCCTCTTTTCTTCCGTTCCCCCCCCCCCCCCAGGTTCTCAGGGTGGGAATATTGGAGCTTAGCTTGGATTTCTGATCGCTTGCTTGTGGGGTTTTAGCTCATGTACGGTCTTGACATGAAGCTAGCTATGGTTATCACTTATTTTGGGGATAGTACTTATGTATTTCAGTTTTTCAGAAATGTTGTTTTTATCTAGACTTATGTATTTGGAAAGTTGACATTATGTTGTACCAGACTTGTTTTGAAATAGTTTGAAATCTTCCGCTGTTTTATTTATCTTATTTACTCTGTTTACATATATACATATGTTCTTGTTCTGCCTTGATATATCATTATGCATGTTTACCTGATTCAAACGCCCCTCTAAAGTCATAGTGCTTGCAAGAGCCACCCTGGCGGAGGTGGGGTGTTACAGATAGAGTTTTCCCTTATAATGGCCAAAGATGCTTCATACGTATAAAACAAAAGTGTTTGATATTATTACTAGTGCATATATGTTTCAAAAGCAAATTCAATCATAAATATCAATCCTAGACGGCATGGGTACCATATATCATGTCGCCATACTAGTAATACAATCACATCCGCCTATCTCGTATTGGAAATTGGATTCCTTCATGAGTCGAGGCAAGGGGCAAGCTCCTCTCCGATTCGAGACACTCTAGCAAATGTCCCAGGACCCCACTATGATCCTTGGATCTTCAGGGCCGGTCCTCTCTTACTTTTGAGGATTAATTATTCCTGAACACACGTTTCCCGGTCCTTACAGACCTATATCGAGGCGCCTCGCATTCCAACAACCACACAGGTGAAAAGTATATATAATGTCAGGGCTGGTAGGTCACTGACACCGCCTTAGCTAGAAAGAAACGTCGTGCTCTCCCTGCAGTCACTCTCCCGTTTTTGACTCATACCGAGGTGTGAGGCTCGCGAATTCACGTTATACACAAAGCTACGTCACACAGACCATGCTTTGATCATCAACCACAAGACTTTGCTTTGCAACAGAAGCCTTGATCATATGCCACTTAGGCGTGCCACACAGGCAATCCACTCCATGCAACTGATTTCTGTCAATGTATAACCTCTGAGCTCGTACGTCTCAGAGAAGGGCGTTAAGCAAGAGAATAAATTCTCCGCCGCCAAACAGATATATATTTAACAGAGATCAATCAATACAGAACAAAATCCAATGTCAGACACACAGTCCATTTACAAGTCCGTTCTGGGTCTGAACGAAACCGGAGGCATCAATTCCTCGCATATCCGTACAATCAACAGTATGTTTGGACGGCTACTACTTCAATTCCTTCATGGTAGCTACTCCAATCACGAGCATCAGTAGCGCCCATCCATCCACTGTGGAGATCGTCGGTCTTCAGCCGTCTTCGACTCTTCGACTTCTCAACGTCGATCGATTATTTGAAATGAGATAAACTCGGCCTTTTCAAATAACCCACGTATATTTAGACTTTCAAATTAATTAATCACATGGTTGGACTATTCAACATTCACATTTCAGTTATTTAGTTATAATTTTCATGTCAAATACATTCAACCATCACATATCAAGCAAACATAACAAAACTGGTTTATTTCCACTCTATATCGTCTATAGTATTTTATAACGATATATCGCCATTTTTATTTAATTTAAAACGGTCATATTTAATTAAACGACGTTTCGGGTCGTGTCGATGCACTGGCGCTGCTTTTCACTAATTTTGTTTTACACATATCTGAAAATCTAACCGTTGGATCTTCACAAATTTTACATCATTAGGAAGGTCATTTCAAAACAAATCCAACGGTTTCAGTTTTGGGAAAATCCGACGGTCGGATCTTCCACACTAGCCATTTGAAGTTACGATTTCAATTTACGAACTACAGCGTCGTTATTCGATTTAATTTAATTATATATATATATATATATAAATATAATCGTTTCTGGCGCTGTTTTTCTCCAGTTTTGAATTAAACATTCCAGACAATCCAACCGTCGGATCTTCGCAAAGTTGGTGTCGTTGGAAAGATATTTCCAAGGCGAACCCAACGGTTGCAGTTTCGGGAAAATCCAATGGTCGGATTTCCCGCACTAGTCGTTTGAAATCACGGTTTCAAAACACGAACTGCACAGCCACGTTTCGTTTTAATTCTATTTATATTTATATATTTATATAAATATAGTTCATTCAAAAATTCCTATATCGTTTCCACTTCAATTATTTCACTAACGCTTTTAAATTTCGGAAAATTTCGCCATAACCTCCTTTGTACGGGAGGGTCTGGGAAAATTCCCAAATAGCCACACGGGCGTCTCATATCAAAAAGAAAAAGAAAAAGCCAAGCGGCTAGCCAACAGGCTCATAAAATCATCACCCAAACAAAGCAGTAAATGTGTACCTATTTGTCGGGCACAAAATTTTATTTCTCTTCTCTAGCCCCTTTGCTTTAACCTGTTCAATAGATATGCATGTACATGTATACAATTTCTAACACTTATCGTTTTCCATTCCATTTCATATTTGATTTGCTTTGGTTTAAAAACACCATTCATTCTAATGTTGCATGCATAGGCTAAAATCATATCATTAGCTAATTAATGTATATTTCAACTCATGCACGTTTATTTGAACAAGTGGCTCTTTTTAACACTTCACATTTCAAAGATGATAATTTTGGCGAACTAAAATAGATTTCAACACATGACTATTTTATTTGGTTCCTATGCATGTTAAAAATAATATTTCTACCACAAATATTTATTTCAACGTCCGCATATCTTTAGCATATCACAAATATGATAAAAATGATATTTTTATCGTTCAAAATATTTGTTCAACAAATGGATGTTTTCAACACTTCATAGTTTCAATAAAAATGTAATTTTTATTGTTCGATCTTTTTATTCAACACATGAACTTTTCCACTACACACACTTCTCAACAAATGAGCATTTCCACACATGGACTTTTTATTTATGTTGTTCATATTGGAAAGATGGGTTTTTTATTGTTGAAACTATTTATATAAGGCGAATATTTTCATACTTCATATATATATAAAAATGTGATTTTTATTGTTTAAACACTTCATTCATTCACAAATGTATCTAATTTTCACACAACACTTTTCAACACATGAACATTTCCACGCATGGATAAAGTTTCAACATATGGCTTTAATTTCTACACATGAAAATAATTTCAACATATGAAAATAATTCTAACACACAAAGATTATTCAAAATTTCGGCAGCATAACGGCAGGGTAGTTAAAACCGGCACCGTCCCTAGTACGGCTCCTCGCTCTACCTTAAAACCTCGCGGTTTTTGACAATGGGGATTCATGCATCTAATTCGCACGCAGGCGGCATGTTTATTTTTATTTCCACAAATATTTCCAATTCATTTCAATCACCAATGGGTATTTTTCAACCACAACCAAACAATATCAACCACAAACAATTATTCAACCATTCGTATTTTTCATCCAATATTTCACACCAATTCACCACAATAAATATCGTCCATGGTTTGTGGACGAGGGAAGTGTGTGTGTGTGTGTGTATATATATATATACATATATATATAATTGCTATATTTCACTTGCATTTCAACACATATATAAATTATTCTATGCATGTAAAATTCATACTTCGCTTATATAGCTTACACTACGTATGTACATGAGGTATACAACACGTATGTAATTTATATTTCGCTAATATAAATTATACACGACATTTTCTATTCAATTTCACGTTAATTTAGATTTCACACATTGATTTTCGGAGCGCTAAAAATCGATACGATGTCAGAAAAATCCGCGGCTTCTTCTATTGAGTAGAGAGCTTCCTTACGGTCCCGATGTTTCCTGTTTCATCGAATTTCGTCAACACACCAAAAAGATATGATTTTTCAAAGTGTAAAGATCAAAGAAAAACTCACTTTCACGAAGCTTCAAAACTAGGTTTACGGTTTTCGCGAAATCAGTGGCACGTGGGGACGATCGGGGAGTTGGACGTGGAAGAGGGCGGCGAGGGCTTCACGTCGGTGGTGGTTTGGTGGCGTTCGGTGGTCTAGATCGGCTGCGGCGGCGATGGAAAGTGGTCGACTTTCTGGCCTCGATTCAGGCGGAGGAGGCGACGAGGGTGGCGATGCTGGGGTCGGATTTGAAGAGGGGGCTGAGGCGCGTCGAATGGTGGCGGTGGCGAAGTCTGGAAGCGACTGTGGCGGCGGCGGCGGAGGAGAGAAGGTTAGGAGCGGGTTTCGCCGTTGATCGGGGGGGGGGGGTTTAAATTTATGAAAGGAAAATTCTGATTGGCCGAGGACTATATTAAATTTTTAAATAGTGTTTTCTCAAACGAACTCCTTTTTAAACACAACGACTGTCGCCCCTAGCTAAATACCCCCATTCCGGACACAATGGGATATGTTTCGTAGGCTAATTCGACTGTTATCATCAGTTATTTTTCAAATTAAAGTATAAAACATTTAATTTTTAACTTTCAACGTACATTTCAATTTTCCCGGGCCACAAACTGATTCAAAAAAATTCCAGAAAAATAAATCTAGCTATGTTTTGACGCTACGGTCCCAACAAAACTAGTTTCGTCAAATTCTGAGGTTGTTTGAAAAATGGCCATTTTCTGGTCGATCCAATTTAACAGAAATTGACCAAACACATTTTCTTTTTCCACGCTCACATACTAGCTTCAAAAATTATGAAATTTGAAACCTAGCAATAGTTTGACATCCCGGACCCAACAAAAGTGGTTTCGTCGAATTCCGAGGTCGTATGCAAAATATCAATTTTCCAGGGCTATATATTTTATATACCGACCCTTCTAAAAATTCATTCGGCCATAACTTTTGATTCCCATTATGAAACTTCGATTTTTCAAATTCGTTAGAAAGGTATTGACTAATAGATTTAGATATTTTTGGTTTCGCCAAAATCCGTTACATTTTCCACCCTGCACAGTCAGTCAAAGTTTGAATTCAAATTTTCAAACCGACTCACTATTTCTAATTCACTATTTTATTGAAATATTCTATTTCAATTGTTCAAATTCCTATGAAATCACCAATTTAAAAATTTTAAATTGGCTCGTATTTTCCGGGTTATTACAAAAGATTCTTCTTTATAAGACGGGTTAGTGAAACTAGATTCTTCAAAAGTCCTTGAAAAATTTCCAATAATATCCATCTTAATAAAGAAAGCTTTTGACCTCTGTAATGTTCTCGGGTATATCCAAACTTGCACTACTACCACCTTGGTGAGATATACAATCAATCCTTGTTTTAGAGACGGTGTTCCCTAAGAAAGTCACTTATTTTCTCCAAAAATGACATTTAGAGAACTTCAACTTAACTTATACACTTAGAGGGTGTGAAGAAGCTCCTCCAACTGTATAGCATGCTCCTCCCCACTTCTTAAATAAACTGGAATGTCATCAACGAAACCTATGAGGAACTTACTTAGGAGTTAGGACATCTCGGGAAACTTTATTAATCGGATCTATGAAATGGGCTAGGCCTTGCTTAGCCTGAAGGGCATAACTAACCACTCATAGAACCCGTCAGGTGTCCGAAATGCCATCTTATCAATGTTATCCTTTGCTACCAACCAACTAATGAAAACCAATTGTTAAATCTAACTGGGAAAATATTTTAGCTCCTACCAACTAGTCAAAATGATCGTCTATACAAGGAAGTGTGTAGCGGTTCTTCTTGGTAACCTTATTTTACTCCCGATAATCTACACATAGCCAGAGAGAACCATTTTGTAGCAAAGACGACTAGTGATTCCTACTCCGATATAATCCACCTTATAAAGCCTTTATCCAAGAGCTCTCCAATCCGCTTTCTCAAGTTTCATCTTTCTCTATAAGCAATGTGCCTTAATAGTAATTCCACAAGCCTGACATTGTCAGTAAGATAATTTTGGAACTTGATCACTCTCTCTTTGTAGGTAGCCGCTCAGCTCAAAAACATCAGAGAAATCTCGAACTATTGGAAATGAAACGACCTAAAGATAAATCAAGGGAATACAAATAACTTAACATGACTGAACCTCTAGGGTCACACGTAATCTTAAGGTTACGTCTGGCGCAAGTACCCAATTTGACTCACAATATAGTATAGCTCCATATGTGGCTAACCAATCCATCCTTAATATCACCCCGTAACCTGAAGATCCCAGAACACATGCATCGTAATCTAATTCTACTTTTAGAATCATGATTTTCAATCCTGACATATCATGGATAAGTGTGTTAATTTCCTATAGGATTTAAAACAACTACCAGATCTGTGATTAGGGATATATCAAGTGCAAACAACCTACTAGTGAACTAGAGACAAAGGAGTATGGCACTCCAGACTCAAATAGAGTGCGAATGATAAAATATAAATGAGAACAACCCTTCAACAACAACTATCTTGCCTCTATCTTGTCTGCTATTGGTGGATGGAGATGGCTTTAAAACCTGAACCTATGCAGATTGAGTGCTATCCCTCTATGCAACTCTCTTCCTTTGAGGGAAAGTCCTAGTCATATAGCCTAGTTTCTCACACATAAAGAATTTTCCGTTTAACCACTCCATCTTACAATCTTTAGAATAATTCCTAACCAATCCATAAGTATGGAACTTTTGATCTTTTTGAGTCTGACCCTTCTAAGATCATCCAACCTTCTTTTGATTTTCCGTATTGTTATTTCAAAAAGCCTTCTTAGCAACTGCTACTTCCGGAGCTTCCTTCTTGGCTACTTCATCCATAAGATCCATCTTTACTAAATTCTCGAAAGTATCCCCCATCGACACATGGCAAAGTTCCAACCCTTATAGGGGTTGATTTAGCATCTTTGCAAACTTCAATGCCATCTTTTGTAGGGGTTGGTTCCAGTTGCACATTCGCTTGAGATCACATTGGTATCGTAGATTGCATATATTTATGAAACCAGACAGCAATCATGATGCTCAAAGTCTTACCAATATTGGGGGCACCTACCATTCTGTATGAGAGAAAGACAAATATAGAGATTTAGATTTAGAGGTAAACAATCGAAGGAAGGTCTATTAGTTTTGAGGGGTGTTTTAAAACTTTTTTCTTTTCAATATACTTTTACAGAGATTAAGATTCACAATAAAATAAATTACAACAGAAACATTATAGAACAAAAATGTGACACCCCACACCCCTTGACACACTCCAAACGAGTCATGTTAAGAAATGTGAAGCGCCTAGGTATAATAAAACTATCACCATGATTAAGATTCACAAGACATAAAGATAATTACAGTGGAAAAATTTGAGAGTTAAACAAATTTATTATTAAAATCAAAGTTTATTCAAAACAAACCCTGACAATTGCTATAAAGCCTTAGTCTCAAACATTATATCATACTACAAAACAAACATCCCTCATCAAGATACTAAATAAACAAGAAGAAAATAGAATGACAAAAAGAAGGAGAAACATACATCAATCGAAGTAGAATAAGAACTCCCAAGATGAACCATCTAACTTGCCTGAATCACTCTCTTCCATGTGAGTCTAATAAGGAAGAAAAGGAAAGAATATGGAATAGGTCAAACATAAAGTTTGTTGAATGGAAGTGACTACTAGAATTTTAACAATTAAGAGATAATAATCTTGATAACGGTCATATTGTTACAAAGGTAAAGTGTCTATGTGAAACTTAGGGGGATTTCTTATATTGTTTGATTATTCAAGCTGATTATTTGCACTATAATTACTACCATAGAATTATTATTTGATTCCAACTTCTATCCAAATGATTAGCCTTTGCACTCTACCATGAACCTAACATGGTTGTTCATGCCTTTTACATTGACTCTAAACCCTCTCAGATGTGAAAACGTGCAATACCAATCACCATTGGTGGATCTGCTCAGATTGACATCCATTTAATGATAGAATTAGTAATGGCTTATCTGCCTTAATCAATACCGCACGTTCGGTCCTTGCTAGTACGTGTTGACTTGGGATCCTTTTCTCTACTTGGCCATTTATCTACCCTAATTGGCAAGCGTGTCTCCTCATGAGTTTTTTTACCATCGGTATGGGCCTTTTGGGCACTTATGTACCATAATCGGTGTTCAACCACTACTACAGACCCACTGCAAACAATAAACTAATTGTGCTCCTCATCTCAGTTCCCATGACTGAGCTATTGACCACTTATCCACCCTAATCCATATGTGTGCCTACCGTTGGTATGGGCCCACACTAAGCATATCATTATGATATTTTATGTCTTATGATAATCCCTACTTCTCCACGAAGCAATATCATAGTATGTTTTAATCTAATAGTCCCCACTTAGCCGTGAAGTGTTATGTTTTAATTTTTTTCATCATTTTTCTTAATTACATTGCATGTCATAATTTACTTGCAAGTCCCCAAGGATTTTACAGTCCATTTCCTTTTGTTTTAGATCTACATGTTTTACAGGTGTTTTTTGTAAATACGATGCATTATCCTTTTTATTGCAGTTCGACATATTTTACAGATGTTATATGTAAATTTAGTATTTTCTTATTTAATTTGTATTATTTAAAAAACTCTCTTTCGATTGTTTTTCACGTAAATTAAAGATTTTAATCTACTTTTTAAACCTAACCTTTACAAAATTATTAATTGTGTTAACATGTGTAAAAGAAATGTAAAAAACTATAAATAAACTGTAGAAATATGAATAATTGTAAAGAAATAGGTTGAAAACATACTTGTACTTGAAATAAATTAGAAAACTAAATATACAACTATTTGCAACCTTATTACTTATATTATGCAAATTTTAAAATAATAAATTTCACTCACCTGTCATTCTAGGTGAAGCCCGCAGTCCTCCCAAATCCTCATTTCTTGTTCTTACTCAAGAAAATATTAAGTTTTTAGGTCCCGCGTCAATCAAAAGGGAACCCAGAGGAAGAAGAATGGAGTGAATTGAAATTGTCAGAACATGATTCTATTTATAAGTTTGTTATGAGATCTCAAACAGTAGGATTAGGTCGATTAGATCAATATTAGATATTTCACAGTCTCAAATCTAACATTTGGTTTTAAAGATCAATGCCTTAAGTTTCAATGTTTGAGATCATGTAGGCCCGACACGCACCTAGAATTTTTTTTGTCTAGGTCGCGCAAGTTGGTGACCCACCATCTATGGGCGGTTAACCAACCCATGAGGTGGGTTGACCTATGTCGGGCATGCACTATATTTTTATCTTATATTCTGAACTTGTTTTCAAATTTCTAAATTATTTATAATTCTTTCGTTTTAAAATCGTATTTTAACAAGTTTTATACGGAAATTGTTCAGAAATTCGCCATGGACTCATCAATGCAACGCTCATAGCCAAATTCAAAAAAATTCAAAAGATTATTTTATTTTTTAATTAATTCTTTAATTAATATTTGTTACTTGAATATCAGGGTCTTACATTCTTCTTAAAAGGATTCATCCTCGAAATCTCCAAGGATAGAAAAATGTAATCAATAACCATAACCAAAATCTACAACAATGTACTAAAACCTTATCCATTACATCCGCTGTCCTTAAAATTTATAATACAATTTATATTATTATGCAATAGCGTACTATATTTTCCCCTAACTAATGCAAATTCTAGGCAGCATACTGATTCAATCGACCTCCTGTTTATGTAAAGATGCTCATGCCATACATCCAAATATATGCAAAGATCCTAATAATGACGGGTAGTTCTATATGAATGCTACATACACCATCCATGTGCAATATCCATACATCATTCATCTATTTATGGAAGCTATAAAATAATAAAGAAAAATGCAACATACAACGGTATGCATATGCTTCTATGACCAGTTGGTTGAGCCTTAAAATATAGTAGTGCATAGTGTGTGTATATGCATCCATTTACATCCACTTACAAACGTTTGCGTCCATCAAACATAACATGTTTGTAAGCAATCCCACTTACAAACATAAGAGTGTGTAGGTGCTTCTCCAAAGTCTCTATGAAATCAAGTATGAACATACTTAAAATATTCTATAAGACTCTATTCACCTTTTCCGTTTGACCATCCATCTGAGGGTAATAGGTCGTGCCAAGTCTCAACTGCGTCCCAAATGCCTCTTTTAAATTTTTCCATAATTCACCTGTGAAGATCGAATCTGTATCATTAACAATGCTAGAGGGGACTCAATGAAGGCGGATTATCTCTATGATATATAATTATGCTAACAAAGTTGCATACCTCTTATTCCAAATAGTTTATAAGTGGGTGCTCCTAGTCAATCTATCTGCAATCATGCAAATACTAGTGTTTCCCATTCTAGATCGGGGCAAACCATCTGTGAAGTCCGTCGATATGCTTTACCGCTTTCATTGCGGCATTTCTAAGGGTTGGATCAATCTCCAACTTCTGTTGCTCCGCTTTGAGTCTTTAGCAAATCAAACACTTGGCCGTAAACCTAACTACATATCTTTTCATTTCATTCCAATGAAAAAAAATCTCTTCTCATGCCCTTAACATCTTGTCAGAACCAAGATTCTTGAAACCAAAAATGGTTCAACACCCCAGATTTTGAAGGTTGAATAATTTCCATCTGTGAAAAGTTTCCATTTATCAACATGCGGTTAACCAACCACTAATAAGTCACTCTGGCATTCTTCAAACCGCATGGCATGACCACATTACAGTACAATCCAAGATCCATAATGAAGCTTGTATGTTCCTGATCAGGTACATGCACTGGAACATGATTATAACCGGAGTATGCGTCCATGAAAGAGAGAAGCTCGTGCCCAGCTATAGATTCAACAAGAGGTTGATTCTTGGAAATAAGAAACTATCATGTGACAGACCTTATTCAAGTCGGAGAAATCAGTACATGTCCACTTTCCTTTGGACTTCTTAGCAGGAACTGAAATAAATACCTAGTCTAGGTACAATGAATCTCGGATGAATCCAAGCTCTTGAGCTTCTCAACTTCCTCTTTTAATGTTGCTGACCTCTCGGGACCAAGCACACGCCTCCTCTAATTCATTTAGACGTAATGTGGGAATGATATTGAGAGAATAAGTGATGATGGTCGGTGATATCCCACACATGTCGGCATGGATCCATGCAAATATTTCAATATTTGCACAGAGAAAATTAGTCAGTTCCCTCCTTTGGAGGGGTCCTAGGTGAGATTCGATTTTCAAGACCTTAAAAGGGTCATCGTTATCAATTGGAATCGCTATCGTAGTCTCATTGGGTGCTTGCCTTTGGTATCCTGGCTCCTCGTCTTTTCTAGGATCAATATCTTTGACTTGACGACAATATTGTCTAGGACGACATTTGCCCTGTGATTGATATGCATCAACACCCTTAGTGCAAAGGATGTATCAACAACCATCCCTTTGCTATATGTATCTTCCCATTCATCTATGTAGCACACCCGTCCAACTACTTAGTCTCCTCGTTTGATTCCCAATTCCACTCTTAATCGGGAATTTTCAAGAGTAAACACCAAGAAACAATGCAAGCTCTAAAGTCAACAAGGATCGTTCGACCCAAAGAGGCACTGTACAAAGAGTATATGTCCAACAAATCAAATAAGGGGATCCACACTCTCCAATGGTTTCCTACTCCTACGTTTTCCCTTACCAAGCTTCATAGTATTTAAGCCATACTTATTGGTTCGTTTGCTGATCCATTGAAACCATGTATTCTGGCATTACACGACTTCAAGTATTTAGCCTCCAGAATCATCTAGTCATAGGACTTTTTGTACAAAATATTTACGGTTAACAAGGATTTTCTGCACCAGTGCTAGGCCAATTAAGTACGATATCACTAATGGGTCAATACTTGGGACCTCTACCCCATCCGCATCTCTATTCCGAAAACAACACCAACCATCATCGTCCTTCACTGCTTCACTAGAATAGCCTCATCTAAAGCGTTGCATTCTATAACCTCAACATGCTTTACCGCATTGACATATTGTTCCATCATTCTCAAACTAAAGCCATTGAGGTGTGGTCTGCCGATTATGGTGATAATCAAAATACCTTTCTTCTTTATTGGGTAGCTTCTCTAAGAGCCGAGTGACCACGTCGATTGGGGTCGAAAGTCCCCTTATGATGCCCCACCCAGAGACTCATCATAATAAAGAGTATTAGCGAGTAAATCCATTTATAAGAGCAGAGAATAGGGCTGGTTAAGAGCGACCATCCATATTCTAGTATCAAATGAATAGTGAATACGTCGACTAAGTGTATTTTTTTCCTTTTTACCTCAAGTGGATCGACATACTCTATTCCTCTAATATAAAAATACAATAGCTAAGGATTATATCAAGAACAAATTACAACATATCACAGATAACAGATCACAAAACATACTACATGTAGATACAACAACAAGATACAACATATACATGTGCTACATACTCAAATGGTTTTACATCAACCGTATGCACATACATCATTTCCCAAAAAATGTACAATGACATGAAAACACGACTACATATCTTAGGTAATAGATTTAAGAGAAGTAGTCTGAGGCGAAACAAATAAACATGAATTAACAGCAAGATATGAAGTTGAAACACTTGGTTTGACCCGAATATAAAATACGAGGGGTCCGTCTAGTTTAAGCATATCGGTCATAAAATGAAAGGTGGAATAAGACATCATTAAGACAATATTTCCTTCTCATATGGAAAAGGAATCACATATTCACAGGTTAACTTAAGACACAGAAGAAATGATTCCTTTCTTTTAGAAAGGAACACCATAAACTCAAAAAAACATATTCCTTGGAATATAAGTTCACGAGAATAATACGCAGATTACTCGTGAGAAGCACAAAGCACAGACTCAAATCTTCCTATCAGCACAGATTAATCAAAGTCTACGATTAGGGTAATTAAAATTTAGAATCATGTAACATGAGATGGAGAACTCAAAAATCACATAAATCTCAGAAATCACATAAATCACATAAATCACAAGAATCACATAACTCATGCAAATCAGCTAGGACTTCAAAATATCAGAAATGAAATCACCTAATGTATGTATATATAATAATAGTCATCTACAAAAATGGTGAAATAGTAAATAAACACAAAATTTGGTAACAATACAGATTTGGATCCAAACATAAGATTGGCAAGTCGGAGCTACACTTGGATGCGTTATCCACAATTGGCTCAAAGCCATGCCAGTACTAATATATGCAAGACTGACCAATAAGGTCATTATACCATAAGATTGACCCGAAGGTCACAAAACCACGAGAATATCCAAAGGTCTTGAACACCATAAGATTGACCTGAAGGTCATAAATACCACAAGATTGACATGAAAGTCATAAATGTCACAAGGTTTACCCGAAGTTCTAGTACTGGCGAATCACAGAATGTGTCACAGACTCTTAGATAGTTACCTGAATAGTGTTTAACTATGCGTCTCGTACCGCGCGTTCTCACTATTGGTTTACTCCTTGCAAGTTAATCTCACATTAGAAAATACTAGAAAACACCAGCAACAGTAGCCTCGAATAGACATATTCTGAATCAATCGATAAAATAAATCTGTGTGTCAAATACCACATAGTTTACTAAATCGTTTAATTCAAAACCTTGCCTTCTCGAAGGGTAAAAAGACATGTGGTTATATATATAAGAAAATAAACTTTTGAAATTGGTTGTAAATGATTTCAGAAAAATACTTGGAAATTACTTGTATGGAAAAAAATCTCTTTATGTAATAAGAAAGATTTTTTTTAATGATCTAAAAAAAAATGTTTATAATATAGAAAATTATTTTCTTAAAACAACACTTATTTATATTTAAAACCACTTTTAAAGCTAATTTCTAAAACACATGTACTATGTTCACTAAATCACGAAACGAACACGAAATCATCATCGAGAAAACACACACTAAAGCTACACAATCCTTAGTTGGGATTAACATAAACATTGCCCTTTACTATGTAGAATTTTTTTCTTACCGCTTGATAACCAAGAATAACCTAGGAATAAAACGCTAAAAATACACACAATTAATCACCAAAATAAGGCGTAGAAAGGAAATAAGATCACAAATACACAGGGAAGTACGTGGGTATTTTAGCCAGCCTTGGGTCATCCCATTATTAGCTTGGGTCAATCTAGGCACGAGAATCTGCCCAGGCCATTAGACCACTTCGGTTATAAATTTATGACGAATTTCAGATTGTGCTGAAAATTGACATGCACATAGTTTAACAGTATGACTACCAATTAGAAAAAAATTATAACATTCCAACATGTAATGAAGGAGATATAAACTCACGAACAAGGACACATGCCATGTTGACACAATCTCAGAATTTACACAGCAAAGTTATAGTAACAATAAATTTTGATTCACAAAAACCAAAACAAACATAGATTCAACTAAAATATATGTTTTAAACTAGAATGCGTGAGTTGAATAACTCACCTTTACTAGATTATAGAGATTTTTGGCCCGATTTTCTTGCAAGTAAAGAGCTTTCAGCATCCACAACCTATAGAAGAAAGAAATACTGACATGCAAGCTCAATTCCTTACTTTAACTTTCCTTCCTCCTGGATTTCTGAGTTTGATGAATTAATTCATCCATTTGAAGCTTGGTTTTAGCTAGGAAGTAGATAAATTATCTAGCTTTCTTGATTTCATTTAAGGTCGTGGTTTTCTCCTTGTTCTCCACTTTACAACAAGAGGAGAAAGAAAGTATAATTTACAAAAATCATAATTCTCATCCAAATAACGTACACATAAGTTTGAGTTATAATAACTTATCTTTCACATAACATATAAAATAAAAACTCTTCGTTCCCCAATTTCCAATCAATAATTGATGTTGCCTCGCCATCAAATTCGTTCTAATTTCCCAAACAATATGTAACGGTTCGTTATTTTTAACGTCTCGAATCGGTAATTAAACCGAATCAAGACGCTCAAAACAGCGAATCATTATTACTTATGCGATTAACAAGAACAAATCACACAGAATCATAGACACAGAAAAGATAGCAAATCTCACAATGAATTTTTTTATACAAAAATCAGAGTTGTACAAAATTATAAACAAATATCAAATTCTTAATTACTAAATCCAAATAAATTTCATATTTAAACATTAAAATCTTGGTTCATTGCACAATAGTTGCAGCTTTGATTGTAATATCAAACAGTCTCGCCATTTTTCGTCTATTATTACCAACTTGATGGCTACAACCGCCTTTTAAACTCAAATTTGAGAGCGTATTTCAAAAATATTGCCTATATTGAAGATAGTTATTTATTTAATTCAACTTTTTACACTCTAAAAAAACTTCACATTTATTCTTTTAATTTTCTTAAAACACAATTTTTCTTAGGACCTTTTTAATTTGTTTTGAATAATATTAAACCACTAAATGTATAATAATTCTCATTATTTGTAAAGTCGATATAATGTCGTCATTACCTTGCCAATTTTACTACAATTTTTGTCTTATATAGTGGTTTAACACTGCTCTCACATAAATATTTCACATTATTCTTTCTTAATATCTATTTTTCTACATTAAATAATGTTCTTGGTCGCCTCGTATAAGTGTTTAAGAAATTCTCACTGATAATGTTGATAAGGCACATTGATAAGAACCCTTAAAATACCAAGTGGACAATTCAAAACAATAGATAATCACAAAATTTTGGCTCACACATGGTTGTCTTTATTATTTATTGTTCCAAATGCTTTTTCTTTATTTCAAACAAAAACAACCCAACACTAAATTTAACTAGATATTCATTTGATTTAAATTCACTACTCAATTGACTCTTAACAAAAACTTAATCATTGTTACTTATCATCCCTTAATCCACTTTTAAATTTGTTAAATTTATCGCTCAGCAAAATCAATTTACTTATTTTTGTAGTTCAATTCTGAATTATTTCATTTTAGCACTCTTTTGCCTCAATATGAATTTCACTTCTTTTATCTTTAGTTCAATTTATTTTTTCCATCCTATTTTATTTTATTTAACTCGGCAATAAACTTGACATAAGAGGACAGATTTAGATTTCATGAAAAGAAATAAGCCAAGATTTAGATATCGAAAGGATTTAAGAGGATGGATATGTCTACAAAGATAAACTACATATACTAGGGTGTAATTCATGGAATACTACGAAACGGAATACATTCCAAGATGTATTCCCAAAGCTATGTTTTACTCATGACTCAAATGATAAGGAGAGCTAAGGATGACAATGGAAGTGATAAAATTAGACACAAGTGTCATCCTTCTATGTTGTAATTCACGTACTATTTCAATTTTTTTCTGCATTTATCATACTTAGTTTTGAAGCTTCGCTTTGATACCAAACTGTGACGCCCCACCTCAAGACAATCCTAACAAAGAGCATTAATGAGTAATGTCGTTTATCAAAAGGAAGAATAGGGATGGTTAAGAGCGACCATTTGTAATATGATATCAAACGTGTATCTACGTACTCAATTCATCTAATATAAAACTACGATGGCCAAGGATCTTATTTAGAACAAATCACAATACATCACAGATAACAAATCAAAAATATAATACATATAAATACAACAACAAAATACAACATATAATGTGCTACATACTCAAATTGTTTTACATAAACCATATATGTATACATCATATCACAAAGGAATAAATATACAATGACATGAATACACAACTACACATCTTAGGTAATAGCTTCAAGAGGGGTAGTCATAAAATGATAAGTGGAATAAGATTTCATTAAAATAATAACTCCTTTTCATATGGAAGAGGAATCACATATTAACAGGTTAACTCAAGACACAAAAGACATAATTTCTTTCTTTCAGAAAGGAATAATATATACTAAGAAAACCAAATTCCTCAGAATATAAGTTCATGAGTTTAATACATAGATTACTCGTGAGAAGTACGAACACAGACTCAGATATTTCCAATAGCATAGATTACCCAAACTCTATGATTAGGGTAATTAAAATTTAGAATTACGTAACATATTATGGAGAACTCGAAGATCACATAAATCTCAAAAATTTCAAAATTCACTAGAATCAAAGAACTTATGGAACTCAATTAAGAGTTCAAAATATCAGAAATCAAATCATCATATACACACAAATCCTTAGACAACTCAAGTCTATTTATATATAATAATCACCTCCAAAAATGGTGAAATCATAGATAAACACAAAAATTAGAAATAACACAGATTTAAATCCAAACACAAGATTGGTAAGATGAAGCTATGCATGCACATGTTAATCGCAAATGGCTCAAGACATGCCGGTACAAAATACACAAGATTGACCAATAAGGTCTTAATACCACAAGATTAACTCGAAGGTCATAGAAGCCACAAGATTGATCCAAAGGTAATAAACACCACAAGATTGAACCAAAGGTCATAAATACCACAAGATTGACATGAAAATCATAAATGTCACAAGATTGAACCGAAGGCCAAGTATTAACGAATCCATAGAATGTGCCACAAACTCTTTAGATGGCAATCCAAATACTAGTAATTGTGCATCCCATACCACACGTTCTCACTACTGATTTACTCTATGCAAGTTAATTCCACATTAGAACACACCAAAAATAATAGCCTCAAATAGACAAGTCTGGAATCAATCTATAAAATGAACCCGTCTGTTCCATACCGTAAATCTTTTAATTCACAACTTCGTCTTCTAGAAGGGTGCAAAACATGTGTTTACATATAACAAAATACACTATAGAAATTAGGTTTTGTAAACGATTTCGAAAAAATGTTTGAAAATCAATTAATTGGAAAAATCTCTTTATTAAATAAGAAATGTATATATTTAATGATATAAAAAATGTTTATAATATAGGAAATTATTTTGTTAGAACAACGCTTATTTATATTTAAACCCTCTTTTAAAACTAGTTTCTATAACACATGTATTATATTCAACAAATAATGAAATACACACGAAATCATCATCGAAAAAACACATACAAAATTTACACAATCCTTAGTTAAAATTAAAATGAACATTGGTTTTTACTGTATATAAATATTCTTAAGAAATCACTTGATAACCAGTCAAACCTGGGAATAAAACACTCACAATACACACAATCAATCACAAAACAAGGAGTAGGAAGAAAATAAGATCACTTATATACAAGGAAACATCTGGGAATTTTTCCTAGGCTCAGGTTGATCCACTAATAGCTTAGGTCGAACCCTGGATCAACCTAAATGGGTTGACCTAGGCACGAGAATGTGCGCGAGCCAAAAAATCACTTTGGTTACAATTTCTGATGAATTTCAGGTGATCAAACGATTTCAAATTTTGTTAAAAATTGACATGCATATAGTTCAATAATAGTTTTACCAATTGGAAAAAGAATCACAACACTCGAACATGGAATGAAGGAGATATAGACTCACAAACATGGACATGGGCCATGTTGACACAGTCTTAGAATTTACACAACAAAGTTACTGTAACAATGAATTTTGATTCATAGAAACTCAGAAAACATAGATTCAACCAAAATAAATGTTTTAAAATAGAAAGTGTGAGTTGAACAACTCACCTCGACGGGATTATAGAGATTTTAGGCCTGATTTGGTTGTAAGCAAAGGGCTTTCAACATCCACCACCTGTAGAAGGAAGAAATATTTATATGCAAACTCATTTCCTTACTGTAACTTTCCTTCCTCACAATTCTATGAATTTGATGAACTAGTTCTCCAATTTATAGCTTGGTTTTAGCTAAGAAGGAAACAAATTATCTTGCTTTCTTGATTTCATTTGAGGAAGGCCATGGTTTTTTCGTCCACTTTACAATAAGAGGAGGAAGAAAGTATACTTGGGGGAGAAAGCAGCATACTGAAGAGTTATTTCTAAATTCTCCTTTTCTTAATCTATAAGATTAATGGGTCTAGTTTGGCCTAATTACAGGACTATCAGCTAATTTAAGCTTATGTTAAGTTAATAGTCTTATTCACACTAGTTTTAGGCGTAATTACATGAATTGAAGCACTTTTGACATATCATTAACCTACATAAACAACATACGCACTCAAACTATGTTGCGTTTTCTTCATAAAACTCAAATGCATATTTTTAAACATTTTAAACACTTAAATCGTCACTTTTAACACAAAACTTATTAAAATTATGCATCTTTTGCAAAACACATATTTCCACCTTACACCTTTAAAAACTTACACTTTTGTACTTTAATTTAAACAAAGTCCATTCTATTATTCAAATAAAAAACAAACCTTATAAAAATATTTTAACATAATTAAATATTGAATTCTAATCAATATTTACACTTTTATATTTTTATTTTCACTTGATTAAAGTCAACAATAACCATTTTTACCTAGATTCACATTAACAAAAATTTAAAGATTATACCATTTTGACTATATTTAGCATTATATTATCACTCTTTAAATCTACCTTAACATTTCCAAACATGGTTTCAAACACAATTATTATTTTACTTTATAATTACTACTACATACATTTTCCTACACAACTTTACAATTGTTAATGTTCATTAAAACAACTAAACACTACATATTGAAAATATATTTGCACTTAAATATTGATTGTTAATCAATATTTAGTATTTTCAATAGTTATTTGAACCATTAGAATATTAATTAGCAAATACAGATTGGAATAAATTTCTAATTACACTAAATGAATTTAATTTATTCCAATATGCACAATTTCCATACAAACAACAACTTAATAATTTCTCACCTTAAATTATTATACAAGTTAGGCTCATGAACTCATAATTTATTTTTCTTGACTTTAAACTTATAAGACACATTATAATCTTAACATGAAATCTATATTCGTCCAACTCTCCACCAGGATTCAACTTTTTAACAATGTCCCATAGATGGTGACATTCATTTGTTGTATGACCATACATTTCATGAAACAGACAAAACTTCACGGTTTTTTTCTCCTTCTCCATGGATTCTCTTGGTGCGGGATTTCAAAACTGCATCGTATTGTTGGTATTCAAATAAACATTCCCTAGTGTAACACCCCGTGTATTCTATAACAGTGAAATTCACAAATTAAAGTATAATTAATTTCAAATCAAAGAATTAAGGGAAACGGGATATGCCATTGCGTTCATCTCGGAATTCTGCTTGGGATAGAGTCAGAGTTTGCGTAAAACGGACTCCGTATGAAGAAGATATGGCCTCCGGAAGTTTCAGAATTCAGTTTAAAATTCAAACAGACAAAAACGGCTCAGAAAACAAATTCAAATTTCAAAAATCGGGCCGGATTGGCCAGGGAGGGAATTTTCCCGCCCAAGGCACCCAGGTCGACTGGGTAGTCGACCTGGGCTACCCAGGTCGACTGGGTAGTCGACCTGGGCTACCCAGGTCGACTGGGTAGTCGACCTGGGGCACCCAGGTCGACTACATAGTCAACCTGGGGGTCGACTGCGTAGTCGACCTGGCCCATGAGCCAGGTCGAACCCAGCCCCTCCTGGCTGGCCTGGTCTGTGCTTGGCCGAATTTCTGAGTCTTGCCTTGTCACTAGGGCTAGGTGTCAGCTCCTGATTGGTCTCTCCTTCAAACGAATGGCAAATATTCATCCAAGCTCCATCGACGGTCCTAATCAACTCACAAACTCTATAAAAAGGACCTAAGACTCCACCTAATTCACACAAACAAAAATGAATATGAGACCGTCATGCTGCTGAGGAAAGATTAGGAATAGCCGTCAAAATTGAGAGACAATTAGGAGACAATTCGAAAGCTTAAAGCAATGTCAATTAAATCAAAACAACGCCTACAACAAAGGATAGCATCTCCAAATTCAGAATTTAGATTCCTGAATTGAAGATCCGCCATACGTTGTAAGTAGAGTGCTATTCCGATGTGAATAAATAATTGTGTTTGATTTGTGTAAAATGAGAAATAGAATTGTATTTGATTTGTGGTGATAATAATCCATATTTGTATGTTGCTTTGATTCTAAACGATTTGGGATGTTGTGGTATCACGATTGGATATTTGCAAGTATGTGATTCATGTTAGAAGTTAACATCTACATGTTTGTGGTAGTTTAATTGAGATTCATGCAAGTATATGATTCACTATTATGCCAACATAATATATATTATAATCACTTTTAGTGTAGTTGGATCCATTTGGGTATTATGACTTATGTGAATTTATGCTGGAATTGGCATCATGATTCAAGTGTAAAACCATACTTTTGTATTAGAGACAAAAGTAAGCATCTTTGTGAATTTGTGTTGACTGTATGAACATGACTAAACTATGCTTGGTGTTATGCCTAATTGAAAAACATGTTTTAGGCCTATGTTGTTATCAAAATCATATGATAATATATGTGACACATAGCTAAGTTAGATTTACATTCCAATGGCAAGTTTGCATGGATAGATTAAAAACCCATGATTTCATGTTTAGGCATGTTTATGCTATGATTATATGAATAGATCAAAAACCATGATTTCATGTTTAGGTATGTTTATGCCATGATTATATGAATAGATCAAAAACCATGATTTCATGTTTAGGTATGTTTATTCCATGATTATATGAATAGATCAAAACCCATGATTTCGTGTTTAGGTATGTTTATGCCATGATTATATGCTATTACAATGCAAGTTCACAAGTGCCAAACTTATGTTAATTAGTTCGCTATGTTGCAAGTTCATGCGTTCACACTCCCCTTTTTATGTTACTTAGAATATATAAACACCATGTTACAAGCCTCCCCTTTTTCATGTGGCTAAGTTGGGTTTAAATGTTAAACCCAACATATGTTATATTGTAGCGAACATATAAAACGGGGGTAATGACGATTGGGGTAAAATATAGAACATATGTGTTGGCATGTTTGACGCATGCCAACAACCTTTAAAAACAATTAAGTGGTATAAATTAATTTTACCCAATAAAGATGAATTTGAATAATGGGCCGCAAATATTTACATATAAAAAGAAAAGAGACAAAATATGTAAATTTAGAAAATACGATGTGTTTAACCCGAGGTTGGATTGAGTTGTGAGGTAAACCTGCCCGGAACCGCCAGGCTCAGTAGTCACAACAATACCTATCCAATGTGGGTGGTTAAACACGGAGCCCAATAAGGACCCGAGGTTAGACTGAGTTGTGGCGTAAGACTGCCCGGACCCAACCGGCAACAGGCAGCCACAACAATACCTGTCTAATGTGAGAGGTCTAGGCTTTAATAAGACAATTAAGGCTGAGTCAGGATTGATAGGATTAAGTAAATTGAATTAATACTTAATCAAAATGGAACATGCTAAACTAGACAGACTGATTGGGGGTTAGGTTTACAAAACACTTAACCAACTTAGCATGTTGGCTAGAAATAGAAAACCTAGTAGCGGGGGACCCTTTTCAGCAGTAACCCTACAAGGTGTATCAGGATACCCTGAACTATGCAGGGTGGGGCACGATTACTAGGCTGACTGTAAGAGGTCAAATCGACGGCGGTGGTGCAACAGTGTAGGTTCTAATGGGGTGCGGCCGTGCACACACTCTGGCGCAGAAAAATAAGGCACTGGGCACTAGTAGTATACCTGTGCATTCTAGAATTGTGTCGGGCCGCCACCATGGGACTTGATACACCCCATGGTGGGACCAACATAGGTAACTACAACATCGGGGCCGTAAGACATATGTAACTATGCGAGTAGGAGCCGATCATTAGAAACGAATCACTTCACCCTGATTATGGGGTGCCTATTGGGAACTAGTTTATATGGATGCAGAGATTAATATGGGGTACGATAGTATATTCGACTCTAGACAACTTAACTTAGTTTATGGTGCTTTCCCATTTCCAGTTCATACTTATCATACCCAGTTCTTTATTCATAGTCTGAATAGTCCTAGACTTACTCAGGCTTTATGTCTGACTCTACTTTTCTTTCGTCCCCCCCCCCCCAGGTCCACAGGGAGGGAATACCGCAGCTTGACCAGTTTTCACATCCAGCTTGAAGAGAAAGAATGTATTGCTTGGATCTTTTTCGTTTTGGACTATGGCTTTGGACAACAATTATGGGACTTATGCAGTTTACTTATGTTTTTATGCTTCTTTAAATAATGTAATCAAGACAGTTATGAAGATGTTATGTTTTTGGAAGTATTGTAAGACAAATTATGACATGGTTTGTGTAACACGTATTTTGTTGAAATAAAAAAATTGTTGTTGTTTTCCGCTATTCAAAAATATGTGTATTTATATCTGTCTTGTGTATCTGTGACTTATACTTATAAACCTCCACCAAAATTAGGGCATTCCCTTTGAGAGTGACCCTAATGGAAGTGGGGTGTTTCACTTGATATCAGAGCATAGGTTTACCAGATAAGATAAAGAGTTTTGAAAATTTATTTTCAAAAGAAAATTTAAAGAAGCATTTTTAAAGATAAAATATTATTTATTTTAAAAAGGCATAGTCCCCCCAAAGCCATAGGTACTATCTTTTATCCTTCGTTTTGAATCTATCCTTTTTGTTTCAGCATGTCCGAAGAACTTAACTTGCCAGAGGGTATACCAATACCTAGTTGGTTTAGACGATTCTTAGAAGCAAGGGCCACTCAGTCAGGTCCTACCGTTCCTCCTCCCCCAGCTGCAAGAAATCATCCAGCTGCAGCAGCACCTTTTCCTCCACCTCCTCCGCAGGGAAATACTTTTGCTAAGATATGTAAAGATTTTAAAGCTATGGGAGGAAAGGACTTTCATGGAACCGAGTCCTTCGTGGTAGCCAGGAATTGGCTGAAAGAAACCGAGGACTTATTCGTCATCTTTGAGGTAGAAGATAGGCAGAAGGTACAACTGGCAGTATGGCTACTTAAAGGCGAGGTTTCCTACTAGTGGGAAGTCACTAATGCAGAAAGACCAGTGGAAACATGGGAGGACTCTAGGGCAAGGTTTGAGGCTAAATTTCTCTCAAAAGCTGAAAGGAGTCTTCAGTTGGAAAAATTCTTATTTCTTAAGCAAGGGAATATGACAGTCAAAGAGTATGTTAACCAGTTCGATCAGCTGGCTAGGTTCGGACTGGACCTAGTCAACACCCCGCACAAGAAGGCTCTCCGCTTTGTCAAGGGGTTGAATGAGCCATTACACAGTTTGGCCATTGTAACACCCCGTAATTTGAACATAAAAATTCACAAATTAAAGTATACTTAATTAAGTGAAATGGGTTGCGCAGAGAAATATATATATATATTGATATATATATATATAATTGAAAATTAAATAAATAAATATGCAAAAATGTTCAAAACAGCGAATTGGGAGAGGGGAATAACCGAACCGGCCGATTTTTGAGGTCGACCCGAGCTTGCTGGGTCGACTAGGGGTTAATCTAGGGTGTTTGGCTATCAACCCGTGGGCCGATTCGCTCAAATGCAGATTTTGCATTTGAATGGTTCTCATGGTTCAGCTTTAATCTAAAGGCCCTAGATGGTTCCTACACTTGACTTCTTCCCCAAGACATGCTTTGATGGCTTGGATTGAATCTAGGGTTAATCCTATGGCTAATACTATCCTAATCCTCTATAAAAAGACCCCTAAACCTAGCCTAAATCACCATTATTCAATCCTACAACTAAACTATGTCAAATTTGTTCCTCTCATGGCCTCCACTCTCATGCTAAAATTCCTAAGCCTATTTCTATGAGAGATTGTGAGTTCATACAAGTGCTTTCAAACTTGTATGAGTGTTCTTAAGTTGCATTCTAGCCAAAGTTGCAACCTTTTCTTGACCAAAAAGCAAGGATCTTGCATGAGAGCTCATAAGCTTCATTCAAAGCCAAAGTTGAAACCTTTCTTCTTCAAAGCAAGGATTTTTATTGATATTTGCTCAAGGGTTTCATTTGGAGCTTGTTCTTTTGGGGTTTTTGGGTGATAGCATGAATGGCTTCGTCTCAATCTTTGTTTTATATGTTGATTTGTGCCTTCATAGCATTGTAAGCCCCCTCCTACTCTTAGATATTAACTATGAAGTTAAATGAATGTTGCAAGTTGGGTTTGATCATTAAGTATGTTGCATGCTATCATGTTATGTATCCTATCATGACTAAAAAGTCATTATCTTGATCTTGTGGGCTTAAAGATATAAACTTTATGTTGAATGTTGCATTTTGGCAACATGAGAACTATCATATCCCTTATGATAGCTTACATGTGATGCCATATGCGAACTTCTAGCCATCTTTCTATGTTATTTATCACCATGATTCACCTATGTGCTAAGTTTGAGGTTATGCATGTTTTTGAGGCTTAATAATGTAACATGCAAGTTAATGAACACACTTACGCCTCATATGCCACCATGATTAACTTGTGGCCTTATACCCTTTTTGTCATGCCTTTGCCAAGTTCCTTCTTTAATCCATTATGCGTTGTTGTGAATGTATATGCGAGTTTAAAAGCGTTGGGGTTAGGTTATGGGGAAACTTTAATGACATGAAACATGAAACATGATTTGGGTTAATTGGTATAAACGTGACAACATGTAACTTTGGCTATGAGCATGGGACTTGGAAACTTGACACGTATGGGTTGTAAGTGTAACAAGACACTAGACCAAACATAAAAATGACCAACTCGAGGTTGGGTTGAGTTTGTAGCATAAATCTACCCGGACCCGCCCGGCTTAACTAGTGGCTACAAACAATAGGATCCAATATGAGAAGTTGGTCATGTCGCGCTTAAGACCCGAGGTTAGACTAGGTTGTGGTGTAAAACTACCCGGACCCGCCCGGCTTAACTAGTAACCACAACAAGGTCTAATGTGAGAGGTTAAGAGTGCATTAATTAAATTAATGCCACATGATAAGGTTAAGTAAATTTGACTAATGACACTTAACCGATATGACACGAATGGGTAGGTTAAGTGGGACCGGGCTTGATTTCTTAATGACACTTAACCATACAAGACAATTAGGGGATGGGGTTAAGTAATTTACGCTTAACTAATCCGACTGGGTAATTAGATGGGGTTAAGTAATCCACACTTAACTAATCTAAACACGGTAATTAGATGGGGTTAAGTAACTTAGACTTAACTAATCTAAACACGGTAATTAGATGGGGTTAAGTAACCTTCACTTAACTAATCTAAACACGGTAATTCGGTGGGGTTAAGTTAAACACTTAACCAATCTAAATGCGTTAATTCAATGAGGTTAAGTAACCAATACTTAACCAATTTAACACGGTAATTTAATGGGGTTAAGTAACTTATACTTAACCAATTATACGTGATGATTTGATGAGGTTAAGTAACCTATACTTAACCAATCTAATAGGTGGACCTGATAGGGTTAAGTCACAAGACTTTTAAAAGTAGGCTTAACCATTGTAATACGATTAGTGGATGGGGTTAAGCTAACCCATGCTTGACCAATCCGACTCGATAATCTGATGGGATTAAGATAATCTATGCTTAATCAATCTAACATGATAATCTGATAGGGTTAAGACACATAAATACTTAACCAATTTGACTTGATAAGGTTAAGTCATGAGCTTCTTGGTACACCTAACCAACCTGTAGGGCTAAGCCTTGAACTTGAGTACTTAGCCGATCTTGACATGATTCGTAGGCGGGTTAAGTCATGAACTTGGATAACAACACTTAACCCATTTGACAAAACCCTAGCTCAGGGGACTAGGTTGGAAATCGTAGTTAACAAGGATAACGGAAAGAGGAGCTAAGTGGTAAACCTTAGTTAAGGGTAACTAAGTAATAATTCTTAGCTAAGGACATGGACTAGTTCATAAAGAGATGAGTAACCTGGTACGGTAGGTCATCGGTTAGTATACGAGGAGGAGCAAGTTATCTGACTTGGATAAAAGCTCCAGCGAACTGGGTGACGAAGCGGAAGCTTCGGGGAACGTGAGGGTACTCTTGGTATCCCTCTGTGAGGTGGCGTGTGGTCCATGAAACCCGGCCTCACAGAGGTTAAGGTCTGCAGTAGAAGAGCCAAGAGTATGCCTTGGTTGCTATGCGAGCGACCTAAAGACTAGGATGGATTAGCGTGGAGTCGACGATACTTGATTTTGCCCCGGGATAGCATGTCGCCGACTACCTACCATCTTTAGTCAATCGTGTACGTATGGAAAGGCAGGGAACTCCCAAGAGACCATATACTAGCTATCAAGTTATGGGTGAGGTTGGCTATCTGGAAATGGGCATCGATGGGCCTAGTGTAGTTCTCATACATGATTTTTCTTGGATTGCCTTTCAGTAGTTGAGGGAGGGGTCACGTAGGACCATAGCCACGGGTACAAAAACATACCTTGATATCTGCATCAGCAGACGACTTAAATCTCCCGACCGAGTTCCGTATTTCTTGATTTGCCCTGGCACGGAACTCGGATGGCACATTGAGGAACATGTGCGTCTAGACATGGAAAACGATTCACGATACATACGTGGGATAAAGGGCGCGGTTGACGGGTGGAAAAATCCCTAGTGGCCCTAGGTGGCTGAACCCAAACCGAGACACAGAAACGTTCATTAGGTAGCATAATCCCTAGTGGTCCTAGGTGGCATAAATCCTAAGTGAACGCGCGATAGTTCATGGTAAGGAAACATAACTAGATCAAGGGTAGCAGTCCAAAATAACCTCAAGGATAAAACGTTTACATGGGAAAGCCCGTATGGCCTACGGCAAAGGACTGAACTTATACATGGAAAGAAACATACGAGTTGGGAAAACCTACATATGCTATATATTAGGTTGACATGGACCATTGCATGACATTGGGCAAGGGAAATTCATAGTTAACACATGACGCGGGTTGGGATACTAGTACGAGGGGTGCAGAGCAAATATACATGTTAGAACCAGGGGAAATATACATGATAGATACCATGGGACGTTATACAGGGTAGATACCTTGGGATAGTATACTTGATAGAAACCTGACAATGTGATACCTTGATTTATCTTGACACCGTAGTTTATCATGACACACTCGTGTATCTTGGTACAGTAGTTCGTCCTGTTATTTTGGTTTAGCTTATCTGTCTTGTCATCATACTTATGTTCATCTCAGTTCCTCATCCCAGTTAACTTTACTAGTTTATATACTAATAGTAGATAGGGCTTACCAGTCTTTATGACTGACCCTGTTTTGTTTCGCCTCTTGTCTTCCGTTTCCCCCCCAGGTTATAGGGAGGAAATGCTATTATTAGTTCGGACTTCTCCTGTTTGAAGGTCATCATGTATGGCTCGGACTTTTCTTGGCTATGGCTACTTTACTGTTTTACTTGGGGAATAATTTATGAAAAGGTTTTTACGCTTCTTTATTGTTGCAAGACAGGTTTTGATGTATTCTGATGTAAAAGGCTTTAGACCTTATTTTATAAGGTAATGAAATTTGTTTTACTTCCGCTGTTTTATATATATATGTTCTGTCTTGTAATATTTCTGTGCATGTGTACCTCGATAATGCTTTACCAAACCTAGTGCATTCCCTTTGTGAGTGACCCTAGCGGAGGTGGGGTGTTACAGCCATGATCCATACACCCATGGGAGCTACGTATGAAAGGTTGGTGCAGATGGCATTGCTGAACGAAGAGGATAAGGGCAAGAAGGAGACAAAGGCAGAAAGCTCTCAAGGGAAGAAAGAGGGTTTGCAGCCTAAGAAGACAGACTTTAAGAAGGGCGGGAAAGACAACAAAGAGAAGAGGAAGTGTAACTTCTATGGCAAAGTGGGGCACTTAGTGAAAGATTGCCGAAAAAAGAAGGCCAAGATGAATGGTGGGTGCTTTTCTTGCGGTGAGACAGGCCACCTGGCTAAGGATTGCCCAAAGAAGCGAGGGCAGGGGCAGAGGGCTGGATCCACCTAAGGGGCACAAGTTCATGCGCTAGAAGCGCCACCTCTGCAGTAGCGAGGTATAAATACTTCTGTAGAAAGTGTAGTTTATCTTTATGATCATCCAGTTCGCACTTTATTTGATTCTGGCTCATCACACTCCTTTATCTCATCTGCTTTAGTAAAATCTCTGCACCTAGAAACTAGAATGGTAGAGGACCCCTTAATTGTTTCAAATCCAATTGGGGGCCCATCTTATTTATCTATGATCTGTGTGGGATTGAAAATTTCTATTCTAAGCGTAGAATTTAAATGTAGTGCCTTTGTTTTGGGTTTTCGGGATATGGTTTGATTTTGGGCATGGATTGGCTATCCAGTAATGGTGCCATCGTGGATTGTGAGAAAAGGGTGGTTAGGCTTCTGACCCAACTCGGTAACACTCTGGAAATTACTTGTAATCCCTCGTATGCGGTTATGCTTAGTTATCTTGAATCGCTAGATGCCTCTGTTGAAAGTTTGCAATCGGTTAGAGTGGTCCGGGAATATCCGGATGTCTTCGAAGAGGTGAAGGGCTTGCCTCCGAAGCGGGAGATAGACTTCCGCATATATCTTGTAGATAATGCAAAGCCAGTTGCGTTTCCCGTCAGACACATGGCTCCACGGGAAAGTAAAGCGCTCAGTAAACAGATTAAAGAGCTTCTAGAGAAGGGGTTCGTTAGAAGGAGCATTTCAGAATGGGGCGCTCCAGTGATGTTCGCTACAAAGGCGGATGGTTCACTTCGTCTATGTGTTGACTATAGGGAGCTCAAAAAGCTAACGAAAAAGAATAGGCACCCTCTCCCCAAAATTGACGATCTGTTTGATCAGCTTGTAGGAGCGTCTGTTTTCTCCCAACTCGATTTAGCGACCAGATTTCATCAGCTAAGGGTGGCTGAAGATAGTATCGATAAGATAGCATTCAGAACCCCGGACGGCTTCTTTGAATGGCTTGTCATGCCTTTCGGCTTGACAAACACACCCGCTTACTTCGTGGACCTAATGAGTAGGGTGTTCAGAGATTTCCTCAATAAGTTCGTAGTGGTCTTCGTAGACGTTATCTTGATCTTCTCAAAGAATGAAGAAGAGCATGCTCAGCACCTAAGGGCAATCATGGAAACTCCGCGAGTCCATCAGCTAAAAGCCAAATTCTCCAAATGTCACTTTTGGAGAGAAGAAGTGAGGTTCCTTGGGCACATAGTATCCAAAGAAGTGTTAGCTGTAGACCCGGCTAAGGTAATAGCGGTGCAGGACTGGAAGACACCAAAGAACGCAATAGAAGTCCGAAGCTTTCTCGGGCTAGCAGGCTTTTATCGGAAATTCATCAGAGACTTTGCAAAGATATCAGCTCTACTCACAAAGCTGACCAAGAAGAATCTATTGTTCAATTGGGACTTGGATTGCGAGTTTGCTTTCCAACGACTAAAAAGGGCTCTTACAACAGCCCCAGTTTTGACATTGCCAGATGGAAGCAAGATGTTCACAGTTTATACAGATGCGTGTAGGACAGGGCTAGGCGCTATCTTGATGCAAGAAGGGAGGGTAGTAGCTTATGGTGGAAGGCAATTGAAAGTGCATGAAAAGAACTACCCGACCCACGATCTTGAGTTAGCTGGCATCGTCTTTGCACTCAAGTCTTGGCGACACTATCTCCTAGGTGAGAAGTTTGAACTTTACACTGACCATAAATCGTTGAAATATCTTTTCTCACAGAAAGATCTTAACTTGAGGCAATAGAGATGGATGGAGTTTCTTGCCTCGTACGATTTCGAGATCTCCTACACTCCGGGCAAAGGTAACGTAGTGGCAGACGCGTTGAGCCGAAAGAAACTAACCCTAAGCCCGCTGTTTGTTGAAAGACAAAGCCTAGAGTTTATAGCCAGCTTTGACTTTAGGCCCTCCTCCGATTTTGTACCGGGCTTGCTAGCATCTCTCGAAGTACGCCCGACTTTAGTGGACGTAATAGAGACAGCACAACGCGAAGACCCTCAGCTTGTGGAGACGATTGATAGGCTCATTAGGGGTGAGACATCAAGTCACCTCAGCAGATACTCCATCGACGACAAGGGTTGGCTAAGGCGAGACGGAAGACTATGCGTCCCACAGACAAGGGATTTGGTAAAGAAGGTTCTCGAGGAAGCACATCACTCCAAGATGACGATACACCCAGGCGGGGATAAAATGTACAAGGACATAAGGAGAACTTTCTTTTGGAATGGCATGAAGAAGGACGTGGCAGATTTCGTTTCTAAGTATATGGTGTGCCAACAGGTTAAGGCGGAACAGAAAAAGCCTGGCGGTCTGCTCCATCCTCTAGAGGTCCCGCAGTGGAAGTGGGATAGCATCTCAATGGACTTCATTGATGGGATGCCTAGGTCTAGAAGAGGCAACACTAGCATTTGGGTAATAGTGGATAGGCTTACTAAAAGCGTCCACTTCTTACTTGTCAAGAGTAAGAGAAGTGCCTCATCCCTAGCATCTCTTTACCTCAAGGAAATTGTTCGACTCCATGGAATACCCTCCAGCATTGTTAGTGACCGAGACCCTATCTTCACAAGTGAGTTTTGTCGGAGTCTGCAAGAAGCGGTAGGCACACAGTTATGCTTGAGTACAGCCTATCACCCCCAAACCGACGGCCAGACAGAAAGAGTGAACAGAGTTTTGGAAGACCTCTTAAGACTGTGCGTCCTTGACTTCGGAGGGATGTGGGAAGACCATCTTCCTTTGGTGGAATTTGCCTACAACAAAAACTACCAAGCAACCATCGGAATGGCGCCCTTCGAAGCTTTATATGGAAGACCGTGCCGATCGCCCACTTGTTGGTGGGAGTCTACTGACAAGCTCATACTTGGACCAGATATGATCCGAGAGACTTCAGAAAAAGTAGACTTAATACGGAGAAGAATGAAGACAGCCCAAGACAGACAAAAATCCTACGTCGACAAGAGGAAGACCGACCTTGAATTTGAGGTTGGAGACAGAGTTTTTCTTAAGGTATCCCCGCTAAGGAACGTTGTTCGTTTTGGGAACCACAGGAAAGCTAGCACCAAGGTTCGTAGGAACGTTTCCTATTATTGAGAAAATTGGGAAAATGGCCTATAGATTAGAGCTACCCGAAAAGCTGGCCGGAGTTCACAACGTTTTCCATGTTTCGCACCTCCGAAAATGTCTACATGAATCTGCTGAAGTGGTAGAGCCAAATATCCTAGAAGAAGCTGAAGTGGAACGCGAAGCAACTGTGAGGAAAGTTCCAACCCGCATATTAGGAACGGAAGTGAAGAAGCTACGCAACCGCGAAGTCAAGATCGTCAAAGTTCAGTGGAGCGACGCCGAGGGAGACGCAACTTGGGAAACTGAAGCTAGAATACGCGCAGCCTACCCTTTTCTTTTCGAGGGTACATCTTTGATCCTTCTTTTTCCTTAAGTTGTGCTTTTATCTATCTTTTTAGGTATATCTCCTCAACCTTATCTTTTAGGTAGAAACTCTTTGGATGAAAACATGTAATTGAAACATGTTATGGATGATGGTTGCAAGTGGTTGCAAGTGATTGCTAGTGGTTGCTCGTGGTTGCATATACACACACAATCTAGGTTTTAGATCGGCTCAGTCACTTCATATTGCATATGCATAAATGTATTTATATTCGTATATGGTTGGAGTTTAATGTGTTGCCATATGGATGTTGCATTTATATATGAATGATTGTGCACTCATGTAGAATCATGAATAGGAAAATTTGCATACATAATGGATTCATGACACTTACATAATTTGCATTAAGGAGGTCAACTGAATCAGTAGACCAACTGATTTTGCATTAGATAAATACATGTACACACACTTCGCATATGATCATGAAGCATTAGAAGTCTTTTAAGGACAATGGATGCTCGTGTTTGATGGATGAGTAGATGGATGTTTGGATGTTAGGACGTACATTCTTCCTGAACTTGAAGATTTCGGGGACGAAATCCTTTTAAGTGGGGGAGAATGTAACACCCCGTGTATTCTATAACAGTGAAATTCACAAATTAAAGTATAATTAATTTCAAATCAAAGAATTAAGGGAAACGGGATACGCCATTGCGTTCGTTTCGGAATTCTGCTTGGGATAGAGTCCGAGTTTGCGTAAAACGGGCTCCTTATGAAGAAGATATAGCCTCCGGAAGTTTCAGAATTCAGTTTAAAATTCAAACAGACAAAAACGGCTCAGAAAAAAAATTCAAATTTCAAAAATCGGGCCGGATTGGCCAGGGCAGGAATATGAAGTGACTGGGTAGTCGACCTGGGGGTCGACTGGGTAGTCGACCTGGCCCCTGAGCTAGGTCAAACCCAGCCCCTCCTGGCTGGCCTGGTCTATGCTTGGCCGAATTTCTGAGTCTTGCCTTGTCACTAGGGCTAGGTGTCAGCTCCTGATTGGTCTCTCTTTCAAACGAACGGCTAATATTCATCCAAGCTCCATCGACGGTCCTAATCAACTCACAAACTCTATAAAAAGGACCTAAGACTCCACCTAATTCACACAAACAAAAATGAATATGAGACCGTCATGCTGCTGAGGAAAGATTAGGAATAACCATCAAAATTGAGAGGCAATTAAGAGACAATTCGAAAGCTTAAAGCAACGTCAATTAAATCAAAACAACGCCTACAACAAAGGATAGCATCTCCAAATTCAGAATTCAGATTCCTGAATTGAAGATCCGTCATACGTTGTAAGTAGAGTGCTATTCCGATGTGAATAAATAATTGTGTTTGATTTGTGTAAAATGAGAAATAGAATTGTATTTGATTTGTGGTGATAATAATCCATATTTGTATGTTGCTTTGATTCTAAACGATTTGGGATGTTGTGGTATCACGATTGGATATTTGCAAGTATGTGATTCATGTTGGAAGTTAACATCTACATGTTTGTGGTAGTTTAATTGAGATTCATGCAAGTATATGATTCACTATTATGCCAACATAATATATATTATAATCACTTTTAGTGTAGTTGGATCCATTTGGGTATTATGACTTATGTGAATTTATGTTGGAATTGGCATCATGATTCAAGTGTAAAACCATACTTTTGTATTAGAGACAAAAGTAAGCATCTTTGTGAATTTGTGTTGACTCTATGAACATGACTAAACTATGTTTGGTGTTATGCCTAATTGAAAAACATGTTTTAGGCCTATGTTGTTATCAAAATCATATGATAATATATGTGACACATAGCTAAGTTAGATTTACATTCCAATGGCAAGTTTGCATGGATAGATTAGAAACCCATGATTTCATGTGTAGGCATGATTATGCTATGATTATATGAATAGATCAAAAACCATGATTTCATGTTTAGGTATGTTTATGCCATGATTATATGAATAGATCAAAAACCATGATTTCATGTTTAGGTATGTTTATGCCATGATTATATGAATAGATCAAAACCCATGATTTCATGTTTAGGTATGTTTATGCCATGATTATATGCTATTACAATGCAAGTTCACAAGTGCCAAACTTATGTTAATTAGTTCGCTATGTTGCAAGTTCATGCGTTCACACTCCCCTTTTTATGTTACTTAGAATATATAAACACCATGTTATAAGCCTCCCCTTTTTCATGTGGCTAAGTTGGGTTTAAATGTTAAACCCAACATATGTTATATTGTAGCGAACGTATAAAACGGGGGTAATGACGATTGGGGTAAAATATAGAACATATGTGTTGGCATGTTTGACGCATGCCAACAACCTTGAAAAACAATTAAGTGGTATAAATTAATTTTACCCAATAAAGATGAATTTGAATAATGGGCCGCAAATATTTACATATAAAAAGAAAAGAGACAAAATATGTAAATTTAGAAAATACGATGTGTTTAACCTGAGGTTGGATTGAGTTGTGAGGTAAACCTGCCCGGAACCGCTCGGCTGTCCAGTAGTCACAACAATACCTATCCAATGTGGGTGGTTAAACACAGAGCCCAATAAGGACCCGAGGTTAGACTGAGTTGTGGCGTAAGACTGCCCGGACCCAACCGGCAACAGGCAGCCACAACAATACCTGTCTAATGTGAGAGGCTGAGGCTTTAATAAGACAATTAAAGCTAAGTCAGGATTGATAGGATTAAGTAAATTGAATTAATACTTAATCAAAATGGAACATGCTAAACTATACAGACTGATTGGGGGTTAGGTTTACAAAACACTTAACCAACTTAGCATGTTGGCTAGAAATAGAAAACCTAGTAGCGGGGGACCCTTTTTAGCAGTAACCTACAAGGTGTATCAGGATACCCTGAACTAGGCAGGGTGGGGCACGATTACTAGGCTGACTGTAAGAGGTCAAATCGACGGCGGTGGTGCAGCAGTGTAGGTTCTAACGGGGTGCGGGCGTGCACACACTCCGGCGCAGAAAAATAAGGCACTGGGCACCAGTAGTATACCTGTGCATTCTAGAATTGTGTCGGGCCGCCACCATGGGACTTGATACACCCCATGGTGGGACCAGCATAGGTAACTACAACGTCGGGGGTCGTAAGACACATGTAACTATGCGAGTAGGAGCCGATCATTAGAAACGAATCACTTCACCCTGATTATGGGGTGCCTGTTGGGAACTAGTTTATATGGATGCAGAGATTAATATGGGGTACGATAGTATATTCGACTCTAGACAACTTAACTTAGTTTATGGTGCTTTCCCATTTCCAGTTTATACTTATCATACCCAGTTCTTTATTCATAGACTGAATAGTCCTAGACTTACTCAGGCTTTATGTCTGACTCTACTTTTCTTTCGTCTTCTTTTCTTTCGTCCCCCCCCCCCCCCCAGGTCCACAGGGAGGGAATACCGCAGCTTGACCAGTTTTCACATCCACCTTGAAGAGAAAAAATGTATTACTTGGATCTTTTTCGTTTTGGACTATGGCTTTGGACAACAATTATGGGACTTATGCAGTTTACTTATGTTTTTATGCTTCTTTAAATAATGTAATCAAGACAGTTATGAAGATGTTATGTTTTTGGAAGTATTGTAAGACAAATTATGACATGGTTTGTGTAACACGTATTTTGTTGAAATAAAAAAATTGATGTTGTTTTCCGCTATTCAAAAATATGTGTATTTATATATGTCTTGTGTATCTGTGACTTATACTTATAAACCTCCACCAAAATTAGGGCATTCCCTTTGAGAGTGACCCTAACGGAGGTGGGGTGTTTCACCTAGGGACTCTTTTATTGGCATGTAGTTGCCAAACGTTGTGGATCTTGGTTGCCTCCTAACACCCCTTTCTGATGCAGCCACCTCCATTGCATCCTTTTCATTAATTTCCATTTCTTTTGTTCTAGTTTTAAATATATACCTGTTCTTTTCTAGATTGCTTTACTCCCACATTATGTTGTACCCCTCATTCACAAAATTGTCAATTATCACTTTTTGAGTTCTCTTGGCTTCCTCGATGCGCAAAAATTGGGAAGCTTTCTCGTAAAAGCGATCTAAAGCCAATGGTGGCTTTCTTATCAACCATTTTCCAAACTCCATTTCGGGGTCCACGCCTTTAATTACCATCGTCAAAATGGTTTTATCATTAGGTTTGCAAACTTCAGTGATAGCAATATTGAATCACTCCAAATAATCTTCAAGCAGTTCCCCAGAAGCATGAGGTATGAGAGAGAGCATTATAACGCAATTCAAATTTGAAGCATGGGGACAGAATTGACTCTTGAACTTTTTTCTAGGATCATCAAAAGTGGGTACCGACCTTGACGTAAATCACGTGAACCATATGAGAGCTACGCCATCCAAGTAAATTGGGAAGGCTTTGCACTTCATAATGTCAAAGGCTTGGACTGATTCCATATACCATATGGATCACATTAGATGCAAGCTAGGATCAGTCTTTCCCGAATAGTGTGAGATCAACATGGGAATTCAATATTTATAACATCATCAGTGAAAGGGGTATGGCTGCGATTGATTCCCCAATCTTAGTTATTCAAACCTAGGCTATCATGTATAATCAACCTTACCATGGCGGTCAAGTCTAGAGTTCGGGTGAGAGGTCCATACTCTTAATTTGCATCACGTCTGGGCCTTCTCGTCTCCCTCATAGGCAATGGTTCCTGCACTACCGTTTGAGCAACGCTTTCTTTACCCCTATTGCCTCCGTTAGTCACAAGGCTTGAGAGGCAAGTATAGGAGCATGTTAAGCACCTGAAGCCTTACAATCATGTGATGTAGCAGTGGCATCAGGTCGCCAGGAGGTAGCCAGATATGGTTCGACATTTTCTAGTTCGGTATAGTCAAGTCGAACCGGATTAGAAGCAAATTACCTCGATTAGGCATGTTGAACCGAGCTCGTGCTAAGCCGGATTGGTTGAGTAGTTTCCAAAGTATTTCGAGTCCTGGCTTGTTTCTATAGCACCACTCCACTTCTGCTGAATGATGACGATTCCTCTTAATGGTAACGCGACGAAGTAGAATCTTTCTGACTCCTGAAGTAATTCCATTGCGCAATCATCTTGTTCATATCCTGTCTTACTGCGATGTTCTCGAGCATTCTCTCATCAAAAGCACTGGTGGTCTTGTTCATCTCTTTCATGATCTCTGACATGACATTGCGCGTCCCTAGAACACTAGTCGACATAGGGGCTATGAGCATGGCAATTTCAATGATAACAACTATGTTTCTAGCATTGGTAGGCTACCAGCTTGCAACATCCTAGGATTGGTTGTTTGTTAGTCTGGAAGAGGGAATGTCCTTTTTGGATGCCATTGTAATAATAATAAAGAGAAAGGGATCTTCTCAATGAATTTGGAAATCTCCCAGCAGATACAAAGATCCTAGGCAAAAAATTCAAATTTCTCAATGAATACACTGAAATTAGTTCAACATCCTATATTATGAAAGTAGGTAACAAAAAGGAAGAAAATAAATGTAAAATCAGCAAAAATGGATGACACACAATTCAGAGTGTTTCGGTTAGAATTTGCCTACGTCCACTTAATGATTTTCACTAGTTTTCCAATAACTTGATGATTACAGTGAGTGAGAGAGAGTTAATCTCGAGTACAATGAAATAAAACAAATTTAGGGTGCTAGAAATTAGAGAAGAAATCCTTAAATGATATCCAAGATGGTATTTATTGGTGAGGTTCGAATCTGGTTTGGCAAGTAGAACAAGAGAGAAAGTAGGTGTTGTGGAATGAGTGGGTAAAGTGGGTCACATCATCCACATTTTCCATTTCGGGTCGGCATATGTCTCGCCGATCTGAGATCGTGTTGAGCCGTACCTAGAGTATATAGGCATTATGATTTTGGTTGGTTTGAGGATGTCGAATTGAATGATTGTCTAACCAAAGTAATGTGATCCAAGGATGAAGGAATCAAGCCGAGCCCTGACTGTGTTGATACATGTTATATGTATTAACCGATCTGAGTGTGAGATTCCTTAACTCCAAGGACTTTGAAAGTTATCCTTTTATTATAGACCACTTAGAGCTTTAGTCTACTTGTGTCGAGTCCTGAATGATTTGGCAGTGTAGAATTAAGAATGTGATGGCCTTGTCGAAAGGCAGGCTAACATTTTTCCACCTAAAGTACGTCATGTCATAAGTGGGATGTGCTGTCAATCAGTCAAGTTGTGTATTCTTGTCAATGTAACTTATTGAGCGACAATCATTTCCACAGAAATAATGATGAGGAATAGTCATGCCTTCTTGATAGTCGTGACGCTTGATTCTTTCTTATTTGTATAAATAGTCAAATGTGCTTCTGATTGAGAATCGTTGCGATTGCAGGTGACTACTCAAGCCTCGTCGAGTCAAGAGGTCGAGTGTATTTTTCAGCCAGTCTTGTATGTTGAGTCCTTGGCTCTCGCATACGTTCACACATGCATAGATTATTACTGCACAACTTTGTTTTCACGCAAGTCAAGCTTGTTGTTGAGTCAAGTTGGATTCTGTACCTGTGTCGGCATATGAGTCCTATATCATGTCAATAAAGCATTTGAAATTATCTCCTTATTTCATCTCTTTTATTTTTTGTATTGTTTCGGTGGCCGGACCAAAAATCTGATTTGTGTCGGACTGGCATTGTCGACTGAGTGCTTTCTTTTTAAGAGGAAGGCAAAAGTCTTTCCCTTCCCTCTGTAAGTACCTTTCTCACTCTAAATTTTCTTTGTCTTGCTTCTTTTTTCGTTGTAACTATCCAAGCCTTGCCTTTCAAACTCTGATTCCTTCCTAGCCCAAGCACAACCGTTGCAACCCTTTGAAACATCACCACTCATCTTCACTGTTCGTCAATCTCCTTTTACCATTAATTGAGGTAGGATTTTATTCTTGTCAATCATAGTTTGACATAATTGTGTTGCTTCGTCTCTCGTTGTTAGTATTGGAAGCGATAGATGCGGTAGTGAGGAAGATAAACGGCAGCGGTGTCTAGGAATGACGAGGAGGTATTGTGATGGGGAGGGAACTTGAGAGTGAAGATGCGGGTGTTGAGGAATAAAGGAGGGAGTGAGGATGAAGAGAGGAAAGATGACTGGGTATGAGATGGAAGGGAAGAGAAGATGTCAGAAAGTCATGAGGTGTTAAAGAATGAAAAAATTGAAGTGTTTAGCTCGGCTTGGCATAGATTGGCGAAGTCGAAGGCCGATTCAGATATGGTCAATCCAGATTTAGTTGATCTAGACTTGGCCCAAATCCAAATTTTGTCAAACCGAATTTGTTAAGTTATCTCAACCGGTCATGGGAAACTTCTAGACTTGACAATTCATGGGAAAATGATGTTGTGACCCGATGCATGAACTAAATATTTGGACTTCTGGACAGTTAGGTTTAAAGCATATATGGATATTTAGATGTTTAGGATTAGCATTACGAATATCGCCTTGTATAACAAAGCATCGTCTTCGGCCAAAGTTTGGTCTGTAACTGCTTGTGTTCTAGACTCAATGAGAATTGAGTTTCCATTTATAATGCGTTATGAATATTATGTCTATGTAGATATACATATCTTCACACTTCATTGCACACAATATAGTACTATACTAGTTCATGCACAGAGGGTGTAGGTTAATCACTCAAATTAGTGATGTTTATCGAATAGTATAGAAAATGATCGAAGATATTCCGCTATATCATATGACATTGGAGTTAAAATTGACGTAGTTTACAAGGATTTATGAATAGGGTCTAGCTCTACCGTCGAGTCAAAAAGAGAAGATTCACAATATCAAATACAAATACATGCTGAAGTACAGACATTCCCTCCAGTCAAAAGGAAAGTTGCTGCTAAGGGCGGAGTCAGTGGAGGCAATGCAGCCAACATTGCTCGTGCTCCAGACACTCTTCTAGGAACTATCTTTCCTGATAACCATATTGATTCTTCACCAACCGTGATGGACAAACCTAAGCTCAAAAGGTTTTGTGCTAAGCATTGGATTCCATTGAACCAGGTTCGAGTGACCACAATCTTAAGACATTGCATAACCCTCTAGAAGGCTATATGGAATGCCCCTTCATATGCACACCACTAGTTGCATTCCTCCATTCATTCTGTTTGTAAAGATGATTCTTTCTCAGATGAACTTGGCGTTGATGCATCTGCATCTAATAGTGTATGCCTGCCTTCATACTCTGCATGTTTTGTATTCCAGGCATCTTCATAGACAACCTACAATAGACGACGTTCGATACTTCTACAACTTTAAGCATTGCAAGGATATTCCATCGTTCACTTATTTTGAAGCATCTGTGAATTGCATAGTCATAATGGATGGGTGGATTAGGATGAGTGGTGTAAAGTCAAATTGGTTTAACATCCCTCATTAGGAGGGTTTCGCCAGAGATGTCTTGAAGGCAGTAAGTGTTAACATAAGTTGTTTGTTTACAACTTCGATTTGATCCCTTCTAACATCTCTTGTTTTCATTTGGTAGGGATTCTCTACAGGCCTATTGGTGAAGTGTTCAAGTCAAGGTTGGCAATGCTGCAAGCAGTCCCTAAGGCCCGGAAGTGAGTACTAATGTGATGGCTGCCCCGAACCATCAGACATTCCCCCGAAATGCACTGTGCCAATGCCCAACTAGCCCGAGACAATCGTCAAAAGGGTTAAAATGATGAATTGTCAAAGGACCTGTAGTATATCTCACAGCGCATGAAAGAAAATATAATAATAACATAACTTGATATAAAACAGGCGAGACAGTACATAAGATGAAAACTAAACCATATCCATCAGAGTAGTTGAATCCAAATTACAGCTTCATATCCGATTATTACAACTTTAAAATACTGTCTCTCAAAGGAAATAAAAGAGGTACACTACTAATTCCTGAAGCAGTGACCAACAACAACACATGGAGAATATGTATAAATATGTGGAAGCCTCCTTCTCGTCTCTGGACAGTATTCGTGCATAATCACCTAACCTGCCTCTAGTCTACTCGTTCAGAAGCACCCAGAGTAATAAGAAGAGACATAAAACTATGGATCAGACGAAAGTCTAGTGTGAGCGATAACAAATCTATGTAACTGAATAAAGTAATAACAGGTATAAATAATCGTACCTGACCTGGACCTGCAACTAAAGAGTTAGCACAACAAGATGTACAATACTCTAAGGTAACACTAACAAAGAGTGTAAAATGGAAGTGTGCGTGTCATGGTGACAGCAAACATCAAACATAGCAATCATTCCTCATATCTCTCACTCAGTGCGTAAAGCATACGATATCCACTGCTTTGATCACCAAATCCACTGGGGTCATGATAGGTCCACACCACACTGAACTCCGTACAACTATTGCTATGACCATACCACCCTGGTCTATAGTCAATAACCCTACCCAGTCCACACCGCCATGGCTCTGGGGTACATGCCAACTAGTCCACACTGCCCTGGCTCTGGTTCGTCTACATCCCCCCTCTCTCAATGGTGAACCAAAGTTGTAGATATCGATAACTCCTTTGCACACGTCCCGCAGCAAAGCCCAACTATTAAAGTTAACTTGTTTGTTCCCATCTGGATCCTGACCGATAACTTCCCACTTGGACTTCCTTTGCACCTCGGGTTTTGGTCAAATTGGTGTTTGGTTCGGTTCAGGTCTCCTCTTCCTATCTGGTTCAGTTCAGGTCTCCTCCTCCTATCTGGTTTGGTTCGGGTCTCCTCCTCCTATCCGGTTTGGGTCTCCTCCTCCGTTCTGGTTCAGTTCGGGTATCCTCCTCCTATCCGGTTTGGGTCGGGTCTCCTCCTCATATTCAGTTCGGTTCGGGTCTCTTCCTCCAATCCGGTTTGGGTCTCCTCCTCCTATTTGGTTCGGTTCGGGTCTCCTCCTCTTATCCGGTTCGGTTCGGGTCTCCTCCTCATATCCGTTCGGATCAGGTCTCCTCCTCCTATCTGGTTCGGATCGGGTCTCCTTCTCCTATCCGATTCGGATCGGGTCTCCTTCTCCTATCCGGTTCAGATCGGGTTTCCTTCTCCTATCCGGTTCAGATCGAGTCTCCTTCTCTTATCCGGTTCAGATCGGGTCTCCTCCTCCTATCCAGACCAAAACTCTGCAAGTTTTCCAGCAAGCTAATTTCACCAAACGATGGCTTTTTCAGCCATTCTAACTTCCCTATGCAAACAAAAAACATACCAAACAGCAGTAGTAACATGTAGAGTCAACCATAAACTTCAAAACAATAATTTCAAATGTTAATTTAGATCAAACATATCCAAATCCATGATTTCCCCATTAACCCTGTCTGACTATAGGATTAGAAAACTTAATCTAAACTAACCGAAATTCATACCACTGACATAGAACATGGTTTTATAATTTTTACATATTTTTCTAGAAATTTTAGGTGTATAATTTCGCTAATTATCACCAATCACCCCTAATTAGTGAATAAACATGCAAATCACTCACCATAGCTAATAATAAATGATGGATATGAAACTTTTACTTATTTGGATTGGATTCCAGTGGGTGCAATAGCTCTACCTCGAATTTGGTGTTACTCTGGCTTTATTTGATGTAGATTTGATAATAGGGAGTGATTAGAGAGAGATTTAGAAGATGGAAGCCAGGATTAGGGTTTGTGAAAGGTTTGTGCCGATTAGAAAAATGAAAGGAGCTGATTCTCTAACTCCTTTCAGCCCTCCCATAAGCCTAACCACAAATTGGGTTATAGGCCTAGCTGCTAATCACTTAATTAAGCCCAATTAGGCTGTTTTCCATCTTTCAAATCTTATATCAGCCATATCTTCTGAATGGTAAGTCTAACGTGACCACTCTAAGGAATGGGAAACCATCATTTGAATCATACAATAGTGTCCTAGAAATTCCTTAACCAAGAAATTTCGTCCTTAAGAAATTTTGCCCCCGAAATTCCTTAACCAAGAAAACATACAATAGTGTCATGCATGCCTATCAATCATTTACAAACAATCAAACATATATAATAAACACAACAAGCCTATCCTAGCATGTGGTTTACTAACAAGGGGAACAAATATATCGCGATTAAAATCTTACTGGCCAAAGAGCTCTGGATACGACTTCCTTATGCTCTCCTTGGTTTCCCAAGTACAGTCATTCTCATTATCACCCTACTGGACCTTAACCAGTTTCGGAGTCTTCCTTCGAAGTTATTGCGTATCGTGTCCGACAATACCAATTGTTCTACAGCTTCCAACTGCCTCAGATTACACCTCGATATCATACAACTGATCTGGTGAAATAGTTATATCAGAATCGTGCACGAACTTCCTTAACTGAGAAACATGAAGTACGTTGTGCACTCCCGCCATCTTGTCAGGTAATCCAACTTTATACACTAAATTCCCAACTCGCTCGAGAACTGGAAATGGACCAACTAACCTTGGTGCTAACTTACCTCCCCTACCAAACCGAATCACACTCTTCAACGGAGAGATCTTGACGAATACCAAGTCACAAATGGAGAATTTCATATCTCTTTGTCTTTTATCAGCACAACTCTTCTGCCAATCTTGGACAGCTTTCATTCGCTGTTTAATAACCTTGATCTTATCTGAAGTTTCTCTTAATACATCTGGCCCAAGCACAAATTTCTCACTGGTTTCCAACCAACATGATGGTGAGTTGCACGGTCTTCCGTACAAAGCTTGAAATGGAGTCATACCGATACTAGACTGATAACTATTATTATATGCGAACTCAACCAGATGCAAATGGTCATCCCATGATCCCCCAAAATCTAATATACAAGCTCTCAAGAGATCCTCTAATACACGATTCACCCTCTCTGTTTGGCCGTGAGTTTGAGGATGGTAAGCATTAGTGAGATGTAATTCTGATCCTAAGGCCTGTTGTAAGCTCTTCCAAAACCCACTAGTAAATAATGGGTCTCAGTCACTCACAAGACCTTTAGGTACTCCATGAAATCTCACTACCCACTTCATATAAAGTTCCGCTAACTTAGCTTCTGTTCTATTCGACTTGACCGGTATAAATTTTGCACTCTTGGTCAATCAATCCACAATCGCCCAAATACTATCATGACCCGATCTAGTCCTTGGTAAACCATCAATGAAATCAATTAAAACTTGTTCCCATTTCCATTTGAAAATTTCCAATAGTTGCAACAAACCATTTGGCTTCCTTTGCTTGAGTTTAACTAACTGGCAGTTCATGCACTTGGATATAAACTTCCCAACGTCTCTCTCTTCATCCCTTCCCATTAGTAGGTGTGCGTCATATCTCGATACATTTTGTTACTACCGGGATGTATAGTCAGTTTCGACTGATGACACTCTCTAAGCACTTCATCCCTCAATCCACTAACATTGGGTACAACAAGTTTCCCATTCTTCCAAAGCCATCTGTCTCGGTCAAATCCATACTTGTTCATTCCTTCACCATCGATACCCATCTCTAACTTGGAGATGACTTCCAATAGATTAGGATTATCCCTCTGACGGGAACCGATCTGCTTAATCAAAGTCGGTCTGATCGTCTAACTTGCTAACATCTCTGGACCTAATTCACACTTAGGTCTAAAATCATATCCCGCGATATACTCCAGTTGCTTCCATTCAAGAAACATAGCTCCCAAACTAGCATGTCTCCTACTCAATGAATTAGCTACCGCATTTCCCTTCCCGGGTGTATCTGCGATATTAAAATCATATGAAGCCAAGTACTCTAACCATCTCTGCTGACGAAGATGAGAATCCTTTTGAGTGAAAAGATACTTTAATGACTTATGATCGATAAACAACTCGAATCTTTCTCCCAAGAGATACTGTCTCCACATCTTCAACGCGAACACGATCGCTGCCAATTCCAAGTCATGAGTAGGATATCTTTTCTCATGTGGTTTTAGTTTCCGACTAGCATAAGCTACAAACTTACCTCCTTGCATCAGTACAACACCTAGTCCGGTACCACATGCATCCATTTATACCGTCATCTCTTCTTTCCCCTTAGGAATAACTAATACAGGTGCATAAGTCAACTTCTCCTTTAGACTCTTAAATGCATTCTCACACCTTTCATCCCAAACAAAAGCTTGATTATTCTTAGTCAACTGAGTTAACGATGCCGCTATCTTGGAGAAGTCTTGAATAAACTTATGATAATATCCAACTAATCCCAAGAAACTTCTCACGTCTGTTGCATTCTTGGACGGAGACCAAACGTGCACCGTAGCCACCTTTGCAGGGTCCACAGCAATACCATTCTCTGAAACAACATGGCCTAAGAATCTCACTTCCCTCCTCCAGAAGTGACACTTAGAAAATTTCGCTTTCAATTGGTGTTTCCTCAACACCTCCATCACTACCCTCAAATGTTCCTTATGTTCTTCCTCTGTCCTCGAGTAAACCAAGATATCATCCATGAAAACAAGAACAAACTTATTTATTTGATCCCTGAAAACCCTATTCATAAGATCCACAAAATATGCGGGTGCATTGGTTAACCCGAATGGCATGACCAACCACTCATAGAATCCAGACAGCGTCCGAAATGTCGTTTTAGGTATACTCTCAGCTACTACTCGGAGATGATGAAATCTTGTGGCGAGATCCAATTGGGAAAACACTCTTGATCCATTTAGTTGATCAAACAAATCTTCTATCCATGGAAGAGGATATTTATTCTTCCTAGTCACCGTGTTCAATTCGCGGTAGCCTACATATAAGCGAAGGGAACCATCAGCCTTGGTAGCAAATACAACTGGTGCTCCCCACTTGGAAATACTTCTTCGAATAAATTCCTTCTTCAAAAGATCGCCTGCTTGCACTTCGAGCTCTCGCTGCTCCCTTAGCGTCATACGACGAAGATCCATCAATATAGGTCTAGCATCTTTCACTTAATCAATCTGAAACTCGATTTCTCGGTGTGGTGAAAGTCCGGTCACTCCCTCAAAGATGTCCGAATACTTGCCAGCAATAGGCACATCTGATAGCTCATCATTTAGGATGTCGAGGGAATATAGAAAACTAGCCATCACCCCATCACCAGGTAGGCAAACCAATACCACCTTCCGCTCATCATCCGCTCTAATGGTCACCAAAGACCCCTCACAGTCTACCACCACCCCATACCTTTGGAGCCAATCGACACCCAAAATAATGCCAAACCCAGTAAATCCCAAAACAAAGCAATCATAAGCAAACATACATCCACGACTTGGTAAGACCAAATTACGACAAATCATACAAAGGCTAGTCGAACCACCAATCGGGTTCATCACAACTAAAGGTCTGTCGACAATCTCGGGTTTCAATTCCAACCTATCTACCAGGTCACTAGATACGAAGGAATGGGAAGCCCTGGTATCAAACAATGCTTGAATAGGAACATCATAAATCGAAAGCATACCTTGAATAATGACACCCTTTCCCTTATCCGCCGCAGTTGGGGCATTCGACGAAGAAGGAACCACGTTGATAACAGTGCTTTCACGATCTGCTTCTCCTTAGGGGGTGTGGACATTTATTCTTGAAATGTCCCACTTGGTCACAGTTGAAGCACTTCCTCTCCCCTGGCTTCGCTCAACAATCTTTGATATAGTGGCCCTTCTTGCCGTAGCCAAAGCACTCGTTATCTTTCTTATTCTTCTTATTGCCTTCCCCATAATAGATTCGAAAATCTCATCGATATGGTTTATAAGTCTTTCCCCGAATTACTCATCTAGGCCAATTATGAACTTTTCGTTCTTCTTCTTGGCAGTATCGATAAGAGATAATCCATATTTCGATAAGGTATCGAATTTAGCAATATATTCAGCTATTTCCTTACCATTCTGTTTAAGCTCCAAAAATTTCCGGAATAATTCTGATTTCTGAGCTGTTGGAATAAACTTGTCACTGAAGCGAGTCTTAAACTGATTCCAAATAACTTAATCTTCAGGAGTAGTCGCTTTAATAGCATTCCACTAATTCATTGCCATCCTTGAAGCTGACGCGATGCTAGCTTTCTCTTCATTGCATCATTGATCCCCAAATCCTCGAAGATGCGCTCACAACAATCAAGCCAATCCTGAACCTCCTTAGCCGATTCCGTTCCATGGAACGACTTCCTACTAAGACCAGTATAATTCTTGTTAAGCTTGGCAAAATCGGCTCTAGGCACCTGCACTGCTGCACCACCACCGTTAGCAGCATTAGGAACTGTTCCCTGAGCATCCCTAATCATCTCTCGCATGAAGGCGGTAAACATCGTTCTTATATCAGGTACATTCCCATTGTTGTCCCCTTAACCCGCTCCCTCTTCAACTCCCGATGCAGGGTTCCTCACCATGCTCCTCGTATTGCAGCTATCATTCAATATGTAAACAGAAAACGATTAACCATCTCCTCGAGGAGTCTCCTTAGTGGAGCCAATACAGTGTGACTTCATCCTTAGATATACTCTCTCTTATCTACGTGTACTATTACTCTCTCTTATCCGGTTCAGTTCGGGTCTCCTCCTCCTATCCAGTTCGGTTCGGGTCTCGTTCTCCAATCCGGTTTGGTTTGGGTCTCCTCCTCCTATCTGGGTCGGGTCGGGTCTCCTCCTCCTATTCGGTTCGGATCTCCTCCTCCTATCCAATTCGGTTCGGTTCGAGTCTCCTTCTCCTATCCGGTTCGGATATGGTCTCCTCCTCCTATTTGATTCGAATCGAGTCTCCGTCTCCTATCCGGTTCGGATCGGTTCTCCTTCTCCTATCCGGTTCGTATCGGGTTTCCTTCTCCTATCCGATTCGGATCGGGTCCCCTCCTCCTATCCGGACCGAAACTCTGCAAGTTTTCCAGCAAGCTATTTTCGCCAAATGATGGCGTTTTCAACCATTATAACTTCCCTATGTAATCACAAAACAATCCAAACAGTTGTAATAACATGTAGAATCAAACAAAAACATTAAAACAATAATTTCACATGTTAATTTAGATCAAACATACCCAAATCCATGATTTCCCCATTAACCCTGTCTAACTCTGAGATTAGCAAACTTAATTCAAATTAACCAAAATTCATACCAGTGACATAAAATATGGTTTTATAATTTTTACATATTTTTCTAGAATTTTTAGGTGTATAGTTTCGCTAATTATCACTAATCACCCCTAATTAGTGAATAAACATGCAAATTACTCACCTTAGCCAATAATAATTGATAGATCCGAAACTTTTACTGATTTATCTCGGATTTCAATGTGGTGCAGCAGCTCTACCTGGAATTTTGTGTTAATCCGGCTTGATTTAATATAGATTTGATAAATTTGTGATTAGGGAGTGATTAGAGAGAGATTTAGAAGATGGAAGCCATGATTAGGGTTTGAGAAAGGTTTGTGGCGGCTAGAAAATGAAAGGAGATGATTCTCAAACGCCGTTCAGCCCTCCCATAACCCTAATCCCAAATTGGATTACAGGTCTATCAATTAATCGCTTAATTAAGCTGTTTTCCATCTTTCAAATCTCATTTCAACCATATCTCCCAAACGGTAAGTCCGTTTGATTAATGTGACCACTCTACGGAATGGGAAACCATCATCTAAATCCAATGGATGTGGTTTTAGGTCAAAACTCCTTACCAATAAAAAGTTATAGGCGAAACATGACTCGGTAGGGGCAAAATGGTCATTTTAAAATGCGGCAAAAATCGTGAATGTGGTAAATGATCGCGATAGTCGTTTCCCAAAGTTACACAACCATATGACTTTGTATGAAAATTAAATAAATATTCTACGATCCTCTGATACGTAGAATATGGGTCGTTACAGTAGAGATGCACACCTGATGAATTATTTCATCGACTCAACTTTCTAATCGCCAATTGTTGACACACTTTTTGGTAAAAGCTGCCACACTGAATATATGGATAGCATCGCGCTCGGATATGGAGAACAACATCAGAAGATAGGCAGCGATTTGGTCAAAGTCGCATCATGAACAAAGAAAGGCCCGAAACTCCTATCAGACGACCTTATTTGGGCCCGAAAACAACAATTACGGAGCTATGCTCTGTAACTCTTGTACATCTCTGAATTAGCTTCAGTTTGAGCTTTTGTTTGGCTCAATCGGACTTATGGTTTGAAAGTTATGCCTGTTTCCGTAAACTGGTGTAATCTGGCAATTTCCTGGATAAAGCAACGAAGCGTCACACGATCGGAGTATGGCTCAAGCACCCTCGGATCGCCCCTTATCGGATCGCCCCCCTCGGCTCGTGGTACACCTCCTGATCACGACCCGACCGTGGACACCAGCTTCACTATACAGCTCACGATCATACCTCAGTTCGTGGAGCACATATCACGATCTTATCCCATGACCACGAACTGACCCCTGCACCTACTGATACACGCACTGTTTTGACCTGTTCTCATGCCACATCTTGCTCCTACTTTTCCGGATCGGGTGCCACGTGCCCCATCACGAACCGGTCTTCCCAGAAGCTCTCCTACGGCTATAAATACTCCTCTACAAGGAATTTTAAAGGGATTCTCTCTGACTTTTTGGATGAGACTTTCTCTTACATCTAGACAGCCTCTGCCATTACCGATTGCAAGGAATTTGCACCTTTCTACACATAAATTCTCCTCTTGTAATCTCAATTAACACACGGATTGTGTGTCTGCATATAACTGATTCTTGTAATCTGTCAGTATAACAATAAGATTATAAAGTGGACGTAGGCTACATCTACAGCCGAACCACTATAAAAACTTCGTGTGTCTCCTCTTATTTATCATTTTCTGCATTCTGTGATCTGCATTTGGGTGTTAGGCCCAGATTTTGGTCTAACACCAATAAAAGCACATGTTTAGGTGGTTCCCCAGTCGGGGGTGGAGTTGCAATAGCCCACGCAATCGAGCCCCCAATCGGTGGGCCTATCGCCGATGAACCCCGTGACATAATATGCATCGAGGGTTCCGCTGTAACACCCCGTATTTTTATTGCAATTAAAAATAGGCATATATAGATATATGCATAAACATAAGTAAAAATGAATTAGTAAATATAATGCATGCATTGATAATAAAAATAAAAATAAAAGGAAAAGAGGCACGCATAGTAATAAAGTTACATATTTAAAAGAGGGATGAATGTAATACAATAAAAATTTCATAAGAGAAAAGAAGAAGGTGGAATGCATTGAAGGGAATGTACCTAAGGATGCATTAATTAATAATATGCAAGTGAAAAAAAGCATTAACGCATTTAAAAAGGAACATTAGAAATGTATGCAATAAAGCATGGAAAATTTAATGCATGGAAAAAAGAAAGTGAGCAATTGATGTATGCAAAGAAAAGAAACATCATGAATAAAGAGGGGAGGTTGACATGTGAATAACAAATACGTTAAAAATGATGCATTAAATAAAAAGAAAATATTGCATATGTGAATGTAAGGAGGAAATTTTAGAGGAAGTTAAAAATAGTAGAAAGAAGGTTAATACATTAAAATCAAGAAAGAAGTTTAAAAAGAGGAGTAAAGATTTAATATGAAAGGGGTTTTAATTAGAAGCGGTGTAGTGTGAAAGCAAGTTTTATATGAAAGTAGCTTAATTAAAAAGAGTATAATAGGAAGGATGGTTAAAAAGTGAAAAGCTGGATATTAACCGATTCAAGAAAATTAAATGTGGAACAAAGTAAAGAATTGTTTGCATGTAGAAATATAGTATACACATAAGAATTACCCACGAATGAACATGATTCGAATGGAAGGTTATGCGCGAATAAAGAATAAAAGAAAGAGAAGTATATCAATTTCAAAAAAGAAAAAAGAAAAAGAGAATTAATGTAGAACTTTAAATTGGCGCCTAATAAGCATAGTTGATTGGGAAGATATGACAATGCATTCTTAGTTGGCTTGATCCTATTAGTTCAATTCAAATTTTTGATGACATGGCAACTTCTGATAGGCTATACGATGTGGAGGAGTAGACTCAATCAAGGAAAATAGATGGTTAGCATTGATTAAACTTCTTATATAAGGAGACCTATAGCTCTTCATTCTCATTTTAGGTTTTCCTCACTCTCTTCTTCCTCCATGTAATTTCTAAATAAAAATATTTATTAATTATAATGAAGATTTAAAAAGGAAATTGTCATCAACAACTACAAATTTAGAAATCAACTGCAACGACAATTTAAAATTCAAGATCTGGAAGAGGGATTAGCATTAATAAAAAGATTATTTAGAATCATGAAAAACAAGGTAAAAATTCTAGATCCAATCCATTCAAATTCTTACTCTTTCTTTCCCTTCTCTTTTAATGAAAATAATTGATCCATAGTTATTAGGTTTTAAATCAAATTAAAGGCAAAAGAAAAACCATGGATGCTAAAACGGGAACAGATCCAAAATTTGGGGAAAGCGTGAAAGGTGAGTGGATTTAAGCTATACAATTTAGATAAGAATATGTTATCGTTTACCATTCCTCTGTATGTATAATTGAAATGCAATATGTTGACAAATGTAACATATGTTAATAATGCCTAAAGTGATAGTTATGAAGTAGAAATAATTGATATGCTAAATATTAATTTGTTGGTATATGAACTTGTCAAATCTTGCATAGTAATTACCGATTTCATGTCAATTTGTGTAAATTGTATACCCAGGACATTAACTGTAAGAATTGAGAAAGATACATATTAGTTTATGTGATTTAAACAATTATTTGATTAATTGATTATGTGTTATGAAGGAATTGATTATATGTGAAGAATTATAATAGGCATAATACAATTACATGTGAATTGTAAATTACAACGGATAATTGGAAGTAATAAACATGCCTAAAATGTATAGAAGGTTTGTGATAAATAAGAAATTTAACCGTGTGTAGATTCGAGGTTAGATTGCACTTGTGATATAAGTCTGTCCGGGACCGCCCGACATATCCCGCATTCACAAGTGGTAAATCTAATGTGAGGGTTCTAAGTGCATAATTAAACATGTAACGGTGCTAAGACACGAGGCTAAGCAACTTGTGGAAGAAGACTGCCCGGAATCGCCCGACAAATCCAGCATCCATAGGCGTAGACTTAATGTGAGAGGTATAATATGGGAGCATATATATAATATATGTAAATGATGGGACAGATAAGCATCATTAATGGAAATTAATCGTAATAATTGAGAATTTAATGAAATAAATGGGGGAATGATAACAACCTGTTATAGATAAATTACAGTAATAAGAATGCTATATAACAGGTAGCATTGTCCTAGGGACAAATAGAAATTATAACTTAGGTTATAGTTAACTTGTAAGGAAATAAGACAACTTGTGTAATAAGATAAGAGACACTTAATTTTAAATTAAGTAATCAGTAAAAGGGGAAAAAATTATGGAATACTTAACTATTAATTAAGTAATCTAGAAGTCTGTAACGTCCCGTATTTTTAAGGTATAATAATTAACTTATTTAATTACTTAAATAGTGATTTAGAAATTTAAATGGTTGTTTAATTAAATAATTCAGAATATTTAATTAATATAAATAATTAAATAATATATTTAATCTTCGAAATAGTCAGAAATAGGTGAATTCACAATATTGTGTGAATTGGACAATTTAAAATATATAATTCAGTTTAGAATTGAATTATATTAATGAATTTATTTATAAACGTCAATTGAACATATAATTTATATTATATTTATAATCGAGCTCGAAATGGCGCGGTAGTTCGTAATTTGGCAGTTCAAACTTTAAACGAATATACAGAATCTGTTTTAAGCCAGATTTCTGTGTAACAAGAAACGTTCGGAGTTGGTGAAGTATATCTTTCTAATGGAAGAGAAAAATCGAAATTTCATCGTGTAGATTGTGAGTTGTGTACAAATCAAATTTTCGAAAAGTCGCTATGGAATTCCTTTATAATTTATAACGATTTATTTATATTATAAATAGATTTTAATATAAATTGAATATCGATTTAATCTGGGATATTTAAATATCGAGTTATAAAGCCAGATATGTATATTTTGGAGCTGTATGATATTTTATGTGAATATATAAAATAATATTAATTTATTAATATTTAATTAAATTGTTTTTAAATATATTGTAACACCCCACCTCCGTTAAGGTCACTCACAAAGGGAATGCCTTAACTTTGATGGAGCGTTTTAGTAGACAGAACAGAATATTACAAGACAGATAAGTAGTACTTGAAAAATTATAACTTTATTATAGTAGAAGCAGAAATAAGTTTGGTTACATCTTTCTAAATCACAATATCAAAACTCAAGTACACAATTATCAGTCTTATACAAAATCCTTCAGAATGTAAAGTTTCAAAGCCATATTCCCCAACATAAACTGCCATGAAAAGATAGAGTCAAATCCGAGCAATACTCCAAGCACTTCAAGCAGAGAGAATCAGATTCAAGCTCCTATGTTTCCACCCTGAGCACCTTGGGGGGGGGGGGGAACGGAAAGAAAAGGGGCGAAAACAAACGAGGTCAGACATAAATTCTGGCGAGCCCAGTGACTTCCAGCATATAAACAGATAATATTATCATGACATGTGAATAAAGCTGGATGAGAGATCACATCAATAGGAATAACAGATATACTTTAAGTTAACAGAAGAAACAAAATGATGTAAACAAAGTTATGTTCCGTACTTACATCTTACTTCTCTGCACTAATACTAGTATAACATGGTTAGGTGTTACCCTAATGTCTAAACTGAAACAAAATCGAAACCGAATAATCTATACAGAAACAGAATGCCAGTAATGGGCCTTCACCACCCCAACAGACAAAAGGTACAGAAGCAAAATACTAATAATGGGCCTTTACCACCCCAACAGACAGAAGGTACGGAAACATAATACTAATAATGAGCCTTTACCACCCAACTAATGGGCCTTTTCCACCCAAACAGACAGAAGGTACGGAAACAGAATCGGAAACGGAATCAGAGATGGAAACAGAATAATCCCTACGGAAACAAAATGTTAGAATTAGGTGTACACTAGTAATGGGCCTTTACCACCCCAATAGACGGTACCACGCAGAAACAGACAGGTGTTACCACCCAACAGAAACAGACAGAACTAAGTGTATCCTAAGGCCCACCCCGAGCGATCGGCTCCTAATACATAAATACCCTGTGTTGGCCCCACAGGAGGGTGTATCACTCCCTAAAGTGGCAACCTATTGGCACAGACCTATATACAAATGTCACGGTGTCTTACATCCTCAGAGCAGGCCGGATCCATGCACGCACATGACCCGGTTGGAACGCACCATCGACACCCCTTTCCATTATCAGAATAAACCGCTTATAAATAGTCCAGTAAGCGTGCCCGGACCCCTACATAGCGTGGGGTCAAAGTTTTTGATACCAGAAAGGGATACTGACTAATATGGGTCCCAAACAACAGATGACACAAGTATTTCCCTTTCTAACCTTGTGTCCCCAGACTGACAAATTTCAGATTAACTTGTTTACAAGTTTCAGACATATAGAGTTTAGATTTACTAGATCACAGATCAGACAATCAAGTTAACAAGTTTTCAGACTAACGGATCAGATGTACAGTTTTAACAGACTTACAGATTGTCTAACTTTGTAGCCTACAGATTCACAAAACGGGTTTGTTAAATTCATCAGTCCATTTGGTTTAACCCTATCCACCCAACACGTTTTAGACATCATATTTATCTCAGATTTGCATTAATTAAATATTAATGCACAGACCTCTCACATTAGGTCGGTAGCTTGTGGCCGCTGGATATGCCGGGCGGTTCCGGGCAGACTTCTGCCACAAGCCAGACCTAACCTCGTGTCTAAGCATATTTTAGTTATGCCTACGACCTCTCACATTAGACTGACAATTTGCGGTCGCTGGTTAAGCCGGTTGGTTCTGGGAAGGCTTCTACCGTAAACGGAGTCTAACCTCGTGTCATAGCCACTTTATTCCATTACAGAAAATATCAAACTAATTATATCCATTTAGCAGATTTAACTTCTTTACAAGTTACGGCAGATTATCCAAAGTTCTATTAACATGTTTTGCTCAATTTTAGATCGAGCCCCCAAATTACAATTATTTAGCTTTCAACAGATTAAGTATTCAACAGATTTAGCAGATAACAGATCTAGCTGATTAGGAAATTTAGTAGATTAGCAGAACAGACAATTCAACAGATTTAGCAGATTAGCAGATTTAACATTTCTTAAAAATTCTATTTACATATCTTCCCTAATCATAAATTAAGCCTAAACTTACATGCTCAAATCATGGTCATTATTCATAATACAATATATACCTCCAAATTTTCGTTAAACTTTGCACAGTACAGTACACTCTCTAAAAGCCCCAAATCATGATATGAATTATGCCAAATTATAGCCTTTAATGCCAATATCCAAAAATCCATATTTATGCGCATTCACATTAATAGTTATCCTATTTTAATATAGGTCCTTATGCCTAAGTTTCATATTCCTTTTTCAAGTCATGAATTGTTATATGAAATATACCCAAAAATCTAGATCTTTAAGTTATACCCTCTCAAAACCAGATCTTAATTTTTATATGCATTATGTTCCCAAGTTTCAAGTCATATGTTATCATTCAATGATTCCTCTTCTTCCAAATCACAGAGTATGCACATATCTAGATCTAATTTATAACATATGTCCTTTTCTCAAATCAATCACAGATCAGTCATGTCCAATTATGCATTATTCATTCCAAAATTTAGCGTTCTCGCGTTAATCTCTTATGAGATTTGGCGTAGGCTCGTAGTAGCCTGGCTATAGAACAGAAAAAAAGAAAGAGAATAGTCATAGAAAAACAGGTCTGACAGATAAGAATATGCATAACCTCAGATTCAGATTTATAGCCATATCAAGATCATAATTAAAGTTCATATCTGAAAATAACTGTACCTAAAAAAAGGGAACGATTCTTGTATTCTGGAATCTGTATTCTGACACTGAATAGCTCTCCTTTGGCGTAGACTATCGATTAGATTAGAAAATAGTTGTTCTCTTTTAATTCTATTCATATTGGAAGAAGATGCACTAGTTCTAGCTTAGATTTCAGCAGAGTAGCAACGCCATTATTTTATTTTAATTAGAATAGAGGCAGAGTATAGGCAGAATGAAATTGTGTGGAGAGAAAGTGAGTTTTGGTGGGTGTTTTTATAGGAGAATAGGGTGATTTAGAGCCTTCAGATCAGTCCAGAAGTCATCAGGACCACCCCACTCGAAGACAGGTCATCCAACCACTCAGAAGAAGGCACGTCATCACAGAACACTCCAGAATTCTATGCTGGATCGGTATGGGTGCACTGTAACGACCCAGAAAATCTGAACCAATTTAAAATTTTTAAATTGTTCAAATAATGGATTTTAAATATTTAAAATAAATATTTTAAATAATGGCGATGAAAACTGAGTTTGAATCGACATTTGAAAACGAATATAATTAATTATAATTATATATAGAATTGAAAATGGCGCGGTAGTTCGATAATTCGATTTCAAACTTCAATTGAATATACCGGGTGCAAAACAATCCGGATTTTAGTGAAACCAAAAACATTAGGATATAATTGATGATATCTTTCCAACGAATCTGACGAATCAAAATTTGATAACGGGAATCAAAAGATATGTCCAGTTGAAAATTCTGAATAGTCGCTATGGAATTCAGGCCCTTAAAAATGGACATTTTGCAAACGACCTCGGATTTCGACGAAACCACTTTTGTTGGGTCCGGGATGTGAAGTTATTGCTAGGTTTCAAATTTCATAATTTTTCGAATCAATATGTGAGCGTGGCAAAGGAAAATGCGTTTGACCAGTTTCAGTTGATTTTAATCGACTGGAAATTGGCCATTTTTCCAACGGTCTCAGAATTCGACGAAACTAGTTTTGTTAGGACCGTATCGTGAATACGAAGCTAGAAAATATTTTTCGAGAATTTTTCTAGTTAGTATGTGACCCTAGTAAATTGAAATACGCGTTCAAATTCAATATATAGAGTTATATGTTGATTTCAACGGAAACTGATCGAAATAGTCAAATCAGCTTACGATACATATCCCATTGTGTTCGGAATGGGGGTAATACGCTATAGACGACAGGCAGTGGGTTTCGTTTCGAGGTCGAAAATAAAAGTTGCTTTTTAGAATTAATTTAATAAATAAAATAATATATATATTTTTCTTTTTAAAACCCTCACCCCCTTTTTTCTCTCCTTATTTTCGCTCAGATAAAAAAAAGAAAAAGAAAAAAAGATCGACGCCCCCCTTTGTCGACCTCGACGCCACCGCCCTGACGACCCACGACCGCCGAACCCCCACCACGTTGCCGATCCCGCTCCTCCCCCTCGCGACGCATCCCCCCCCCCCCCCCCCGTCGAATCAAATCGAGCAGCCTCCCCAAGACCAGACGGAAGAAGAGCGCCGCGCCCAAACCCTAACTGCGCCTCCCTCCGCCCGATCCAGCAACCTCCTCCCCTTCCCGCCGATCCCCTTTGACCTCAGCGCGACGAACTCAGCAGCCCCGTTCTCCCCTTGTCTTTCGAACGCAGCTACCCCCTCCTCCTTAACAAATCAATGTAAGTTGTTTTTATTTTATTTTATTTTTATTTTTAATTCTGAAAAACTGATTTTTTAACAGGTTATAAAACTGATTTTTTAACAGGTTATAAAACTGATTTTTTTTACAGGTTATAAAACTGATTTTTTAAAAAGGTTAAATTCTGATTTTTAAAAGGGTTTAAAACAAATTCTTAAAAGGGTTTAGAACTGATTTTTAAAAAGGTTTAAATTCTGATTTTATAAAGGTTTAAAAACTGATTTTATTTTGAGATTTTAAAAGAAAAAGATTTAATTTTAAAAAGAAAAAGATTTAAACTTTAAAAAGGAAAAGATTTAAACTTTAAATAGAAAAAGATTTGAATTTTAAAAAGGAAAAGATTTAAACTTTAAATAGGAAAAGATTTGAACTTTAAATAGAAAAAGAGTTGAACTTTAAATAGAAAAGGATTTGAACTTGGATAGAAAAGATCATGTTTTTAAAATAGAAAAGACGGAATTTTTATTAAGTAGAAGAAGTAAGATATGATTTTTGTATTTTTAAAGTAATAAAAATATAATTTTTATATCATAGGAATATTAAAAATATAATCTTTATTTTTGAAAAGGCGGAATCTATATTTTTGAAATTCGATTTTTATATATTGAATAACATAGTAAAAATTCGATTTTTACATATGTAGAGAATACGGGCAACGAAAGCGACGAAAGGCGAGATTGGCGAAGATTTCTCTAAAGGAAGAATCGTAGTATTGGATAGCTATTGGTGAGAATTTCTCACTCTTCAATTTCTTTTTCTAGCTATATATATATGTGTTGAAATAAAAGTGAATTGCTATATATAAATATAAATATAAATATATATATATATATATATATATATATATATATATATACGCCCCTCATCCACAAACCATGGACGATATTTATTGGTTGAAATTGTTGTGAAAATTGATTGATAGCGAATGGTTGTTTGGGATTGATATTGGTTGAAAAATACCCGTTTGTGGTTGAGAAATATTTGGTTGAAACCACATAGGATTAGTTTTGTGGAAATGAAATAAATATATACATGCCGCCTGCGTGCGAACAAGATGCATGATCCCCATTGTCAAAAACCGCGAGGTTTTAAGGTAGAGCGAGGGGCCGTACTAGGGACGGTCCCGGTTTTAACTACCCTGCCGTTATGCTGTCGAAATTTTGAATAATATCCGTGTGTTTGAATTATTTTCATATGCTTAAACTATATTTATTCATTGAATAGAAAACATTCATGTGTTGAATTGATATTCATTCGTTGATTAGAAATTCATGTGTTGAATGGTATTCATATTTTGAAATAAATTGTTTGATAATAAAAATCACATTTTTATCTATATATAGAAACTATAGAAAACATTCATGTGTTGAATTGATATTCATTCATTGATTAGAAATTCATGTGTTGAATGGTATTCATATTTCGAAATAAATTGTTTGATAATAAAAATCACATTTTTATCTATATATAGAAACTATAGAAAACATTCATGTGTTGAATTGATATTCATTCGTTGATTAGAAATTCATGTGTTGAATGATATTCATATTTTGAAATAAATTGTTTGATAATAAAAATCACATTTTTATCTATATATAGAAACTATAGAAAACATTCATGTGTTGAATAAATATTCATTAGTTGATTAGAAATTCATGTGTTGAATGTTATTCATATTTTGAAATAAATTGTTTGATAATAAAAATCACCTTTTATCGACTATATGAACTGTGTAAAATAATCTCGTTTTAAAAGAAATTGTTTTATGATAAAAATCCTATTTTTAGCACCAACATGAAATATATAAAATAATAGTGTTTTGAAATGAATTGTTTTACAATAAAAATCACATTTTTATTGTATGCATAAATCGTTGAAATGTGAAGTGTTAAAAATAGCCACTTGTTCAAAATAAACATATATGAGTTGAAATATTCATTAATTAGCTAATGAAATGATTTGCACCTATGTATGTAACATTAGAATGAATGGTGTTTTTAAACCAAATAGAAATCAAATATGAAGTTGAATAGAAAATGATAAATGATAAGAACTGTATATATATGTACATGCATATTCATTGAACAGGTTATAGCAAAGGGGCTAGAGAAGAGGAATAAAATTTTGTGCCCGACAAATAGGTACACATTTACTGTTTTGTTTGGGTGATGATTTTATGAGCCTGTTGGCTAGCCGCTTGGCTTTTTCTTTTTCTTTTTGAGATTAGAAAGACCGGGAAAGCTATTTGCGATTTCCCGATGCTCCCGGTGCAGGGGAGGTTATGGCGAAATTTTCCAAAATTTTAAGGCGTTAGTGAAATATTTGAAGTGAAAACGATATTGAAATCATTGAATGAACCATATTTATATAACTATATAAATATAAATAAAATTAAAACGAAACGTGGCCGTGCAGTTCGCATTTTGAAACCGTGATTTCAAACAACTAATACGGGGAATCCGACCATTGGATTTTCCCGAAACCTCAACCGTCGGGTTCGCCTTGGAATAATCTTTCCAACGGCACCAACCTTGTAAAAATCCAACGGTTGGATTGTCTGGAATGTTTAATTCAAATCTGAAGAAAAACAGCGCCAGAAGCGATTATATTTTTATATATATAAATATAATTATATATTTAATCGAATAACGACGCTGCAGTTCGTATTTTGAAATCGAAACTTCAAACGATTGTACCGGGAGATCCGACCGTCGGATTTTCCCGAAACTGGAACCGTTGGATTCGTTTTGAAAAGACCTTTCTAATGATGTAAATTTTGAGAAGATCCAACGGTTAGATTTTTAGATATGTGTAAATCAAATCTGAAGAAAAACAGCGCCACGGCCACTTTATGGCCCGAAGCATCGTTTTGAATAAATGAGCTATTTTAAAATAAATAAAAATAGCGATAAATCGTTATAAAATATCATAAACAATATGGAATGGAAATAAGCTGAATTTGCTCGATTTATGTTGTGTTTGATGGTTGAATATGTTTGGTGTGAAAATTACATTAAAGAACAAAATTGGTGTTGTCGAATAATTTAACCATTGAAATAAATTGATTTGAAATTCTAAATATCCGTGAATTATTTGAAAAGGCCGAGTTAATTCTCATTTCAAATAATTGACCGACGATTGAAATTCGAAGATGAAGACGATGGTCGAAGACCGGAGATCTTCACCTCGTTTGGATGGTAACCGAGGTCCTGATTGGGAGGCATCCCGAAATATGGATAATGAGTGGTGATCGTCCAGACGTACGTGGTGATCGATGGGTATGCGAGGTATTTAGTGCCTCCGGTTTCGTTCAGACCCAGAACGGACTTATAAATGGACCGTGTGTCCGACATTGGAATTTGTTCTGTGTGATTGATAGTCATCAGTTGCACGGTGTGAATTGCCTATGTGGCATGCTAAGATGCAGTGATCAGGGCTTCTGTTGAAAAGCAAAGTCTTGTGGTGATGATCAAAGCACCGCCTGTGTGGCGTAGCTTTGTGTATAACGTAAATTCGCGAGCCTCACACCCCGGTATGAACCAGAAACGGGAGGAAGGACCTCAGGGAGGACATGCGTTTCTTCCTAGCTAGGGTGGTGTCAGCGACCTACCAGCCCTGACATTTATATACTTTTCACCTATGTGGTTGTTGCTGTTGCGAGGCGCCTCGGTTTGATCGGACGATCCGGGTCCGATGGAGTCATTCGTTGGCTCGTTTACGCCCCAAAGGGCGGGGAAACGCATTGTTCAGGAATTTTAATCCACATCGGTGGACCGGCCCTGTCGCTCCTAGGGTCACTCGAGCTCTGATCCTGAGACTCGGGCTAGGCAGTCTCGAATTCGGTAAGGACTATCTTTTGCCTTGGTTCATGACAGAAATCCAATTTCCAAATACGACACCGTGCGGTTTTGGTTGTATACCTATATATGGCGACATAGTGGTATGGGGCATTAATGCCGTCTATGATTGATAGTTATGATTTGAAATTGTTTTCAAAACATATAAACACTAGCAATAATATCAAATGCCTTTGTTTTATTCGTATCAAGCATATTTGGCCGTTATAAGGTAAAAACTCTATCCTCCAGTTTGCGTTGCATTGTGTGATGGGAACTGAGTCTTATAACGGCTACATTTTTATAAAAAGCATAGCGATGTTTAAAAGAAAGATTTGTTTTAAAGCACTGCCGATCCAATGGAGTAAACCCGTTCCACGAAAGTGGCGTGGTCCTGTGATTAGCCAAATTACATATGTGTTGAATGGATTTCTCATACCAGTCCCATGACTGACTCGTAGTTTGTTTCACTTTCAAACTCGGGTGCCCCTTTTTCTACACGGGCAGCCTTGTATTCAGGTTTAGCTGGTTCTTTTTCGGGATAGCTGGAGTTGAAGATGGATTCTATCATTTATTTCTTTTTATGCTGTTCAGCTCCTATTGTACATATTTTGTTTATTTCCGCTGTAGACATTTATGTATAGCTGAACTATATTTGTACTAAGTAAGATCCTGTGTACTGTGTAACTCTGATGATTACTTTTATCCAGTATATTCTATTGTTCATATCTGGTGTATTTATTTAATTTTGTTCTGCTATTATCTGTTTCTGTGTTACATTCCAAAGATAACCCTTGTCTCCGTCAGAACGGGATTTCGGGTCGTCTCATGCACTTGGCAGGTGCGCCAATGTATTTTTGTACTGGCACACTTCACAAGTGCGCCAGTGTATTCTAGCTTGTTTCCGGTTTTTCTGCCTAACTTCGTTTGTCCATATCTTTTTCATACGGTATCCGTTTTACGCAAACTCAGACTCTATCTCAAGCAGAATTTCGAGACTAATGCAAAGGCACAACCCGGTTCCCTTAATTCTTCTCCTAAAATTAAGTATACTTTAATTTGTTACTTATACGTTCATAGAAAATACGGGTTGTTACATTCTCGCCTCCTTAAAGGATTTCGTCCCCGAAATCTTCAAGTTATGAAGAATGTGTCCTACCATCCAATCATCCATCTACTCAACCATCATCCAAAAGCATCCATTATCCTTAGAAAACTTCTAATGTTGTATGAACATATGCAAACGTGTGTGTATATGTCTCTTATCTAATGCAAAGATCAGGCGGTCTATTGATTCAATTGATCTCCTCAATGCGAACCATGTTGGTGCCATGAGTCCAATTATGTATGCAAGAAATCATATTTGATACACATCATTTCTATATGTGTGCATAACTATTCATCCAAATGCAACATCCATGTGATGAGTCAATCATTTTGCATCCACAAAAATTGAAAAATGCGCACACATTCATATGCAATATGAGAGTGTTTTTGAGCCGATCTAGTGCCTAGTGTGTGTATATGCATCCATAAGCAACCACTAGCAACCACTTGCATCCACTTGCAACCATCAAACATTACATGTCTCAAACACATTTTACACCCATTAGTTTCTACCTAAAGTCGAAGACTCGATCGATAGGATACAGCTGAGTGATAGAAGCAAGTACGATTAAAACAAGAGCTCTGTTCCTATTAGACATCGGTTAAGAAAATAATTCCCTAAGTATCAACCCCGAAGACCGAAATCAACATCAGATTGACACCCAGTGAATTACTCCCATTAAACAATGCCAAAAAAGAAATCTACTTCATGCTTCGAGTAAAAAACCCTAACCTTATCAGAAATATTAAGATACTTACAGACTACTGGTACAGATTAGATTATCAAATGATTCTTAGGAAACCAAGCATAATAAAAAAATATCCCAGAATGTATGCGTCATAGTCAACTTAACGCCCAACACAGATACCCTCAAACCCCAACTTATCACAAACAGATGAGTCATAACCCTTATGGGTTTGAGTCTACAGCGGGATCAGAAACAAGACTAGTATTAAAGTGCAGAGTATCAATTACAGAATCAAAATGCCAGAATCAGAAAGGGTTTTAGCTCAACAATCAGATAAGGAAGTTAAACCATCTACAGAATTTTTTTCCTATTTCTATCCTATCCAGCAGCCTCAAGGGTATTCGCCTGCCCTCCAGAAGTAGGACCCGTCCTCTTCCCTTGCCCTCATTTCTTCGGGCAATTCCTAGTGAAGTGTCCCATCTCACCGTAGTTGAAGAAATTGCCCTTCCTCTTTCTGAAATCCTTGTTTAGATGAGTCGAGCTTCCACAAGTAAAGCACTTTTTCTCCTTCTTATCTTCAGACTTTTCATCCTTCTTTTGTGTTTCCTTTTTGGGCCCCGCCTTCTTGTTCTGTGGTCCTTCGAGCTTTTCTGCTTTCTTTTTACTTTCGGCTTCCTCTTCATGCATTAACGCCATGTCCACCAATTTCTCGAAGGTTTCCCCCGTAGGAATGTAGGACATCGCCAATCCGTGTAGCGGCTCATTCAAACCTTTAACAAACCTCAGTGCCTTTTTATGAGGTGTATTTACCAAATCTAAGCCGAATCTCGCCAATTGATTAAACTTGTTGACGTACTCTCTCACTGATAAATCCCCCTGCTTCAACGCCAAGAACCTCTCTACGTATAGACTCTCTTCCGCTCGTGAGAGGAATTTCATCTCAAACCTATGCCTGAAATCCATCCATATCTCTACTGGACGCACTCCATTTGTGACCTCCCACCAAAAAGAAGCTTTGTCCTTAAACAACCATATCGCCAACTGTATCTTCTGCCTATCGTCCACCTCGAAGATAACGAACAAATCCTCAGTTTCTTTGAGCCAGTTCCTTGCCTCCACGAATGATTCAGTTCCATTAAAGTTCTTCCACCAATGGCTCGAAAGTCTCTACATATCTTCGGGAAAGTATTCACGCACGGAGGAGGAGGAGGAACCGCTGCAGCTGGGGGAGGAGGGACGTCTGCTGGGCCCACACCAATAGCCCTAGCTTCTAGATACCTTCTAAACCAACTAGGTACCGGTACGCCCTCTGGAAGGTTAAGATACCCAGACATACTGAAACGAAAATAAAAAGGGATTTAAAACGGAGAAAGGATAGATATATGGCTTTTGGGGATTATGTTTTTTAAAATAAACTTTACTTTTGAAAATACTTCCTTTTTAAAACCTTTTTGAAAATAGTTTTCAAAAACTTTTTATCAAATCTTGTAACCTTCAGCTCTGATACCAAGTGTAACACCACACCTCCGTTAAGGTCACTAACAAAGGGAATGCCCTAACTTTGATGGAGCGTTTTAGTAGAAAGAACAGAATATTACAAGACAGATAAGTAGTACTTGAAAAATTATAACTTTATTACAGCAGAAGCAGAAATAAGTTTGGTTACATCTTTCTAAATCACAATACCAAAACTCAAGTACACAATTATCAGTCTTATACAAAATCCTTCAGAATGTAAAGTTTCAAAGCCATAATCCCCAACATAAACTGCCATGAAAAGATAGAGTCAAAGCCAAGCAATACTCCAAGAAGAGAGAATCAGATTCAAGATCCTATGTTTCCTCCCTGAGCACCTTGGGGGGGCAATGGAAAGAAAAGGGGCGAAAACAAACGAGGTCAGACATAAAGTCTGGCGAGTCTAGTGACTTCCAACATATAAACAGATAATATTATCACGACATGTAAATAAAGCTGGATGAGAGATTACATCAACAAGAATAACATATATACTTTAAATTAACAGAAGAAACAGAATGATGTAAACCAAGTTATGTTCCTTACTTACATCTTACTTCTCTGCACTAATACTAGTATAACTGGGTTAGGTGTTACCCTAATGTCTAAACTGAAACAGAATAATCTATACAGAAACAGAATGCTAGTAATGAGCCTCCACCACCCCAACAGACAGAAGGTACAGAAGCAGAATACTAATAATGGGCCTTTACCACCCCAACAGATAGAAGGCACGGAAACATAATACTAATAATGGGCCTTTACCACCCAACTAATGGGCCTTTACCACCCCAACAGACAAAAGGTACGGAAACAGAATCAGAAACGGAATCAGAGACGAAAATAGAATAATCCCTATGGAAACAGAATGTTAGAATTAGGTGTACACTAGTAATGGGGCCTTTACCACTCCAACAGACGATACCACGCAGAAACAGACAGGTGTTACCACCCAACAGAAATAGACGACACCAACAGAAACAGACAGAACTAAGTGTACCCTATGTCCTACCCCAAGCGATCGGCTCCCTAATACATAAATACCCTGTGTCGGCCCCACATTAGGGTGTATCACTTCCTAAAGTGGCAACCTATTGGCACAGACCTATTTACATATGTCACAGTGTCTTACATCCTCATAGCAGACCAGATCCATGCACGCACATGACCCGGTTGGAATGCACCATCAACACCCCTCGCCATTATCAGAATGAACCGCTTATAATTAGTTTAGTGAGCGTGCTCGGACTCCCACATAGCGTGGGGTCAAAGTTTTTGATACCAGAAAGGGCTACTGACTAATATGGGTCCCAAACAACAGATGACACAAGTATTCCCCCTTCTAACCTTGTGTCCCCAGACTAACAGATTTCAGATTAACTTGTTTACAAGTTTCAGACATATAGAGTTCAGATTTACTAGTTCATAGATCAGACAATCAAGTTAACAAGTTTTTAGACTAACGGATTAGATGTACAGTTTTAACAGACTTTCAGATTGTCTAACTTTGTATTGGGCCTACAGATTCACGAAACGGGTTTGTTAAATTTATCAGTCCAGTTGGTTTAACCCTATCCACCCAACACATTTTAGACATCATATTTATCTCAGATTTGCATTAATTAAATATTAATGCACAGACTTCTCACATTAGGTCAGTAGCTTGTGGCCGCTGGATATGCCCGGCGGTTCCGGGCAGACTTCTGCCACAAGCCAGACCTAACCTCGTGTCTAAGCATATTTTAGTTATGCCTACGACCTCTCTCATTAGACTGACAGTTTGCGATCGCTGGTTAAGCCGGTTGGTTCCGGGCAGTCTTCTACCGTAAATGGAGTCTAACCTCGTGTCATAACCACTTTATTCCATTAAAGAAAATATCAGACTAATTATGTCCATTTATCATATTTAACTTCTTTACAAGTTACGATAGATTATCCAAAGTTCTATTAACATGTTTTGCTGAATTTTAGATCGAGCCTCCAAATTACAATTATTCAGCTTTCAACAGATTTAACAGATAACAGATCTAGCATATTAGGAAATTTAGCAGATTAGCAGAACAGGCAATTCAACATATTTAGCAAATTAGCAGATTTAACATTTCTTAAAAATTCTATTTACATATCTTGCCTAATCATAAATTAAGCCTAAACTTACATGCTCAAATCATGGTCATAATTCATATTACAATATATGCCACCAAATTTTCGTTAAACTTTGCACAATACAGAACACTCTCTAAAAGCCCCAAATCATGATATGAATTATGCCAAATTATAGCCTTTAATGCCAATATCCAAAAATCCATATTTAGGCGCATTCACATTAATAGTTATCCTATTTTATTATAGGTCCTTACTCCTAAGTTTCATATTCCTTTTTTAGGTCATGAGTCGTTATATAAAATATACCCAAAAATCTAGATCTTTAAATTATATCCTCTCAAAAACAGATCTTAATTTTTATATGCATTATGTCCCCAAGTTTCAAGTCATATGTTATCATTCAATGATCCCTCTTCTTCAAATCATAGAGTATGCACAGATCTAGATCTAATTTACAACATATGTCCTTTTCTCAAATCAGTCACAGATCAGTCATGTCCAATTATGCATTATTCATTATTTACTCCAAAATTTAGCGTTCGTGCGTTAATCTCTTATGAGATTTGACGCAGGCTCGTAGTAGCTTGGCTATAGAACAGAAGAAAAAGAAAGAGAGTAGTCACAAAAAAACAGATCTGACAGATAAGAATATGCGTAACCTCAGATTTAGATTTATAGCCTTATCAAGATCACAATTAAAGTTCATATCTGAAAATAACTGTAATCACAAAAGGGATCGATTCTTGTATTCTGGAATCTGTATTCTGACACTGAAGAGCTCTCCTTTGGCATAGACTATCGATTAGATTAGAAAATAGTCGTTCTCTTTTAATTCTATTCAGATTGGAAGAAGATGCACTAGTTCTAGCTTAGATTTCAGCAGAGTAGCGACGCCATTATTTTATTTTAATTAGAATAGAGGCAGAGTATAGGCAGAATGAAATTGTGTGGAGAGAAAGTGGGGTTTGAGGGGTGTTTTTATAGGAGAATAGGGTGATTTAGAGCCTTCGGATCAGTCTAGAAGTCATCAGAACCACCCAGTTCGAAGTTAGGTCATCCAGCCACTCAGAAGAAGACACGTCATCACAGGACACTCCAGAATTCTGTGCTGGATCGGTATTGGCGCACTTGGCAGGTGTGCTAGTGTATTTTTGTACTGGCGCACTTCACAAGTGCGCCAGCGTATTCTGGCTTGTTTCCGGTTTTTCTGCCTAACTTCGTTCGTCAATATCTTCTTCATACGGCATCCGTTATACGCAAACCAGAATCTATCTCAAGCAGAATTTCGAGACTAACGCAAAGGCGTAACCCGGTTCCCTTAATTCTTCTCCTAAAATTAAGTATACTTTAATTTGTTACTTATACGTTCACAGAAAATACGGGGTGTTACATATATTAATATTTAAATTGGTTTATTTTGGGGCCTTAGGAAATTGCTGTTTTTATAAAAGACCTCCATTTTCAACGAAACTAATTTTATTGGATCCGGAATATTAAATTATTGTTAGATTTCAATTTCTGTGATTTCTGGAATCAGTATGTGGCCGTACCGGATTTTAATGCCAAAAATAGTCAATAATTTACTTTTAAAAATAGGTTATGTGAGCAAACGAACTCGGAATTCGACGAAACAAATTTCATTGGGTCCGTAATGTTAAACTATAGCTGTATGTCCATTATCGTTGAATTTGGATATGGTGCGTGATCATAGAGATTTTTGAGCGATAAATATACATAACGATTGATTAAAATCTAGTAAAATAATGAATATAAAATCATTTAAATTTTCCCATAAATAACCTGCATTACTTCCTAACCCTAAACAGAAGTTCTTTGGTGAAACATTTTTCCGCCGTGGGTTGTTCTTATTCAAAACGAGAAACTTCCACCTTCATAAATCCAAAATAATTCCTATAAAAACCTATAAATCCTATAACATACATTGTTGAGTTGCCATTGAGATTCTCTTCATTTGTATACCAATTACCGTGATTTCGATGCAAATTTTTACATTATGATTTCCTACAATGTATATTAGGGTTCCATTTTCGAGGTAAATGGTGCATTAGTTCGCGATTTGGAGTGGATATTTGGGATCCTTCTGTGAAATAGAAAATTGTGGCAAACTTTTGAGGGGATCGACATGTTTTCTGTCACAAGTGATCACGGGGGAAGCCTAAAGTCACGGTTGGAATGACCTGTTCGTGATTGATCAGAATGGGACGAGGAAAGAGAGATTTGGAAGAGAAGTAGAATGGAGATTCGAGTTTGAAATTTTGTAAAGGAAAGGTTGAGATTTTCTTTGAAGAAAAACCGCGGCTATGGGTTTGGTAAATACAACATATGGGATTAAGAGGGAGGAAGACGAACACTTCTCATCTGGGTTGGGGTGAGAGATGTTGGGCCAACTTTTATAGGTGAAGCCCATTCATTTTAATTTAAATAGAAATTGTTTTAATTCAACTATGTGTTTAAACTTGTAAATTGAATATCCCATTCATTCGGAATCAGAATTACGAACGGTCAGATCCGTTAGGATCGTATGGACGAGGTCTACACAATGAACTGATTCAGGGTGAATTAGAGCTCGTTACAATTTATAGCAAAATAAATTGCTTGATCTAAATCAATAACAGTTTATTGATATTTAACGATAATCGTCCAATGTGAGTAAATCTCACTAACTCTGTACAGTTTATATTTTTAAAATATAATCTAGTATTGATAAATGATGATTGATTGATTTGTGTTGATTGTTTAGTTTAATTGCTGGTTTACTGGTTGAAATTATAGATAATGATATATACATAAATTGTTAATCAAATATTGATTCTGTTTATCAGAATATTTCATACTGAAATGAAATCGATGTTATTTATATTGTTTAACATCTGTGGATGCAGGGAAACAGGTTGGAGGGATCCAACCGGATTCCTCAATATTTAAAATACTATTTGTTTCATATATTGTGATATACGATGTGATATAAAACCGGTTATTAATTATGATGGCACTGGTCTGTTTAATTGGTATTTTAAATACCATAAGTAATACTGGAATGTAAAAAGGGAATGTTGAAAGTGTATTTTGAAAATGAAATATTTATAGGAAATAAATATGATATTATAAACGAAATATTAATAGGAAATAAATAGGATATTATACATGAAATATTTATAGGAAACAAATAGGAATTATAAAAAGGAATTTATTTGGGAAATAAATATACTTATAAAAAGAAATATTTATTTGGAAAATAAACAAAATTATGAAAGAGATATTTATTTGGAAAGTAAATAGAATTATAAAAGGAAATATTTGGAAAATGAATATAATTTTATAAAAAAAGAGAATTTTACATTAGGAAGGTTTAGACCCGTGCTTCGCACATGGATGTAACGTGATATGGATTTTAAAGTAAATATTTAACAGAAATCTGTTTTTAACTGATAAAGTAAGAAGATTAATTCATACATAATGTTTCATAAATTAAATAAATTATTTATCATGTGATAAATGGAATATATAAGTCTGAATTTATATAGAGAAGTAGAAATCGGTTTTGACATCGATATTTTAAATAGAATGCGAACTCAACATTTATAAAAGGAATTATAAATGAGATTTAAGTGTTAGAAATAAAAAGGAGATTTCGTATGAATAATTCTATAAATAGAAGTATAAATAGAATTTGGAAATGGGATATTGTTTTAAAATACGAAATCAAACTTAATGGATTATATAAAAGAAATATTTTCACATTCGATGTGAATAATGGATTAAAATGAATATTTTATAAATTAAAACATTTATAAGGAAAATTGGGATATGAAATTGGAATTCAAATGGGAATTTGAATAAGATAGGAAATTGGGTTTCAAATTAGTTATTCGATTATTAGTTAGGATTAATTGACACGAATAATCCAAAGTTTAACGTGTCCGCCCATATTAATCCCAAGTTTGCATTATTTAAAAATAATCCCAAGTTTATGGGGTGGCTTCCCAAATTGATCCCACTGAACCATTAACCTGCTATAGCAGGTTATCTCTCCCATCACTTCTTTTATCTTCCTCTCCACCTCGTCCCTTCTTGTAGTGCAATGAATAGACACTGTTCCGAACAACTTGCAATACAACATTGCCGCATTCCTCTCCAACCACTTGCACTACCACTCCAAACTACACCAAACTTTCTCTGCATACGCACTAGAAACACAACATGAACCACTAACTTGCAACACTATCTTCATCACATCAACCAGAAACTGCACTGTCATCATCATCACTTTTGTTCATTTCCTTCACAAATACTACAATATAAATCAAAATACAATTTTCATCAACTTCATTAAACACTACAAAATGCCAATCCATAACTCGCCAACCTGCTCCATCTCCTCCCATGATCACTAGAACCTCCGCCTATAACAAACTAATGTTCACTTGTGACGACCCCAAACGGAATATAACACATAAACATATAACAACAGAACAGAAATAAATAAATACACCAGATAATGTACAACATAATACACTGGATAAACATAATCATCAGAGTTACACAGTATACAGGATCATACTTAGTACAAAATACAGTTTTAGCTTTACATAAAATGTCTACAGTGGAATCAAAACATAATATGTACAACAGGAGCTGAACAACGTAAAAAGAAAGAAATGATAGAATCCATCTTCAGCTCCATATCTATCCAGAAAGAGCCTGCTAAAACCTGAATACAAGGCTGCCCGTGTAGAAAATAGGGCACCCGAGTTTGCAAGTGAAAAAACTACGAGTCAGTCATGGGATTGGTATGAGAAATCTACTTAACTTATTTTATAATAAGGTCAACCACAGGACCACGCCGCTAACGCGGAACGGGTTTACTCCATTGGATTGCCAGTGCTTTAAAAAGAAGTAAATCATTTAAACATCGCATTGCTTTTTATAAAAATGAAGCCATTATAAGACTCAGTTCCCATCACACAATGCAACACACGTCGGAGGATAGAGTTTTACCTTATAATGACCAAAATATGCTTGATACGAATAAAACAAAAGCATTTGATATTATTACTAGTGTTTATATGTTTCAAAAAAAAATTTCAATCATAAGTATCAATCATAGACGGCATGGGTACCATATATCATGTCGCCATATATAGATATACAGTCAAAACCGCACGATGTCGTATTTGGAAATTGGATTTCCGTCATGAACCAAGGCAAGGGATCGTCCTTACCGAATTCGAGACGCTCTAGCCCACCCCTCAGGATACAGCCGCAACTGCACCTTGGATCGTCAGGGCTGGTCCACATGGAGTGGATTAAAATGCCTGAACACTACGTTTCTCCGCCCTATGGGGCGTCAACTGGTCATATACCGACCAAACCATCGGCCCCGGAGCGACCGATATAACCGAGGCGCCTCGCTATCCATTATCTACATAAGCAAAATGCCTGGGCGTGTAAAACCCAAAACACCACTCCTAGCTAGAAGGAAATGCAGGTCCTCCCTGATGTCCTCTCCCGTTTCTGGCTCATACCAGGGTGTGAGGCTCGTGAATCAACGCTAAACACAAAGCTAGCTATTTAAAGCAATGCTCTGATCATCAACCACAAGACTCTGTTTTTCAACAAAAGCCTTGATCACTGCATCTCAGCATGCCACACAGGCAATTCACGGCATGCAACTGACGTACATCAATTACACTGAATGAAATCCAATGTCGGACACATAATCCATTTACAAGTCCGTTCTAGGTCTGAACGAAACCGGAGGCACCTTATTCCTCTCCCATATGTCCAATACATGAGAGAGGCCCTCGCACATCTGAACGATCAACAAATATGTCCGGACGACCACCACTGTAACCTCTTCAGGGCAGCAACTCCCATCAAAGGCATCAGTAGCCATCTATTCGATGTGAAGATCCTCGGTCTTGCACCGTCTTCATATCTTCGACTTCTGACCGTCGACCAATTATTTGTAATGAGAATTAACTCGACCTTTTCAAATAATTCACGTATATTTAGAATTTAAAATCAATTCATTTCAATGGTTAAATTATCTGACATCCATAATTCAGTTCATTAATGTAATTTTCGTGTTAAACACATTCAACCATCAATTATCCAATAAACCAGGTAAATTCAGTTTATTTCCATTCCATATTGTTTATAATATTTTATCATGATTTATCGCTATTTTTATTTATTTAAATATAGCCAATTTATTCAAACGACGCTTCAGGCCATAACACGGCCATGGCGCTGTTTTTCTTCAGATTTGATTTACACATATCTGAAAATCTAACCATTGGATCTTTACAAATTTTATATCATTAGAAAGATCTTTTCAAAGAGGACCCAACTGTTCCGGTTTTGGGAAAATCAGACGGTCGGATCTCCCGATACAATCGTTTGAAGTTACGATTTCAAAATACGAACTACAGCGTCATTATTCGATTTAATTTAATTATATATATATATATATATATATATTAATATAATCCATTATGGCGCTATTTCCGTTCATATTTGAATTTAACATTTCACACAATCTAATCGTTGGATCTTAACAACTTTGGTGTCATTGGAAAGATATTTCCAAAGCGGACCCAACGGTTTCAATTTAGGAAAATCCGATGGTCGGATCTCCCGCAATAATAATTTAAAATCACGGTTTCAAAATACGAACTGCAACTTCGTTATTCGATTTATTTTAATTATATATATATATATATAAATATAATCCGTTCTTTGATTTCCACACCATTCCATTTCATATATGTGATAAAAATAATATTTTCATCCAACAAATATATATTTCAACACATGACTATTTTTAACACTTCATATATATAATAAAAATGTGATTTTTGTTGTTAAAAATATTTATTTCAAAAATGAAGATTTTTAGCGATTCTTATATATTATAAAAATGTGATTTTTATCGTTAAAACAATTTATTTCAAACATGAATATTTTATATACTTCGTACATACAATAAAAATGTTATTTTTATCTATCAAACAATTTCATTTCATACATTCAATAAAATGTTATTTTTATTATCGTTCAAACGATTTATTTCAAAAATGAAGATTTTTCCAACACATGAATATTAATCAAACATATGAATATTTTTGAAAATTTCGGCAGCATAACGGCAGGGTAGTTAAAACCGGCACAGTCCCGAGTACGGTTCCTCGCTCTACCTTAAAGCCTCACAGCTTTTGACAATGGGGATTTCAATATCTAATTCGTACGCAGAGGAATTTTCCCATAACTAATCCTATTGGTATTTCAATCATATCAACCATTCGCATTTATCAACCAAATTTCACATCCCCCAAATCCAAACAATCACAACCAATATATATCGTCCATGGTCTGTGGACGAGTGGAGTATATATATACGTATATAAATATATCTCAATTCCATTTCAATGTAATTATTTCAATTCCGTTCAACGCACATATGATTTTTACAACACATATATAACTTATACATCGCACATACAACTTGTACAATGCTTATACATGAGGTGTACAATGCTTATATAACTCATACATCGACCGTATAATTTATACATCGCCATTCCATATCGTTTATAATTTAGAAATCTCACATTGGGTTCCACTCCTCCAAAAATTGTAGGAAGCTCAGAAAAATATCCGATCTCTTCAGGAATGTAGAGGATGTCCTTACGGTCCCAGTGTCTCTTGTTTCACTGAATTTCGACCACATAGCAAAAAAATATGAATTTTTTATTTGAAAATCACGATTGCAACACTTAGAAGTGTTATTTTCTATTTCAAAAACAAAGGTCGTTACCTCTGCAGAGTCTTCAAAACTAGGTTTTTAGTTTTCTTTAAATCCGTTGCACAATATCAAGATCAGGGTACTCCACCTGGAAGAGGATCGAGAGGCGCACGTTCGCCTGAAGGGGCCCCCACTTCGGGGGCCGGATTAAGCGGCGGCAACGAGTTGAAGGCCGGATGTTTGGAGGCGCGAAACTCGAGGTAGGAGCGATGATAGGGGGTAAACTTTATATGGATTTGAAGAGGAGGAGATGAGCTTCAAAAAGTTGAGCTGGAACGAGGTCTAATTTAAGCGGTTTAGCTGGAAAATGAACGGGAAGGGAAGAACTAGGTTTTGCCGTCGGTCTGGGGAGATAACGAGGGTTTTTGATTTTTTTTTAAATATTTTTAATTAATGAATAAATTAATTCTATTGGTCGATATATATATTATTTCAAAAATTAGTGTTTCTCCATACAAACTCCATTTCAAACCCAACGACTGTCGTCCCTAGCTAAGTACCCCCATTCCGGACATAAGGGTATATATTTCTTAGGTCCATTCGACTGTTTCAGTCAGTTTTTCTTCAAATTAAAATATATAACATTCAATATTTGATTTGAACATACATTTCACTTTGTCGGGGCCACATACTGATCCCAAAAACTCCAAAAAAATAATTCTAGCTATGTTTTGACGATAAGGTCCCATATTAAAACTAGTTTCGTCGAGTTTGGAGACCGTTTGAAAATGACCATTTTCTGGTCGATCCAAATTGACTGAAATTTACCAAACACATTTTCCTTTGCCACGCTCACATATTAACTCCAAAAATTATGGAATTTGAAACCTAGCAATAATCCGACATCCCAGATCCAACAAAAGTGGTTTCATCGAAAACGGAGGTCATTTGCAAAATGGCTATTTTCAAGGGCTATATAAACTCTATAACGAACTTTTTGAAAATTCATTTGGCCATAACTTTTGATTCCCGCTATGAAATTTTGATTTTTCAGATTTGTTGGAAAGATATGCTTAAATAGATTTAAATATTTTTGGTTTCACTAAAATCCATTTTATTTTGCATCCTATACAGTCAGTCAAAGTTTGAATTCATATTTTCAAACTGCCGCGCCATTTCAGGCCTTGTTTTATAGTTAAAATAAACATATCTATTTTCCAACATCGATTCAAATAGACTTTTGGTCGTTATTATTTAAAATAATTTATTTTAAGTATTCAAAATCCATTAAAATAGCCAAATTAAAATTTTTAAATTGGTTCTGATTTTTCGGGTTGTTACAATCTCCCCCACTTAAAATATTTTTGTCCTCGAAAAGGAACGAAGCTGAAAGTTGTTTAATTAACCAACTCAACTTTCATTCTGGCTTCCAATCTTTAACTTTTCAGTTTCCAAGAATTTTTGAATTCTTCAAAATTTTTGGCTAACACCCTAAATTTTCGAAAAATTTCGCCATAACCTCCTTTGTACGTGGAGGGGTTTGGAAATTTATTGGGCTGTATTAGGTACCCAATAAATCCTAATAAGCATACACATATTTATAGTGATATATTCCGGTGTCCACATGGGAGTGTGTATAGATAATAACTCCAGAGAATAAATTCTCATCACCCTATAAATGGTTTTTGTGCCTTAATGACCAGAGAGACGTGTTTCTTGTCATCTCCAGACACGTGTGGAGTTTTTATTAATTTGGGAATTTACCGTTATATTTTATATTGTCCATATCAGTCTTCTATTCAACATGTAATATATAGTCATCGCCATACAAGCCTCTCGCTTGTATGGTAAATCTTCAACCTCGTCACATAAGCTCCAAATGCTTATGTGGTATATGATGAAGTATGCTATCTTCAAGAAGTATGCCATGTAGTGTAGTTCAAAATTAATTGTTACTATCCTATGGCGACGTTTATTATTACACATAGAACAACCAGCACTCCGCATCCAATGACATTCACAGGAGTTGATATAATAATAAAACTGTGCATCCAACTCATTAAGGTTTACCTATTTGTCGGGCACGCAAATAAATTCTTTACTCAACAACGAATCCATTTACCTGTTCAAACATATAATGATGTACATGCATGTATTTCTATCTATTTTCAAATCGGTTTAATATTTGATTCAATTGCATATATTTACCATCATTTTCTTATCGATTAAATTAATTATCCTTCCAATATTTTGATTAATCAAATTCATAATCACACAACAAAAACAACAATCAATTTTTTTTTTTACTTTTCAAATATATAGTAATTAATTCATATACTCTTTTAAAATCATTCAGACTTTATAATTAAAAATTTTACATCCATGAAAAGAAAACAACAACCAAGTAGGAAACAATACGGAAATGCAAATTGTGGTAAATGTACCTTGCACCAGAGTTAATCAAAGATATCCACCCTGCAATCGGGTTAGGCTTTCTTAATGCTCTCCTCAGTTTCCCAAGTACAGTCTCGTGGATCTCCACTCCATTGCACTTTGACTAAGTGAACCTTCTTGTTCCTCAGCTCTTTAGTTTCTTTGCCATTAATCTTTATTGGCTCTCTCCTCACTGCCAATTCTGGAGTAATTTCCAAATCTTGTTGCGCGGCTTCTTCCACGACCAAGCCTGGATCATGTACATGCTTTTGAAGTTAATATACGTGAAATACATCATGTACTCCAAGCAACCAATCAGGCAATTGAACTGTAAAAGCGAGGGTTCCAATCCGTTCGAGCATTGGAAATGGACCAATAAATCTGGGTGCCAACTTCCCTGTTTTGCCAAATCGGACTACTCCTCTCATTGGAGAAACCCTCAAATATACATAGTCACCAACAGCAAATGATAAATCTCTTCTTCTCGAATCTGCATAGCTCTTCTATCAGCTTTGATCCGCTAGTAATCGTTTCTTAATGAAATCGACTTTGTCTGCAGCCTCATGAATCATATCGGGTCCCAATACAAGTCTATTACTAGGTTCTACCCAACAAGCAGGAGATCTGCACGGTCTACCATACAATGCTTCAAATGGTGACATTTTCAGGCTCGCTTGGTAGCTATTGTTGTATGAGAACTCAGCCAAATGCAAGTGGTCTTCCCATGATCCGCCAAAGTCAATAACAGAAGCCCGCAATAAATCTTCTAGTATACGATTCACCCTCTCAGTTTGACCATTTGTTTGAGGATGATAAGTGGTGCTAAGTTCAGCTTTGTTCCCAATTCTACTTAGAATGCTTCCCAGAATTTACTAGCGAAAATTGGGTCATGATCACTAACGATACTAATGGGAACTCCATGAAGTTTAACAATTTCTTTAAAATAAATCTGCGCCAGACTCTGAGCGGTTCTATTTGATCTGACAGGTATAAAATGGGCGGTCTTCGTGAAACGATCTACGATCACCCAAATACTGTCATTTCCTTTCCGGTTTCTGGGCAAACCATCTATGAAATCCGTAGAAATCTATCCCCACTTCCAACCTGGAATTTCCAGCGGTTGCAGCAATCCGGTGAGTTTCTGTTAATCGCTTTTGACTTGTTGACAGGTGGAACACCAACTAACATATATAGAGGTATCTCTTTTCATCGCCTTCCACCAGAATGTTCGCTTGAGGTCATTATACATTTTACTAACCCCTGGGTGGATAATCAGCATGGACTTATGACACTCGTCCATTACTTCTCTTTTGAGCTAAAGGCTGTCGGGAACGCAAATTCTTCCATTCAATCTTAGAACTCCTGCGCTATCCACTTGGAAACTGGAGACTTCGCCCCTTTGAATTCTTTTGATCATCTCTTTAACAAAACTATCGTCTTTCTGAAGAATAGATATTTTATAGATCAATGATGGTGTAATGATAAGATTGGCGATGATCACATTCTTTCTGCTGAGCGCATCAGCCACAACATCGGCTTTTCCCGGAGTACATAAAATATCAAGATCATATGCCGCGAGAAATTCTAGCCAACGCTGCTCCCTCATATTCAGATTTTTCTGGGTGAGCAAATACTTCAATGATTGATGATCGGTAAATAATTCAAATTTCTCACCCAATAGATAATGTCTCCAGATTTTCATAGCAAACACGATGGCTAACAATTCAAGATCGTGAGTTGCATAATTCTTCTCCTGTGGGTTCAATTGACAGCTAGCATAAGCGACTACTTGGCCTCTTTGCATTAATACTGCTCCAAGACCTTCTTTAGAAGCATCTATCTAGACTTTCAAGTCTTGATTGCCATCAATAATTGTTAACACTAGAGCAGTTGTCAGTATTAACTTCAGCTTTTGGAAAGCCGTCTCACATTTTGTGGTCCAACTGAACCTTGAATGTTTCTTAGTAAGCTTCGTTAAGGAACTAGATATCTTCAAAAAATCTTTAACGAACTTCCAGTAATAATGAGCCAATCCAAGAAAACTTCGGACTTCTGTGGGCGTAGTTGGCAGCTTCCAATTCTGAATAGCTGTGATCTTATTGGGATCCACAGAAATTCCTTCTTTTGATACAACGTGGCCAACAAACTTGACTTCTTCTTGCCAGGAATATACATTTGGAAAATTTGGCTTTTAAAACATCCTTTCTCAGAATCTCTAACACTTGTTCCAAATGTTTTGCATGCTCGCTTTCTAACTTAGAGAAGATCAATATGTCATCAATGAAAACCAGAAGAAATTTATTCAATACTTATCTGAATACTTGGTTCATTAGATCTGAATACTTGGTTCATTAGATCGACAAAATAAGCTAGAGTGTGACATAAACCGAATGGCATTACTAACCACTCGTATAATAAATCTGGACCTCTGAATGCTATCAAAGGAACACTATCTTCTGCAATACGAAGTTGATGGAAGCCTGTAGCTAGGTCCATTTGTGACAATACTTGTGCGCCATTCAATCGATCCAATAAATCATCAATCTGCGACAATGGATATTTATTTTTCAACATTTGCTTGTTCAAGTCACGATAATCCACACATAATCTGAGAGTACCGTCTGACTTCGGGACAAATATCACTGTTGCTCCCCAATCAGAGAAACTAGGTCTGATCAGACCTTTCCATACTAGTTGTCGAGTTTGATTGTCTAACTCTTCTTTTTCCTTCAAGGTCATTCTTTGAATAGCGTAAACTACTGGCCTTGCATTCGGAACTAAAGAGATTTTAAAATCAATTTCTCTATGCGGAGGTAAGCTAACAACTTCTTCAAACACATCCGCATAATTCTTGACGATAGGGATATTTTCTACATCGACCAGAGTATTCTCTATAACGACATGAATATTTTCTTTTTGAGCAGAGGGAACATCCAGAGCTGACCAAAAATCTTTTCTATCTGAATTCGGACCTTCGCATGGGATGGTTATATAATTCCCTGATTTAATCTTCGCTCTTACGACTCTGTCGGCCCATTTAACCTCAGCTTCATATTTGGTTAACCAATCCAATCCCAGAATAAGATCAAATTCTGTGAAATTCATGATGATCGAGATCGTAGGGAACCGATAACAAGAAAAAGAAACAGGCACCCCACAAATCCAACTAAGATCGAGGGAAACCCCAATTGGATTATGAACAGTCATGGGTGTTTTGAGCTTTTTCAAATTCAAATCCTATTTCTTAACCGCATTCCTTGCAATAAAGCTTCGCGATGTGCCTGTATCAAATAGTACTTTAACTGGAATATTTTTGACATTAAGCGTGTCTTCTAAAACATCTGGCCTCGCTTGACTGGCTGAGGGTGCAGGAACTTCTGCCACTTCATTCACTTGTGCCACTTTGGTTGCTTTCAACAGTTGGCAGTCTCGCTTTATATGACCAGTCTGATGGCAAGGATTGCACTCTCTGATCTCTTGAAACTTCTTCTTGGATTTTAATCCATCCTTTCTATGTTTCTTTAGATATCTGCAACTTACCGACAAATGTCCTTGCTTATTGTAGTTAGAGCAGGTGGCAGTCATTACCAGTTCTTTCTCTGATTTAACCTTTTTCTTATTGAATCTAGGCCTCTTATGGAACTCAAACTTTGTACTTTCCTAAGTTGTGTACTTGTCTCCGGGATATCAGTTTCAAATTTCCTTTTGTTGCTAGTACTGGCTTCCGCTGCATCGCCCAAAAGACCCCGCTTATCCAGATCTTCATACTGGTAAGCCATATATATCATTTTAGAAAAAGGCCGTTGTACGTGTGCAGTTACACTACTTTGGTACTTTCTTTGGAGACCATTAATAAACCTCAGATTCTTCATCTTTGGATTTTGAATTAGATGCAGGGAAAAACGAGAAAGTTCATTGAATTTCTTATGATATTCCGGAATGGTCATATCTCCTTGTATTAGATACTAGAATTCATCACTTAACCGCTCAGTTGCTTCTGGAGGAGTAAATCTTTCATCAAAAATTTCTTTAAATTTATCCCAGGTAATATTACCTTCTGGATTATCTTTAATAACGAGTTCCCACCAGATTAAAGCTTCGTCCTTGAGTGCCCAAGATGCCAGTAATCTTTTCTGATCATCTCGCAGCTTGAAACCTTCAAAAATTCTCTCAGCAGAGCGCATCCAAGCTTGAGTTTGAATAATGGACTCATTGCCCGAGAATGGTACTCCACCCAGATTTTGATATCTCTTTAATAGAGCTTCTATATCTGATCCTGGCTGTGGGAGCACAACTGGCTCATTAAATTGTCGAACCATAAGATTACTTCTTCTTCTTCTGCCTCTCATTTTTCTATGTATGCGAACAGCAGACAAAGTGTTAGGCCAACAGAAAATGTATATATGTCTATAAGGTTGTATTTCATTCTGCTACACTCGTTCTAGGATATTACTGATCCTATCTGAAATGAGTTATTCATCATAGAATACTACTGATTCTATTTCTGACGAGTTCGTTAATATGTTATATTCCAGAACTAAGTTTAACCAAAGCTCTGATACCACGTTGTGACGACCCCAAACCCCCGTTCCACGGTGGCAAGGGTCATCTTTGGAATATAACACGTAAACATATAACAGTAGAACAAAAATAAATAAATACACCAGATAATGTACAACAAAATACACTGGATAAACATAATCATCAGAGTTACACAGTATACAGGATCATACTTAGTACAAAATACAGTTTCATCTTTACATAAAATGTCTACAGCAGAATCAAAACATAATACATACAACAGGAGCTGAACAACATAAAAAGAAAGAAATGATAGAATCCATCTTCAGCTCCATAGCTATCCAGAAAGAGCTTGCTAAAACCTGAATACAAGGTTGCCCGTGTAGAAAATAGGGCACCCGAGTTTGCAAGTGAAACAAACTACGAGTCAGTCGTGGGACTGGTATGAGAAATCTACTTAACTTATTTTATAATAAGGCCAATCATAGGACCACGCCGCTAACGCAGAATGGATTTACTCCATTGGATTGCCAGTGCTTTAAAAACAAGTAAATCATTTAAACATCGCAATGCTTTTTATAAAAATGAAGCCATCATAAGACTCAGTTCCCATCACACAATGCAACACAAACCGGAGGATAGAGTTTTACCTTATAATGGCCAAAATATGCTTGATACGAATAAAACAAAAGAATTTGATATTATTACTAATGTTTATATGTTTCAAAAACAATTTCAATTATAAGTATCAATCACATACGGCATGGGTACCATATATCATGTCGCCATATATAGATATACAATCAAAACTACACGATGTCATATTTGGAAATTGGATTTCCATCATGAACCAAGGCAAGGGATTGTCCTTACCGAATTCGAGGCGCTCTAGCCCGCCCCTTAGGATACAGCCGCAACTGCACCTTGGATCGTCATGGCCAGTCCACACGGAGTGGATTAAAATGCCTGAACACTGCGTTTCCCCGCCCTATGGGGCGTCAACTGGTCATATACCGACAAAACCATCGGCCCCGGAGCGACCGATATAACCGAGGCGCCTCGCTATCCATCATCCACATAAGTAAAATGCCCGGGCGTGTAAAACCCAAAATACCGCTCCTAGCTAGAAGGAAACACAGGTCCTCTCTGATGTCCTCTCCTATTTCTGGCTCATACCAGGGTGTGAGGCTCGTGAATCAGTGCTAAACACAAAGCTAGCTGTTTAAAGCCGTGCTCTGATCATTAACCACAAGACTCTGCTTTTCAACAAAAGCCTTGATCACTGCATCTCAGCATGCCACACAAGCAACTCACGCCATGCAACTGACGTACATCAATCACACGGAATGAAATCCAATGTCGGACACACAATACATTTACAAGTCCTTTCTGGGTCTGAACAAAACCGGAGGTACCTTATTCCTCTCCCGTATGTCCAATACAGGAGAGAGGCCCTCGCACATCCGAATGATCAACAAGTACGTCCGAACGACCACCACTGTAACCTCTTCGGGCAGCAACTCCCATCAAAGGCATCAGTAGCCATCCATTCGATGTGAAGATCCTCGGTCTTGCACCATCTTCATATCTTCGACTTCTGACCGTCGTCCAATTATTTGAAATGAGAATTAACTCGGCCTTTTCAAATAATTCACGTATATTTAGAATTTCAAATCAATTCATTTCAGTGGTTAAATTATCTGACATCCATAATTCAATTCATTAATGTGATTTTCACGTCAAACACATTCAATCATCAATTATCCAATAAACTTGGTAAATTCGGTTTATTTTCATTCCTTATCGTTATAATATTTTATCACGATTTATCGCTATTTTTATTTATTTAAATATAGCCAATTTATTCAAATGACGCTTCAGGGCATAACGCGGTCATGGCCTGTTTTTCTTCAGATTTGATTTACACATATCTAAAAAATCTAACAGTTGGATCTTTACAAATTTTATATCATTAGAAAGATCTTTTCAAAGCGGACCAAACGGTTCCATTTTTGGGAAAATCCGAAAGACGGATCTCCCGATACAATCGTTTGAAGTTACGATTTCAAAATACGAACTACACCGACGTTATTTGATTTAATTTTATTATATATATATTAATATAATCCATTCTGGCGCTATTTTCATTCAGATTTGAATTTAACATTTCACAAAATCTAACCGTTGGATCTTTACAACTTTGGTGTCGTTGGAAAGATATTTCCAAAGCCGACCCAACGGTTTCGGCGGGAAAATCCGATGGTCGGATCTCCCGCAATAATCATTTAAAATCATGGTTTCAAAATACGAACTGTAGCTTCGTTATTCGATTTATTTTAATTATATATATATATATAAATATAATCCGTTCTTCGATTTCCACACCATTCCATTTCATATATGTGATAAAAATAATATTTTTGTCCAACAAATATCTATTTCAACACATGACTATTTTTAACACTTCATAAATATAATAAAAATGTGATTTTTATTGTTAAAACAATTTATTTCAAAAATGAAGATTTTTAGCGATTCTTATATATTATAAAAATGTGATTTTTATCTTTAAAACAATTTATTTCAAACATGTATATTTTGTATACTTCGTACATACAATAAAAATGTTATTTTTATCATTCAAACAATTTCATTTCATACATTCAATAAAATGTTATTTTTATTATCGTTCAAACAATTTATTTCAAAAATGAAGATTTTTCCAACACATGAATATTAATCAAACATACGAATATCTCTGAAAAATTCGGCAGCATAACGACAGGGTAGTTAAAACCGGCACCGTCCCGAGTATGGCTCCTCGCTCTACCTTAAAGCCTCGCAGCTTTTGACAATGGAGATTTCAATATCTAGTTCATACGCTGACGAATTTTCCCATAACATTTCAACCAAAATCAATCATATCAACCATTCGCATTTATCAACCAAATTTCACATCAACCAAACCAAACAATCACAACCAATATATATAGTCCATGGTCTATGGATGTGGGGAGTATATATATATATAGATATACGTATATAAATATATTTCGATTCCATTTCAATATTATTATTTCAATTCCATTCAACGTACATATGACATATATCACTTATACATTGCACATACAACTTATACAACGCTTATACATGAGGTGTACAACACTTATATAACTCATACATCGACCGTATAATTCATACATCACCATTCCATATCGTTTATAATTTAGAAATCTCACATTGGGTTCCACTCCTCCAAAAATTGTAGGAAGCTCAGAAAAATATCCAGTCTCTTCTGGAATGTAGAAGACGTCCTCACGGTCCCGGTGTCTCTTGTTTCACTGAATTTCGACCACATAGCAAAAAGATATGATTTTTTTATTTGAAAATCACGATTTGCAACACTTAGAAGTGTTATTTTCTATTTCAAAAACAAAGGCCGTTGCCTCTGCAAAATCTTCAAAACTAGGTTTTCAGTTTTCTTTAAATCCGTTGTACGATATCAAGATCGGGCCACTCCACCTCGAAGAGGATCGAATGGTGCACGTTCGCCTGAAGGGGGCCCACTTCGGTGGCCGGAATAAGCAGTGGTGGCGAGTTGAAGGCCGGATGTTTGGAGGCGCGAAACTCGAGGTAGGAGCGACGATAGGGGGTAAACTTTATATAGATTTGAAGAGGAGGAGATGAGCTTCAAAAAGTTGAACTAGGGTGAGGTCTAATTCTAAGCGGTTTGGCCGAAAAATGAACGGGAAGGGAAGAAGTGGGTTTCGCCGTCGGTCTGGGGAGATAACGAGGGTTTTTGATTTTTTTTATATTTTTAATTAATGAATGAATTAATTCTATTGGTCGATATATATATTATTTCAAAAATTAGTGTTTCTCCATACAAACTCCATTTCAAACCCAATGACTGCCGTCCCTAGCTAAATACCCCCATTTCGGACACAATGAAATATGTTTCGTAGGCCCATTCGACTGTTTCAGTCAGTTTTTCTTCAAATTAAAATATATAACATTCAATATTTGATTTGAACATACATTTCAATTTGCCGGGTCCACATACTTATCCCAAAAATTCCAGAAAAATAAATCTAGCTATGTTTTGACAATACGGTCCGAACAAAACTAGTTTCATCGAATTTGGAGACCATTTGAAAAATGGCCATTTTCTGGTCGATCCAAATTGACTGAAATTTACCAAACACATTTTCCTTTGCCACGCTCACATATTAACTCCAAAAATTATGGAATTTGAAACCTAGCAATAATTCAACATCCCGGATCCAACAAAAGTGGTTTCATCGAAAATGGGGGTCGTTTGCAAAATGGTTATTTTCAAGGGCTATATAAACTCTATAGCGACCTTTCTGAAAATTCATTTGGCCATAACTTTTGATTCCCACAATGAAATTTTGATTTTTCAGATTCATTAGAAAGATATTCTTAAACAGATTTAAATATTTTTGGTTTCACTAAAATCCGTTTTATTTTGCATTCAGTACAATCAGTCAAATTTCAAATTCATATTTTCAAACTACCACACCATTTCAGGCCTTGTTTTATAATTAAAATAAATGTATCTATTTTCCAACATCGATTCAAATAGACTTTTTGTAACACCCCGTGTATTCTATAACTGTGGAATTAACAAATTAAAGTATAATTAATTTGAAATCAAAGAACTAAGGGAAACGGGATACGCCATTGCATTCGTCTTGGAAAAATACGCGAAATAGAGTCCGAGTTTTCGAAAAACGGAGTCCGTATGAAAAAGATATGGCCTTCGGAAGTTTCTGAATTAAGTTTAAAAATTCGAACAGAATAAAACAGTTTAAAAATTAAAACCGGGCCCAATTGGCCAAGGCGGGAAAACTCCCGCCTAAGACACCCAGGTCGACTGGGCTGTCGACCTGGTCTAACCAGGTCGACAGGGCTGTCGACAGGTCTGTCGACCTGGTCCAGACCCAGGTCGAACCCAGTCCACCCTGGCTGGCCTATTCTATGTTGGTCGATTTTCTGTGGTCTGCTTTGTCATTAGGGCTAGGTGGCAGGCTCTAATTGGTCCCTCTTGCGAATGAATGGCTACGATCAATCCAAGCAACATCGATGGTCCTAATCAGTTCATAAACTCTATAAAAATGACCCTAGACTCTACCTAGGTTTCCTACACAATTCTCTAGCCTCCATTGCTCTCTTCTTCTAATAAAAAAATAAAAATGGCGTCGCTGCTCTGCTGGAATTGAAACTAGAAGATAATCAACATCAGCCTAAGCAACTCAATTCAAACTAGAGATTAAAGTTTCTGCAAAGATTCTACAGCAAGTTAAAGTTCTTTCTTTAATCTAATCAAGGCAAGTACAGTTATTTTCCGCTATAAACGTTAATAATAATTTTGATATGTTTTTGATTCTGAATCTGAGATTGTATATATATATTTTCTTCTGTCAGATCTGTTTTTTTGTATCCCTTTTCTTCTTTTCTGTTTTTATAGCCAGGCTACCACGAGCCTGTGCCTAATCTCATAAGAGATGAACGTATGAACGCAAATTTTGGGATGAATGATGCGAAATTTGACAAGACTAAATTGAATGTATGACTTTAGGTCTGAGGCATAAAATATATTGGACATATGCATAAATTTGACTATGAACATATAATTTATGCATGTTGTATGCATAGCTATGTTGTAATTTAGAACTGTAATTAATGAGCATATGTTGTAAACATAGATTTGGATCTATGCATATTCTATGATAGAAGAAAAGAGGAACCATTGTAAGATTACATATGATTTGAGACTTTGGACAAAATGCATATAAAAGTCAAGATCTGATTTTTAGAAGATATGATTTAAAGATTTATATTGTTGGGTATAGTTTGCATAATGATTCATGACATGAAAAGAAGAAGGATATGGAAAGTTAGGTGTAAAGATTTACATTAATTAGGATATCTATTATTTAGATTACACCTAAATAGGGATTTTTGGATATATGGCATGCATTGAAATTAATGGTTATATTTGGTATAATTTATATGTGAATCTGCTGTAAGATGCTAGTTTAACAAAAATTGGAACATATGTTATATGGCAAATTATGTCCATATTCTGTGCTATGTAACTTTATGCAAACATGGAGTATATGTTGTGAATCATGACAATTATGTAAGCATATGAATTTAGGCCAATTTATGATTGGGCAAGGCATGTAAATAGAACTTTTAGAAATATTAAATTTGCTAAATCTTCTAATTTGTCTAGTTGCCTAAACTACTAGTTTTGTTATATTGCCTAGACTGCTAATTAGATTGAAATGCCTAATCTGTTAAATTTCTCGGTTGAAATGCCTAACCTGTTATATGCCAAAATCTGCTAAGTTGCTAAATCTGTTAAATCCGTTATGTCATATAAAATCTGTTATCTGCTATGTTGATATAATCATCCTGTGATTGATATAATCTGAATTGGCATATATATATTGAGCACGCGCATAAACGGTAAATTATTAATTAATTGGCCGCAAAGATAAACATGGCTAACTCGAGGTTAGAATGAGTTTGCGGCGTAAATCTGCCCGGAACCGCCCGGCACATCCAGTGGCCGCAAACAATAGGTTCTAATGTGAGAAGTTAGTCATAACATGCGTAAGACACGAGGTTAGGTCTGGCTTGTGGCAGAAGTCTGCCCGGAACCGCCCGGCATATCCAGCGGCCACAAGCTACCGACCTAATGTGAGAGGTCTGTGCATTAATAATTAATTAATGCAAATCTAAGATAAGAATGACGTCTAAAACGTATTGGGGAAAAATAGGGTTAAACCAAAGGGATTAATAAATGTAGTAAAACCCGTCCATGAATTTGTAGGCCCAATACAAAGTTAGACAAATCTGGAAAATCTGTACATCTGACCCGTTAGTCTGAAAACTTGTTAACTTAATTTGTGAATTAGTAAATCTGAACTCTGTATGTCTGAACTTGTAAACAAGTTAATCTGAAATCTGTTAGTCCGGGGACACAAGGTTAGGAGGGGAATTACTTGTGTCATCTGTTGTTTGGGACCCATATTAGTCAGTAACCCTTTCTGGTATCAAAACTTTGACCCAACAGTAGGTAGGGTCCGGGCACGCTTACTGAACTAATTATAAGTGGTTCATTCTGATAATGGCGAGGGGTGTTGATGGTGCGTTCCAACCGGGTCATGTGCGTGCATGGATCCCGGTCTGCCTCTGAGGATGTAAGACGTCGTGACATCTGTAAATAGGTCTGTGCCAATTGGTTGTCACTTTAGGGAGTGATACACCCTACTGTGGGGCCGACACAGGATATTTATGTATTAGGGAGCCGATCGCTTGGGGTAGGGTTTTAGGGTACGCTTAGTTCTGTCTGTTTCTGTTGGTACCGTCTGTTTCTGTTGGGTGGTAACACCTGTCTGTTTCTGTGTGGTACCGTCTGTTCGGGTGGTAAAGGCCCATTACTAGTGTACACCTAATTCTACATTCTGTTTCCGTAGGGATGAATCTGTTTCTGCTTCTGTCTATTTCTGATCGGGTAGTAAAGGCCCATTATTAGCATTCTGTTTCTGTTAAAGTATTCTGTACCCGTTCCTGCTTCAATTTAGACATTAGGGTGGTACCTAATTCTGCTATACTAGTATTAGTGCAGAGAAGTGTAAAACAATAGTTTATATCATTCTGTTTTTCTGTTATATCTGCTACACCTGTTATAGTTATCTCACATCCAGTTTTATGTTCATATCATATTATTATTATCTGTTCATATGCTGAAAGTCACTGGACTTGCCAGACTTTTTGTCTGACCCTTATTGTTTTCGCCTCCTTTCTTCCGTTTCCCCCCCAGGTTATCCAAGGAGGGAAATACTTTAGCTTGATCCGGATTTCTCTTTGCTTGAAGTGCTTAAAGTATGGCTTGGCTCTGTATAGCTTCTGTTCCATGGGGATTATGATTTTAAACTATGCATTTTGAAGGCTTTTGTACAAGACTGATATTTTGTACTTGAATTCTGAAATTGAAAGGATGTAACCATATAAATTTCTGTTTCCGCTGTAATAAAGTTAAAAATTTTCAAGTACTGTTTTATCTGTCTTGTAAGTTTCTGTTCTGTTTACTAAAATGCTCCACCAAAGTTAAGGCATTCCCTTTGTGAGTGACCTTAACAGAGGAGGGGTGTTACACTTGGTATCAGAGCGAGGTTACCAGATTTTATAAAAAGTTTTGAAAAGTATTTTCAAAAAAAAAAATAATAAAAATAAAAAAAATAAAGCTTATTTTGAAAAACATAATCCCCAAGAGCCATATATCTTTCTTTCAGTCCTTTTTGTATTGAACCCTTCCTTTTTCATTTCAGCATGTCTGAAGCATCTGAGATACCAGAGGGTGTTCATGTACCCGGTTGGTTTCGTCAATATCTTGAGGCTAGGACCGCCGCTGCAGGTCCAGCAAATGATCCCCTTCCCCCACCCCCTCCTCGTGCAATTGCTTTCTCAAAGATCTGTAGAGATTTTAGGGCCATGGGTGGAAAGGATTTCAAAGGAACTGAATCATTCGTAGAAGCGAGGAATTGGCTCAAAGAAACTGAGGATCTATTCGTTATCTTCGAGGTGGACGATAGGCAGAAGGTACAGTTGGCGGTATGGTTGCTCAAAGACGAAGCTTCCTACTGGTGGGAAGTCACTAACGCCGAGAGGCCGGTCGAGACATGGATGGATTTCAGAACAAGGTTTGAGACAAAATTCCTCTCGCAAGCTGAACGAAGTTTACAATTGGAAAAGTTCTTGTCTCTTAAGCAAGGATGAGAAGTCTGAAGATAAGAAGGGGAAAAAGTGCTTTACTTGTGGGAGCTCAACTCATCTGAACAAGGATTGCAGAAAAAGGAAGGGCGCTTGCTTCAACTGTGGGGAGATGGGACACTTCACTAGGGACTGCCCGAAGAGACGAGGACAAGGAGGGCAGGCGAACACTCTTAAGGCTAGTGGCTAGGATAGAAATAGGAAAATTTCTATAGTAGGTTTAATTTCTTTATCTGATTATGGAGTTAAGATTTTTTCTGATTCTGGTATTTTGATTTTGTAATCGATACTCTGCACTTTAATACTAGTATTATTTCTAAATTCCGCTATAGACTCAGACCCATAATGGTTATGGATCATCTGTTTGAGATTGGGGTTTGAGGGATATCTGTGTTAGGCGTCAAGTATGACGCATACATTCTGAGTTTTCGTGGGGTATGATTTTATCATGCTTAGCTTCCTGAGAATCATTAGGGAACCTGATCTGTACCAGTAGTCTGTAAATATCTAAATACTTTTTATAGGATTTCCAGTTTTGACATTGTCTAAAGAAGGTAATCCTCTGGGTGTCAATTTGATGTTGGTTTCGGTCTTTGGGGCCGATACTTAGGACACATGTCTAATGGGAACCAAATTTTCGTTCTATCTGTACTCGCTTCCATCATTCGACTGTATCCTATCAATCGAATATTTGAACTTTAGGTAGAAACTAATGGGTGTAAACTTGTGTTTGAGACATGTTATGTTTGATGGTTGCAAGTGGATGCAAGTGGTTGCTAGTGGTTGCCCGTGGATGCATATACACACACTAGGCACTAGATCGGCTCGAAAACACTCTCATACTGCATAAGGATGGGTGAGCATTTTTCAATTCTTGTGGATGCAAAATGGTTGATTCAGCACATGGATGTTGCATTTGAGTGAATGGTTGTGCACTCATATAGAAATAATATATATCATCAGAATTCTATTGCATACATGTTGGACTCATGGCACTGACATAATTCGCATTAAGGAGGTCAACTGAATCAGTAGACCGCCTGATCTTTGCATTAGGTAAGGAACATATACACACACTTTTGCATATGTTCATACAACATTAGAAGTCTTCTAAGGACAATGGATGCTTGTGGATGATGGTTGAGTAGATGGGTGATTGGATGGTAGGACACATTCTTCTTAACTTGAAGATTTCGGGGACGAAATCCTTTTAAGTGAGGGAGAATGTAACACCCCGTGTATTCTATAACTGTGGAATTAACAAATTAAAGTATAATTAATTTGAAATCAAAGAACTAAGGGAAACGGGATACGCCATTGCATTCGTCTCGGAAAAATACGCGAAATAGAGTCCGAGTTTTCGAAAAACGGAGTCCGTATGAAAAAGATATGGCCTTCGGAAGTTTCTGAATTAAGTTTAAAAATTCGAACAGAATAAAACAGTTTAAAAATTAAAACCGGGCCCAATTGGCCAAGGCGGGAAAACTCCCGCCTAAGACACCCAGGTCGACTGGGCTGTCGACCTGGTCTAACCAGGTCGACAGGGCTGTCGATAGGGCTGTCGACCTGGTCCAGACCCAGGTCGAACCCAGTCCACCCTGGCTGGCCTATTCTATGTTGGTCGATTTTCTGTGGTCTGCTTTGTCATTAGGGCTAGGTGGCAGGCTCTAATTGGTCCCTCTTGCGAATGAATGGCTACGATCAATCCAAGCAACATCGATGGTCCTAATCAGTTCATAAACTGTAAAAAAATGACCCTAGACTCTACCTAGGTTTCCTAATCATTTCTCTAGCCTCCATTGCTCTCTTCTTCTAATAAAAAAAATAAAAATGGCGTCGCTGCTCTGCTGGAATTGAAACTAGAAGATAATCAACATCAGCCTAAGTAACTCAATTCAAACTAGAGATTAAAGTTTCTGCAAAGATTCTACAGCAAGTTAAAGTTCTTTCTTTAATCTAATCAAGGCAAGTACAGTTATTTTCCGCTATAAACGTTAATAATAATTTTGATATGTTTTTGATTCTGAATCTGAGATTGTATATATATATTTTCTTCTGTCAGATCTGTTTTTCTGTATCCCTTTTCTTCTTTTCTGTTTTTATAGCCAGGCTACCACGAGCCTGTGCCTAATCTCATAAGAGATGAACGTATGAACGCAAATTTTGGGATGAATGATGCGAAATTTGACAAGACTAAATTGAATGTATGACTTTAGGTCTGAGGCATAAAATATATTGGACATATGCATAAATTTGACTATGAACATATAATTTATGCATGTTGTATGCATAGCTATGTTGTAATTTAGAACTGTAATTAATGAGCATATGTTGTAAACATAGATTTGGATCTATGCATATTCTATGATAGAAGAAAAGAGGAACCATTGTAAGATTACATATGATTTGAGACTTTGGACAAAATGCATATAAAAGTCAAGATCTGATTTTTAGAAGATATGATTTAAGATTTATATTGTTGGGTATAGTTTGCATAATGATTCATGACATGAAAAGAAGAAGGATATGGAAAGTTAGGTGTAAAGATTTACATTAATTAGGATATCTATTATTTAGATTACACCTAAATAGGGATTTTTGGATATATGGCATGCATTGAAATTAATGGTTATATTTGGTATAATTTATATGTGAATCTGCTGTAAGATGCTAGTTTAACAAAAATTGGAACATATGTTATATGGCAAATTATGTCCATATTCTGTGCTATGTAACTATATGCAAACATGGAGTATATGTTGTGAATCATGACAATTATGTAAGCATATGAATTTAGGCCAATTTATGATTGGGCAAGGCATGTAAATAGAACTTTTAGAAATATTAAATTTGCTAAATCTGCTAATTTGTCTAGTTGCCTAAACTACTAGTTTTGTTATATTGCCTAGACTGCTAATTAGATTGAAATGCCTAATCTGTTAAATTTGTCGGTTGAAATGCCTAACCTGTTATATGCCAAAATCTGCTAAGTTGCTAAATCTGTTAAATCCGTTATGTCATATAAAATCTGTTATCTGCTATGTTGATATAATCATCCTGTGATTGATATAATCTGAATTGGCATATATATATTGGGCACGCGCATAAACGGTAAATTATTAATTAATTGGCCGCAAAGATAAGCATGGCTAACTCGAGGTTAGAATGAGTTTGCGGCGTAAATCTGCCCGGAACCGCCCGGCACATCCAGTGGCCGCAAACAATAGGTTCTAATGTGAGAAGTTAGTCATAACATGCGTAAGACACGAGGTTAGGTCTGGCTTGTGGCAGAAGTCTGCCCGGAACCGCCCGGCATATCCAGCGGCCACAAGCTACCGACCTAATGTGAGAGGTCTGTGCATTAATAATTAATTAATGCAAATCTAAGATAAGAATGACGTCTAAAACGTATTGGGGAAAAATAGGGTTAAACCAAAGGGATTAATAAATGTAGTAAAACCCGTCCATGAATTTGTAGGCCCAATACAAAGTTAGACAAATCTGAAAAATCTGTACATCTGACCTGTTAGTCTGAAAACTTGTTAACTTAATTTGTGAATTAGTAAATCTGAACTCTGTATGTCTGAACTTGTAAACAAGTTAATCTGAAATCTGTTAGTCCGGGGACACAAGGTTAGGAGGGGAATTACTTGTGTCATCTGTTGTTTGGGACCCATATTAGTCAGTAACCCTTTCTGGTATCAAAACTTTGACCCAACAGTAGGTAGGGTCCGGGCACGCTTACTGAACTAATTATAAGTGGTTCATTCTGATAATGGCGAGGGGTGTTGATGGTGCGTTCCAACCGGGTCATGTGCGTGCATGGATCCCGGTCTGCCTCTGAGGATGTAAGACGCCGTGACATCTGTAAATAGGTTTGTGCCAATTGGTTGTCACTTTAGGGAGTGATACACCCTACTGTGGGGCCGACACAGGATATTTATGTATTAGGGAGCCGATCGCTTGGGGTAGGGTTTTAGGGTACGCTTAGTTCTGTCTGTTTCTGTTGGTACCGTCTGTTTCTGTTGGGTGGTAACACCTGTTTGTTTCTGTGTGGTACCGTCTGTTCGGGTGGTAAAGGCCCATTACTAGTGTACACCTAATTCTACATTCTGTTTCCGTAGGGATGAATCTGTTTCTGCTTCTGTCTGTTTCTGATCGGGTAGTAAAGGCCCATTATTAGCATTCTGTTTCTGTTAAAGTATTCTGTACCCGTTCCTGCTTCAATTTAGACATTAGGGTGGTACCTAATTCTGCTATACTAGTATTAGTGCAGAGAAGTGTAAAACAATAGTTTATATCATTCTGTTTTTCTGTTATATCTGCTACACCTGTTATAGTTATCTCACATCCAGTTTTATGTTCATATCATATTATTATTATCTGTTCATATGCTGAAAGTCACTGGACTTGCCAGACTTTTTGTCTGACCCTTGTTGTTTTCGCCTCCTTTCTTCCGTTTCCCCCCCCCCCCAGGTTATCCAAGGAGGGAAATACTTTAGCTTGATCCGGATTTCTCTTTGCTTGAAGTGCTTAAAGTATGGCTTGGCTCTGTATAGCTTCCGTTCCATGGGGATTATGATTTTAAACTATGCATTTTGAAGGCTTTTGTACAAGACTGATATTTTGTACTTGAATTCTGAAATTGAAAGGATGTAACCATATAAATTTCTGTTTCCGCTGTAATAAAGTTAAAAATTTTCAAGTACTGTTTTATCTGTCTTGTAAGTTTCTGTTCTGTTTACTAAAATGCTCCACCAAAGTTAAGGCATTCCCTTTGTGAGTGACCTTAACAGAGGAGGGGTGTTACACTTTTGGTCATTATTATTTAAAATAATTTATTTTAAATATTCATAATCCACTAAAATAGCCAAATTAAAAATTTTAAATTGGTTCTGATTTTCCGGGTTGTTACATCACTCCACCTCATCTTCTACATCACATGAGCCAGTGACCACTGTCACCCTCTGAAAACCCATTCGATACCATCATCCCGCACCTTCTCATCACTATAACACCTCCGAAGATTCAATGGTAATCGACCTCAAAAGCAAAGCACTTCAATTCCAACAACAATACATCTGCATTCAACTCAATTCCTTCATTTGCCTACAATTGTGACAACTCACTCACCATCCCTCTACATCAAGTATGATACCTACCAGCTACTCAACATCTGTAATTCACAAACCTAAATCTTCCATCTCCAACACTCAACATGGTTTTGTATAGTGCCTCACTCCTACTCCTCCTTCAGTTCATCCTTTATGTTGTACACTAGCAACTCACCCTCCTAGTCTCTCTCTTGCTTCTGGAATTTGCTTCAACAAGAAACCACAACCCGCAACCTCCGCCTCCTTTCAATCACCTAAATTTTCAAAACTCCAAACCACCTCACCTCAAATTGACCTAGAGCAGCACCAATGGCTTCAAGTTGAAAGAGTAGCTCGCGGTTTTCGATCACGATTTGAATGGAGGAGTAAACGATGGAGGCAGGGACTTGCGATCTGGTAAGACATGTTACATATTTCAATATGAAAAAAAGGGGTAGGTAAATGTGCGATTTGTGGGAAATCTGAAACTTAATGCCATTTTTGTTTCTATTGAAAAAAGACAGCCAGTAACGAAGAAGAAGAATGGAGAGGAAGAAATGAATCCATGTGTAAAGTTAAAATCGACTATAACAGGTTAATGGTTCAGTGGGATCAATTTGGGAAGGCACCCCCTAAACCTAGGATTAACTTTAAATAATCCAAACTCAGGATTAATATGGGCGGACACGCTAAACTTTGGATTATTCGTGTCAATTAATCTTATTAGTTATTCGAATAGAGTTAATCGAATATTAGTTATTCGAATAAAGTTAATCAAATAGAGTTAATCGAATATTAGTTACTCGAATAGAGTTAATCGAATAGGGTTAATCGAATTAGAGTTAGTCGATTATAAGTTATTCGAATAGAGTTAATCGAATATAGTTATTCGAAGAGAGATTATCGAATATAGTTTATTCGAAGAAAAGAGTTATTGAATATAGTTATTCGAAGGAAGATTATCGAATATAGTTTATTCAAAAGAGAGATTATCGAATATAGTTTATTCGAGAAAAGAGTTATCGAATATAGTTATTCGAAGGAATCTTATCGAGTATAGTTTATTCGAAAGAGTGATTATCAAATATAGTCTATTAGAAGAAAAGAGTTATAGAATATAGTCATTCGAAAGAGGATTAATCGAATATAGTTATTCGTAAGAGAGTTAATCGAATATAATTTATTCGAAAGAGAGTTAATTGAATATAAGTTATTGGAAAGAGTGTAAATCGAATAGAGATTATTTGAAAGAGAGTTATATGTTGAAATTCGATTATATCGAATTCGGGAAAGTACTATTTACTTTCTGATTTTTAAACAAGTTTTACTTATTTATTTACAAATTAGTTGTTTTTTTATTCATTCAAATTAAGAAATAAAAGTTATATTAAAGTTATTATATTTAGGAAGCATGGAGTTATGACACTATTGTTATAATGAAATGATTTTGTAAAAGAAGTGGATTTGTAAATTGAATCTAAGAGTTAACTTTGTCTATTTCAAGGTTAATAATGTTGTTCAGTTAAGGTCTGAGAGGTAGTTATACCCCAACTTGATTGACTCCATTTTTAACTAAGGAATGGTTAAGGTTTGATAAGAAAGGTTGGTTAAGTGAATTTAGTTAATGAGTGTAATGGTTTGAGTTGCATAGCGATGTTTTATTTAAACATCTATTTAAATCCAATAAAGAAGCTTTGGAATTGTTTTCCAAATAAGAATAAAAAATGTTTTCTAATATAGAAAATAAGAAATGAGAGTAAATATGGAAATGTTTTCCAATGCTAATAATGTATAGTTTCCAAACATAGAAGCTGTGTATGTATGTATGTATATATATATATATATATATATATATATATATATATATATATGAGGATGTTTTCCATTGGTTAAAAAGAAATATTTTCTGGGATATAGAAAATAAATAGTTATAATAGATGGAAACGTTTTTCTGAGAAAAGTGTGTGGCTAAACGGGTTTTAAGAAAAATATGGAAAAACGGGAATTGAGAAATGAAATAAATTAGTGATTAATTAATTTAAAGGGATAAATGTTGATTGATGATTGATCGATAAGATTTCCATTTGAAAATATGACCGTTGTTTGTACACATGTTTTCCTTTGATAGTTAAATCACCAACCATCAAAGATTTTGACCATTTCTGTTGTCAATACGGAGAGACCGGGATCAGATATATTATCTGAAAACCACTCGGTATGGCATTACCATTGCAAATCAAATATGATGAAGATAATTGAAGACAGAGTTATGCAAGGGCTGTTTAGTAAATCCTAGGTAGAAATTGCCTAAGATGGATTTACAGAATTGTGCCTTCGGGTTGTCTAGTCCCAGGACAACTTGAATGGACGAATGTCTGACAGAGTATATCTGGTAGATCGCGTAAGTTGATTGTTTCAAACGTATTTACAAATGTGGCAGAGGATTTCGTTTCTCTTAGCTTATACCCATGGTAGTTTTGGGGAAATCATTTTGTGATTTGATGGGTATGACGATGTGGCATTCAAAGTAAATGAAGGAGTGATCTGTTAAAAGATACGTTATGACCTCAAGCCTCATCAACTGGGAAATGACCAAAATCGGGCAGGCAGCATGGCTAAGTGGGTCGCACCCAAGTTGGATATATTGTCACCATCTAAAGAATATTCATATTTGTTACTTTTTTCAATTCTGTATCTCCCAGGAATGGTTATGTTGGTATGTCAACCATAAGGTGACAATATATTCGGAACATTTAAAGCGAAATGAATGGTCGGTCATGTATGGCCGAGTTACAAGATGTTCTTGTTGAACTCTAGTGTATCGCTTATAGAGTACACTGATCGGAAGGTGGTTCCATACCTTGTCATAGTTGGAATCCATTACCCAATAAGAGCCTACGGTTTTTGATTGTATATTATATATGTAGAGCATGAGATGAAAGCGTTCTACTAGATTGCTATCTACTTGATTTAGACATTATTATAATATCAGAAAATATTGATCTTAAGAAATATTTTGGGTTATCGTAAGGTAAAAACCATCCGTATTTATGTGTGGATCGGTCTTATGACTATCATTTCTTTCGAAAGGGAATTGGAAAAGTTAAACCAAGTGTTTGGAGTTTACTCACACCAGTCACATGAATGACCCAGAGTTTATTTTGTTTTGTTTTCCCTAAACTCTTGGGTACCAATTTCATACGGGAAGTCAAGTAGTCGAGATTTTGCAGATACTTGGAGAGCTGGAACAAGAGACTTCAGGATTATATAGCTATTGTTATTTCCGCTGTGTTGTAGTGTTGTACTCTGATAATAGTATTGTATACCAATACTATTTTATTCCAAAGTTATGTTATATAATATATTTTATTCGTTCCGCTGTGAGATTCGTGTTACTCTGATGTTGTTGTAGTTGTGTTCTTCTTCTTCTATTCTAATTTTCTATCTATTCTCACCCTAAATTCTTTCTATTGACGTTCTGGTATTTTCGATTCTTGGATAATCAACATGGTGTTGTATGTCGATTACCGAAGTCAAAAATTTCCTGGGCTGTTACACTGGTATCAGAGCTGAAGGTTAAGTAATTATCTTGGCTCTGTGGCGTAACTTAGTAGAGATAGGGTTAGCAATACCCTAGGTTGAGTTTGAGTATATATATACGAGTGAACGTAATTGTAGATTTTATAAAAATATTTTTATATTGTGGAGATTTGTTGGTTGAGTTGTTTATGGGTTCTGGTCAATCAGTTTGATCCACTGTATCAGTAGGGGTTTATAAACACTCGGATACGATGAACCGAAACTGTATGTTTTGAAAAGAGGGTAAAGAAATAATTTTACCCAAATTATTTTTTGATATAAAGGATTTATATTGGATATATTGGTTGTTATTATAATCGAACGAGATTATAAAAATAAAATGGTTATGTAGATAGCCAATCAGGATTCATATAAGTGTAATATGTAAAATCAGATGAATTAAATCTGAAATTAAAATCAGAACTTGGAATTAAAATTATGAAAACATGAAAAGTGTTTTTAAATGGATTTGGATTAAGTATATAGGAATTTTAAGTTCCTGGGAGATTTGGAAATGTTTTCCAAGCATGGTGAATGATATTTTGAATTTGATTTCAAAATGGAAATGTTTAAATATGGGTTTTGAAAGTGATATAGTATTGAACTCACTTCGGCCGTTGGGAAATAACCCTGATGATGCTGGCCACATCATCAGTGTTCATTTTCGAGTTCTAAGTGATGGATTACTATCAAAGATATTCATTTTTGAATTGATTTGAGAAAAAAAAGATGTTTGATTCCGAAAAAGGGATATTTGATTTTTGAAAAGCCAAGCTATTTAAAAACTCGCAGAAACAGATTGTTTGAATTAAAACAAATTAAAAAGGAATTTACAAAAAACAAAATGAAATTGAGTTAAACCAGTTAAGTGGAAATTGTATTGAAATGGAGTAATATTGAGTAAAATTGGAATTTGGTTTATAATTGGACTCGGTTGTGTAAATGAATTGATTTTTGAAATAAAAATCAGAATTTGTGATTTTGGGATGAAGATAACTGATTTGAGAAATTAATTAGTTAATGAAATATGTGGATGGAACTTAACGAGGTTAAGTAAGTTGAATTGATGAGTTAGGAGTTTAGAATCAAGAATGAAACTTGAGTTTGAAATGAAATTTGGCTTGGATAGAGCCAAATGATTGAGTTTGAGAATGAATCTATTGAAGATTGATTGGGATGGCATTTGTATATGCTGAATTGGTAGGAGATGAAAACGATATAATGATATGCCCAACAAAAGGTACAAGTTTATATTTTTTTATGAATATGAGATTTATGAGCCGAATTGGCAAATCACTTGACTGTTTGATTTTCTTTTGGGTTGGAGAAGGCCCAGAGAGGCAAGTTGTAGTTGTACTGATTGAGCCGTACAAAGGAGGTACTGGCGAATTTTTTTGAAAATTTAAAGTGTTAGAAAATTTCCAGAATTTTTGAAATTTTTTGTTAATAGAAATGAATTAATATTTGATTGAAATTAATCGGTAGTGTGAAACTGAAGATAAATAAGTAAACAAATAAATTTTACTCAGTTAATAGGGTTTGTTTTCTACCATAGCAATTTCGAGGACAAAATTATTTTAAGGGGGGAAGAATGTAACGTCCCATATTTTTACGGTATAATAATTAATTAATTTAATTATTTAAATAGTGATATAGAATAAATGGTTGTTTAATTAAATAATTTAGAATATTTAATTAACATAAATAATATATTTAATTTTCAAAATAGTCAGAAATAGCTGAATTCACAATATTGTGTGAATTGGACAATTTAATATATATAATTCAGTTTAGAATTGAATTATATTAACAAATTTATTTATAAATGTCAATTGAACGTATAATTTATATTATAATTATAATCGAGCTCGAAATGGTACGAAGTTCATAATTTGGCAGTTCAAACTTTAAAAGAATATACAGAATCTGTTTAAAGCCGGATTTATGTGAAACAAGAAACATTCGGAGCTGGTGAAGTATATTTTTCTAGTGGAAGAGAAAAACTGAAATTTCGTCGTGTAGATTGTGAGTAGTGTCCAAATCAAATTTTCGAAAAGTCGCTATGGAATTCCTTTATAATTTATAATGATTTATTTATATTATAAATGGATTTTTAATATAAATTGAATATCGATTTAATCTAGGATTTTAAATTTCGAGTTATAAATCCATATATGTATATTTTGGAGCTGTATGATATTATATGTGAATATATAAAATAATATTAATTTATTAATATTTAATTAAATTGTTTTTAAATATATTAATATTTAAATTGGTTTATTTAGGGCCTTAGAAAATAACTGTTTTTACAAATGACCTCCATTTTCAATGAACTTAATTTTATTGGATTCAGAATATTAAATTATTATTAGATTTCAATTTCTGTAATTTTTTGAGTCAGTATGTGGCCGTACCGGATTTTAATGTGAAAAATAGTCAACAATTTGACTTCAAAAATATGCTGTGTGAGCAAACAGACTCCAAATTCGACGAAACAAGTTTCGTTGGGTCCGTAATGTCGAACTATAGCTATATGTCCATTTTCGTTGAATTTGGATATGGTGTGTGATCATAGAGATTTTTAAACGATAAATGCACATAAGGATTGATTAAAATCTAATAAAATAATGAATATGAAATCATTTAAATCTTCCTATAAATAACCTGCATTACTTCCTAACCCTAAATAAAAGTTCCTTGGTCAAACATTTTTCCGCCGTCGGTTGTTCTTATTCAAAACAAGAAAACGTCCACCTTCATGAATCCAAAATAATTTCTATAAAAACCTATAAATCCTATAACATACATTGTTGAGTTGCCATTGAGATTATCTTCATTTGTATACCAATAACAGTGAGTTCGACGCAAGTTTTCACATGTTGATTTCCTACAACGTATACTAGGGTTCCATCTTCGAGGTAAATGGTGCATTAGTTCGCTATTTGGAGTGGATATTTGGGAACCTTGTGTGAAATAGAATGTTGTGGCGAATTTTTGAGGGGATCGACATGTTTTCTATCGCAAGTGATCACGGGTGAAGCCTGAAGTCGCGGTTGGAATAACCTGTTCGAGATTGATCAAAATGGGACGAGGAGAGAGAGATTTGGAAGAGAAGTAGAATGGAGAATCAAGTTTGAAATTTTGTGAAGGAAAGGTTGAGATTTGCTTTGAAGAAATACCACGGCTTTGGGGTTGGTAAATACAACATACGGTATAAAGAGGGAGGAAGATGAACACTGTTCATCTGGGTTGGGGTGAGAGATGTTGGGCCGACTTTTATAGGTGAAGCCCATTTATTTAAATTAAATATAAATTGTTTTAATTCAACTATGTGTTCAAACTTGTAAATTAAATATCTCGTTCATACTAAATAAGAAATTCGAACGGTCAGATCCATTGGGATCGTATGGACGAGGGCTACACAATGGAACTGATTGGGAGTGAACTGGAGCTCGCTACAATTTATAGCGAAATAAATTGCCTGATCTGAATCAACGACAGTTTATCAATATTTAACGATAACCGTCCAATGTGAGTAAATCTCACTAACTCTGTACAGTTTACATTTTTAAAATATAATATAGTATTGATAAATGATGATTGATTGTTGTGTGTTGAGTGTTTGGTTTAATTGCTGATTTGTTAGTTGAAATTATAGATAATGATATATATATATATATATATTGTTAATCAAATATTGATTCTGTTTATCAGAATATTTCATATTGAAATGAAATCGATGTTATTTATATTGTTTAACATCTGTGGATGTAGGGAAACAGGTTGGAGGGATCCAACTGGATTCCTTAATATTTATAATATTGTTTGTTTCATATATTGTGATATATGATGTGATATAAAACCTGTGATTGATTATGATTACACTGGTCTGTTTAATTGTTATTTTAAATAATATAAGAAATACTAGAATGTAAAAAGGGAATGTTCGAAGTGTATTTTGAAAATGAAATATTTATAGGAAATAAATATGATATTATAAATGAAATATTTATAGGAAGTAAATAGGATATTATACATGAAATATTTATATGAAACAAATAGGAATTATAAAAAGAAATTTATTTGGAAAATAATTATAATTATAAAAAGGAATATTTATTTGGAAAACAAATAGAATTATAAAACGGATATTTATTTGGAAAGTAAATAGAATTATAAAAGGAAATATTTGGAAAATAAATAGAATTTTATAAAAAAGGAGATTTTTACATTAGGAAGGTTAAGATCTGTGCTTCGCACACGGGTGTAACATGATGTAACGACCCAGAAAATCTGAACCAATTTAAATTTTTTAAATTGGCTAAAATGATGGATTTTAAATGTTTAAAATAATTATTTTAAATAACGGCGATGAAAACTGAGTTAAATCGACATTTGAAAACGAATATAATTAATTATAATTATATATAGAATTGAAAATAGTGCGGTAGTTCGATAACTCGATTTCAAACTTCAATTGAATATACCGGGTGCAAAACAATCCGGATTTTAGTGAAACCAAAAATAATGGAATCTAATTGGTAATATCTTTCTAACGAATCCGACCAATCGAAATTTGATAGCGGGAATCAAAAGATATGTCCAGTTGAAAATTCTGAATAGTCGCTATGGAATTCAGGCCCTTAAAAATGGACATTTTGCAAACGAACTCGGATTTCGATGAAACCACTTTTGTTAGATCCGCAGTGTCAAGTTATTGCTAGGTTTCAAATTTCATAATTTTTCGAATCAATATGTGAGCGTGGCAAAGGAAAACGCGTTTGACCAGTTTCTGTTGATTTTAATCGAATGGAAATGGACCATTTTTCAAACGGTCTCAGAATTAGACGAAACTAGTTTTGTTAGGACCGTATCGTCAATACAAAGCTAGAAAATATTTTTCGGGAATTTTTCTAGTTAGTATGTGGCCCCGGTAATTTGAAATGTACGTTTAAAATTCAATATAGTGATTTAAATGAAAATTCAAAATGAAACTGATTGTAACAATCGAATCAGCTTGCGATACATATCCCATTGTGTTCGGAATGGGGGTGAAACGCTATGGACGACAGGCGGTGGGCCTCGTTTCGAGGTCGTATGTAAAAGTCAACCTTTTTGGAATAATTAAATAAAAAAAATATAAAATATATTCTTTCTCCCCCTTTTTCCTTCTGCTTGCCCCCCCCCCCCCCGTTCATTATAATTTCAAACGGAAAAGAGAAAAAAAAACCCTAAATTAGATCGAGCCGCCCGCCCACGACCGCCATCGCCGACGACCACGCCTCCACCTGCCCCCCCTCCATCGATCGAAGCCGCCGACGAAGACCCCGCTCCTCCCTCCATCGCGTTCGAAACCCGAAGCCCCCCAGATCGTACTATCTCCGACGAAGCCTCTTCCCCCCCTCGCTCGCGACACTGAAGCCGCCGACGTCGTCTCCCCCCCCCCCCCCGCTCCTCTGTAAGTTTTTAATTTTATTTTATTTTTATTTTATATATAAACTGATTTTTATATAAAGTTTAAAACTAATATTAGGATAGATTTAAAACTGATATTAGGATAGATTTAAAACTGAATTTAAAGAAAAAGAAAAAAAACTGTTTTGTTTTAAAAATAAAAACTGAATTTTTAAGAAAAATAAAAACGGAATTTTTAAGAATTTTAAAACTGATTTGTTTTAGGATTTTAAAGAAATAAAACTGTTTTAAAAATATAGAAATAAAACTGTTTTAAAAATATAGAAATAAAACTGTTTTAAAAATATAGAAATAAAACTGATTTGTTTTTAAAGAAATAAAACTGATTTGTTTTTAAAGAAATAAAACTGATTTGTTTTTACAGAAATAAAACTGATTTGTTTTTAAAGAAATAAAACTGATTTGTTTTTAAAGAAATAAAACTGATTTGTTTTTAAAGAAATAAAACTGATTTGTTTTTAAAGAAATAAAACTGATTTTGTTTTTAAAGTATTAAAAACTGATTTGTTTTAAAGAAATAAACTGATTTTGTTTTTAAAAAATGGTTTAAATATTAAATAGGAAAGGTTTAAACTTTAATGGAAAAAGATTTGAACTTTAGATAGGAAAAGTCATATTTTTATATATTGAAAGTCGAAGTAAAAATCATATTTTTATATATTGAATAGCATCGTAAAAATTCGATTTTTACATGTGTAGAGAATACGGGCGAAAGCGACAAAAGGCGAAGATTTCTATAAAGGAAGAGTCGTGAAGTTGGATAGCTATTGGTGAGATTTCTGATTTAAAATTTATATATATATGTGTGAAGTAAAAGTGAATTGCTATATATAAATATATATATATATATATATATATATATATATATATATATATATATATACGCCCCTCGTCCACAAACCATGGACGATATTTATTGGTTGAAATTGTTGTGAAAATTTGATTGATAGCGAATGATTGTTTGGGATTGTTTGTGATTGATATTGGTTGATTGCGGTTGAAAAATACCCATTGGTGATTGTGAAATATTTGGTTGAAACCACATAGGATTAGTTTGTGGAAATGAAATAAATATATACATGCCGCCTGCGTGCGAACTAGATGCATGATCCCCATTGTCAAAAAACCGCGAGGTTTTAAGGTAGAGCGAGGAGCCGTACTAGGGACGGTGCCGGTGTAACTACCCTGCCGTTATGCTGCCGAAATTTTGAATAATATTTGTGTGTTTGAATTATTTTCATATGCTTAAACTATATTTATTCATTGTATAGAAAACATTCATGTGTTGAATTGATATTCATTCGTTGTTTAGAAATTCATGTGTTGAATGGTATTCACATTTTGAAATAAATTGTTCGATAATAAAAATCACATTTTTATCTATATATAAAAACTATTGAAAACATTCATGTGTTGAATTGATATTCATTCGTTGTTTAGAAATTCATGTGTTGAATGGTATTCATATTTTAAAATAAATTGTTCGATAACAAAAATCACATTTTTATCTATATATAAAAACTATTGAAAACATTCATGTGTTGAATTGATATTCATTCGTTGTTTAGAAATTCATGTGTTGAATGGTATTCATATTTTGAAATAAATTGTTCGATAATAAAAATCACATTTTTATCTATATATAGAAACCATAGAAAACATTCATGTGTTGAATTGATATTCATTCGTTGTTTAGAAATTCATGTGTTGAATGGTATTCATATTTTGAAATAAATTGTTTTATGATAAAAATCCTATTTTGTCACCTATATGAACTATATAGAAAAATAGTGTTTTGAAATGAATTGTTTTACAATAAAAATCACATTTTTATTGTATGCATAAATCGTTGAAATGTGAAGTGTTAAAAATAGCCACTTGTTCCAAATAAACATATATGAGTTGAAATATTCATTAATTAGCTAATGAAATGATTTGCACCTATTTATGTAACATTAGAATGAATGGAGTTTTTTAAACCAAATAGAAATCAAATATGAAGTCGAATAGAAATTGATAAATGATAAGAACTGTATATATATGTACATGCAATATTCATTGAACAGGTTATAGCAAAGGTGCTAGAGAAGAGGAATAAAATTTTATGCCCGACAAATAGGTACACATTTACTGATTTGTTTGGGTGATGATTTTGAGCCTATTGGCTAGCCGCTTGGCTTCTTCTTTTTCTTTTTGAGATTAGAAGGACCGGGAACGCTATTTGGGATTTCCCGATGCTCCCGGTGCAGGGGAGGTTATGGCGAAATTTTTCCAAAATTTAAGGTGTTAGAAAAATATTTGAAGTGAAAACGATATTGAAATCATTGAATGAACTATATTTATATAAATATATAAATATAAATAAAATTAAAACGAAACGAGGCCGTGCAGTTCGTATTTTGAAACCGTGATTTCAAACGACTAGTGCGGGAAATCCGACCATTGGATTTTCCCGAAACCTCAACCGTCGGGTTCGCCTTGGAAATATCTTCCCAACGGCACCAACCTTGTAGAAATCCAACGGTTGGATTGTCTGGAATGTTTAATTCAAATCTGAAGAAAAACAGCGCCAGAAACGATTATATTTATTTATATATATAAATATAATTATATTTAATCGAATAACGACGCTGCAGTTCGTATTTTGAAATCGAAATTTCAAACGATTGTACCGGGAGATCCGACCGTCGGATTTTCCCGAAACTGGAACCGTTGGATTCGTTTTGAAAAGACCTTTCTAATGATGTAAATTTTGTGAAGATCCAACGGTTAGATTTTCAGATATGTGTAAATCAAATCTGAAGAAAAACAGCGCCACGGCCGCCTTATGGCCCGAAGCGTCGTTTTGAATAAAATGGCTATTTTAAAATAAATAAAAATAGCGATAAATAGTTATAAAATATCATAAGCGATATGGAATGGAAATAAACTGAATTTGCTTGATTTATGTGATGTTTGATGGTTGAATGTGTTTGGTGTAAAAATTACATTAAAGGACAAAATTGGTGTTGTCGAATAATTTAACCATTGAAATAAATTGAATTGAAATTCTAAAGATACATGAATTATTTGAGAAGGCCGAGTTAATTCTCATTTCAAATAATTGACCGACGATTGAAATTCAAAGATGAAGACGGTGGTCGAAGACCGGAGATCTTCACCTCGTTTGGATGGTAACCGAGGTCCTGATTGGGAGGCATCCCGAAATATGGATAATGAGTGGTGATCGTTCAGACGTACATGTTGATCGAAGGGTTTGCGAGGTATTTAGTGCCTCCGGTTTCGTTCAGACCCAGAACGGACTTGTAAATGGACTGTGCGTCCGACATAGGATTTATTCTGTGTGGCATGCTAAGATGCAGTGATCAGGGCTTCTGTTGAAAAGCAAAGTCTTGTGGTGATGATCAAAGCACCGCCTGTGTGGCGTAGCTTTGTGTATAACGTGAATTCGTGAGCCTCACATCCCGGTATGAACCTAAAACGGGAGAAGGACCTCAGGGGGGACGTGCGTTTTCTTTCTAGCTAGGGTGGTGTCAGTGACCTACCAGCCCTGACATTTATATACTTTTCACCTATGTGGTTGTTGCTGTTGCGAGGCGCCTCGGTTTGATCGGACGATCCGGGTCCGATGGAGTCATTCGTTGGCTCATTTACACCCCAAAGGGTGGAGAAACGCATTGTTCAGGCATTATAATCCACTTCGTGTGGACCGGCCCTGACGATCCAGGGTATGGTTGCGGCTGTACCTGAGACATGGGCTAGATTGTCTCGAATTCGGTAAGGACTATCTTTTGCCTTGGTTCATGACGGAAATCCAATTTCCAAATACGACATCGTGCGGTTTTGATTGTATATATATATATATGGCGACATGATATATGGTACCCATGCCGTCTATGATTGATAGTTATGATTTGAAAGTGTTTTCAAAACATATAAACACTAGCAATAATATCAATTGCCTTTGTTTTATTCGTATCAATCATATTTTGGCCATTATAAGGTAAAACTCTATCCTCCGGTTTGCGTTGCATTGTGTGATGGGAACTGAGTCTTATAATGGCTTCATTTTTATAAAAAGCATAGCGATGTTTAAAAGAAAGATTTGTTTTAAAGCACTGGCAATCCAATGGAGTAAACCCGTTCCACGAAAGTGGCGTGGTCCTGTGATTAGCCAATTATATATGTGTTGAGTGGATTTCTCATACCAGTCCCATGACTGACTCGTAGTTTGTTTCACTTTCAAACTCGGGTGCCCCTTTTTCTACACGGGCAGCCTTGTATTCAGGTTTAGCTGGTTCTTTTCTGGATAGCTGGAGCTGAAGATGGATTCTATCATTTATTTCTTTTTATGCTGTTCAGCTCCTATTGTACATATTTTGTTTATTTCCGCTGTAGACATTTATGTATAGCTGAACTGTATTTGTACTAAGTAAGATCCTGTATACTGTGTAACTCTGATGATTACTTTTATCCAGTATATTTTGTTGTTCATTCTGGTGTATTTATTTAATTCTGTTCTGCTATTATCTGTTTCTGTGTTATATTCCAAAAGATAACCTTGTTTCCGTGAGAACGGGAAATCGGGTCGTCTCACATGATATTGATTTAAAGTTAGTATTTAATAGAAATCTGTTTTTAACAGATAAAGTGAGAAGATTAATTTATAAATAATGTTTTATAAATTAAATAAAATATTTATCATGTGATAAATGGAATATATAAGTTTGGACTTATATAGAGAAGTAGAAGCCGGTTTTGACACCGATATTTTAAATAGAATGTGAACCCAACATTTACAAAGGGAATTATAAATGAGATTTAAGTGTTAGAAATAAAAAGGAGATTTCGTATGAATAATTCTATAAATAGAAGTATAAACAGAATTTTGAAATGGAATATTATTTTAAAATACAAAATCAAACTTAATGGGTCATATAAAAGAAATATTTTTCACATTCGATGTGAATAATGGACTAAAATGAATATTTTATTAATTAAAACATTTATAAGGAAAATTGGGATTTGAAATAGGAATTCAAATGGGAATTTGAATAAGATAAGGAATAGGGTTGTAATAAAATTAGTGATTCGAATATTAGTTATTCGAGTAGAGTTAATCGAATATTACTTAATCGAATAGAGTTAATCTAATTACAGTTAATCGAATATTAGTTATTCGAATAGAGTTAATCGAATTACAGTTAGTCGAGTATTAGTTATTCAAATAGAGTTAATCGAATATAGTTATTCGAAGAGAGATTATTGAATATAGTTTATTCAAAGAAAAGAGTTATCGAATATAGTTATTCGAAGGAAGATTATCGAATATAGTTTATTCGAAAGAGAGATTATCGAATATAGTTTATTCGAAGAAAAAAGTTATCGAGTATAGTTATCCGAAGGAAGATTATCGAATATAGTTTATTCGGAAGAGAGATTGTCGAATGTAGTTTATTTGAAGAAAAGAGTTGTAGAATATAGCTAGTCATTCGAAAGAGGATTAATCGAATATAGTTATTCGTAAGAGAGTTAATCGAATATAATTTATTCGAAAGAGAGTTAATCTAATATAATTTATTCGAAAGTGAGTTAATCGAATATAAGTTATTCAAAAGTGCGTAAATCGAATAGAGATTATTCGAAAAAGAGTTATACGTTGAAATTCGATTATATCAAATTCAGGAAAGTACTATTTACTTTCCGATTTTTAAACAAGATTTATTTATTTATTTATAAATTAGTTGTTCATTTATTTATTCAAATTAAGAAATAAAATTTATATTAAAGTTATTATATTTCGGAAGCATGGAATTATAACACCATTGTTATAATCAAATGATTCTGTAAAAGAAGTGGATTTGTAAATTGATATTGAGAGTTACATAAGAATAGTTTGTTAAAGATTTAAGTGGTGAACTTTGTCTATTTCAAGGTTAATAATATTGTTCAGTTAAGGTCTAAGAGGTAGTTATACCCCAACTTGATTGACTCCATTTTTAACTAAGGAATGGTTAAGGTTTGATACGAAAGGTTGGTTAAGTGAATTTAGTTAATAAGTGTAATGGTTTGAGTTGGCATAGCGATATTTTATTTAAACATATGTTTAAATCCAATAAAGGAGTTTTGGAAATGTTTTCCAAATAAGAATCAAAAATGTTTTCTAATACAAAAAATAAGAAATGGGAATAAATATGGAATTGTTTTCCAATGCTAATAACGTATAGTTTCCAAATATAGAAGTTGTGCATGTATATATATATATATATATATATATATATATATATATATATATATATATATATGAGGATGTTTTCCGTTGGTTAAAAAGAAATATTTTCTGGGATATAAAAATAAATAGTTATAATAGATGGAAACGTTTTTCTGAGAAAAGTGAGTGGCTAAACGTGTTTTAAGAAAAATATGGAAAAACGGGAATAGGGAAATGAAATAAATTAATGATAAATTAATTTAAAGGGATAAATGTTGATTGATGATTGATCGATAAGATTTCCATTTGGAAATATGACCGTTGTTTGTACACATGTTTTCCTTTGATAGTTAAATCACCAACCATCAAAGATTTTGACCATTTCCATTGTCAATACGGAAAGACCGGGATCAGATATATTATCTGAAAACCACTCCGTATGGCATTACCATTGCGAATCAAATACGATGAAGATAATTGAAGACGAAGTCATGCAAGGGCTGTTCAGTAAATCCTAGGGAGAAATTGCCTAAGATGGATTTACAGAATTATGCCTACGGGTTGTCCAATCCCAGGACAACTTGAATGGACGAATGTATGATAGTGTATCTCTGGTAGATTGCATAAGTTGATTGTTTCAAATGTATTTACATTGGTGGAGGAGGAATTCGTTTCTCTTAGCTTATACCTGTGGTATTTTTGGGGAAATCATTTTGTGATTTGACGGGTATGACGATGTGGCATTCAAAGTAAATGAAGGAGTGATCTGTTAAAAGATACGTTATGACCTCAAGCCTCATCAACTGGGAAATGACAAAAATCAAGCAGGCAGCATGTCTAAGTGGGTCGCATCCAAGTAGGATATATTGTCACCATCTAAAGAATATTCATATTTGTTACCTTTTTCAATTCTTTATCTCCCGGGAATGGTTATGTTGGTATACCAACTGTAAGGTGACAATACATTTGTAACATTCAAGCGAAATGAATGGCCAATCATGTGTTGCCAAGTTACAAGATGTTCTTGTTGAACTCCAGTGTATCGCTTCTAGAGTACACTGATCAGAAGGTGGTTCCATACCTTGTCATAGCTGGAATCCACTACCCAATAAGAGCCCGTGGTTTTTGATTGTATATTTATATGTAGAGCGTGAGATGAAAGCGTTCTACTTGATTCCTATCTACTTGATTTGGAAATTATTATAATATCATAAAATATTGATCTTAAGAAATATTTTGGGTTATCGTTATGTAAAAACCATCTGTATATATGTGTGGATCGGTCTTACGACTATCATTGCTTTTGAAAAGGATTTGGAAAAGTTAAACCAAGTGTTTGGAGTTTACTCACACCAGTCACATGAATGACCTAGAGTTTATTTTGTTTTCCCTAAACTCTTAGGTGCCCAATTTTATACGGGAAGTCAAGTAGTCGGGATTTTATAGATACTTGGAGAGCTGGAGCAAGAGGCTTCAGGATTTATAGCTATTGTTATGTCCGCTGTGTTGTAAGTGTTGTACTCTAATAATAGTATTGTATATCGATACTGTTTTATTCCAAAGTTATGTTATATAATATGTTTTATTCGTTCTGCTGTCAGATTCGTGTTACTCTGATGTTGTTGTAGTTGTGTTCTTCTTCTTCTATTCTAATTTTCTATCTTATCTATTCTCACTCTCTAACTTATTTCTATTGACGTTCCAGTATTTTTGATTCTTGGATAGTCGACATTGCATTGTATGTCGATTACCGAAGTCAAAAATTTCCTGGGCCGTTACAAAGTCTGAAACCCGCTGATAAGGATAACATGTTTAGACTTGAAGGGAAAGGAGGAAATTATAACATAGGTTATAATAAACGGGTTGAGAAACTTATTAATGGTCCTTAGTTAATAGAACTAAGTTAATAGGTAAACAACGATTAGTTGTATTGACATTGCAAATCAGAATTATGATTAAATAAGAGAGAATGAGGAAAACTTATTAAATAAGTAATATTTAATCATAAATATTGACTGACATGTCAAACAAGAAAACATGTGAATTGAGATATACTTAATTACATATTAAGTAGAGCATGTTATTATAATAAACAAGAATATAAAAGAGATTGTGGGTTACAGACCTTGGGCCACAATCTAGGGAATAACATGTTGTGGGCTTATTAATAAACTTAAAAGGGTTAAGTATGTGACTGAAATTAATAAGCAAGAGGGACTTGGCAACTTGATTAAGAATTCAATATGAATGAGAATAACCGAGTTAAATGGATACCTGATAAGATAAGGCAAGCGCATAAAAGAATGTTTAGACATAGGGTCTAACAACATATTAAAGTGAGGCACTTGGACCAGTCCGCACGTTTGAGGGTGAGTAACCCAACAGGGTAGATCATCGTGGTGTTATAAGGCACGAGGGAGAGCGCACATTCATTTGATTGTCCTGATGGCTCCAAAGGACTGAAATGGGAAGCACACAACTCCCTGAGGTACGTAAGGTGCTCCTAGTAGTCCTTTGTGTGGTGGCAGATGTTTTAGGCTGTGCTCGTAGAGGTTGGGTCTGCGCATAACTACTAGGTGGGTGGGCTTTGACTACAGAAGTAGCTATGCAGTCAGAATGCTATGACGCGGTGACATTAGGGTGATTCGGCGGTTGCCTCAACGAGGAGGCGAAGGTCACAACCAACAAGGATAGTAGATCATCAGATACCCGTCATCGGCAGCTAGTGGGATGCGGAAAGGCTAGAGCTAAATCCAACAGACCATTCACCCTTCACTATCGAGGTACGGTGGTTGAGGGAAGACACCAAATGGATGTTTAGATTGTTTTCTTTAGGGGCAGTCATTTAGGTCTTGTAGTCTTTACTAGTTGAGGGAGGGGCCGGGGTAGGGCCATAGCTACCGTGAAAACAGACCCTAGGAATATCCGTAAAGACTCTTAAAGATGGGGCTGTATAGATATGGAAATGCTCCCAACCGAGTTTCGTGTTTCTTGTATCGCCCTGCCATGGAACTTGGTGCACATTAGAAGACGTGCGGTTGAGGCATCGAGCTACAGTTGAAGATACGTATGGTGGACAGTCTAGATACATGCATGATGGCTCTGGGTGGGGTATCGTAGACTTGAGGGCATTACTCTGGTGTGAATCCTGATTCGAACAAAGGTAGCAGTCCGTACTTTTGCGTCACATAGTAATGACAGATATATGCGAAGCGTAATATTGTTATCCATATGTCAATACGGCGTAGGATGAGGGACTGCGTATATTTCGATGGTGTTACTGTGGAGACTGTGCGAGTGGGGTACCATGAGGTTTACCTTAATATTGGGGGTAACTACATATATATTATATTAGGTTAATCCATTGGGAAGTAAATTGGTGCGACCTTTGTGTAAGCCTTGTGTGCTGTTAATCCAAGTAAACTAGCAAATAAGAAAATATGATTGAACGGTATATGTAGTATTATCCAATGTGTATAATTTAAATCCAGTCACCAGAACTTGTGTTCTGACCCCCTCCTCATAACATACTCACAGGTTAGATTTGTGGCAGAGACATGATAGCTTTTGATACCGGTTAGGCAGTATTATTAATACGGTAAGGCTATACTTTGAGTATATTATATTTTATCCATTCTGCTGTGCAATGTTTTCTGAGCTCTGACATATTTTATGTCTCTACCTTTTCTGCAGGATACTAGAGCAAACCAACTTGAGTTTCGATAGATTCAAATTTTGAAAAAAAATCGGTCTGTCGGAATTTGGGTTGTTACATCTGGTATCAGAGCTTAGATTTAGGATTCTTGTATAAATATTGAGTGAACGAATTTGTATTTTTTTTTAAATAGAAATATTATATATATATACCTAGATCCATAGAGGAACCCACTAAATAGAAAGATTATAACATGATAAGCAATGGGATGCTTATCTTGTACACTAAAGGAAAGAATATGGAAATTTGAGACCCTTAGGAAGTTTGGTTGGGAAGTGTACAATATACTTTGTATGGAAGAAAGATAAATTCCATATGTTGGTATTATGGATTAGTGGGTTTGGCGGTAAAACCTTATAAATTGGAAAAGGTTGAATACAGAAAAATGGATTAGGAATATATATATATATATATATATAGTTGAGAGGATTGACTTTGTGGGAGTGTTTGGGAAAGCCCAGAAAATTGGGAACCCGCTTTGAATCCAAGCCCATTGTTAGCTTTTTAGAATTTGAAATTCTAAAAGTTTTGGGAAAAGGGTTTATGGTGTTTTCAAGTTTAAATTTTAAAAGTTATAGTTTTAAATATGTAAAGTATACATATTGAGTTTTAAAGTAAAATTGGGTATATTTTGGAAAATAATGATTTCTTGTTTTAAAAAGAATTCTCTCATGAAAAGGTTGCATTTTGTAAAGAAGGTTTTGAAATCTCTATTATTTTGACAATAAATTTTGATTATTGTTTTAAGAAGAAAATTTTGTTGGGGGGACAAAATGAATTGTAGAAAACTAAATAGAGTAGATGTTTGCACCTTGTAGTAAGCAGTTGTACTAACATTGTAAGTAGAAACAATGTAAACCTGACTTGGAAATAGTTGTCCTTGTCTACTCCAGTTTTTGTGATTTGAAAAAAATGTTTTGCATTTTTTTTTTATGTTGTAACATGTTTTTATGGTTTGGAAAAGATAAGTATTTTTTGAGAAAAATAAGTTTTCGTAAGGAAAAAGGGGCCAAACCATGTTTTCAAAAGTGATGGAGTAGATAAGGATTAGTACCTAGGGAAGGCGGGAAAAGCTAGAGGCTATGAAATAGGCAGCAAGGATTATCTTGGAATTATGGTAAGTTCCCGTGGAGTGCGTAAGCATAAAGAGGTCTAGGATTGTTGCTTGAAAAAAAAAAGAGTATAGGCTAGTAACGCATGGGAAGGACTAGTAGTGACTACTAGATAGTGAAGGGCAAGTAAGTGTTGAGAGTTTGTGGCTGGACTTTTCTTTAGTGAAATAGTCTTAAGATTCTTGGCCCTTGGTAGTAGCTGTTTAAGAAATTGAAAGATGGAAAGACTTATTTGAAAAAAAAGAATATGCTAAGAAAGAAAAATATCCTAACTAAAAAGAAAACAATAAATCCAGAGAACCAACAAAAATAATGGGAAAAGAAAATGAAAATTTTAAGAAAAGGTCATTAAAAATAAAAAAATTCCAAGATTAGTTGAAAAAGAAAACAAAGTTTTCTTATGAAGTTGTGCTTAGATAGAAAAATAGGAAATCTTTATAGAATAATTATGTAAAAATCTAAGTATAAATAGAAAAGGTACATAAAAGAAAAACGGAAGATATGAATTTTTCCATTTTATACCTTTTAGTAACATAAGAAATTGAAGTTGGAAAATTAATTTTTTCTAAATTTCGAAATTTAATGATGGTCGGTAGGGTTTTGGATGCAACAATTGGATGAACTATGCTCTTATTCAGTAAGAGTGTGGGAAAATTTGAATGAAAAAGATGTTTTGATTTTCAAAATATTTCATCCATATAGAACTGTCAGTATATTTAGGATGTGAGCATCTAGTTTTAAAAGCATACATATAGGAGGTACCGCTTAGGCATACATGCATTACTATGATGTATTGTAATTTGCACATGTGCACAATGTTTGCAAAAAAATGGATGCACACATGATGAATGAATATTATGCGAGGGGTTATTTGACTTTACCATCATCGAATTTCGGGGACGAAATTCCTTAAGGGTAGGAGAATGTAACACCCCGTATTTTTATTGCAATTAAAAATGTGCGTATAGAGATATATGCATAAACATAAGTAAAAATGAATTAGTAAATGTAATGCATGCATTGATAATAAAAATAAAAATAAAAGGAAAAGAGGTATGCATAGTAATAAAGTTACATATTTAAAAGAGGGATGAATGTAATACAATGAAAATTTCATAAGAGAAAAGAGGAAGGTGGTATGCAATGAAGGGAATATATGATAAGGATGCATTAATTAATAATATGCAAGTGAAAAAAAGCATCAACGCATTTTAAATGGAACATTAGATGTAATAAAGCATGGAAAATTTAATGCATGGAAAAAAGAAAGTGAGCAAATGATGCAAGCAAAGAAAAGAAACAACATGAATAAAGAGGTAAGGTTGACATGTGAATAAAAAATACGTTAAAAATGATGGATTAAATAAAAAGAGAATATTGCATGTGTGAATACAAGGAGGAAATTTCAGAGGAAGTTAAAATAGTAGAAAAAAGATTAATGCATTAAAATTAAGAAAGAAATTTAAAAAGAGGAGTAAAGATTTAATGTGAAATGGGTTTTAAGTAGAAGCGGTTTAGTGTGAAATCGGGTTTTATATGAAAGTAGCTTAATTAAAAAGAGTATAATAGGAAGGATGGTTAAAAAGAGAAAAGTTGGATATTAATTGATTTGAGAAAATTAAATGTGGAACAAAGCAAAGAATTGTTCACATGTAGAAACATAGTATACACATAAGAATTGCCCATGAATGAACATGATTCGAATGGAAGGTTATGCGCGAATTAAGAATAAAAGAAAGAAAGAAAAGTATATCAATTTTTTTTTTAAAAAAAGAGAATTAATGTAAAACTTTAAGGTGGCGCCTAATAAGCACACTTGATTGGTTAGATATGAAAATGCATTCTTAGTTGGCTTGATCCTATTAGTTCAATTCAAATTTTTGATGACATGGCAGCTTCTGATTGGATATACGATGTGGAGAGAGTAGATTCCATCAAGGAAAATAGATGGTTAGCATTGATTTAAACTTCTTATATAAGGAGATCTATAGCTCTTTATTCTCATTTTAGGTTTTCCTCGCTCTCTTCTTCCTCCATGTAATTTCTAAATAAATTATTTATTAATTATAATGAAGATTTAAAAAGAAAATTGTCATCAACAACTACAAATTCAAAAATCAACGGCAATGACAATTTAAAATTCAAGACGTAGAGAGGGGATCGACATTAATAAAAAGAATATCCAGAATCATGAAAAACAAGGCAAATATTCTAGATCCAATCCATTCAAATTCTTACTCTTTCTTTCCCTTCTCTTTTAATGAAAATAATTGATCCATGGTTATTAGGTTTTAAATCAAATTAAAGTGAAAATAAAAACCATGGATGCTAAAACGATATCAGATCCAAAATTTGGGGAAAGCATGAAAGGTGAGTGGATTTAAGCTATACAGTTTAGATAAGAATATGTTATTGTTTACCATTCCCCTGTATGTATAATTGATATGCAATATGTTGAGAAATGTAACATATGTTAATAATGCATAAAGTGATAGGTATGAAGTAGAATTAATTGATATGCTAAATATAAATTCGTGGGTATATGAACTTGTCAAATCTTGCATAGTAATTACCGATTTCATGTCAATTTGTGTAAATTATGTACCCAGGCCATTAACTGTAAGAATTGAGAATGGTACATATTGGTTTATGTGATTTAAACAATTATTTGATTAACTGATTATGTGTTAGGAAGGAATTGATTATATGTGAATAATTATAATAGGCATGATACAATTACATGTGAATTATAAATTACAATGGATAATTGGAAGTAATAAACATGCCTAGACTGTATAGAAGGTTTACTATAAATAAGTAATTTAACCGTGCTTAGACATGAGGTTAGATTGCACTTGTGATAGAAGTCTGCCTGGGAACGCCTGACATATCCAGCATTCACACAAGTGGTAAATCTAATGTGAGGTGTCTATGTGCATAATTAAACATGTAACGATGCTAAGACACGAGGTTAAGTCAACTTGTGGAAGAAGTCTGCCCGGAACCGCCTGACAAATCCAGCATCCATAGGCGTAGACTTAATGTGAGAGGTCTAGTACGGGAGCATATATACAATATATGTAAATGGTGGGACAGATAAGCATCATTAATGGTAATTAATGGTAATAAATGAGAATTTAATGAAATAAATGGGGGATTGATAACAACCTGTTATGGATAAATTACAGTAATAAGAATGCTATATAACATGTAGCTTTGTCCTAGGGATAAATGGAAATTATAACTTAGGTTATAATTAACTTGTAAGGAAATGAGACAACTTGTGTAATAAGATAAGAGTCACACTTAATTTTAAATTAAGTAATCAGTAAAAGGGGGGAAATTTATGAAATACTTAATTATAAATTAAGTAATCTAGAAGTCTGAAACCCGCTGATAAGGGTAACATGTTTAGACTTGTCTTAGGGACAAGAGGAAATTATAACATGGGTTATAATAAACGGGTTGAGAAACTTATTAATGGGCCTTAGTTAACAGAACCAAGTTAATAAGTAAACAACAATAACTTGTATTGATAATGTAAAATGGAATTATGATTAAATAAGAAAGAATAAGGAAAACTTATGAAATAAGTTATATTTAATCATAAATAATGACTGACATGTTAGACAAGAAAACATTTGAATTAAGATATACTTAATTATATATTAAGTAGAGCATGTTATTGTAACAACCAAGAATATATAAGAGATTATGGATTACAGACCTTGGGCCACAATCTAGGAAATAACATGTTGTGGGCTTATTAATAAACTTAAAAGGGTTAAGTTATGTGGCCGAAATTAATAAGCAAGAGGGACTTGGCAACTTGATTTAGAATTCAATATGAATGAGAATAACCAAGTTAAATGGAAACCTGATAAGGTAAGGCAAGTGCGTAAAAGAATGTTTAGACAAAGGGTCTAACAACATATTAAAGTGAGGCGCTTGGACCAGTCCGCACGTTTGAGGGTGAATAACCCAACGGTGTAGATCATCGTGGTGTTATAAGGTACGAGGGGGAGCACACATTCATCTGATTGTTCTGACGGCTCCGAAGGACTGGAAGGGGAAGCATGCGGCTTCCTGAGGTACGTAAGGTGCTCTTAGTAGTCCTCTGTGTAGCGGCAGATGTTTTTGGCTGTCCTCGCATAGGTTGGGTCTGCGTGTAACTACTAGGTGGGTGGGCCTTGACTGCAGAAGTAGCTACACAGTCAGAATGCTACGATGCGGTGACACCAGGGTGATTTGACAGTTGCCTCAACGAGGAGGCAAAGGGTCACGACCAATGTAACACCCCGCCTCCGCTAGGGTCACTCGCAAAGGAATGCACTAGCTTTAGAGGGGCATTATTGGTAAACATGCACAGAAATATCACAAGACAGAACATATAGAATAGCGGAAGTAAAATCAAACTTTCATAACATGAGTAAATAAGGTCTAAAGCCTTTTACATCAGAGTACATCAAAACCTGTTTTGCAATAGTAAAGAAGCATAAAGACATTTTCATAAATTATTCCCCAAGTAAAAACAGTAAAGTAGCCATAGCCAAGAAAAGTCCAAGCCATCCATGATGACCTTCAAGCAGAAGAAGTCCGAACTAAACAGCATTGTTTCCTCCCAGTAACCTGGAGGGGGGGGGGGAAACGGAAGAAAAGAGGCGAAACAAAACGGGTCAGTCAAAAAGACTGAGTAAGTCCTATCTACTTCCAGTATAAAAACAGGTAAAGGTAACATGACATGCATAAACTGAAAGTAAACATAAGGATAACTACAAGATAGATAAACCAGGGTAGCCGGTTGAACTACTGTGGCAAAGTAAACTAAGGTATCATGATAAACTACGGTGTCATGATAAGTCAAGGTATCACATCGTCAGATTTCTACCGAGTACATTATCCCAAGGTATCCACCCCGTCTAACATCCCACGGTATCTATTATGTATATTCTTCTTAGTCCTAACATGTATATTTGCTCTGCACCTCTCGGACTAGTACCCCTACTCGCGTCATGTGTTAACCATGAATGTCCCTTGCTCAAAGTCGTGTGATGGTCCATGTCAACCTAGTATATCGCATATATAGGTTACTCAAATCATATGTTTCTTTCCATGTATATAAGTTCAGTCCTTTGCCGTACCTCGTACGGGCTTCCTCATGTCGTATTATCCTTGAATTCGTTTGGACTGTCACCCTTGTTCTAGCTAGGCTCTTCCATATGAATCATCGTTTGAACTACTAGGACTTACGCCACCTAGCACCACTAGGGATTACGCTTACCTATTGCACGCTTTCGTATTTCGGTTTGGGTTAAACCACCTAGGCCACTAGGGATTACGCTAACCCTCAACCGCGCCCTTTTTCCCACGCATTCATCGTGAATCGTTTTTCTATAACTGTATGCACATGTATCACATCGTGCCATCCGAGTCCTATCACAGGGCAAACCAAGAAATACAGGACTCGGTCGGGAGCTTTAGATTTATCTGCCGATGCAGATACTAAGGTCTGCTTTTCTACACGTGGCTATGGTCCCACGAGACCCCTCCCTCAACTAGTGAAAGGCAACACAAGAGAAAATCTTGCATGAGAACTACACTCCGGCCAACCCACATCCTACGACCTACCTCACCCATAATTAGATAGCAATTATGGTATGTTGGGTGTTCCCTGCCTTTCTGTACGTACACGCTTGACTCAAGATGGTAGATGATCGACGAACTTGCTATCTCGGGCACCTTATGTATTCGTCGACTCACTGCTATCCACCCCAGTCTTTAGGTCGCTCGCATAGCAACCAAGGCATATTCTTGGTTCTTCTACCGCAGACCTCAACCTCTCGTGAGCCTAGTATAATGACCTGGCAGCTCACAGAGGGATCCCAAGAATATCCTCACGCTCCCCGAAGCCGCTGCTTCGTTACCCAGTTCGTTGGAGCCTTTATCTAAATCAGATAGCCTGCTCCTACACGCATACTTAAACGTTGAGCTAACGTATCGGGTTACTAATCTATCTAAGAAATGGTCCAAATTTCCTTGACTAAGAATTATTACTTAGTTTCCCTTAACTAAGGTTTACCACTTAGCCTTATTTCCATAATCCTTGTTAATTATGGTTATTTACCTAACCCTCCGAATTAGGGTTTATCTAATGGGTTAAGTGTCACTTAAGTTCATAACTTAGCCCGTCTACAAACCATGTCAAAATTGGCTAAGTATACAAGTCCAAGACCTAACCCTACAAACCATGTGTCAAGTTGGTTAAGTATATCAAGGAATCCATGACTTAACCTCGTCTAATTATCATTTTAGATTGGTTAATTATATAATTTAACTTGACCTTGTCATCAAATCGGTCAAGCGTATTCAAGTGATTCGTGACTTAGCCTTATCATGTTTTCACGTTAGATTGGTTAAGTATAGATTAACTTAACCTCATCAAATTAACGAGTTAGATTGGTTAAGTATAGGTCACTTAACCTCATCAAATCATCGTGTTAAATTAGTTAAGTGTTTAACTTAACCCCATTAAATTACCAAGTTGGATTAATTAAGTCTAGGCTAACTTAACCCCATCCGATTACCATGTTTAGATTAGTTAAGCCTAATCTTAACCCCATCCATTAACTGTATTATACGGTTAAGTGTCATTAAGAAAATTTACTTAACCTTATCACGTTATCGTGTTGGATTGATTAAGTGTTGGTTAACTTAATCCCGTCCACTAGTCGTATAAAAATGGTCAAGTGTCATTAGGCAAATCAAGTTACTTAACCTACCCAAGCTTATCATGTTTTGTTAAGTATCATTAGCCTAATCAAATTACTTAACCCATTTGTCCATATCATATTTGGTTAAGCCTCATTAATCAAATTAACTTAACCCTATTATGTGGCATTAATTTAATTAATGCACCCTCAACCTCTCACATTAGACCTTGTTGTGGTTACTAGTTAAGCCGGGCGGGTCCGGGTAGATTTACACCACAACCTAGTCTAACCTCGGGTCTTAAGCGCGACATGACCAACTTCTCACATTGGGTCCTATTGTTTGCAACTACTAGTTAGGCCGGTCGGTTCCGGGTAGTTTTACGTTGCAAACTCAACCCAACCTCGAGTTGGCCATACTTACATTATCTAAGTTCATCATGTTTCCAAAACATGTTACAAGTTTTCAAGCATTTGGGTAGACCTAACTTAATAGGTAAATTCCCAAGCTCATGTTTTTATGCATACTTACATGCCAACCTCCATGTTATCTTTCAAGTCATATTTTCAAGTATAAACACATGTCATATTCAAGTTAAGATTTTGCGACATGTTCATGTTTATCTAACTACCCAAAATCGTGTTTTCCCAACGCAAGCAAAGCGAGTCAACATAGTAAGGATACTATGTCACATATTGGTCTCAAAACATGCATGATGCCAAAAAGGGCTTGGCTTCCACATGCATAACATCATAAAGGGATTGGCCATAAACATGCATAGTGTCATAAGGTAATTTGGCCACAAACATGCATATTAACAAAAAGGGTTTGGCCATAAACATGCACAACTTAAAAGAGGGTATTGGCCACGAGCATGCATAATCTCATAAAGGATTTGGCCACAAACTTGCATGTTAGCATAAGGGGTTTGGGTTCATAAACATGCATAAGCCCCAAAATCTTGTCTTAGCCAATGTTTCACAAGTAAAGTGGTTCCTAAAGGTTCATGCTAGCATTTCATGCATAAAGATCCAAACTTGCAAGATAAACTAGGTTATGCATAGCATGAGAGGCATGATTAAGTCACTCACATGGCCTAAAATCATAAACATGAACACAAGAGGCAAGGTAAGGTTCATATAGGTTCGCATAATCATGTTTAGCCTCATTTTATCCCATGTCATTATCAAAACTACCGTTTCCATCTAAAAGTAGCTAGAACTTACATAGTTAGGCCTAGGGAAAGAAGCATGAATCATCTTGGCTAAGAAAGGTGCCTCCTTTGTTGAAGAATCGTCATGGAACTCGCATAGCAACGTTGATTTTGCCTCTCTTTGGTGTAGCAAGCTTGCATCTTTTGATTTGAACCCGATTTGAATGCATAGGCTCTAGGGATTTGAGATGGAGGCCATGAGAGTAGAAATTTGGCCATAGTTTAGTTACATGAGTGAATAATGAGGGTTTAGGATAGGTTAGGGTCTTATTTATAGATTAGGCAAGTGTTTTAGGCCATAGGATTAAACCTAGATTCAATCCAAGCCATCAAAGCATGTCTTGGGGAAGAAGTCAAGTGTAGGAACCATCTAGGGCCTTTAGATTAAAGATGAACCATGAGAACCATCCAAATGCAAAATCTGCATTTGAGCGAATCGGCCCACGGGTTGACAACCAAACACCCTGGATTAACCCCTAGTCGACCCAGCGGGCTCGGGTCGACCTCAAAAATGGGCCGGTTCGGTTATTCCCCTCTCCCAATTCGCTGTTTTGAACATTTTTGCATATTTATTTATTTAATTTTCAATTATATATATATATATCAATATATATATATTTCTCTGCGCAACCCATTTCACTTAATTAAGTATACTTTAATTTGGGAATTTTTCGTGAAACTTCGCGAGGCCATATCTTGGTCATACGGACTCCGATTCTCGAAAACTCATACTCTATTTCGCGTATTTTTCCGAGACGAACGCAATGGCATAGCCCGTTTTACTTGATTCAGAATTTAAAATTAAATTCTGCCTTGATTCTCGTCTTAACACGTTATCGAAAAATACGGGTTGTTACATTCTCCCCACCTTTTAGGATTTCGTCCCCGAAATCTCCAATTTAGGAAGAACATATCCTACCATCCATCATCCATCTACTCAAAACATCATCCACAAGCAACCATTGTCCTTAGATGATTTCTAATGTTGTATGAATATATGCAAAACGTGTGTGTACATGTTCCTTAGCTAATGCTAATGATCAGGCCTGAATAATCTTTCTAATGCAAAGTATGTATAGTGCCATGAATCCAACATGTATGCAAATAGTCCTAGTCATATAGATACTATATGCGTGCACAATCATTCATTCATATGCAACAACCACATGATAATACATTCGATTTCATCCATAAACAAGTATAAATACTCGTGCATATGCAATATGAAATGTGACCGAGTCGAGCTAGTATCTAATGTGTATTCGCGCATCCATGAGCAACCACTTGCAACCACTTGCAACCATATCAATCATAACATGTTTCAAATACATGTTTACATCCATAGGGTTCTACCTAGAATTCCCTGAAACAGGGCCGAGAAGATAAACAAGACTAACTCCTTACGGGGTTTGTAACAGAAAGTAGGACCGAGAGGATGTCCACAAAAGATAACCTACAAGTAAGCTCTACAGAAACAGGGATCAAGGATATACTCCCAAAAAGAGATATCATGCGCGTATCTAGTCTTTGACCATCAAAGTCGTATTTCCTCGGGCTTACTTCCATTGTGCCTTGACCGCCCTTTAACTTCGCGATTTCGTAGCTTCTTATTTCCTGCTTCCATAACATGAGCTGAAACTCATTTCTTCGTCGCCTCTCGTTCCACTTGCACTTATCCTTTTTCTAGAATACTTGGCGCAAACATGACTGCGTACTCATGATCTCATGCAAGCTTTCCAAAATTCACTAGTGAATCTTGGATCTCGTTTATATACTATAAGGCATTCCATGTAGAAGAACTTTCTCTTGAAAGTAAACAGATGTCAATCAGGTTATCATGCGCACTTACTAGGGTGATCTCTATAACCCATGCATAAATGAAGTAAACCATTCGTCTTATTGGCGAACACCACTCGATCGGGCTTCAAATTTCCAATAAAGGCATCAAGGGATTCTAAGTAACTAGTCATGACAGAACCTCAAAAAGGTTACCCGATACTTCGAGGGCATTACCAAGGCTAGTCAAAAGGTCTAACTACCCTCCTATCAAAACCGAGAGTGGCACCCCCTACTGGATAACCACTTCATCCCTAGAATCCATCCACAGCTTATAAGCATTATTTCCAAACTCAACACTTGGCATAGACATTCCCAAATCCAAACAAGTCATGTATAAATGGACTGATTCTCCAATAGGACTTTGAGACTAAAATGGGATTCTCTATTACGTTAGTACTTAAGGTGCAGAGACTCAACTACCGAATCGGACTTAAATGATGCGGGGATCAAAACAAAGTCTTGGCGGGATGATAGAAAAGAATAACTAGATCTTCAACAAGGATGTTATCCCCCTACTCAAGTACTCTAGTGAGGGTATACAACGATGATCTTGTCCTTGTCCCACAATACTTAACTATCCGTCCCGTTTCACCATACCAAAGATACTTTCTCGTCATGGGTTTCATTGTTCATCCTTCTCTCTCGTCCTGGGCTGAGCCATACCAACAAGTTGCTCATCCTTAAGCTCGTATCCTTTATCCTCTTCCTCACTATCCTTTCTTATAACGCGGCCACTGGTCTCTCGAGAGCCACCTCCATCGTAAGGAAAACACTTTCGTAGATAGAAAAGACTAGTCACAGTTAAAACCACTGTGACTACAGATGGAGGAAAGAAAGGAAAAGAGATTCAATTAAGGAAACAAGGATAGTGCAAATGGCCTTTGGGGAATAGCCTTTTTCTTTTAAAAGAAAATTTTCTTGAAAAATGCTTCTTTATAAACGATTTTCAAATAGTTTTCAGAAGGTCTTTAAAAACTTTTGCCCAGTCTGGTAACCTTCTGCTCTGATACCAAATGTAACACCCCGCCTCCGCTAGGGTCACTCGCAAAGGAATGCACTAGCTTTAGAGGGGCATTATTGGTAAACATGCACAGAAATATCACAAGACAGAACATATAGAATAGCGGAAGTAAAATCAAACTTTCATAACATGAGTAAATAAGGTCTAAAGCCTTTTACATCAGAGTACATCAAAACCTGTCTTGCAATAGTAAAGAAGCATAAAGACATTTTCATAAATTATTCCCCAAGTAAAAACAGTAAAGTAGCCATAGCCAAGAAAAGTCCAAGCCATCCATGATGACCTTCAAGCAGAAGAAGTCCGAACTAAACAGCATTGTTTCCTCCCTGTAACCTGGAGGGGGGGGGAACGGAAGAAAAGAGGCGAAACAAAACGGGTCAGTCAAAAAGACTGAGTAAGTCCTATCTACTTCCAGTATAAAAACAGGTAAAGGTAACATGACATGCATAAACTGAAAGTAAACATAAGGATAACTACAAGATAGATAAACCAGGGTAGCCGGTTGAACTACTGTGGCAAAGTAAACTAAGGTATCATGATAAACTACGGTGTCATGATAAGTCAAGGTATCACATTGTCAGATTTCTACCGAGTACATTATCCCAAGGTATCCACCCCGTCTAACATCCCACGGTATCTATTATGTATATTCTTCTTAGTCCTAACATGTATATTTGCTCTGCACCTCTCGTACTAGTACCCCTACCCGCGTCATGTGTTAACCATGAATGTCCCTTGCTCAAAGTCGTGTGATGGTCCATGTCAACCTAGTATATCGCATATATAGGTTACTCAAATCATATGTTTCTTTCCATGTATATAAGTTCAGTCCTTTGTCGTACCTCGTACGGGCTTCCTCATGTCGTATTATCCTTGAATTCGTTTGGACTGTCACCCTTGTTCTAGCTAGGCTCTTCCATATGAATCATCGTTTGAACTACTAGGACTTACGCCACCTAGCACCACTAGGGATTACGCTTACCTATTGCACGCTTTCGTATTTCGGTTTGGGTTAAACCACCTAGGCCACTAGGGATTACGCTAACCCTCAACCGCGCCCTTTTTCCCATGCATTCATCGTGAATCGTTTTTCTATAACTGTATGCACATGTATCACATCGTGCCATCCGAGTCCTGTCACAGGGCAAACCAAGAAATACAGGACTCGGTCGGGAGCTTTAGATTTATCTGCCGATGCAGATACTAAGGTCTGCTTTTCTACACGTGGCTATGGTCCCACGAGACCCCTCCCTCAACTAGTGAAAGGCAACACAAGAGAAAATCTTGCATGAGAACTACACTCCGGCCAGCCCACATCCTACGGCCTACCTCACCCATAATTAGATAGCAATTATGGTCTGTTGGGTGTTCCCTGCCTTTCTGTACGTACACGCTTGACTCAAGATGGTAGATGATCGACGAACTTGCTATCTCGGGCACCTTATGTATTCGTCGACTCACTGCTATCCACCCCAGTCTTTAGGTCGCTCGCATAGCAACCAAGGCATATTCTTGGTTCTTCTACCGCAGACCTCAACCTCTCGTGAGCCTAGTATAATGACCTGGCAGCTCATAGAGGGATCCCAAGAATATCCTCACGTTCCCCGAAGCCGCTGCTTCGTTACCCAGTTCGTTGGAGCCTTTATCTAAATCAGATAGCCTGCTCCTACACGCATACTTAAACGTTGACCTAACGTATCGGGTTACTAATCTATCTAAGAAATGGTCCAAATTTCCTTGACTAAGAATTATTACTTAGTTTCCCTTAACTAAGGTTTACCACTTAGCCTTATTTCCATAATCCTTGTTAATTATGGTTATTTACCTAACCCTCCGAATTAGGGTTTATCTAATGGGTTAAGTGTCACTTAAGTTCATAACTTAGCCCGTCTACAAACCATGTCAAAATTGGCTAAGTATACAAGTCCAAGACCTAACCCTACAAACCATGTGTCAAGTTGGTTAAGTATATCAAGGAATCCATGACTTAACCTTGTCTAATTATCATTTTAGATTGGTTAATTATATAATTTAACTTGACCTTGTCATCAAATCGGTCAAGCGTATTCAAGTGATTCGTGACTTAGCCTTATCATGTTTTCACGTTAGATTGGTTAAGTATATATTAACTTAACCTCATCAAATTAACGAGTTAGATTGGTTAAGTATAGGTCACTTAACCTCATCAAATCATCGTGTTAAATTAGTTAAGTGTTTAACTTAACCCCATTAAATTACCAAGTTGGATTAATTAAGTCTAGGCTAACTTAACCCCATCCGATTACCATGTTTAGATTAGTTAAGCCTAATCTTAACCCCATCCATTAACTGTATTATACGGTTAAGTGTCATTAAGAAAATTTACTTAACCTTATCACGTTATCGTGTTGGATTGATTAAGTGTTGGTTAACTTAATCCCGTCCACTAGTCGTATAAAAATGGTCAAGTGTCATTAGGCAAATCAAGTTACTTAACCTACCCAAGCTTATCATGTTTTGTTAAGTATCATTAGCCTAATCAAATTACTTAACCCATTTGTCCATATCATATTTGGTTAAGCCTCATTAATCAAATTAACTTAACCCTATTATGTGGCATTAATTTAATTAATGCACCCTCAACCTCTCACATTAGACCTTGTTGTGGTTACTAGTTAAGCCGGGCGGGTCCGGGTAGATTTACACCACAAGCTAGTCTAACCTCGGGTCTTAAGCGCGACATGACCAACTTCTCACATTGGGTCCTATTGTTTGCAACTACTAGTTAGGCCGGTCGGTTCCGGGTAGTTTTACGTTGCAAACTCAACCCAACCTCGAGTTGGCCATACTTACATTATCTAAGTTCATCATGTTTCAAAAACATGTTACAAGTTTTCAAGCATTTGGGTAGACCTAACTTAATAGGTAAATTCCCAAGCTCATGTTTTTATGCATACTTACATGCTAACCTCCATGTTATCTTTCAAGTCATATTTTCAAGTATAAACACATGTCATATTCAAGTTAAGATTTTGCGACATGTTCATGTTTATCTAACTACCCAAAATCGTGTTTTCCCAACGCAAGCAAAGCGAGTCAACATAGTAAGGATACTATGTCACATATTGGTCTCAAAACATGCATGATGCCAAAAAGGGCTTGGCTTCCACATGCATAACATCATAAAGGGATTGGCCATAAACATGCATAGTGTCATAAGGTAATTTGGCCACAAACATGCATATTAACAAAAAGGGTTTGGCCATAAACATGCACAACTTAAAAGAGGGGATTGGCCACGAGCATGCATAATCTCATAAAGGATTTGGTCACAAACTTGCATGTTAGCATAAGGGGTTTGGGTTCATAAACATGCATAAGCCCCAAAATCTTGTCTTAGCCAATGTTTCACAAGTAAAGTGGTTCCTAAAGGTTCATGCTAGCATTTCATGCATAAAGATCCAAACTTGCAAGATAAACTAGGTTATGCATAGCATGAGAGGCATGATTAAGTCACTCACATGGCCTAAAATCGTAAACATGAACACAAGAGGCAAGGTAAGGTTCATATAGGTTCACATAATCATGTTTAGCCTCATTTTATCCCATGTCATTATCAAAACTACCGTTTCCATCTAAAAGTAGCTAGAACTTACATAGTTAGGCCTAGGGAAAGAAGCATGAATCATCTTGGCTAAGAAAGGTGCCTCCTTTGTTGAAGAATCGTCATGGAACTCGCATAGCAACGTTGATTTTGCCTCTCTTTGGTGTAGCAAGCTTGCATCTTTTGATTTGAACCCGATTTGAATGCATAGGCTTTAGGGATTTGAGATGGAGGCCATGAGAGTAGAAATTTGGCCATAGTTTAGTTACATGAGTGAATAATGAGGGTTTAGGATAGGTTAGGGTCTTATTTATAGATTAGGCAAGTGTTTTAGGCCATAGGATTAAACCTAGATTCAATCCAAGCCATCAAAGCATGTCTTGGGGAAGAAGTCAAGTGTAGGAACCATCTAGGGCCTTTAGATTAAAGATGAACCATGAGAACCATCCAAATGCAAAATCTGCATTTGAGCGAATCGGCCCACGGGTTGACAGCCAAACACCCTGGATTAACCCCTAGTCGACCCAGCGGGCTTGGGTCGACCTCAAAAATGGGCCGGTTCGGTTATTCCCCTCTCCCAATTCGCTGTTTTGAACATTTTTGCATATTTATTTATTTAATTTTCAATTATATATATATATATATCAATATATATATATATTTCTCTGCGCAACCCATTTCACTTAATTAAGTATACTTTAATTTGGGAATTTTTCGTGAAACTTCGCGAGGCCATATCTTGGTCATACGGACTCCGATTCTCGAAACCTCATACTCTATTTCGCGTATTTTTCCGAGACGAACGCAATGGCATAGCCCGTTTTACTTGATTCAGAATTTAAAATTAAATTCTGCCTTGATTCTCGTCTTAACACGTTATCGAAAAATACGGGTTGTTACAACCAACAAGGATAGTAGATCATCGGATACCCGTCATCGGCAGCCAGTGGGATGCAGAAAGCCTAGAGCTAAAATCTATAGACCATTCACCCTTTACTATCAGTGTACGGTGGTTGAGGGAAGACGCTAAATGGATGCTTAGATTGTTTTCTTTAGGGGCAGTCGTTTAGCTCTTGTAGTCTTTACTAGTTGAGGGAGAGGCCAGGGTGGGGCCATAGCCACCGTGAAAACAGACCCTAGGAATATTTGTAGAGACTCTTAAAGATGGGCCTGTACAGGTATGGAAAAGCTCCCGACCGAGTTCTGTGTTTCTTGTATCGCCCTGCCATGGAACTCGATGCACAATAGAAGACGTGCGATTGTGGCATCGAGCTACAATTGAAGATACGTATGGTGGACAATCTAGGTACATGCATGACGGGTCTGGGTGGTGTATCGTGGACTTGAGGGCATTACTCCGGTATGAATCTTGATTCGAACAAAGGTAGCAGTCCGTATGTTTGCGTAACATAGTAATAACAGATATATGCAGAGCGTAATATTGTTATCCGTACGTCACTACGGCGTACGATGAGGGACTGCGTATATTTCGATGGTATTACGGTGGAGACCGTGCGAGTGGAGTGCCATGGGGTGTACCTTAATATTGGGGGTAGCTACATATATATTGTATTAGGTTAATCCACTCGGAAGTAAATGGGTGTGACGTGTGTGTAAGCCTTGAGTGCTGTTAACCCAAGTAACCTAATCAATAAGAAAATATGATTGAACAGTATATGTAGTATTAACCAAAGTATATAATTTAAATCATGTCACCAGAATTTGTGTTATGAGCCCTCCTCATAACATACTCGCAGGTTAGATTTGTGGCAGAGACATGATAGCTTTGGATACTGGTTAGGCAGTATTATTAATACGGTAAGGCTATACTTTGAGTATATTATATTTTATCCATTCCACTGTGAGATGTTTTCTTAGCTCTGACATATTTTATGTCTCAGTCTTTTCTGCAGGATACCAGAGCAAACCAACTTGAGTTTCAATAGATTGAAATTTTGAAGAAAAAAAAACCGATCTGTTGGAATTCAGATTGTTACATCCGCCAAAGAAACAGGTATTGGCATAAGTCAAGGGGTTGTGCTTGATGAATAGAAAGACAAGAAGAGCTCTCCCTCTATTATTGAAAAAGAAGTACCCGAAAAGTCGACCTTTGGGCACACTCCCCTGCCTAAGCCTTTAGTCTATGACAGTGGATCAACTAGCACTGATGACCCTTTTAAGAGTTTAAGCGGTCTACCACTGCCATTAGAGTAGTTTGATTTTAGAGATTATGATCCTCATAACTTCTTTCCCGTATCTGAAGGGTAAAATATCTCTCCCGATGTTGAGAAGATTATGCCGCCAAGCAATATGCCGGCATTGAGTCCGTCGGGGGGTCTCTAAGACACACACAACAATTATCCACAATATGATACCTTATTTCTGACGTAGGCTTAATCTATTTTATAGGTACAATGTCATGGAAATATGATTATCATAAGCGACTCGTCCCTAGCCTGTCAAAGAGTGAGATTCCTTCGAAAGACTCTTTTGATTATGAGTGGGAGTGTAAAGAGGATCGCGAGAGGGAGGAAGGGTAATAATGTCATTATGAATACAAATACCATTTTGGCTCCCAGTCTTTGATCCTTCGAGACGCCGATAGGCCCAAGAGTCATAAGGATAGCCCTGGAAGCGAGCAGTCAGTTTTTCAAGTCCCCAATCCCTCAAATGGGTTCCTCAAGAGACCTTCATTCAGAGAAGGTTTCCAAGTCCAAAAATAAAGTAAAGGACAAACTAGTAGTGGTTTCAAGCAAATACAAGTCCAAAACTATTGAAGTCATAGAACTTGAAGGGCAAGAGACCTATACTCAACAACGGAAGAAAGAATTCTAGGCTCAATTCCCATAATACTACTTTTGTAAAATGCACTTTCTGCCTTCTCTTCACCCCATTCCCTAGGATATCGAACAACGACTCAAAGTCGAGGTAGAAGATGTATGCTTGAAGTATCACGAAACAACCAAGTATTCAAGAAATTATTTAAAATCATCATATCCTTGGAGCTTGACATTGCCAACATGAAACTGGAATGGGTATGTGATAATAACTCCTTGGCTCACATAGATAAAGACCTAGTAGAGAGCCAAACTATGTTGAAGGTCATTTAGCAAGTTTCTGAAACTCATAAAAAATAATATGAAGATTTACTACGTAGATGCAACAAGTCTAAGAACTAAATCCATTGAGGATGGTCTGAAGGCTGTAACTCAAGAAAATAAAATTTGAGGCTCAGTGCCACTAGTCTAAAAGCAGAGAAGAGGAAAGTTTAGAGGGAAAACCAGGAGCTAAGGGCCCAGTTGGCTGAGGTCGAATTAAGGATGAACAAAGAAGAGGATCTAACCCAAACAGCTGTTAAATCGGCTTCCAAATTGAAGATCTCATATGTAATTAGTTTGAAGGAGCTTAAGGATTAGATGGAAGGGTGAAAAGGTGGAGGAGGAATTCAACCCCATGATATTGGGCTTTTATTCTCGAGTCCTCATATATTGAGACTTATCCTAGGTTGAGGTCTATGCCCTGACCTTTGTCGATGCCTGGAGAAAATTCCTAAAGGGAGAAAGTGAGCCTCTAAGATGGACTTATTGATAAAGAGGAACTTATAAGGCGATTTCTGAGAGACAACAAGCTTGTGATTTTGGAGAAAGAAAAGAGGTTGCTAAAAGAGTCAGAGAAAGTTGAGCATCTTCGACCTAAGGCAAGACAATTATAGAAGGAATTTCTAGGGTAGTGAAGGATGATATGAAATTAACCCAGTTAATTAGTAAGGAGGTACACGCCTAGACTTTATCTTTTTTTCCAATTGTTAGGTCTTTTTCTATTGGTCAAGTTCTGAAACTATTGAAGAATACAATATTGACTTCCCAACTTCAAATACTTTTGAACCACTATCTCCTATTACTGAGGTCTTTGACACTCCTAGCTTACTACCAGTGACTCTGGTAGAGGTACATCTCCATCTTTCCTGTAGTTTGAGAAAGTTCTTATCGCACGTCGACAAACTATGGAGACGGCAATTAAGATGCCCATAGTTCCAAAGGGACTAAATGGTATCGCTCTTCCTGCTACAGGTATCCAAAAAGTTAAGATGCCTCTTGAGACTTAATCCAAAGCTTCTAATGAGCCTCAGGTAACCCTTGGTGGTGATCTTGAGAAAGAAGAATGGATGATTGACACTTTAAAAAGCTTGGATATTAAGGGGGTCACATCCTGAGGGTAAGGAAGGTATAGTTTAACGGGATAGTTTGTAAAGACAGGTGTACTGAGTATGGAGGAGTTGTAGGCCTTGCAATACGGGAGGCTTCTTGCTGTTAAAGTAGAGTCAGGGGTTATCATGCCATATCCCATATAAGTGATCTCTCCTTCCATAGTTAGTATCCAAAATTCAGAAAAATCCAAATTGGATGTAGCTGCTTAGGAAGTGAAGTCATATTGTGGCAAAGAACTAAGAACCAAGAAGAAATCTGACAAGGACAAGCCTAGGAAAGACGATGATGAGTATGAAAGCGATAAACCCTCAAAGTGAAAATTTATGAAAAAATCTGACTTGAAAAACTGAAGAAGAAGTAGAAGACCAATGATAAGAGCAAGAGCAATTGACCATTGGGTGCAACAGTAATTTTTTGTCTTGTTGGACGAAGTCAGTGCAAATGTAGCCCTCGCTTTTTGCCTTAACACTTGTGTCGACCTGCATGTGAGTGAATAAAATGTTCCTTTTTCCTTGTAAATCACTAAGTATTTTATATTTCCATTTAGTGTACTTGGGAGTTTATTAAGCTACAGCTAACCCTTAAGCAGTCTCGTCTTGAGTAAGCATTGGCTCATAGACAATGTAGTGTATATGCCCCTAATTAACCTCAAGTCACACACCACGCTAGGGGCATACTTGAACTTAATTTATAGGTTAACTATATCTAGTTTATACTTATGCCCTCAGTCTTTGTAGGTCTAAATTAGAATTATCGGACATTCAAGTGCTTGGATTTACGCTCTTGTCTCTAATCAAAATTCAGTTATATGTTAAGCAACCTTAAATCTTGGAGCGTTGTTCACGCTTACCTAATGTTTTATACTCTTTTCCCGTCATTACGAGTTAGAGTTGATTTTGCGAATAGTCGTGTCACATTTCTTTGGCGTCGTTCCTTCACCCTAGTCTTTAGGTGAGGATTGCCACACGAGAGACTAAATCAACTCGAGTTCAGTTAACAACCACCCGAAAAATCGTGGGATTGAGTACACTCCTCTAATCATGAGTAGGTGAATGTCGTTAGGTGAATAGTCACGCCTTTCGTTTGAGTGTTGGCGCAAGCGGGTCGAATCGCAACATTTAGCCATGTAAATAAGAATTGTGATAGAGTATAAAATGACTTCAAGGGCATTTATTTATGATGTACACACAATTAGCAAGTCATGCCATATTCATTGTTCGAAAGAAAAGTGCTATTTAAAAAACAACTGGAAATAAAAGCTTAAGTAAAAGAACATCATAGATGCTCGACATTCCATTCTCTTGGAAGTCAATTGCCATCAACCGTCGTTAACCTTAAAGATCTGTTTTGAAGTTTTTAATGAAAGATGTAAGGTCCTTCTAAACTTGAACCCATGTGGATGGGTCCAGAGAGAACATGCTACAAGATGAGATCGCTAAGCTCGAAGGCTCTCGGCCAGACCGTTGTGTTGCAATGTTGAGCGATCTGATGCCTACGTACAGCAGCCCGCAAGTTGGCGGTAACATCCTTGATTTTAGTAAGACATTATTCAACAATTTAATTATGTGATTAAATTAGAATAATGTAGTGGATGAGGTAATGAGATTTTTGTTCAATAAATTAACAAGAAGGTTACCCTTTATAACCAAACAAAATGAGCATAGGAAAGCGAGACCTAAGGAGGGAAAAATTGTCTTTCAGTCCATGTGTGTGTGTGTGTGTGTGTGTGTGTGTATATATGATAATGTTCTCCAACATTTCTGTCATGATCCTCATTATAAAACCTAAACGAAAGCTAAAAGAAAACTAATGAAAGGTCGGCCATTACAAGCTAGGGAAAGAAGAAGAAGACAATGCTAGGAAAACTTAGAGCTTGGAATATTTCATCAACAAATCTCATCGTCTCTATCCAACCAAGGAAAATAGTATACTTACTCCTATGGTTTCAATTATCTTGGTATAAGAAAGTGTGTTGATTATTTATGCTCAATTTCATGTGTTTTTTATGTTACATAATGTTATGAGTTACCCTGTTTAGCTTGTGATAATTGTTGGTTTCATATGATTTTTGCTATGCATGAAGATGAATATGTTATAGGGTAAAACCCTTATAGATCTCCAAATAATATAAATTTTCTGAATGTTGTGTGTTGAATGATTGTGGAGATGGGTTTTGGATTTGATGAATTGTTTTGATGGTATGAATTTGTTATGAATTTTCTAAGGGTGCATGCTTTAGGAAAGATTATACGTTAATTCTTGTATTAGATTATAGGATGTTATGTCCGAGAATTTTTTATTTTATGTAGTACGAAGTACTGGAAATTGTGTATACTTTATTCTGAATATTTTTTATAAACCAGTAAAATTTCAACAAATATAGTGGAGTTGGCATAAAGTATTGCTATAAAAGGGAATAAGTCGACTATTTATGTATTTTCTATCAGTGCCATTCCCAAATCTGGAAGCACCTCCAATAACAATCAGAACCACCCTTTAGTAGACTTAGATGGTTGAAATATCAAGCTCAGCGCTTCCTCCTCTTACCTTCGGATATAGGAATTGGTCCTGATACTTAAAAATATTTTAGTTTTAAAAGACAATCTCTCCGTATAAGGCTTTCTCCTTGACCCTTTCGGATAGGCCGAAGGGGTGTTCTCTATAAAAGAAGTATCTTAGAAAAAAAAGATTTTAAATAGTGACTCCAAAAGGAATAAGGGATCTAGGTATTTCATTTAAACCTGAAAGGGGCTCCTACCGAAGCCTATGCTTACGAACGCTTTGAACCCTTGAATTTTTTCCTAGCTGACATGCTTTGCAAAACTTTTTTCCATAAATCATTTCCTTAGGCACTGGAGGGGCTGTTAAGGAACTTTTTCCAAGCCAAATGTTTTTAGGCTCCACCGACTTGGCTGTCGGCGTTGGCAATGATGACAAGGAAACTTTTGTCTAAATGTTCTCTAAATGAATGAAAGGAGGTTCCACCTCTACTGCTTAACATTATTACGGGGTGACAAGCATAAATTCTTTTAAGAAGCGAAGTTGGAAAGGTTGCCCTTTTGGAATAACTTGAACAAAGAATTTGATACGATTGCGAAGTAGGTTGGAGACGATGTAGATGCCATGTCCATTGTGACGTATCGTGGACTTTTCTTATAATACCTTGAAGTGTTATGTGTTTGGTTGTTGCCATTATTGGACATTACATATGTATGAGGGAACAATATGAGGATCCCAAGTGTGGGAATAGAAATTCACCAATGATAATATAATTAATAATGTTATATGGATCTGTTGCTTCACCTAGTATTAAGGAGTTAGGAAAGAGACTTCGTTTTTGTGTAAGTGGGAAGGAACTTTGTGAAGCACTAAAGGGAACCGAAGGTGATGTTTGTTCCACGTTGGTGGAATAAGATACCACGAAGCACATGATGGGAATCCGTAATAGAATGCGGCATTGGCTCTATTCCTACCAAAGAAGTTCTTTGCAACATCAAAAAGAGGAAGAAACACCTAGGGAGGGATCCATTATGTGTCGCATGATGAATATTGTGACTGTTGTTGTGAGATAATTGAACCAACCATTGGAAGTTCAAGGTTATCATGGTTTGTAATATGACACTAGTTAGAGGAAAACTTATTCTGCTATGCGATGTGGTCTCGTTAGATATCAAGGTGTCGGGTGCACAAGTAATTATTCATTCCAGTCTTTTTGACTAATTCATAGTTTATGTTTTCCCCTTAAACTCTCGAGTACTCAATTGAGTGAACGGAGGATCAGGTTCTTCCAGGTATTGTCTATGAATAAGCTTCCGAAGGGAAGTAGAAGACGATAACTATTTAGGTGTTTCGCTACGTTATGTTTTGTTCCGTCTTATGTATGATTAGTGGATGTATTAGCTTGTTTTATGAATGCCATTATGTATACTCTGATCTCCCGAGTGGACATCTTTATACGTTACTCTTGCATTTTAACCATAACAAGTTATACTTTCTTCAGACGGGTTATAAGTGAAAGGTTGTATGAACGAACTATTATTATCAATGAATGTTTTGTGAAATTTTTTATACTCTCGCGTTATCTGTTGTTGTGGTTGAGTAACACCCGATTGTCCATTATCAAAGTTGAAACTAGAGATGAATGCAACATTTTTAGCATTTAGCTTCTGCCTTTAGAGAATGAAGTGTTACAATTTGGTATCAGAGCATAGGTTTATGTAAACATATATAGCCTTTTCTCAACAAAGATTTTCTCACTAAAAACCCATAAATAGAGAAAAATACCATGGGTTAGGATAACGATACTATGACATATTTGCATTTTACTATATACATATGAATATTCCCCATAATATTAGGGTCACGCGATGGTATTTTAGTTAAGTTTGTCTACAGAAAGGAAGTAACATGTAGAAAGAAGGAGTTCAAGTCTTAATATTGGTGGCGGAAGCATAACAACAATTGGTAATTCTCAACCTAATACTAGTAGAGGTCAGTGTCGAAGGGACAATAAGAACCAAAGTGTCACTACTCCACCATTAGATATGAAGAATTTGTTCCAGGCTTTCATTCAGATGTTGCAATCTAGAGTTTTTGTTGGTCCCAGAGGAATTAATCTCATAGCGCAACTTGGAAACAACTACATGAAACTAAGTAGGGATTATGTTAGCTTGGGAGAAAGACCATTCCATGGAATGGAGATGTTGGTGGAGATTTTAGCTTGATGGAATAACAGAAGAGGAGGTTGGCTTCGAGATAGCTGCAGAACAACACTTTACGTTAGTGGAATGGAGTTACGGTAAGGACACTGGAGGAAGAAATAACTTAGGAAGATTTTCGGACAATGCTTAGGGCCGGATTTGTTTCGGAAGCTTCTATGACATTAACGAGGAAAAAGTTTAATGAGTTGTAACAAGGAGATATGTCAGTTGCGGAGTATGCTGCTAAGTTTGATGAGTTGTCTCTGTATGCTTGTGGAACGATGGAACTGTTATCTTGAGAAATGAGAAATTCATTAAGCGTCTTAGGTTTGAAATTGCAAAGACAATTATGCCACGCTTGAGAGACCCTAATGATATTGTTATGGAAATAGATACTCGCAACGAGGAGATTCTTAATAGGGTTGTGAGACCCAGTGGAAGCCAAGACTTTAAGGCAGGAAAGGGAAGTCATTCAAAGGGAAGAAAGGTCTTGAAAGAGCAAAGCTAAAGAAGAACAAAGTGGAAGTGGTATACTCTAAGTGCCATCAGAATGGCCAATACTCTACTAAATTCAAGGACAAGGACACCATATCTAGGATCATTGTCAAAATGCAGAATATTAGATGCTTCAATAATAATCGACTTAGGCATTATAATAACAAGTGTTCAGAAGCAGTAAAGGGAAATCTACTTGTTATGGAGCCTTTGTCTTCTAGACTTACCGCCATTGAGAAAGAAAAAACCATATTGGAAGGTACGCTTTTGTTTTGTATCCTACCTATCAAAATTTTGTTTGACACTAGTGCATCACATTCATTTATATCTAGATGTGTAGTGAATAAGTTATTTTTAAAACCATCATACCTTGTTACATACTTTAAGTAGCTAATCTCATTGAAGGCTATGTGACACTTAGGATGAGGCGGGATAAAATCAAATTTTGGTTTCTAGGTTATGTTTTTTTTTTTTGCAGTTTGTATGTATTTGATTTTGTTGGTTTCAGAATTATTTTTGGAATGGATTGGTTGAGTCGTTATGATGCAATAATAGTTTGTTGAAGAAGAGAGTTATCGTTGACACATCCCGAAAGCAACAATAGTATTGTGTTGTTTGTAAAGAGTGGTTTAGTAGACATCTTCATTGTTAAGTATTTTGGAGTTGGAGGAAGAGATAAATAGCGTTCCCATCGTAAAGGATTTTTCTGATGTCTTGGAACCAGTGATAGGCCTGCCATCGAAGAGAGCCATTGAGTTCTGTATTGGATTGATGCCGGGAGAGGAACAGTGAGTCGACTACCTAGTCGAATGACCCCTTCAGAGATGAGAGAGCTAAAGGTACAACTTGATGTAGAAGGTAGAAGTTTATTCATCCAAGTAGGTCGACTTGGGGAGCTGTTGTTGTATTTGTGAGGAAGCCTAATGGAATGTTGAAAATGTGTATTGACTATTGGAAGCTCAATGAAAGGATGATAAAGAATAAGTACCCTTTGCCTCGTATGGATGATTTATTCGATTAACTCAGTAGAGCAAAGGTGTTTTCTCAGTTGGATTTGGCTACTAGTTTTCACCAATTGAGGATAGCGGAAGAGAGATTTCCATTGACAACCATTCGTATGAGATATGAATCATACGAATTGATGGTTATGTTGTTTGGTTTGACGAGGGCACGTGCTTTCTTTATAAACCTAATGGATCGAGTGTTTTGGAAGCACTTAGATAAATTCTCATTGGTTTTTATTGATGAAGTTTAGGTATATTCGAAAGATGCAAAGGATCATGAGAGCCACCTTCAGATTGTCCTTGAGACTTTGCGGAAGCATTTCCTAAAGGCTAAGTTTTCTAAGTGTCGATCTTCAGAGGAGAAAGAAAAGTTCCTTGGTCACATGGTTTCGGCTAAAGGACTATCGGTAGATCTTGTGACAGTAAATGTTGTCATTAGCTAGAAGAAGCCTGAAAGTGGTACGAAAGTCCGTATTTTTCCTGGATTGGTTGGATAATATCGAAGGTTAAATAAAGATTTCTCAAGGACTACGATGCCACTTACTAATTTTACCCGAAAGGATTTAAAGTTTATTTGGTCAGATAAGTGTGAAGGAGCCTCTCGGAATTTGAAGCAGTTGTTTACTAATGCTCCAATGTAAGTAGTGCCTGATGAAAACCAAGACTTAGTTGTTTATACCGATGCTTGCAGAACAAGATTAGGAGTTATTCTTATGCAAAAAGGAAGGGTTGTTGCATATGCTTCCAGACAACTAGGGATGCATGAAGTGTGATGCCCAACTCATGATCTTAAGTTTGTTGCTAAAATTTCAGACTTAAAAATATAGAGGCATTATTTATTAGGTGAAAGGTTTGATTTTTTCACGGATCATAAGTCTCTTAGATGCTTGTTTTATTAGAAGGAATTGCATATGCAATTGCAGAGATGGTTGGAGTTTTTGGCTACTTTTGATTTCAGCATTGAGTGTACTCCATGAAAAGGAAATAAGGTTATTGATGCCCTTAATATAAAATATCAAGGAATGGTGTTGGCCATGTTGAGCAAATGAAAGGACTTAGAAGCTTTGGTTGCATGTAATGTAAGGAACCGGTCGACGGCATGTTTTAGTGGAAGCACACTTATGGTGTCATATTGGAAGGTTCAACCAGTTTTGATTGAGAAGATTGCTTCTAGGTAGTAATAAGATCCTTTTTTAGTCGAAAAGATCATGAAGCTCAGAGTTGCAGTGAAGGTGATAACCCGGAAGGGTATACCTTTGATCAAAATGGTTGGTTAAGGAAGAAAGAAAAACTACATGTTTCAAATGTCAGTGATTTGAGGAAAGAAGTGCTTGGGAAATGTCATTGTTCCAAATTTACAATACACCCTGGTGGTACCAACATTTACCAAGACATGAAAACAAGTTTTTATTGGGAAGACTTGAATAAGGATGTAGGCTTGCAGGTGAAGCAATGTCGGGATTGCCAGCAAGTGAAAGTCAAACATTAGAAGCTTAGTGGTTTACTTAAACCATTGTGATATTCCAATTTGGAAGTGACATTCGATATCCACGCAGTTTGTAGACGGGTTACCGAGAACAAGAAAAGGGAACAAAAGCATATGGGTTGTCGTGGATAGACTAATTAAGAGTGCCTATGTTATCCACATAATGTCTAATAGAATGGCACCGATTATGGCTGAGTTACTCATAAGGAATATAATGAGATTTCATGGAATACCTAGTAGTGTCGTGAGCGATAAGGATCCACTACTAGCTAGTGAATTTTGGAAGAGTATGCAGAAGGCAATGGGAATGAAGCTAAAGATGAGTACTGCGTATCATCCACAGACTGATGGTCAGACTGAAAGGGTAAATAAGATATTGGAATACCTGTTAAGAGCTTGAGTAGTTGATTTTAGAGGTTCAAGGGAGGACCATATACACTTAGTAGAATTTTCCTATAACAATAGTTTCTAGAATGGTATATGAATGATACCTTTTGAAGCTCTATATAGGAGATTGCGTAAATCGCCATCATGTTGGTTGGAGACAGGAGATAGGTTAGTTCTTAGTCCCGAATTAGTAAGAGAAGCCACATATAAGATTGAGATCTTCTAAAAGCGGATTAAGGAAGCTCAATTCAGGCAGAAGAGTTACACGAGTATGAGGCGCAATGATTTGGAATTTTCAACTGTAACATCCCATATTTTTACGGTATAATAATTTATTTATTTAATTATTTAAATAATGATTTAGAGGTTTAAATGGTTGTTTAATTAAATAATATGGAATATTTAATTAATATAAATAATAGAATAATATATTTAATTTCTGAAATAGTCGAAAATACCTGAATTCACGATATTGTGTGAATTGAATAGTATATGGGATTTAATTCAGTTTATAGTCGAATTATAATAACGAATTTATTATTTGAACGAAGTTTGAACGTATAATTTATATTACAATTATAATCGAGCTCAAAATGGCGCGGCAGTCTGTAATTTGGCGATTTGAACTTTAAACGAATATACAGAATCCGTTTTAAGCCGGATTTCGGTGAAACAAGAAACGTTCAAATCTGTTGAACGATATTTTTCTAATGGAAGAGAAAAATCAAGATTTCCGTTGTGTAGATATTGAGTTATGTCCAAATAAAATTTTCGAAAATTAGCTATGGAATTCCTTTATAATTTTATAACGATTTATATATATTATAAATGGACTTTTCAATATTTGAATATCGATTCAACCGGGATTTGAATATCGAGTTATAAATCCAATTGGAGTTGTATGATATTCTAGTATGAATATGTACGATAATATAAATTTATTTATATTTAATTTTATTATTTTTAAATATATTAATATTTAAATGGGTTTATTTAAAGCTTTAAAAATAGCCATTTTTGCAAACGATCTCTGTTTCGACAAAACTAATTTTGTTGGATCCGGAATATTAAAATATTGCTTGATTTCAATTTTCATGATTTTCTTGAAGTCTGTATGCTGCCGTATGGGATTTTAATGGAAAAAACAGGCAATAATTTGTCTTTAAAAATATGTTGTGTGAGCAAACAGAGTCGGAATTCGACGAAACAAGTTTCGTTGGGTCCGTAATGTCGAACTGAAGGTGTATGTCCATTTTCATAATTTTTGAATATCATGTGTGATCATACGGATTTTTAGATGACAAATACAAATAGCGAAATGATATAAATTAATAAAATAATATGTGAAGCTTACTCTATACCCACTCTTATAGATACACTGCAAAAAACTAATTCTATTTTTCCCGTAGTCAAACTTTGCTCAGCCACCATCCGATTGTTTTTCGGTGAGCCAAATTAATCTTCAAAAATTTAAAACAAAGCAGACAAACTTTTGTGAATCACTATATGTAGATATATGTGTTCCTGGGCTCATTCTCTTCAACTGTGTATAACTATTCATGGGTTCAAAGCTGGTAATATTCGCTCGTTTTAACACAACGTGTACTAGGGTTCAATATCGAGGGAGATTTAGGCTTTGATTCGTGAATAGGGTAGTGTTTTCGAGTTAGTGGTAAGGAGGCCTGTGTTTGGTGAAATTTTGGGTAAATTTCTGGAAAAAAATGTCGATCTCTTCCAGTATGAATCGCGAGTGCTGCTGCAGACGTATCATCGAAGGGAGCATCGAGTTATGCATTTTTGGCATGACGTGATGGAGAGGGCGAAGAGAAATGTTGTGGTGGTCTCCGACTTTGATTTAATGGAGAAACGAGTGGGAAATGTAAGGGTGAAGTCACGAAAATGAGGAGCTGAAGGTTCAAGGATGTCGCGTTCTATTCCTGGAGGAAGAATGTTACTGTAGGCGCGGGTCTGGTTTGTTAAAATGGGCCATGGCATTTAAAATAGGGTAAGGCCCGGTCCTTCAATATATATGTTTAAATTAAAAACGAAAATAGTATGTTAACTTTAGAATTTCAATTTTCATTCATACATTATCGGAATTGCGCAAACTTGGATCCGTTGGGATCAGATAGACGACGGCTACACAATGGAACTGACTAGGAGTGAATTGGTGCTCATTACAATTTATAGCGAAATAAATTGTCTGATCTGAATCAATGACGATTATCGTTCTTTAACGATGATCGTCCAATGTGAGTAAATCCCACTTAACTCTACTCAATTTATATTTTCATAACGTATTTTTAGAACTAATAAATATTGTTGATTGTTGTGTGTTGATTGGTTGGTTGAACTGCTAATTGATTAGTTAAAAATATCGATATAGTTATATATATATTGTTAATCAAATATTGATTTTGTTTATCAGAATATTTCATATTGAAATGAAGTGGATGTCAATTATATTGTTTAACATCTGTGAATGTAGGGAAACAGGTTAGAGGGATCCAACTGGATTCCTCAATATTTATAATACTATTTTGTTTCATATATTGTGATATATGATGGGTATATAATCTGTTACTGATTATGTGTGTTTGGATGATGATTGGTCCTTTTGATTTGGTATTTTAATACGATAAGTGTTACTGGAATGTAGAAAGGAAATTTTCAAAGTGTATATTGAAAATAAAATATTTATAAAATCATAGCATTTTATAAAAGAAATATTTATAAAATCAAAAGATTGTGTAAAAGGAATATTTATTTAGTAAATAAATAGAATTATAAAAGGAGTATTTATTTAGAAGATAAATAGAATTATAAAAGGGAAAATTTGTAAAATAAATAGAATAGAAAGAGAAATATTTGAGAAATAAATAGGAATTATAAAGGGAATTATTTGGAAAATTATTATTAAATAGAAATCTGTTTTAACAGATAAATGGAAAGGATTAATTCGAAGTAGAATTAAATGGAATCTGTTTTAACAGATAAATGAAAAGATTTATTTATAAATAATGTTTTATAAATTAAGTAAATTATTTATCATTGGATAAATTGAATATATAAGTCTGAATTTATATATAGAAGTAAAAATTAGCTTTAACACCGATATTTGAGATTGAAATTGAATGTAGCAATTATAATGTGGTTATAAATGAGATTTAAGTTTTAGAAATAAAAAGGAGATTTCGTATGAATAATTCTATGAATATAAGTATAAATAGAATTTTGGAATTGGGATATTATTTTAAAATACGAAATCAAACTGAATTGATATATAAAAGAAATATTTTTCACATTCGATGTGAATAATGGATTATAATAGTTATTTTGTAAATTAAAACATTTATAAAGAAGAATTTGTGATTTGAAATAGAAGTTCAAATGGGAATTTTGATAAGATAGTAAATAGGGTTAAAATAAAATTAGTTATTCGAATTAGAGCTAATATAATATTAGTTATTCGAATTAGAGTTAATCAAATATTAGTTATTCGAATTAGAGTTAATCGAATATTAGTTAATCGATTAGAGTGAATCAAATTAGAGTGAATCAAATAAGAGTTAATCAATTAGAGTTAATCAAACAGAGTTAATCAAATTCGAGTTAATCGAATAGAGTTAATCGAATATAAGTTATTCGAAGAGAGATTATTGAATATAAGTTATTCGAAAAGAGATTATCGAATATAAGTTACTCGAAGAGAGATTATCGAATATTGTCTATTCGAAGGAGAGATAATCGAATATAGTTTATTCGAAAAAGAGTTATCGAATAGAGATTATTCGACAGCAAATTATACATTTAGATTCGACTATATCGAATGTAGGAAAGTATTATTTACTTTCCGGGTTTTAATTAAAGATTTGTTTATTTAATAAAACATTTATTTATTTATTTAAATTAAGAAATAAAAGTTATATTTAAGTTATTATACTTCAGAAGCATGGGATTATAACACTATTATTATAATCAAATGAATTCTATAAAGGAAGTGGATTCGTAAATAGAATCCGAGAGTTAGTAAGGAAGTCGTTGAAGATTTAAATGGTGAACTTTGTCTATTTCGAGGTTAGAAAGGTTGTTCAGTTAAGGTATGAGAGGTAGTTATACCCCAACTTGATTAACTTCAATTTTAACTAAGGAATGGTTAAAGTTCGATAGTGAAGGTTGGTTAAGTAAATTTAGTTAATGAGTGTGATGGTTTGAGTTGGTATAGCGATGTTTTATTTAAACATCTATTTAAATCCAATGAATGGGTTTTGGAAATGTTATCCAAATAAGAATCAAAAATGTTTTCTAATATTGGAAATAAGAAACGGGAGTAAATATGGAAATGTTTTCCAATGATTAACAACGTATATTTCTAAATTTAGAAAATAAGAACTTACGAATATATAGAAAAAGAAAATGGGTAAATGGATAAATTAATGATAATTTAATATAAAGAGATAAATGTTGATTGATGATCGATCGATCAAATTTCTATCTGGAAATAAGATCGTTGGTTGTACACATATTTTTCTTTGATAGTTAAATCACCGACTATCGAATTTTTGACCATTTTCCATTGTCAATACGGAGAGACCGGGATCAGATTTATTATCTAAAAACCACTCCATATGGGCATTAGCATTGCGAATCAAATATGATGGAGATAATTGAAGATGGAGTTGTGCAAGGGCTGTTCTGGCAATCCTAGGTAGAAATTGCCTAAGATGGATTTACAGAATAGTGCCTTCGGTTTGTCCAGACCCTGGACAACGTGTATGGACGAATATCTGGCCGAGTATATCTAATGGATCACGTAAGTTGATCGCTTCAAATGTATCCACGTTCGGTGGCGGAGGAATTCGTTTCTCTTAGCTTTATACCCGTGATATTTTTGGGAAAATCAATTTGTGATTTGGCGGGTATGATGATGTGGCATTCAAAGTAAATTGGAGCTATGATCTATCAAAAGATACGTATGACCTCAAGCCTCATGAACTGGGAAATGACAAAAATCGGGCATGCAGCATGGCTAAGTGGGTCACCTCCATTAGGGTGTATTGTCACCATCTGGAGAATATTCATATTTGTTACTTATTTTCGCTTCTATATCTCCCAGGAACGGTTATGTTGCTAACAACCGTAGGTGACAATATATTCAATACACTCAAGAGAAATGAGTGGTCGGTCATGTATGGGCCGGGTTGCAAGATGTTCTTGTTGAACCCAGTGTATTCCTCTCTAGAGATACATTATCAACAGGAGATTCCATACCTTATCATAGTCGGAATCCAATCTCCAATAAGCGCCTGCGGTTTTGATTGTATACTATATATGTATAGAGCGTGAGATGCAAGTGTTCTACTAGATTGTTAATTACTTGGGATTAGACATTATTATAATATCAAAAGGTATTGATTTTGAAAATGTTTTGGGTTATCGTAAGATAAAAACCATCCGTGTTTATGTGTGGATTGGTCTTACGATTATCATTTCTTTTGAAAAAAATGATTTTTAAAAGTTAAACCAAGTGGTTGGAGTTTACTCACACCAGTCCCATGACTGACCCAGAGTTTATTTGTTTTTGTTTTCCTTAAACTCTTGGGTGCCCGAATTTGTATGGGCAGTCAAGTAGTTGGGATTTACAGATACACTAGATGGAGCTTGGAGCAGGAGGCTTCAGCAGCATTTTATAGCCACTGTTTATTTCCGCTGTGATGTATGTGTTGTACTCTAATATACAGATACAGATTTGTGTTCCAATTTTATTTTGTATACTATATTTTATTCGTTCTGCTGTGAGATTCATGTTACTCTGATGTTGTTGTGTTCTTCTTCTTCTTCTGTTCTAACAGTTCTACCTTATTTATTCTCATCCTCTAACTTCTTTCTATTAAATATCTGGTATTTCCGATGCTTGGATAGTCGACAATTAGTTTATGTCAATTACCAAGGTCGCAAATTCCTGGGTCGTTACATGAACTGGTGATAAGTTTTTGTAATGTATCCTCGATGAAGGGAGAGTCTCATTTCGGGAAATCCCAAAAGCTTGCGCCAAGGTATGTATGACCTTTTCCTATATTAGGAAGGACTGAAAAGCCTTCCTATAAGGTAGTCTGCTAGATAACATTTTAGGAATCCATAACTTGTTTCACGTGTCGCCCTTACGAATGTATGTGCATAACCCCAATACTACCATGGATCCGAAGGCGTCAAAGGAATTGCTGGATGAACATGATCTAACTATTATGTGAAAACCAGTGGGAATTATGGAAAGCTATGAAATAAAATTAAGGAACAATTCAGTTAAGCTGATGAAGTCCGATGAAAGGGATTGCACTTAGGTAACCGAAAGCAGAAATAGAAAAGCTCACCCAGCATTATTCATGGTATGACTCCTATTGCTTTTTAAATATAATTATTGCTTGATTTCTTGTTGTTATGATTGTTTAGTCATTGTTTAAATTTTAAGGATGAAATTCCTTTAGGGGAGGACGTAACATCCATAATTTTTAGTAAGAAATTATTCAATAATTCAATTATGTGATTAAATTAGAGTAATGTGGTGGAAAAGGTAATGGGTTTTGTATTTAATAAATTAACTAAAAGGTTGGCCTTTGTAACCAAATAAAATGCGCATAAGAAAGGGATACATAAGGAGGGCAGCATTGTCTTTTGACCCATGAATATATATATTTATATATATATATATATGTGTGTGTGTGTGTGTGTGTGTGTAGGTATGTGTGTATGATATTCTCCAACATTTCCTTCATGATTCTCATTATACAACCTAAACAGAAACAAAAAGAAAATAAAGAAGGGTCGGCTATTATGAGCTATGAGAAGAAGAAGAGGATAATGCTAGTAAAACTTAGAGTTTAGAATATTTCATCAACAAATTGCATCATCTCTATCCATCCAAGGTGAATAGTATACTTACTCCAATGGTTTTGGTTATCCTGGTATAATTCGAAAGTGAGTTGATTATTTATGCTTGATTTTGTGTGTTCTTGATGTTACATAATGTTATGAATTACCCACGATTATCTTGTGATAATTGTTGTTTTCATATGATTTTTGTCATACATGAAGATGAACAAGTTATAGGGTGAAACCCTTAGATATCTCCAAATGAAATGAAACTTCTGAATGATATGTGTTATATGTGGAGAAGGGTTTCAGATTTGATGAATTGTTTTGATTGTATGAATTTGTTGTGAATTTCTAAAAATTTCATGCTTAAGGAAAGATTATACATTAATTATACTATTAGCATATATTATGTTATGTCTAAGTATTTTGTATTTTATGTAGTACAAAGTACTGGAAAATTATGTATATGTTATTCTGAACAATTTTTTTAAACCAATAAAATTTCAAAAAATATAGTGTAATATGCGTAACGAAGCACTTTAAAAGGAAGTAAGTCATTTTTTATGTATTTACTGTCAGTGCCATTTCCAGATTTGGGAGCACCTCCTGTAACGATTGGAACCACCTTTCGGTAGCGTTGGATGCTTGAAATATCACAATACAGAATATGAAACGTTTAAGGCTTTATCTTCTGATCTAGGAATTGGTCTTGATACTTATAAATATTTTAGTTTTGAAAGGTTGGTTGTCTACATAAGGCTTTCTCCTTGACCCTTTCAAACAAACCGAAGAGGTGCTTTCTATCAAAGAAATATAAAAAGAAAGAAAGATCTTAAATAGTGACACCGAAAGGAATAGGGGATGTTGCTAATTCTTTCATTGGAACCGGAGTGGGCTTCCTACCGAAGCCTATGCTTCCAAAAGCTTTGAACCCTTGAAGTTGTTTCCCTATGAAGACATGCCTATGCAAAACCATTTTCCATAAACTGTTTCTTAGGTATTGAAGGGGCCGCAAAAGGAACCTTTTTAAACCAAATGTTTTGAAGCTCCACCTCCTTGGCTGTCAGTGTCAGCAATGACGAAAAGAAACCTTTGTTAAATATTTTCTTAACGATATCATTGCGGGATTCGAAGTAGATTAGAGATGATACATGTGTCGTATCCTTGCGACATGTGTCGGTCTTTGCCTATAATATCTTGAAATGTTATATGTTTAGTTGTTTCCATTACTAAACATTGCAAATGTGTGAGGGAACAATGGGAGGGTCCCACGGGTGGGAATTGAAACTCACCAATGAAAGTATAATTAATAATGTTATTTGCATCAGTTACTTCACTATGGAGGAGTTAGGAAAGATCCTTCGGTTTCGTGTTAGTGGGGAGGAACCTTGCGAAGCACTACAGGGAATCGAAAGGATGCTGGTTTCATAAGGTGGAATACGATACCACGAAGAACAAGAAGGGAATCAATAGTAGAATGTGGCATTAGCTCTGTTTCCTAGCAAAGCATTTCTTTGCGACAACACAGAAAGGGTGTAACATTAGGGGAGGGGATCCACTGTGTGTCGCATGATAAATATTTTGACTGTTGTTGTTATATGTTGTTGCGATAATTGAACTAACATTGAAAGTGTAGAGTTAGTATGATTTCGTAATATGATACAATGGAGAGGGAAAAATATTCCTCTCTATGGAGTGGTCTTGTTAGATATCGATGATGCTGGGTACATAAGTTATTATTCATACCAGTCTTTTTGACTGACCCATAGTTTATGTTTTCTGTCTTAAACTATCAGGTACCCAATTGAGTAGACCAAGGGTTAGGGGATTTCACATACCGTTTATGAATAAGCTTCCGAAGGTAAGCAAAAGATAATAGCTATTTATGTGTTTTACTGTGTTATGTTTTGTTCAGTCTGATATATGATTGATGGATGTATAAGCATGTTTTATGAATACCATTATGTATACTCTAAAAACCTAAGTGGGCATCTTCTTATGCCGCTCTAAGTATTTAATTGTAAAAAATTATACTTTCTTAGGATAGGTTATATGCGAGGGGTTATATGAACGAACTATTATTATCTATGGATGTTTTGTGAAAATTTTCATACTATCATGTTATGTGATGTTGATATTGAATAACATCCGATTTTCTATCATTGAAGTTTGAAACTAGGTATGATTGCAGCTTTTGTAGCTTTAGCTTCTGGTCTTAGTGAATGGTGTGTTACATCATCCTCCTCATTTTTTCCTCAATCATGTCAAGCGACTCTAAGAGGAGATCCTTATTAGTCAGAGGAACCTAGTAAATGGTTCAGTGAGTAAGGACTTCGAGCTCGACCGATATGACTGATCCATAGCAATAAGCTAACTTGAATGGAGTATGGCTTGTTGCTGACATATAGGTCATTCGATATGACCAAGGAGTAATGGTGGATCATCAAACCACTAGCCTCTTCTAGCCTTCTCCAATTCCTTCTTTAAGAAGGATTTAATGATTTTGTTCACTACTTTGAATTGTCCATTTGATTGCGGATGAGTAACTGTTGTATATCTCGTTCAGGTGCGATAATATCAGCAATAGATCTGCATTTTGAGTTATCGAATTGGTTTCCATTATCAGTTATGATGGTCCTAAAAAATTCAAATTGACATACATTTCTTTTGATGGCGAAGTTGATCACCCTCTTTGTCGAGATTATGGTCAGTGGCCCAGCATCAACCTAATTATTAAAATAATCCACTATCATTATCATGTATTTCGCTTTGCCTTTTGAAATTTGAAGGCTACCGATGATATCTATTCTCCTTACCGCAAAAGGCTATGAACTGACCATTTAGGCAAGTTGGTGTAACAACCCGCAAAATCTGGGCCAGTTTAAATTTTGTATTTTGGCGATTTTAGCGAATTTTGATTATTTAAAATAGATTATTTTAAATAATATCGACGAGAAAATTTAGTTTTGAATAAAATTAGAACGTATATATTATATACGTCGTCGTTAGAATATAAATATTTATATATAATTATAAATAGAATTGAAAATGGCGCGGTAGTTCGATAATTCGATTTCAAACTTCAATTGAATGTACCGGGTGCAAAACAATCCGGATTTTAGTGAAACCAAAAACATTAAGATCTAATTGATAATATCTTTTCAACGAATCCGACGAATCGAAATTTCGTAGCGAGAATCAAAGATATGTCCAGTTGAAATTTCTGAATAGTCGAAATTCACGAACTGCCGCGGCGCGGCGCGTTCTATTCAGGCCATTATATTATATATATAATATATATATAATATATTTCGTCGATTTCTATTTAAAACGAATTATATAAATAGTTTTAAATTCGTTTCCAAAAGCAATTTCAACTTCCGTTTCAATTCAAATCAAAATTGAATTCTTCTCTACAAATTCGTTTTAAAATTCATTTCTATTCAATTCAAATTTCAATTCAATTTGAATTCATTTCAATTTGCTTTCAATTCAATTTGAATTCGTTTTCAATTCATTTCGAATTGAATTGAATTGAAAACGATTTCGAAATGAATTGAATTGAAAACGATTTCGAAATGAATTGAAAACGATTTCGAAATGAATTGAATTGAAAACGATTTCGAAATGAATTGAATTGAAAACGATTTCGAAATGAATTGAATTGAAAACGATTTCGAAATGAATTGAATTGAAAACGATTTCGAAATGAATTGAATTGAAAACGATTTCGAAATGAATTGAAAATGAATTCAAATTAAATTGAAAGCAAATTGAAATGAATTCAAATTGAATTGAAATTTGAATTGAATAGAAATGAATTTTAAAACGAATTTGTAGAGAAGAATTCAATTTTGATTTGAATTGAAACGGAAGTTGAAATTGCTTTTGGAAACGAATTTAAAACTATTTATATAATTCGTTTTAAATAGAAATCGACGAAATATATTATATATATATTATATATATAATATAATGGCCTGAATAGAACGCGCCGCGCCGCGGCAGTTCGTGAATGTTGGGTAGGCGGAGCACTTCGAATCTTAGCCAACCTTTGGCACTTATCGCAGCGTCATAAATAATCAGCAGTATCACAATCGATGTAGGCCATAAATAGTTGTACAAAAGTGTCTTCTTTGCTAAAGTCTTCCCCCATTATGCTCACCGTACTCGGCTTCGTGCACTTCCCGCAGTACATGTTTGGCATCATCGTAGGATAAACACAGGGATAAGGGGACAAAGAGCCCTTTTCTGTATAGCATGTATCTACAGATGATGTATCTCTGGCTTTAGGCATAGGGCATGCTCTTCATTTTTCAGCTTAGTTTGATTTCCGTACAGTAGGAAGATTTTGATGGGAGTCCTCTAGTATTCCCTTTCAAGTTTGACATTCAAAGCCCAGTCAACTTCAGTCTGATCTATGCGTGGGGTGCTCAATGTATCGACCGGGGCCAAACCTATTTGCTTTGGGTTCTCTAAACTTTCTAGCTTTGCTAATGAGTCGAATTTCTAGTTCTGATCATGAGAAATGTGCGAGATGCATTAATAATCAAAATTGGCTAGTATCTCTTGAACTTGATTAAGGTATAGCAAGTCATGGCCCATTGACATGAAATTTTTCCTGACTTTGCATACAACAATCTAGGTGTAACATCCCGAATTTAACAATTAAATGTAAATATTAATAAACTAAACATTAATCAGAATAATATTCATAATTGGATAATAGGATTAGCACCATTGGGTCCGTTATAATTTTCTTATGAAAATAGATGGTTTGCTAAGATTGGAGTTAAAATGAATTAGTTATGAATTAAAGAACAATTCAGAAAATTAAAATAATTATATATAAGAAAAAACGGTCACTGGGTGACCCATCCCACTTGGATCGACCCCTGTGTTGACCCAAGCCAAGTGGGGTCGACCCCTCTATTGACCCAAGGAGGCAGGGGAGTCAACCTAGGACGCAACTTTTGAATGCTTTGCTTGCACACAAGGCAGCGATGTTTAATTATTATTCCAACAATAATTTTCTGAGTTAGAAAGGTTTTATTTGTTTATTTTGAACTAGGGGCTGGCATGGCACTTTCTTATTGGTCCAATGACATGGATGGACCAGATCTAATCTTGGATTTGGACAGTTGAGCTCATCCAGTAAACCCTACAAACAGACTAGAAGAGCCTCTCTTATTTCTACACATCCATTCTTTCTCTTTTCTCCTTCTTCTTCCCCAGGTTTATCCTCAAAATCAGGAAGGGCAAAATAATTAAATTTTTATAGGGATAAAGAAGTTCTTAAGTTTAAATATTTATTTTTATAAACACTTCGAGAGGCAGAGGTTCTGTTAGAACTAAGAATAAGGCCACGGGGGAAGCTTTGATCATCAGATCTGTGAGTTTTTATGTAATTTTTAGACTAGTTATTTACGTAGGATAGTTTAGACAGTTAAGTAGTTTTAATTTGCAAGTTCTGTGTTTACAGTTATTTACGATATTTATATGTTTAATTTTTTTGTAAGTTACTATAGTTTATTTACTGTCGATGCCTATTTCTTTCCAGTTGTTTATTTTTTATAAGTAGTTCTCCTTCTTCCTTTCCCTTTCTCTATTGTGGTTTTATTTGCAGTCAGGCTATGCCTATTTTATTTGCTTTTATTTATTTTTGAGTCTAGGCCTTGCGAGCAGCTTAGACCATTTCCCTTTTTTTTAGCACTAAGCCTATGCCTAAAGGGAGCCTACGCCATTACTGTTATTTTGCATTAAATTGGATTAATGTTGCAACTGAATTAAAAGGGATAATTGGGCATGTTAAAAGTGATCAAATATTATAATCAGAAGTGGACTGTGAATTGGGGATAAACCGTAATTGTAATTGGAGAATATGCAAACATATAAACTGGAATAGATTGAACTTAACTGAACGTTAAGTAATGTGGGGATAGGTTGTATAAAAAGTTTACACTAATTTGGAATGTTAACACAACCAAGGGATGTAATATGAGGTTACATTGGGTTTATTAATAAACTTAAATTGTGTTAAGTTAAATTGATGATAAAATGACTAAGCTAAGATAAAGGGAGTTTGTTCCAGCTGCTTATGGATGATTAGGGAAGATAAGTGGCTCGTATATTAGGTCCGTTACGACAGAGTGAAGGTAACTGGGGAAGATAAGAGGCCTAATAAAATAATGAAATCCTAGTTTAGGTTCGTTCCGGCAACGCGGGGCTGATTGGGAAAAAAAGCGGCTTACTAAAATAATAAATGGGAACCAAGTCTAGGGGTGACTTGTGTCAATTGAATATTTGGTTGGGGACCCATATTAGTCAGTATCCTTTTTATCATGGAGATCTCACACTATGTAACATCCCATATCTTTTACGGATTTAATAATTAATTAATTTAATTATTTGAATATTGATTTGGTGCTTTAAAAGCCTTGAATTAAATAATCTTGGATACTTAATTAATATAAATAGTGAAATAACAAATTTAAATTCCGAAATAATCGGAATTTAGTTGAATTTGCAATATGTGTGAATTAGGTCATATAAGAGATTTAATTCAGTTTATAATTGAATTATAATAACGAGTTTATTTATTTAACGACGCCTGAATGTATAATTTATAATAAAGTTATAAACGAGCTCGTAATGTCGCGGTAGTTTGTAATTTTACATTTTGAACTTCAACTGATTATATAAGATTTGCTATAAGCCGGATTTGTTTGAAACAAGAAACGTTTGAATCTATTGAAGTACATTTTTCTAATGGAAGTGAAAAATTGGGATTTCGTCTTATAGATTGTAAAACCTCCTTTTGATTCTCAACGTAAATTGATACACATTTAAATTACACATGATCACAGAGTAACTCCAATTGACTTGAGACTAAAAATCTTCCAATAATACTATTATGGATTTTATAAAATTAGTTTCGTTGAAATCAAAGGTCGTTTGAGAATTCACTATTCTTGAGTTCCATATTAAATCAATAAAATATAATTGATTCTTAAGCAGAATTTTATATAACTTCCAAATAAACTAACTTAAATTTTAAACTCGATATTTTCAAAAATGATATTCAATCTTAACTTCAAATTAAATTATTTTTGTTTTTGTATTACAATAATTCGATATACTCGAAATAAAATCGTATTTGATTATTTATCCATAAATTCCATATAAAAATCCATTTATATTACCAACTGAACATTTAAAACAATATGAAATGTTCAAAATTAATTGACTAAAAATCCGAGTCGTTACTTTACTCCCTCCTTAAAAGAATTTCGTCTCCGAAATTACTGAGGTAGGAAAAATGCTACAAACCCGTTAACATTTCAAAAACTCTCTTAGTTGAAACTTAACATTTCATACTTCTACAACTTTAGTTTCGCACAGAACTTTTAGTTTTGAGGCAAACTATTAATGTCTCATTCCTTTTTCAAAATCCATCAAATTGAATCCATTTTGAAAATCATTTGTTTTAGCCTGCAAAAAATTTCAAAAACTTAGAAATTTTTTCTAATACCCTAAATTTTTGGAAAATTTTGGCAGTATCTCCTCTGTACGGAGGAGCTTTTGCAATTTATCAAAAGATATTAAAAGAAAGTACACATGACCCACCAGTCGAAAAACAGTTCATAAAACCTAATTTGGTATGTTTTGCGTAGGCGTACCTTATATAAGCACCAATTTAGCGAGTTTGCTTCATTAGTAAGCAATATCTGCAACCAAAATCAAGTCAGGCAGCTCCATGTACCTGTACTTACTCCATTTAAAATCATCAGTCTCATAACATTAAGTTTTAATAATTTTCATTCATTTTAAGTAGCAAAACACTTAGATTCAACACAGTCATGAGATATTATGTATATTTAGAGTGTACATGCCAATACAAGTTCCAACATTTAGTATATATGTCATTTCATTCATATTACACATTGTATATACTCGTATTCACAATTCGAATGATTCACAACTAATACATTTACATTCAATTCATATTCTATTCATAAGAATTCTAATTCATTCCATTTATTTTGTTTACAACAAATGAAATTTTTTCTGCATATTTGGTATTATTCGGTTAATAAAGTAGCCACTTATACCTCTGGATAAATTTAAATTGATTCCAAATCAATTTATCCATTTCAATCCATTTAACTTGCTTAAATTTAAATTCTAGAATTCAAATTCCTGGTTTTTTATTTCAAATCCTTTAGAAATCACATAAATATATACATATATCTATAACCATCTCAAATTCAAAACATTTGATTTTTTGAAACCACTTGTCTTCCAAAATAAATTTCCATTAGAAATTTTTAATATGGTTGCAATCCATCACTTAGAAACTCGACAATGAATACTAATGATGCTACATTCATCATCAGAATTATTTTCAAACGACTGTAGTGAGTTCAGTGCTTTATCACTTTAAAAATCCATCTAGAATAATTTTTATTCAAAAATATTTCCAAAAAAAGCTATATTATTTTATACACTTCAAATGAAAATATTTCCAACCTCCCGGGCTTTAAATTTCTAATTCTGCTTTGAATCCAATTCTAGTTCATCTCATTTGTACATATTGTCCTTATACAAATTATATTTAGGTATGTATAACCATTTCAATTTTATAAATTGTAACAACCCAGAAAATACGAGCCAATTTAATTTTTTTAAATTGGTTATTTCAAAGGAATTTGAACAATTGAAATAGAATATTTCAATAAAATAGTGAATTAGAAATAGTGAGTCCATTTGAAAATTTGAATTCAAACTTTAACTGACTATGCCGGGCGGAAAATATAACGGATTTTAGTGAAACCAAAAATATTTAAATATGTTAGTGAATACCTTTCTAACGAATCTGAAAAATCGAAGTTTCATTGCGGGAATCAAAAGTTATGGCCAAATGAATTTTCAGAAAGGTTGCTATATAGAATATATAGCCCTGGAAAATAGATATTTTGCAAACGACCTCCGAATTCGACGAAACCACTTTTGTTGGGTCCGGGATGTCAAACTATTGCTAGGTTTCAAATTACATAATTTTTGAAGCTAGTATATGAGCGTGGCAAAAGAAAACGTGTTTAGTCAGTTTTTGTTAAATTGGATCGACCAGAAAATGGCCATTTTTCAAACGATCTCAGAATTCGACGAAACTATTTTTGTTGGGACCATAGCGTCAAAACATAGCTAGATTTATTTTACTGGAATTTTTCGAATCAGTTTGTGGCCCTGACAAATTGAAATGTACGTTCAAAGTTAAAATTAAATGTTTTATACTTTAATTTGAAGAATAACTGACTGTAACAGTCGAACTGGCCAACGAAACTTATCCCATTGTGTCCGGGATGGGGGTATTTAGCAAGGGGCGATAGTCGTTGGGTTTGAATTGGGGTTCGTAAGTGAAAACCCTATTTTTTTGAATAATATATATATCGGCGAATCAGAAAATTCCTTTCGTAAATTAAAAAATAAAAAAAAACCCGCTTCTCTCTCTCATCGACGGCGGAAACCGTTCAAACCTTCCCAGGCAAATCGCCGCCACCTCAGCCACCTACCGATGCCGCCACCACCCTGATTCGACGCGCCTCCCTCCCCTCTTCAAATCCGACCAACCCCTGACCTCTATCGTCGCCGCCTCGACGAGATCCGTCGACCCAAAGTCGCCAACTTCCCACCGTCGCTGCGCCTTCCTCCGACCACCGAACCGCCTCCAACCACCACCGATCGACTCCCCTCTCCTCCCTCTTCCACGCTATACCTTCCGATCGTAGTATCGTGCCTCGATTTTCACGAAAACTGCAACCCTAGTTTTGAACCATCGTGAAAGGTGAGTCTTTTATTACATCTGAACTTTGAAAAATCATATCTTTATGGTGTGTTGACGAAATTCGATGAAACAGGAAACATCGGGACCGCAAGGAAGCTCTCTACCACATAGAGGAGACCGCGGATTTTTCTGAGCCATCTACGATTTTTAGCACTCCTAAAACCAAAGTGAGAAATCTAAATTAAATGAATTTGAACGGAAAATGTCATGTATAAATTATATAAACGAAATATAAATTACACACGTGTTGTATACCTCATGTACATGCGTTGTGTAAGCTATATGAGCGAAGTATGAATTATACATGCATAGAATAATTGATATATGTGTTGAAATGCAAGTGAAATATAGACATAATATATATATATATACTCCCCTCGTCCACAAACCATGGACGATATTTATTGTTGTGAATTGGTGTGAAATATTGGATGAAAAATGCGAATGGTTGAATAATTGTTTGTGGTTGATATTGATTGGTTGTGGTTGAAAAATACCATTGGTGATTGAAATAAATTGGAAATAATTGTGGAAATGAAAATAAAACATGTCGCCTGCATGCGAATTAGATGCATGAATCCCCATTGTCAAAAACCGCGAGGTTTTAAGGTAGAGCGAGGAGTCGTACTAGGGACGGTGCCGGTTTTAACTACCCTGCCGTTATGCTGCCGAAATTTTGAATAATATTCATGTGTTAGAATTATTTTCATATGTTGAAATTATCTTCATGCGTTGAAATTAAAGTCATGTGTTGAAACTATATCCATGTGTGGAAATGCTCATGTGTTGAGAAGTGATGTGTGAAAATTAAATTCATGTGTGAATGAATAAAGTGTTTAAACAATAAAAATCACATTTTTATAATATATATGAAGTATGTAAGATATTCGCCTTATATATAAATAGTTTCAACAACAAAAATTTCATCTTTCTTATATGAACAAAATATATAAAATATCCATGTGTGGAAATGCTCATGTGTTGAGAAGTGTATGTGTTGGAAAAGTTCGTGTGTTGAATAAAAAGATCGAACAATAAAAATTACATTTTTATTGAAATTATGAAGTGTTAAAAACATTCATTTGTTGAATAAATATTTTAGATGATAAAAATACCATTTTTATCATATAAGTGATTTGCTAAAGATATGCAAGCGTTGAAATAAATATTTATGAAAGAAATATTATTTTTAACATGCATAGGAACTAAATGAAATAGTCATGTGTTGAAATATATTTTAGTTCGCCAAAATTATCATTTTTGAGATGTGAAGTGTTAAAAATAACCACTTGTTCAATAAATATGCATGAGTTGAAATATTCCTTAATTAGCTAATGATATGATTTTTGCTTATGCATGCAACATTAGAATGAATGGTGTTTTTAAACCAAATTGAAACAAATATGAAGTTGAATGGAAAATGATAAGTGATAAGAATTGCATATATGCACATGCATATTTATTGAACAGGTTATAGCAAAGAGGCAAGAGAAGAAGAATAAAATTTTATGCCCGACAAATAGGTACACGTTTACTGTTTTGTTTGGGTGATGATTTTATGAGCCTGTTGGCTAGCCGCTTGGCTTTTTCTTTTTCTTTTTGAGATGAGACGCCCGTGTGGCTATTTGGGAATTTTCCCAGCCCCTCCCGTACAAAGGAGGTTATGGCGAATTTTTCCAAAATTTAAAGGCGTTAGTGAAATATTTGAAGTGAAAACGATATAGGAATTTTTGAATGAACAATATTTATATAAATATATAAATATAAATAAAATTAAAACGAATCGTGGCCGTGCAGTTCGTGTTTTGAAACCGTGATTTCAAACGACTAGTTCGGGAAATCCGACCATTGGATTTTCCCGAGACCGCAACCTTTGGGTTCGCCTTGGAAATATCTTTCCAACGGCACCAAATTTGTAAAGATCCGACGACTGGATTGTCTAGAATGTTTAATTCAAATCTGAAGAAAAACAGCGCCAGAAACGATTATCTTTGTATATAAATATAAATATAATTAAATTAAATCGAATAACGACGCTGCAGTTTGTAATTTGAAATCGTAACTTCAAACGACTAGTGTGGAAGATTCGACCGTCGGATTTTCCTAAAACTGAAACCGTTGGATTCGTTTAGAAATGATCTTTCTAATGATATAAAAATTTGTAAAGATCCAATGGTTAGATTTCCAGATATGTGTAAAACAAATTTAGTGAAAAACAGCGCCAGTGCCTCGGCACGACCTGAAACGTCGTTTAATTAAATATGGCCGTTTTAAATAAATAAAAATGGCGATATATCATTATAAAATACTATAGACGATATAGAGTGGAAATAAACCAATTCAGTTGTGTTGGCTTGATATGTAATGGTTGAATGTGTTTGACATGAAAATTATACTAAGGAACTGAAATGTGAATGTTGAATAGTTTAACCATGTGAAAGGTTGATTTGAAAATATAAATACACGTGGGTTATTTGAAAAGGCCGAGTTCATTCTCATTTCAAATAATCGATCGACGTTGAAAAGTCGAAGAGTCGAAGACGGTTGTAGACCGGCGATCTTCACATTGGATGGATGAGCGCTACTGATGCTCGTGATTGGAGTAGCTACCTTGAAGGAGCTGAAGTAGTAGCTGTCCGGACGTATTGTTGATTGTGCGGATATGCGAGGAAATTGGTGCCTCCGGTTTCGTTCAAACCCAGAACGAACTTGTAAATGGACTGTGTGTCTGACATTGGATTTTGTTCTATGCTGATTGATCTCTGTTAAATATATATCTGTTTAGCGGCGGAGAATTTATTCTCTTGCTTAACGCCCTTCTCTGAGATGTACGAGCTCAGAGGTTATATATCGATAGAAATCAGTCGCATGGAGTGGATTGCCTGTGTGGCACGCCTAAGTGGCATATGATCAAGGCTTCTGTTGCAAAGCAAAGTCTTGTGGTTTCAAAGCATGGTCTGTGTGATGTAGCTTTGTGTATAACTTGAATTCGCGAGCCTCACACCTCGGTATGAGTCAAAAACGGGATAGTGACTGCAGGGAGAGCACGACGTTTCTTTCTAGCTAAGGTGGTGTCAGTGACCTACCAGCCCTGACATTATATATACTTTTCACCTGTGTGGTTGTTGGAATACAAGGCGCCTCGATTCTAGGTCTGTAAGGACCGGGAAATGTGTGTTCAGGAATTGCCAATCCTCAAAAGTAAGAGAGGACCGACCCTGAAGATCCAAGGATCGTAGTGGGGTCCTGAGACATTTGCTAGAGTGTCTCGAATTGGAGAGGAGCTTGCCCCTTGCCTCGACTCATGATGGAATCCAATTTCCAATATGAAATATGCGGATGTGATTGTATTACTAGTATGGCAACATGATATATGGTACCCATGCCGTCTAGGATTGATATTTATGATTGAAATCGCTTTTGAAACATATATGCACTAGTAATAATATCAAACACTTTTGTTTATACGTATGAAGCATTTTTGGCCATTATAAGGTAAAACTCTTTCCTCCGGCTTGCGTTGCATTGTATGATGGGACCTGAGTCTTATAATGGCTTCATTTTATAAAAGTATTGCGATGATTTAATCATTTACCTTATTTCATGCACTAGCACTCATTGGAGTAAACCCGTTCCGCGAAAGTGGCGTGGTCCTTTGATTTGCCTTATTATTGCTGTTAATAAGTTAAGTAGATTTCTCATATCAGTCCCATGACTGACTCGTAGTTTGTTTCACCTTGCAAACTCGGGTGCCCTCATTTTCACACGGGCAGCCTAGTTACAAGTATCTGGTGCACTTTTGGCTCATGGCGAGGCTTGACTACACCGTGCTGACTTTGACTCTTTCTGCCATTATTGTATATGTATTATGATTCCGCCATTGGCGATGTAGACTGATATTTATTTTGTGTACTCTTTATGTATGATTCCGCCTCTGGCGATGATGACTGATTATGTATTATTATGCACTAAGTTGTATCATGCACTATGCTCTCTGATGTGGTGATATCTATATGATTCCACTGTCATATGTGTGTAAATTATTCAATTTCTCGTTTATGCTAATATCTGTGATCTGCTAATGATGATTAATGTGTTATATTCCAATGATTATCCTTAACACCGTGTCACGGGGTTTTGGGATCGTCACATAAATCCAGTCGGTCTCTTCATATTGACCACTAGCACATTTAATTGGCCAGAATTTTGATGGTCGATTATTTAACTATCGAAGAAACAACATTCATCCAAATACCTTATTTCCAAAAGGAAATACTATTGATTTGCACCAAACAATCACTGAGCCTTTTTAACTAATATACCATTTATTGAATCATTTGCCAATTTCCTTTCAATAACTATTACCCAAATATTTTTCAAATTGGTTTGGCCTCTAACGATAACTGGAAAACATTTCCGTATTCTGCATTCTTTTATTTTCAATACTTAGAAAATATTTTCTATTTATAATTGGAAAACATTTCCAATTACTTATCCCTTCCATGAAACCGTTCATTTCTATACTTAGGAAATATTCATATTATATTTCCAAAATCCCACTTACTTGGGTTAAAACGGATGTTGTGTAAAACATCGTTACGACAACCCAAAAAACAGCAAATTATCCACTTTTAAACGTATATACATTTCTCCTTCCAACCCTCCAAGATTAAATTTTATAAATTACCTTTTTACCTACAAAATTCCATTATAAGTTTATTCTTTTATTATATAATCAATAAATCGATTTCTAGTTATCAAATTTTCTTAAAATTTACTATCTCCGTAAATTTTCGAAAAATTTCGCTAACGTCTCCTTTGCGCAGCTCAATCGGTACAACTACAAATCGCCTCTCTAGTCCATTTCCATTCAAAAAGAAAATCAAAAAGCCAAGCGGCTTGCCTAACAGGCTCATAAAATTTTCATACTCAATTAAATATATACCTTTTTCCAGTATTCAATTAATTTGCTTCATCCACTTCATTCCATACATATTTAAAATATATTCAATCATTCCCAATTTATTTCGAATCAATTCAATACTTTTGATTTAATTGCTTTCCATTCGCTAATTAATTTTCTAATTAGCTCTTTTGCTTAATCCACTTTTAGTTTGAATCTACCATGCTCAAATAATTTCATTTCGCTTATACAAAAATTGAACCGAAATTCAAGGTTCAATTCTAGTTTCATATTTAATTTCCAATTTTAATTCACTAATTCAATTTTCTTAACTAAAGTTAAGTTCGATCAAAACTCCATTAAATAATTAACTCATATTGGTTAACTTTCACTGAACTAAAAATTGGATTTTGATTTCAAAAATCAGTCCACTTTATTCACTTAAGTTCAGATTTATTTAATAATTCAAGTTTGAATTTTTCTAATGGAAATCCGAATTTTATTCACTCAAAATCCATCTATTTTATTTAGTAAATCGTTATGGTTTATAAACGATTAGACCATGATTTTTCTGGAAATTTGATTTTTTTTCATAACTCAAAATCTATAAGACGAAATCTAGATTTTTCTCTTCCATTAGAAAACTATTATTCAATTGATCCGGAAGATTCTTGTTTCATAAAATTCCGACTTATATTTAGTTTTATATACTCAGTTGAAGTTCGAAATGTAAAACTACAAACTACTGTGCAGCGATGAGCTAGTTTAATTAAATTTATACATTTAAACTTTGTTTATTAATAAATTTCAATATCATCCTTTTATATTTTTAATATATATTAAGCAAGTTTTCCAAATCTAACTTAAAAAAAATCCAATTATCCTAAATTGTCGATCATTTCATTCAAAATTAAGCACCCGGTTATAAATTTATTCACAGCTCAATTTTCCATATTAAATTCCTATTCCTTTGGAAATAAAGTATTTTATAATATTCAATGTAATCGAATTCCAATTATAAATCCCTTTGTTTTATCTCAATTCAATTCATATTTCGAATTCCAGAATAAAATCTATTGTTTCCTTTTCGGAACGATTTCCAATTCCTTTTTATTCTAATAACTTTCATTTATAGGAATTATTTTACTTACATATTCATATTATAAGCTCAAATCCTTATAAGGCCCAACATTGCTTATAATATGTTTTATAATCCCATATCGACTTCAATCTATTTCTAAGATATTGGTCAAAACCAATATAATTTCACTCTTCCTATTTCATTTCATATTTATTTTACTTCTTCATAACTTCCTCTTTTGAATAATTCCATTTTAAGACAATATTTTATTATTATAAGACTTATATATATATAAGTGTAAAATCTAATTCACATTTTAAAATATTGGAAACGCTAAATTCTTAAAGATATTGAATTTTATTTTCTACTATTCAAATTTCCTTTTCGAAAATAAATAACTTTTATAAAATTCGACATAGTCGAATTCCACTTATAAATCACTATGGATTAATTTCAATTCCATTCACATTGCGAACATCAAAAAAAATTTAATCGTTTTCTTTTGAAACGATTCCTAATTTCCCTTTAAATTCGCTCTTGAATTTACATTCCCATATTATCAAATGATAATTATTTCACTTTATTTATAAACATGATTATAAATTAACTACTTGTTTTTATTATTAAAAACAAATTATATTCCCTATCCATCCAAAATTAAATTTCTATTTTGGAAAATAAATTTCCTACAAAATCTCAAAATCCCTTCTTATGATATTTTAAATATCAATATTTAGGGCAAATTCTATTCAAATATTCAAACACACCAAAATCTATCACAGAACATCTAACACATCATATATCACAGTATGTATGTGAAAACAAACAGTAATAATTTTTGAGGAATCCAGATGGATCCCTCCAACCTGTTTTTCCTGCATCCACAGATATTAATTACATAAATAATACCAATCCTACTTCAAGGCGGGATATTACGGTATAGAGGGTCATGCGCTATTATGCGAGGAGCACATAGTCTCATCCGCTAAAAACTACAAGAATATCCAACTACCAACCTTAAATATAACTAATATATATATATATATATATATATATATAATAACCACAATTGAAAATCAATTTATCAATGCATCCAAACAGCCAATAAAAATTATATAATGAATAAAATTCATTTATAATAAATTATAAATGAACCATAGATAGTGAGTTTACTTACCATGATTTTTAATTGCAGATCCAATACAACTTTAATTTAAATCAATCAATATTCGATTTAAATTTAAATTCCATAGTTGATTCCAAATGACTCAAATTTTTTTGAAACGAATCCCATTGCTAAGAATAAATTCATACGAGCTCAGCGAAACTGACAACATTCGAATCTGAATTCGTATGATAGATATATAATTACTATAAGTTTGTACACTATGTACATATATAAAATTTTAAACGTAATTAACTAAATTAATTATTTGATTTTACCTTAACCAATGCTTGTCTCTTCTTTCCCTTCTCTAATCCCCAAAGTATGAACCTTATTACTCCTAACAACTCATTTTAGGCAGTGACCTTCATCAACAGTCGAGGCTTCCAAACGACCCTCAACGATCGTACCATTGTCAACAACCATAAACCAATACCCTTCCATCACCAATGATAATCAATTCCACAAACCAGACAAGAACATTTCACAATAATCCTCATTAAGCACATCACAATAAAGAGCAACAACTGGCATACACGCCAGTACCACTACTCACCTCTAACACCAATTCCAATTGCAAACCTTCACCACTGCATCTCTCTGCATTTGCAAACTATCATCAATCGATAAACCACCTGAGACATATCAACAAGACAACCTTCTTGCCACTACCGTTCAACTTTGCGAGCCGCACATCAACATCACCGTTACCTTCTACTCGAGACCCACCAACTCATCGCGTCTCCAACTATTTTCACGCAAACCCGCGCAAAGGAGTACGACATCATTTTGTATGGAAAAACACCTAAACTTCCCAAGACTCATGCCTTGACCTCCTGAACAACACACCACTCTCGTCCCACCGGACACCCTACAAGTTGACAAATTTTCGAAGCCATAGCTCACAACTAAAGAAAACCGAACACCCAAAAATTGCATTGCACTCGACCAGAAATGTATGATTTTGAGGAGAAATAATAGGAAAGTTTAATGATACGCGATTTCCATTTTTTATAAGAACACAATTTTTTTTGATTTTCTGAAAATAGAAGAGGGAAGTGGTTTTTTTTCTTCCTAATTTGAATTTAATTGGAAATGAATGAAAATAGAAGATGGAGGGGTTAGGTGTATATTTAAGATGAATTTATTAATCAAATATTCTAACGAAACGTGCACCCAAAGTAACATATTTAAATGAAAACATACGAGCTCCAATCGCGATAAAACTTGTAATTTTATAATAACTTAATATTTCAGACCTGACATAATTGGGTTCATCAAATTCTGAAATCGTTTGTAAAACTTCCTTTTAATTCCCAACGTGAGTCAATATGTGTTTAAATTGTGCATGATCACATATAACTCCAATTGACTAAAAACTGGAAATCTTACAACAATTTACCATGATGGATTTCATAAAATTAGTTTCATTGAAATTCGAGGATGTTTAAGAATGACTATTCTTGAGTTCCAAATTAAATCGGTAAACTATAATCGATTCTCAAACAGAATATTATATAACATCCAAGCAAACTAACCGAAGTTTTAAATTGATATTTTCAAAAACAATATTCAGTTTTAACTTCAAATTAAATTATTTTCATTTTCGTATTACGATAGTTTGATATACTCGAAATTAAATTGTACTCAATTATTTATCGATAAATTTCATATAAAAATCTACTAAGATTATAACCTCAATATTTAAAACAATATTAAATGTTCAAAATTTATCGACTAAAAATTCGAGTTGTTACATTCCTCCCCCTTAAAAGAATTTCGTCCCTGAAATTACTAAAGTATGAAAAATGCTAATACCCACTAACTTTTCAAACACTCTCTTAGTTGAAACTCAACATTACATACTTCTACAACTTTAGTTTCACACCAAACTTTTATTTTTGAGGCAAACCATTAATTTCCCATTCCTATTTCAAAAAAATTCAAATTGAACACATTTTGAAAATCAACTCTTTTAGCTTACAAAAATTTTCTAACTCCTTAAAGTTTTGGAAAATCAAGGCAGAGACTCCTTTGTACGAAGGAGCTTTTGCAATATACCAAAAGAGTACATCAACCCACACAGTAAGAAAACAGTTCATAAGACCTAATTTGGTATTTTTGCATAGGCGTAGCTCACATAAGCATTAGTTTAGCTAGTTTGCTTCATTAGTAAGCAATATGCACAAATCAAGCCAGACAGCTTCGTATACCTGTACTTACTCATTTTAAACTCATCAGCCTCATAATATTAAGTTTTAATAGCTTTCATTCATTTTAAATGGTTAAACACATGGATTCAACACAAGCCTGACATATTCTGTATATTTTGCACGTACATGCTAATACAGGTTCCAACAGTTAATATATATGACATTTCATTCATATTACACATCATATATACTCGTATTCATTCAATTCGAATGACTTACAACCAATATATTTACATTTAATTCATATTCCATTCATAAGCATTCAAATTTATTCTAATCAATTTATTTTCTTAGTTTACGACAAATGAAAGATTTTCTATGCATTTTTGGTATTATTCGATTAACAAAAGAGCCACTTGTATGTCTGGCTAAATTTAAAAATATTCCAAATTAATTTATCCATTTCAATCCATTTAACTTGGCTAAATTTAACTTCCAAAATTCAAAATCCTGCATTATTTATTTCAAATCCTTTAGAAATCACATAAATATATACATATATTTATAACCATCTCAAATTTAAAACATTTTAAATTTCCGAAACCACTTTTCTTCTAAAATAAATTTCCATTAGAAATTTTTACTATGGTAGCAATCCATCACTTAGAAACTCGAAAATGATCACTAATGATGTTGTAGTCATCATGGGAATTATGTTCCAATGACTGAAGTGAGTTCAGTGCTTTATCATTCTAAAAATCCATCTAAAATGATTTTTATTCAAAATCCTTTCCAAAACAAAGCTGTATTATTTTATATACATCAGAAAATATTTTTCCAATCTCCCGGGCTTTAAATTCCAAATTCTGGTTTGAATCCAATTCTAGTTCATTTCATTTATATATATTGTCCTTATACAAATTATATTTGGTCATATAAAACCATTCCAATTTTATAATCTCATTTGGTTATATTAACAACCAAAACATCCACATATTATTCCAAGAAAATTATGCTTTTATATTAGAATAAAATTTTTGGTAAAATTATTTCATTTAACCTCTTTAAAACAATATTATGTCGAATTCTTCTATTCAAGTGTTTAGATACTGTTATTGATGTTCGTGGCATCCCACGATTCAACCAGAATTCATAAGCCACTCAACAAATAAACCAACACAGTATAAAACAATTTTTATATCAATTAACAAATACATGCTTATATATACACCTAAACTCTTTTTAGGATACTACTGACCCCACCTCTAGTGAGTATACCCCACCAAAGCCTAGGTATTCGCTCAACCTAAGCTATGATACCAACTGTAACGACCCGCAAATCCATACCCTTTAAGTTGAAAAAAATACACCACAGGTCCAACCCAAATTGCACTAAAATACGAATCATTTTGGTTAAAGAAGAAAAAGATAGAAGAAGAACGAAAATGACAATGCAGAATCTCACATCGCAAAGGAACAAAATAATATATATATATATATATAACAACTTTTAAATACAGAATGTTGTACCATATATACATACCATCATCAGAGTACAACATAGCACATCACAAGAAAAATAAACAGTATATATCTAACGTTGAAGCCTCCTACTCTAAGCTCCTAAAAGGGTTTCTGTAAACACCTAAACTACTTGACTGCCCGTACAAGTTTAGGCATCCATGAGTTTAGGGTAAAACAAAACAAATAAACTCTAGGTCGGTCATGGGGCTAGTACGAGTAAACTCTAATTACTAGATTTACTTTGAAAAATCCTTTCCAAATAAAAGATAATCGTAAGACCGACCCATACATAAACATGGATGGTTTTCCCTTATGATTACGCCAAACATTCTTTGCATCAACTATTCTTATATTATAATAGTGTCTAATAAAATCAATAGCAATCTAGTGGAACACTTGCATCTCACTCTCCATATACATAGTATACCATCAAAAACCGTGGTCGCTTATTAGAGAATGGATTTCCAACTATGACAAGGTATGGAACCACCTTCCAATAGTGTATCTCTAGAGAGGAATACACTGGGCTCAACAAGAACATCTTGTAACCCGGCCACACAAGACCGACCACTCATTCCGCTTGAGTGTACCGAATGTATTGTCACCAATGCTTTGGATCAAAAACCGTTACCAAAAGCATACAGTGGTGATAGAAGAAGAAACAAATGAATTTTCTCTAGATCAGGTGATAATACACCCTAATGGGTGCGACCACATAGCTATGGTGCATGCTCGGATTTTTTCATCTTTCCAGTTGATGAGGCTTGATACTACAATTACCTTTTTGTCCACTTCATTCAGTTTGAATGTCACGTTGTCAGATCCATCAATTACTAATTGAATTTCACAAATACACTCTTGGTGTTAAGCTAAGAGAAGTTATCTTTTCCGCCACCATACTCGGTATATTTGTAAAAAAATCAACGTACGTAATCATTGGAAATACTCTATCAGACATTCGTCCTTACAAGTTCGTTTTGGGAATGAGTGAAACCAAAGGCACTATTTCCATTAATCCATCTTAGACAATTTCTGCCTATGATTAAAAGAAAAAGCCCATTCACCTTTCTCCATCTTCAATTATCTTTAAAATAATCTGATTTGCAACGCTTATGCCAACATGGAGTGATTTCGGATAATGAATCCAATCAGTGTCTCCATATTGATCACGATAATATTTAATTGGTCAGAATTTCGATAGTCAGTTATTTAACTATCAAAGAAACAACATTCATCCAAATACCTTATTTCCAAAAGGAAATACTATCGATTTGCACCAAACAATCATTGAGCCCTTGTAATTAATATTTCATTAATTAAATCATTTCTCAATTTCCTTTCAATATCTATTGCCCAAATACTTTTCAAATCGCTTTGTCCATTTACGATAATTGGAAAACATTTCCATATTCCATATTCTTTTATTTTCTATACTCAGAAAATATTTTCTATTTATAATTGGAAAACATTTCCAATTACTTATCCCTCTCACGAAACCATTCATTTCTATACTTAGGAAATATTCATTATTATATTTCCAAATTCCAAAATCCCGCTTACTTTGGTTAAAATAGATGTTGTGTAAAATATTGTTAGGACAACCCAAAATACTGCTAATTATCCGCTTTTAAACATGTACATGTTTCTCCTTCCAATCTTCCAGGATTAAATTTTATAAATTTATTTTTTACTTATAAAACTCCATTATAAATTTATTTTATTATTAAATTCCATATATGTTCGATAAATCGATTTCTATTTTTCAAATTTTCTTAAATTTTCGCCAATGTCTCCTTTGTGCGACCCAATTGGTACAACTATGAATCGCCTCACTTGTCTCTTTCCATTCAAAAGGAAAATCAAAAAGCCAAGTGGCTTGCCCAATAGGCTCATAAAATTCTCATACTCAATTAAATATGTACCGTTTTCGAGTACTCAATTAATTTCCTTCATCCACTTCATTCCATACCTATTTTACATATATTCAACCATTCCTAATATATTCTGAATCAATTCAATACTTTTGATTTAATCACTTTCCATTCGCTAATTAATTTTCTAATTAGCTCCTTTGCTTAATCCAATTTTAGTTCAAATCTACTATGATCAAATATATTTCATTTCGCTTATACACAAATCGAACTCAAATCGATTCAAGTTTCATATTCAATTTCCAATTTAATTCAGTAATTCGGTTTTATTGACTACAGTTAAGTTCGATCAAAACTCCATCAACTAATTAACTTAAATTTGTTTGCTTTCGCTCCATAACTGAAAAAAGGATTTTGGTTTCAAAAATCAATCCACTTTGTTCACTTGAGTTCAAATTTATTTAATAATTCAAGTCTTGATATTTCTAATGGAAATCCGAATTTTTATTCACTCAAAATCCATCAATTTTATTTAACAAATCGTTATTGTTTTTAAATGATTACACCATAGTTTTTTGGAAATGACTTTGACATGACTCAAAATCCATAAGAAAAAATACAGATAATTTTGTCTTTCATTAGAAAACTATTATTCAATAGGTCCGGACGATTCTTATTTCATAAAATTCCGACTTATATTGAGTTCTATATACTGAATTGAAGTTCAAAATGTGAGATTATAAACTACCGCACCGCGATGAGCTCGTTTTAATTAAACTTAAAATTATATATTTAAACTTCGTTTATTAATAAATTCCAATCTTATCCTTTTATATTTTAATTTAAATCAAGCCATTTTTTCAAATCTAACTTAAAATTTCCGATTATCGTAAATAGTCGATTATTTCATTCATTATTCATCGCCAGCTTATAAATTGGTTTACAACTCAATTTTCTATATTAAATTCCAGTTCCCTTGGAAATATATTATTTTATAAAACTCAACATAATTGAATCCCAATTATAAATCCCTTGGATTTATCTCGATTCACTTTATGTTCTGAATTCCAGAATAAAATCTATCGTTCCCTTTTCGAAATGATCTCCAATTCCTTTTTATTCTAATAACTTCCATTTATAGAAATTCTTCTACTTACAAAATCCTATTATAAGTTCAAATCATTTTCAAGGCCCGACATTACTTATAATATGGTTTACAATTCCATATCGACTTTAATCTATTTATAAGATATTGGTCAAAACCAATATAATTTCACTCTTCTAATTTCATTGTAAATTTATTTTACTTATTCATAACTTCCACTTTTGAATAATTCCATTTTAAGACAATATTTAATTATTATTAAAACTTATATATATATATATATTTAATTCATATTTTAAAATACTGGAAACACTAACTTCCTAAAAATATTAAATTTTAGTTTCTACCATTCAAATTTCCTTTCTAGAAATAAATTATGTTTATAAAATTCGACATAGTCGAATTCCACTTATAAATCCCAATGGATTTATTTCAATTCCATTCACATTCCTAACATGGGAATAAATTTCATAGTTTCCTTTTGAAACGATTCTTAATTTCCCTTTAAATTTGCTCTTGAATTTACATTCCTAAATTATCCAATAATAATTATTTTTCTTTATTTATAAACATCGTTTATAAATTAACTACTTGTTTTTATTATTAAAAACAAGTTTGTATTCCCTAGCCTAGTCAAAATTAAATTTCTATTTTGGAAAAATAAATTTTCTATAAAATCTCAAAATCCCTTCTTGTGATATTTTAAATATCAATATTTATATTCAAACATTCAAACACAACAAAATCTATCACAGACCATCTAACACATCACATATCACAGATATGTGTGTTTGTGTGTGTGTGTGTCTATATGAAAACAAACAGTAATAATTTTTGAGGAATCCAGTTGGATCCCTCTAACTTGTAACAACCTGGATTTTCAAAACCAATTTTTTTTTTCTATTTTAATGAATTTTGAATATTTAAAATAATTTATTTTAAATAATAACGACTAAAAATTTATTTAAATCGAAGTTAGAACGAATAAATTTATTTTAATTATATAACTAGCGTGAAATGGCGTGGCAATTTGAAAATTCGATTTTAAATTTTAACTGAATGTACAAGATTCAAAATAAATTGTATTTCAGTAAAACCAGAAATATTTAAATCTGTTTAATTGTATCTTTCTAACGATTGTGAAAAATTCAGATTTCATGATATAAATTGAAAGTTATGTCCAGTTTTAAATATAAAATAGTCGCTATGGAATTTATATATATTTCAATATAATATATAGCCCCTAAAAAAATAGCCATTTTGCAAACGACCTCCGTTTTCGATGAAACCACTTTTATTTTGTCCAGAATGCCAAATTATTGCTAGAATCCAATTTTCATAATTTTTGGAGTTAATAGGCGAGCGTGGCAAATTAAAACGTGTTTGGTCAATTTCAATTGAAATAGATCGATCAGAAAATGGCCATTTTCAAACGGCATCCAAATTCGATGAAATTAGTTTTGTTAGGATCGTATCATCAAAACAAAGCTAGAAATAATTTTTCTGTAATTTATAGAGTTAGTATGTGGCCCCGGTAAATTAAAATGTACGTTTAAATTCAATATATACTGATTTATATTTTAATTTAAAGAAAAACTAATCGAAACAGTCGAATTGGCTTATGAAATATATTTCATTGTGTCCAAAATGGCGGTATCTAGCTAGGGCGACACTCGTTGGGTTTGATTTGGAGTTCGGAACGATACACGAGTTATATTGGAATTAAATTGAATTAAATAAATAAAACAAAAATAGAAATACGTATAAATACACCGTATTTCCTTTAAACCGTAGCGCATATAGTAGCTTCAGTTCCTTACATTTCAATGGCAGAAAACTGTCGATGTTCTTCCTCCCCTAACTCCACATCCACGCAATATTCTTATATCCTTCCAAAGACAAAATTAAAGAGGGATGAGTGATCTACATCTTCAACGGCCAGGATCAAATTTCATGACCCAGACTCCTCGATTGCTGGCTTCAAAGCTCAGTCGTTCAAAGGGGATTTGGGAGCTCAGGAGGATATGGAGCTGAGGGATGTTCAAGGGGGTGGTTGCACGCGTGGAGGAGGTCAAAGAGATGACCAACGATGGGGGTCCGGTCCCCTATAAGGCGGCGCAAGTAGGATTTTTGGCAACGAGGTTTCTTCGAAGTTGGCTCCAGATTTTTTAAACGAGGAAGACGATATCAACAAGGGTATTAATCCTTTAATGACTGATTAGGCAAAGTTAATTATGGTTAATTATATTATTGAATTTATTTATTGTAATATAAAAATCATTTTTTTATTTATAAATAGCATAGTTTTAAAAATGAATAACATTATTTTGAAAATAAAAATGCCATTGTTTTGAAAATAAAAATGCCATTGTATTGAAACTAAAAATGCCGTTGTTTTGAAAATAAAAATGTTATTGTTTTGTAAATAAAAATGTTATTGTTTTGAAAATAAAATGTCATTGTTTTGATAATAAAAATGTCGTTGTTTTGAAAATAAAAATGTTATTGTTTTGAAAATAAAAATGTTATTGTTTTGAAAATAAAATTGTCATTGTTTTGAAAATAAAAATGTCATTGTTTTGAAAATAAAAAAGTCATTGTTTTGAAAATAAAAATATCAATGTTTAGAAAACAAAAATAGGATTGTTTTTAAAATATAAACATAGTATAAAAATTTGATTTTTAATATAGACATAACGTTACAAAAATAATATTTTTAATGGCATCATAAAAATATGGTTTTTAATATAAATTTCATGAAACAGATTGCGTTGGAATCAGAACAGCGAATCTGAGCGACAATAAAGCACGACGAAGTGGAAACCAAAGGTAAAAACGCCTTCTCATTCTATTTATTTTATAGTTAAATATATACTAGGATGTAGACGGTGCTTAGCAGCACCCAACACTATTTATTGTACAAACCATGATTGTTTGTTTGGATTGTATTGTGTGTTGTTTGTGATGTTGAAATGTTTAATGTATTAAAAATAATATTAACATTAATGTAGTAGTTGAAATTAAATTATAAATAGTTATTTATAATTTAAACAGTGAAAATTGGCTAATTAGAAAAATAATTCAAACCGAATTAGAATTGGTTAAATTTGTTAATTAACCAATAATTTATTTAAATTCACTGTTGTTGTTTGAAAACCCCACACGGGTATTGGGATGATATTTGACATACACTAATCCCAATATTTAGTCGTATGTCAATCGATGGATTGACAATCTATGATGAGCATTATTTATTTATTGTAATGCTCACACAGTTGTAAAATTCACTCTGGTTGTGAATGGACAGTTTAATGATTATTTATCATTATTGTTGAATACATGCGATGTATGAAATCCATATAACTGAAATTATATGGTAATTGACTGAGTCGCATTCCGATTTAGAAATAAAGATTATTTTAAAATAAAGAATATTTTAAAATAAAGAATATTTAGAAATAAAGAATATTTTGAAATAAACAATATTTTAAAATAAAGAATATTTTGAAATAAAGAATATTTTGAAATAAACAATATTTAGAAATAAAGAATATTTTAAAATAAACAATATTTAGAAATAAAGAATATTTTAAAATAAAATGTTTTAACAATAAAAATCACATTTTTATTGTATGTATAAACCAATAAAAGAAGTATATGTTAAAATACATTTTTGTTAGATAAAAAAATTTCATCTTTAACATGTTAATGAGGGAAAAAAAGAATCACAGGTTAAAATATTTTTGTTAGATAAAAGTATTATTTTTAACATGTTAATGAAGTGAATTAATTAGTCATGTGTTGAATAAATTTTTTGAACAATCAAAAAATATCATATTATTGAATGTATAAACCATATAAAATATTTATGTATAGAATAAAATGTTTGAACAACAAAAATAGTTTTGTAGTTAAATGCCATTTTAACCCAAACGGGTTTATCGATCGGTTTTATTCATTTTATAATGAATATCGAAAAGAAGTGATATCAAAATCTAATATTTTGAAAATATTATCATTTTAATATGATAAAGATATAGAATATTCAATTGTGATTAAAAATTGAAAAAGAAATTGGAATCGTTTTGGAATAAATTTATAAATATTTTATAAAATACGTTTTAAATAGAAATCAACAAAATATATATAGTATATATTATATGTACATATTTAATGGCCTGAATAGTACGTGCCGCACAGCGACCGTTCGCGAATTTTGACCATTAACTTCGAATTGATGTTACGGAAGATCTGCCCGTCAGATTCTCTTAAAACCGGAATCGATAGGTTCGTATCGAAGAGAGCTTTCCAATGAATATAAGAGGTTTAAAATCTAACGGTTGGATTTGGAATTATGTCCAAATCAAAATTGAAAAAGGTCGCTACGGATGCAGTTCGGTGGCCGTTATTGTAAACCGACTGTACGGGCCTTGATTAAATTACTAAAATTATGGAAAAATTATGTAAAATCATATTAAATGATTTGGAATGATTTTGGATGAAAAATTCTGTATTTGAAAAGATAAAAAGTATTTTTGTCTAAATGAACTAATTATTAACCAGAATAATAATCCAATTATTTTAGAAATAGTAAATTGGATTTGTAATGGTTTCATTTTAATCAAATTTTCCAATGTATGAATTGAAATAAATTGGATTTTGGGTTTGTCATGAATGGTGTCTTAAATAACACTGTTCTTAAACCCCAATGAGAAAAGAATAAATCTTTAGATTAAGATTTAATGTAGTTTTCCAATTAATTAATATTTAACTGGAACTGAATAAATAAATTGGATTTTGGGTTTGTCATGAATGGTGTCTTAAATAACACTGTTCTTAAACCCAGTTGAGTAAATAATGAATCTTTTAATTAAGATTTAGAGAAGTTTACCACTTAATTAATATTTAATTGGGATTGAAATGAAAATTGATTGTGGGTTTATCGTGAACTGTGTTTTAAACGACATTTGTTCTTTAACCCCAATTAGCAGTGAAAGCATAATTTGGAATTTATAAAACTTTTTGTTAAGATTTAATGGAAATTTTCCAAAGTAAATTTTTCCAATTTAATAGACTAAATTGGAATTGAATGTAATTCGATTTGGTAATAATTGAGATGAGTTTTTGTGAATGAAGACTGTTACTATATATGGAATTTAAAAGGCCTTGCATTTATTCCACTTATATTATTGGTCTGATATAGGAATTCATATTGATTTTATACTATTATGACTTCTGTGTAGATTCCATTTTTAAGGAAGATGATTTTGGGTTTATCGTGAACTGTGTTTTAATGACATTGGTTCTTTAACCCAGTTAAAGATATAGATTAATTTCCTAAATTTGAATAATCATAAAGTAATGATTTTTGATATTAAAACCAAATTAGGGATTTAATAAATTAGATTGAAATGGGAATGAGATAATTAAATTTATCGAACTCTTTAAATGATTGAAAATGGAGTACCCCTAGTTTTACTCCAGACGGTAGTTAAATCTTTAATTAGATTTGAACGGGAAATGGTAATTAAATTTAACGATAACACAATGGGTGTTAGATATGGAGTACCACCAGTTTTGCTCCATGGGATAAATAGGTTGGGATTGGGATTAACAAAATAAATGATTATTTCGGTAAGCCTCGATAATCCCGACTAGTTAATAAAATCTTTTGAAATGATATTCAAAAGGAGATTGAAGAATAAGTTTAAAAGAATTTATCTTTGATAAAATTAATGGGAACCTTTCCCTAATAATGTGAATATTTTATTAAAAGAATATTCTGAATTGGAATGAGGCATATGGTATGTTTTTATAGCACTTGATTATAAAATACGCGAGTTATTCGGAAAGACCAGGTTTTACCCATTCTGAATAATTTCTACGACGACTAAAGTCGACGATGATGACGATGGTTAAAAACCGGAGTTCTTCACATCATTTGGATGATTACTGATGTCTTGATTGGGTTGTACACCCAAGATAAGGTAATAAGTGGTGACCGTCCATACGTACTTGGAGATCGACCGGATATGCGAGGGCCTCTCTCCAACATTGGACATATGGGACGAGGAATAAGGTGCCTCCGATTTCGTTCAGGCCCAAAACGGACTTGTAAATGGATGTATGTCTGATATTGGATTTCATTCTGTGCTAATTGATTTCTATTAAATACACATCTATTTGGTGGTGGAGAATTTATTCTCATGTTTAACACCCTTCTCTGAGACATACGAGCTTAGAGGTTATATATTGATAGACATCAGTTGTATGGCGTGAATTGTCAGTGTGGTATGCCAAGATGCAAATGATCAAGGCTCTTGTTGAAAAGCAGAGTCTTGTGGATGATGATCAAAGCATAGCTTTAATTAGCGTAGCTTTGTGTATAGCGTTACTTCACGAGCCTCACACCCCGGTATGAACCAAAAACGCGAGGACCTCAGGGAGGAAAAGCGTTTCTTTCTAGCTAGAAGTGGTGTCATTGTATGGAGCCCAGACATTTTTACTTACGTGGATGTTGGAAAATGAGGTATCTCAGATATTAAGTCGCTAATGGCTTAGACTTTATGCCCCGGCAAGGAAACGTATTGTTCAGGCATAACTAACCCACTAAAGTATTTATGGACTCCTAAGGGCTTACCTGAGTCTGGGTCCTGAGGCACGAGCTAGAGTGTCTCGAATTCGGTAAGGACGATCCCTTGCCTTGGTTCATAGATTGAAATCCAACTTCCAATACGACCTCATGCGGTTTTGATTGTAGAACTAGTATGGCGAACTGATATATGGTACCCATGCCGTCTATGATTGATAAATTTATATTTGAAGTTGTTTTTAAATACTATGCACTTATAATATCAAAATGATTTGTTTTATACGTATCAAGCATGTTTGGCTATTATAAGGGAAAAATCTATCCTCCGGCTTGCGTTGCATTGTGTGATGGGACCTGAGTCGTATAATAGCTTCATTTTCCAAAAAGCATTGCGCTGTTTAATTTAAAACTAAGATTCATGTGGAGTAAACATGTTCCGTGTTATACGGCATGGACCCATGATTTCCAAATTAAAGTAAAGATTTAATAACTATTTTAGTTCTCACACCAGTCCCATGACTGAATCAGAGTTTATTATTTCAACCTAAACTCTAGGTGCCCCTATTTTCCATACGGGCAGTCAGCAGTTTCAGTTTTGCAGATATTATTATAGGATCCTGAAAAGCTATATTCGGAAATCTCTGTATCCGTGAATTTCTTTCAGTTGTGCTAGTGATATATTTTCCACTACGCATTGTATTATATTTTATGCTGCTTTATAGTTTATTAAATCTCTGATATTGTATTTCCAATGTGTAATATTTGTTCGTACTCTGATATATTCTTGTACTCTGACGTAATTGTTGTGATAAGCACTGAAATGTTCTTCTGTTTGTGTTCCAATTTGTCGTGTTCTCAATTCAATCCCTACTTTCCTTTACGGGGAAGTTTGGGTCGTTTCAATTTGGTATCAGAGCTTGGTTTACAGAGCTCGAGAACAAGGCACATTGGAACCAAATAAAAGAATTCATCATAGATTTGATTAGTAATACCCAATAAGAATGAATCGTTAGAGATAGGATCAGTGGTATCCTAGAATGAGTTGGAAGAGTGTTATTTTAAAACAAATTTGGTTCTGAAAATTTAAACCTTATTATATGTATTTGAATATATATTTTCATATAGATTTTGGACAATCGAGTATATAGAGATTTGCATATACGCCTAGGTAGCGTATATACGAAGCCTCCAATATACTAGATAGATATAGAATCACACTCTAGTCGCCTGGAGATGATATTGATGATTACTAGCATCATCATTGTTTATGTTAGAGTACCGAAAGTGGGATACCTATATATTTCCAATTGACTGGTGTGAGAACCAAAATTTAGTTAGAATTTATTGTTTATGTTTTGGCACTAAAAATATGATTTTTGACTATATATGAAAATTATATGTTTGAAAAGTTAATTCACAAATTGATTGCTGGTTGTGTTGTTTGATTATTAGTCTGATTAATAAAAATATATTGGAACCATAAAACCAATATGAGAAATGAAAGTAAATTTAGCCAAATCAAATCAAAATATTGCACTGAATTGAAAATTAATTGAAATTGCATACATACATATATATATATATATAGGTCATAGCATGGAAGTAAAGAAGAGGAATAAAATTGTATTCCTGACAAATAGGTACATATTTATTGTCTTGTTTGGGTTTGATGATTTTATGAGCCGACTGGCTAGCCGCTTGGCTTTTTCTTTTAATTGATGAGGGCCCTATGAGGCAAGTTGTGGTTTTAAATATCAACCCGTACAAAGGAGGTTATGGCGAAATTTGTCGAAAATTTAGGGTGTTAGCCAAATTTTTGAGAAATTAGAAAATTTTTAGAAACTGAAAAGTTGAAGAATGAATGCTTGAATGAAAGTTGAGTTGGTTAGTAAAACAACTTTCATCTCCGTTCCTTTTCGAGGACTAAAAGATTTTAAGTGGGGGAGATTGCAACAACCCGTATTTTCATTACCAATTCAATTTTTTCTATTTTAGCTATTTTAATGAATTTTGAATATTTAAAATAATTAATTTTAAATAATAATGACCAAATTTTATTTAAATCAAACTTAGAACGAATAAATTTATTTTAATCATATAACGAGCGTGAAATGACGCGATAGTTTGAAAATTCGATTTTAAACTTAACTAAATGTATAAGATTCAAAATAAATCGGATTCCAGTAAAACCAGAAATATTTAAATCTGTTTAATCGTATCTTTCTAATGAACGTGAAAAATTTAGATTTCATATTATAAATTGAAAGTTATGTCCAGTTTAAAATTTAAAATAGTCGCTATGGAATTTTTATATATTTTAATATAGTATATAGCCCTTAAAAAAAGTAGCCATTTTTCAAATGACCTCCATTCTCGATGAAACCACTTTTGTTTTATCCGGAATATCAAATTATTGCTAGATACCAATTTTCACAATTTTTGGAATTAATAGGTGAGCGTGGCAAATTAAAACGTGTTTGGTCAATTTCAATTGAAATGGATCAACCAGAAAATGACCATTTTTCGAACGGCCTCCAAATTCGACAAAATTAGTTCTGTAATTTATGGAGTCAACATGTGGCCCCAGTAAATTAAAATGTATGTTTAAATTAAATATATTTTAATTTATATTTTAATTTAAATAAAAACTAATCGAAACAGTCGAATTGGCTTACGAAACATATTCCATTGTGTCCGAAATGAGGGTATTTAGGGGCGACACTCGTTGGGTTTGGTTTGAAGTTCGAAACGATTCACGAGTTATATTGGAATTAAATTAAATTGAATTGAATAAATAAAATAAAAATAAAAATACGTATAAATAAACTGTATTTCCTCTAAACCCTAGCGTATACACAATAGCTGTCATTTCAATGGCAGAAAACTGTCGATATTCTTCCTCCCCTAGCTCCACATCCATGCAATATTCTTCTATCCTTCCAAAGACAAAATTAAAGAGGGATGAGTGATCTACATCTTCAATGGACACGATCGAATTTTGTGGCTTGGAGTCCTCGATTGCTGGCTTCAAAGCTCAACAATTCAAAGGGGATTTGGGAGCTCGGGAGTATGTTGAGCTGAGGGATGTTCAAGGGGGTGGTTGCGTGCGTGGAGGCGGTCAAAGAGATGACCAACGATGGGGGTTTGGTCCCTTGTAAGGCGGCGCAAGGAGGATTTTGTTGATGAGGTTTCTTCGAAGTCGGTTCCAGATGTTTTGAATGAGGAAGGCGATATCAACAAGGGTATTAATCCCTTAATGACTTATTAGGCAAAGTTAATTATTGTTAATTATATTATTGAATTTATTTAATGTAATTAGTTTTAAAAATATAAAAATCGGTTTTTTTATTTATAAATAACATAGTTTTAAAAATGAATAGCATGTTTATAAATATAAATGAATAGCATTGTTTTGAAAATAAAAATGTCGTTGTTTTGAAAATAAAAATGACATTGTTTTGAAAATAAAAATGTCATTGTTTTGAAAATAAAAATGTCGTTGTTTTGAAAATAAAAATGACATTGTTTTGAAAATAAAATTGCCATTGTTTTGAAAATAAAAATGTCGTTGTTTTGAAAATAAAAATGTCGTTGTTTTGAAAATAAAAATGTCATTGTTTTGAAAATAAAAATGCAATTTTTTGAAAATAAAAATAACTTTGTTTTGAAAATAAAAATAGGATTTTTTAAAATATAAACATATTATAAAAATATGATTTTTAACATAGATATAACGTTATAAAAATATTATTTTTAATATATATTTGGCATCATAAAAATATGATTTTTAATATAAATTTCGTGAAACAGATTGCGTTGGAATCAGAACAGCGAATCTGAGCGATAATAAAGCACGACGGAGTGGAAACCAAATGTGAGAACTCCTTCTCACAATATTTAATTTACAGTTAAATATATTCGAGGATGCAGACGGTGCTTAGCAACACCCGACATTATTTATTGTACAAAGCCTGATTGTTTGTTTGGACTGTATTTTGTGTTGTTTGTGATGTTGAAATGTTTAACATATTAAAAATAATGTTAAAATTAATGTAGTAGTTGAAATTAAATTGTAAATATTTATTTATTATTTAAACAGTGAAAATTGGCTAATTGAAAAAATAATTCAAACCGAATTAGAATTGGTTAAATTTGTTAACCAACAATTTATTTAAATTCACTATTTGTTTGAAAACCCCACACGGGTATTGGGATTATATTTGACATACACTAATCCCAATATTTAGTTGTAAGTCAATCGATGGATTAATAGTCTGGGATGAGCGTTATTTATTTATTTTAATGCTCACACAGTTGTAAAATCCACTTTGGTTGTGAATAGACTGTTTAATGATTATTTATTGAATAAATGCGATGTACAAAATCCATATAACTGAAATTATATGGTAATTGATTGAGTCGTAGTCAAATCACTTCATACAATACTCAACAAATCGTTTATTCACTTTGATTTATAAGCATCTTTCATAAGTATAACTCGATATGCTTTCAATGTCCACCATTTTATTTACTCTAAAGAAACATATTTCATATTTGCTAACATATAAATCTTGTAGCCGCTATGAACTGCATCCTCTAACAAAGTTATGTTCTTCTGTTGACAAACTTACCAATTCCCATCTTACTAACACAATTCAAAATCAAATCTACCAAACACATCGTTCATTAAAACACCGCATCACCTTTTTTATGATAAACATTAGTGATTTTTTTTCCATCCCATCGTTTCGCGATACTAATCCCCACTGATCTCCCAAATCTACCTTCAGATTCAGTAATCTGACCGCTACGTATTGATCTGAAAATAGGCCAATTTGTTCGGATAAAGAGGATCAAGCCTTCAGAGATCTTAGGTTCAGGCATGCTTCAGTGTAACTGAATTCATTTCACTTCAAATTTCTCACAATCGATCCTTCTGGTCATTCAAAATTGCAATATTCTCCATTTTGATTACATGGTGATTAGGCAAGAAATTTCAAATATTCAGATTTGGATGATTTAGTGGTGATACTCTTACAAGGGTTTAACATATTGCGCTTATGGATATCAATTGCGCTTGATGTTGTTGTATGAAGGTGAGTTATGGTTTTAACGGATACTTACGGCAATTAAATTGCTTCAAAGCATGTTCACTCCGAAGCAGGAATTATCATGTTCGAATACATTATCTACTTTGGTTTATTTACAAGGCTTGCCAAGAATATGTAATATTATCTCATGATAATTTCATATTTGCTTTTGTGATCATGTGCTCTTTTTATGATTCCAAAAGTAGAGTATGAAATTCTGTTTTGAGATGGTATAGAAGATGAACGGTGGCAGTCTTGAAACCCAAAATGAAAGTAGTGAAGTGTTTTTTAACTGGGAGTCCTGCTTCTAAAGAAACAGTTATTTTAAGGGTAGTTATTCCACAGGAAGATGAAGCTTTGTTTTTTGGGATTTAAGAATGTGACGCTGATTTAGGTAGTTACAAGAGTAGGACGATTTATACATAAGAACAGATTAACATTCATAGGATTACATACATGGTTCCTTGCCAACCTGGTATGACTTTGCAATTTGGTTTCGTTTGGTTACATAGTTACCAGATCTATATGTTTACATTCTACTTAAGTTAATTCTACTTTAAGTTAATGAAGCAGTTTTCAAGCAGTTTCACAAGATAATCTGAAGTCTTCCAAATTGCCATTTATTTGAAGACTGGTCTTGAACTGCATAATCATGGCTAGTTATCACTGAGAGGGTTGTTAACTATGCAAGAATGTGGAGTACGTGTGTTAAAGTGCGGGAGTGGAGCACTTGTAGCCATGGGAAGTTTTGACCTAACCATAGGTCTTAATTTCATTGTTTTATTTTATAGCTTTTGTGTTGTATTTATGTTCTATGTATGTTTTATATGTAATTCAGGTTAGAATGCTAACCTTGCTATGTAATTTTCTTTAAAGTTAATAAAGCGGACGAATTTAAAAAAAAGTTTTATAGGCGTTCAATATTCAGTACAATGTACAAAATATCATATATCTCTATTTATTCATTTTCATTAAATTTACACTGTCAACAAAGTGATAGCGTTTCAAATCCATTAAAGTATGTTTCAATTTGAATTTTGTCGTTAAAATACGAATGAATAAAGGATAAGAATAAGTCTGATAGTTAAATGTAATCTAAATACACTTATACCATTAAGAAGATAAATTTTTAATGAATCTTTTTGAAACCAATAAAAATAAAATGTTCATAATTTACCTATCCAAGTATCAGATAAAACATTAAGGAATCATAATTTGCTTGCATAAATAAATCATGGAAATATTCAAAGTAAATTGATATTTTTTTCATATTTATGAAACTTTATATGGATTATTTTGCAAATCTTTTAATATGAAACTTAAATATTATTATGAGAGAAAGCCACAAATGCTTAAACATTATTACTATAGCCAAGGGTTTTAGTAGTAATAACTTCGAAAGCCTTGTAAAATACTTGTGAAAGTACCCTTCTCGACAAAGCCGAAAGGTGGGGAGGCAATAAGTATCTCAGGTTAAGTTAGATCATAACCCCTGAAAGTAGGTCCCTTTCGACTGGTTAAGTTAAATCATAACCCCTGAAATTAGATCCCTTTCAATCTAGTCGGAAGGGAGTAGAGTCAATTGGCTTCATAATATATAATATAAGTTAAGGTTTAGAAATCCAACTCCTTTAACTCAACTGAAGGAGCATTGAGGTAGTAGCCTCGTATTAAAAACAAGGTTTGGAACACAAACCCTTTCGACGCAGTCGGAATATCATGGAGGTGGCAACCTCCTAAAATTGAAAATGAGGCTTACAGGAGAATGACCCCTTTTGACGCAATCGATGGATATTGAGGCGATAGACTTCAAAGTCTTAAAACAACAAAGGCAACGACCCCTTACATCTTATGTTTCGAAAGCAACCCTATCGACCAGGTACATCGACAAAAGGCCATGTAGAAAGGCAATGGGCTTATATATAGTAACAAGTTAAAAATATAAAATAAGTGACCACAACCAAGTCGAAAGGAATGAAGTCGACATGCCTTGATATTTCCTGACCATATTAATGTTATTTCAAGCACCAAGAGATATTGTATCGAAACAAAGGGATCCCAACCTAGTCGAAAAAGTGCTTCTGACCTGGGACAAGGCACTGAGAGTAATAAATGCGAAGACTGTTTTATTTCCTTCTATAGAAATAGTTTACAACCACTTCACTATTTTGTCAAGTATGAGGAAAAACTCAAACTTTTCAATATTTTAAATTTCCAAAAATATAAAATAATAATATTTCTGTTAATACCTTAATTAATGCCTATAAACTCCCTAAGAAACTTAGAAGATTGATATTAATTAATAAAACCATGGGAAAATTCCAAAAACTTCCCAGGAATTAGAGAATAATATTCTTTGTCACATATATAAATTTCGGGTCAAGATTCTATTTTCAATTGTTTTAAATTAATTAAACCCATAATTATCACCTATCTAACACTAGAAAATCATAAATTATTTCTAAGGGCATGAAAAATCATGAAACTTGAAGTCCACCTTCAAAATCATGTTCTAAACAACATATACAAGTTTTTGTAAAAAAGGATACGAAGATCTATAGGTTTCAACCAAAAATCTATTCCAAAATATGAAAAGCAAGCATAATCAACCAAACTCAAACATTTTTCTACCAAAACAATTGAACACTATAAAAATGATCATGAAAGTAAGCATGAAAACCTACAAATATTTCAGGTGCAACCACAATCGAAATAACAAGGGTAGGGTCATTATTTACCTTAGTTCTTGCTTGAAATGTTGAGACTTGTAGATGTAAATTCCTAAGCTTCAATTCTTACTTGGTTTTCTTTAGTTTCTACTTCCTTTTCTTCTCTTTAACGGCAGTCCTCCGAGTGGAGAGTATGTGTTTATATAAGGCTATGTTTTCCTACTTTTCCCATCCAATATTCCTCCTTATGTTTAATTCAAGTTATTTAGTTTCTACGACCAACCCATTAATTATTAATTACAAATCTCATCTCATCATCCTTTACATCAGGATAAGTAGTCTTTATCCTGTATTCAGTCTTCCGATTACGGTCTTTCTCATAACTACTCCACTAGACTTACACTAGTTTGACTGTCTTGTTTTCCTCGGCTTCTTTTCATGTCTTGTCACAACATGCACTGGTTGTCGTACAAAATTCAAGTTTGGTTCCACCACCAAATACTCTCATACCCTTAGATCTACGTTAGCTCTAGATCTATCATGCACATACTTCACTTGATATGAACCTTCCAAACTATTCGGTAACTCTACTCGTTAAGCTAGCTTCCCAATCCTTTCCAAGATAGCAAAAGGTCATCTTGGTGTCAGTTTCTCTGAATTCACAAAATGAATTACACCCTTCATTGGTGGTACCTTAATAAAAATTTGATCTCAAGCAGAGAACTCGAGATCCTTATGTCTTTTATCAGCGTAACTCTTCTACCTTGATTGATCTTCCTTGATCCATCCTTGGATCTACACAATCTTCTCTGCAACTTTCTTCATTGAATCTGGACAAGGAACCAATGTATCTTCGGTCTTTAACCAATAAGATGGCGACTTGCACGGCGTTCCATACAATTCCTTATACGGTGGCATTCCTATACTAACTTGATAGCTATTATTAAATACATCAATTAAATGCAAATGATCTTCCCAGAAGCCACCAAAATTTAGAATGCATGCTCTTAGAAAATCCTCAAGTACCTTGTTGATTATCTCTATTTTCTCATCTGTCTGTGGGTGATAAACGATATTCAGTTTGAGCTTAGTTCCCAAAACATTCTGTAGACATTTCCAAAAATCGCTAGTAATCAATGAATCTCTATCACATGCAATACTACTAGGATACCTATAAAATCTAAATGTATCCCTCAAGAATAGCTTAGTCGACAAAAGAGCCATCCTCATTGAGAATAAAAATAACACTCTTGGTCATTCTATCCGGTACAATCCATATATTCCCTGTCCCTTTCTTTGATCTTAGTAACCCGCCGTTAAAGTCCATGGATATAAAATCTCATTTCTAAACTGGAATATCTAACGAGTGAAGCAAACCACTAGGCATTTGATGTTCGTCTTTCACTCATTGACGATTCATATACTACTTTACCCATTAGATAACATCTCCATTCATTCCTCCCCATAAGAAATTTCTCTTCATGTTTTGATACATCTTGGTACCTCAAGGATGAATAGTGAACTTAGATCAACGACATTCTCTAAGAACTTCCTTTCTTAGATCACCAACATCTGAGATGCACCATCTTTTATTCTTTTTTAACCATCCATTATGGTCAAACCCCAAATCCTTCAAATCAACATTCTTTAATCCGACTCAGAATCTTCTGACCCTTTCAACTATTATAAAACTATCTTCCTACTTATAAACAGTTTTCTCAGTCAGAACTAATCAAACTTCTAAACATGACGACATAGTTGTGCTTCTATTCAAACTCGTTGTCGATTTTATCCACATATCAAAAGTAGTTAATATATTTAAATCTCCTTATTTTGCTAACTTAGCAAACACCACATCCTAGTGCTCCTGTTAAGGGCATTGATAAATTCATTCCCTTTTTCAAGTGTATAATCAATGCCAAATCAAAATTTTCCAAAAACTCAATCCATCTTTGTTGCCTTATATTCAGTTCCTTTTGAGGGTATAGCTACCTCAAAGACTAATAATCTATAATCAACATGAATTTCTCCTCTGAGAGGTAGTGTCTTCAAACTTCAAAGCAAAGGCAACAATATGTAACTTAAGTTCGTTGGTTGGGTATCCAACCTCATGCAGTTTAAGCTATCTAGAAGCATATGCAACAACTCTACCTCTCTGAGAAAAAATCCCATTCTAGTTCCACAACCATTATTGTATACTACAAATCTTGGTTACCATCTGGTACAATCAAAACAATAGCATTGGTAAACAGATGGTTCAAACTCTGAAATGCTTCCTCTCACTTATTAGACCAAAAAAATTTAACATCCTTCCAGGTTAACCTAGTAAGTGGCACTACTATCCGTTAGAAATTATTAATAAATATTTGGTAATATACCGCCAATTCAAAAATACTTCTAATCTCGATAACACTTACTAACAATTTCCAACTATTGATATCCTCAATCTTAGTTGGATCTATAGGAAATCCTTCACTTGAAAACGCATGGCCAAGAAACTTCACTTCTTTTTCCCAAAAGCGACACTTCGAAAACTCATCCTTCAATTGGTATTGCCTCAAAGTCTAAAGTATAATCCAAAGGCGAGTCTCTTGAACCTTTTCATCCTTAGAATAGACCAAAGTATTATCTATGAAGACTAGAAGAATCTATCCAAATGCTCTCAGAAAACTCGATTCGTCAAATCCATGAAGAAGTCAGGTGCATTAGTCATTCCGATTGGCTCGACTATCCATTCATAAGACCCGTATCATATCTAAAATGTTGTTAACGGAATGCTCTCTTTCTCTACCTGCAGTTGATGAAAACCAATAGCCAAGTCCAATTGAGAAAATATTTTGCGTCCTCTTAGCCGATCAAACAAACCATCTATTCTCGATAAAGGGTACACATCCTTCACTGTCATCCTATCGAGCATGTGATAATTAATGCACATCCTCAATGATCCATCTGGCTTCTTAATGAATATGGCAGCTGCTCCCCAAAGCAAACTCTTTGGATGTATAAAACTCTTTCCTTCTAACCCTACTAAGCACTCCTTCAATTCTGTCATATCTATTGGTATCATCTTGCTAAGGGATTACAGATTGGCTCAGCTCGGATTACAAGATCAATTCTGAACATGATGGCTCTTTTTGGAGTTAAACCCGTAATAGATTGAAAAATATCTATGAACTCCTTAACAATAGGAACTCGACATACTTCTTCCGATTTCTATGCACACAATAAAGCAAAAACCTATAGACTTTCATTCTTTGCCAAATATATAATTCGACTACCACAAGTAGGGCTTTTCAATGATATTACCTTATCTTGATAGAATATCCTAGCATTATAATGATCTAACCAATTTATACTTAAAATAATTCCAAGGCCCACAAAATCAAATACACATAAATCACAAGCAAAATTTTAACCTAGTAACTGAAATTCTAGGTTACTGCATCTTATCCCCATAGTTCATACATGATTCAATACTTAAAGGAAGTAACAAGTCTTGATAGTTCTAATGATACCTTGTAACACCCCGTGAATTCTATAACGCTAATCTTCACAAATTTAAGTGTAATCAATTCTAAATGAAATAATTAAGGGAAATGGGTTACGCCATTGCGTTCGTCTCGAAATTCTGCTTGAGATAGAGTCCGAGTTTACGCGAATCGGACTCCGTATGAAGGAGTTATAACCTTCGTAAGTTTCATAATAAAATTTAAATTCAAACAGATCAGTTTAAAATTCAAAATTTGAATTTCTGGTTCAAACTGGGCTGGGCGGGAAAATTCCCGCCCAGAGACCAGGTCGACCATAGGGTTGACCATGGTGTCGACCTGGCCTCCCCAGGTCGACAACAGTGTCGACTGGCCACCCCAGGTCGACCATAGTGTCAACCTGGGTGTCGACCTTCCAGTCGACCTGCCTGGTCGACCTGGCTGGCTAGGTCTGGCTCTGGCTCGAATTTATGTGGCTTTGTGTGTCACTAGGGCTGACGTGTCACCTCTTGATTGGCTCTTTGAACTTAATATGGTCTAGATTCCTCCTGTCTTCATCTGACGGCTCAAAACAATTTAAAAATCTATAAATACACACTAAGTCTCAACTGAAAATTCACAAAAAAAAATAAGAAAGGAGTCGTCATGCTGCCAGGGAGGAGTTGAGCATAGCCGTCAAGAGAGAAAAGCCTAAAAGACGAATCAAATTAAGAAGAAGATTAAAGTTAAATCAAATTAATCAACGCAACGTTAGTCTACCCAAAGGAACGCATCTCAATTCCAGAATTCAGAATCCAGAATTCAAGATTCCGCATTCGTTGTAAGTATAGTGACCTTTCAGAATATGAATAAAAACTGTGATGTGATTCGATGTAAATGAAAATAGAATTTTGTTATTGTATTGTATAAATTCTTTGTATTGTAATGGTTCTATCATGACTTTTGTATTGATGTTTGTGGCATAAAATTGATTGACGCAAGCCTATTGAACAATTGTATATGAAAACAATGGCACTTGCAAGTTATTGACAAAAACTAGAATTTGATCCCTTTATGTTTATGCCTATGGCATGGATTATATACATTCACTAAGTCTAAATTAAGGATTATGTAAACATGTTCTAGATTTGAAACCTTTTATGCCTACATGACCCAAAACCTATGATATCATTTTCATGTTTATTTGCAAATATAGTTGGATCTATGTTAAGTATCGTTTGGGTTTCATAAACTACGCAAGTTCATGTTTATTTGCAAGTATAATTGGACCTATGTTAAGTATCGTTTGGGTTTCATAAACTATGCAAGTTCATGTTGAAATATGCTATGTGATTAGATGTTATAATTGGACATTTTGGTGAATATACAACATGCTAGTTTTGTGGTTGACATTATGCCAAGTTAAACATGTTTAAACCCAAGTTTGTATAAACCAAAACTATGTCATTTCATATGTCACCTACTTAGTTATACTTTGATTTTAATGCAAGTTCACATGACCCATCATTTATGTTAATATCGCTAAATTGCAAGTTCATGCGCCACACACCCTTATATGTTGTAAAATATTACATGTTCTTGATTTCCCCTTTTTCTCACACTTATAAAGTTGGGCTGAATTGTGTCGAGCCCAACATTTGTTATAACGTTGCGAACGTATAAACGGGGGTAATAACATTGGGTGTAAACCATGAACATATCTGTTGGAATGTTTGGCACATGCCAATGCCAATGACATTTAAGCGGTATGAAATGATATACCCAAGAATAAAAGATATGACATTTACATATATAATTGAGAAGTAATAAAATATGTAAATTTAGAAAACGCGATATGCTTAACTCGAGGTTGGATTGAGTTGTGATGTAAACCTGCGCGGAACCGCCTAGCTGTCCAGTAGTCACAACAATACTTATCCAGTGTGGGTGGTTAAGCATTGAGCCCAATAAGGACCCGAGGTTAGACTGAGCTACGGTGTAAACCTGTTCGGAACCGACCGGCATATCTAGTAACTGTAGCAATACCTGTCTAATGTGAGTGGTCAGGTGCTCCTAAGAGGCTAAGGACAGATGGTAGGGTTAAGTCAACTATAACACTTAACCAAAATTCAACATGTTAACAAGAATTGATGGGTAGGGTTAGGTAAATACAGACACTTAACCACATAACATGTTTGACTAGAAAATCCTGGTAACGAGGGACCCGTTTCAGCAGTAACCCAAGTTAGGTATCAACGGTACCCTAAAACTAGGCAGGGTGGGGCACGATTACTGGGCTGATTGTAAGCGGTCAAAACGACGGCGGTGGGTGCACAGTGTAGGTCTAACGGGGTGCGGGCGTGCACACACTCCGGAGCAGACAACCAGGGCACTGGGGACACCAGTAGTATAACCTATGCCTTCTAGAATTTGTGTCGAGGCCGCTACCATGGATCTTGATACACCCCATAGTGGGACCAGCATAGGTATCTACAATTCTTGGGGGCCGTATGACACATGTTAACGCGAGTAGGAGCCGATCTTTAGAAAATGGGGATCACTTCACCCTCAGTGTGGGGTGCCAGTTAGAATAAACTCAAGTAGATGCAGAGATATAGCATGAGTGCGATAGCACATTCGACACTTCCTTAGCTTGTGACACTTTTCTATTTTCAGTATATATCTATCATGCCCTTTTCTTATTCATATACTGAAGAGTTACTAGATTTACTCAGGCTTTATGTATGACTCTATTTTCTTTTCGTCTTCTTTTCTTTCGTCCCCCCCAGTCCACAGGTGTAATAACCCGGAAAATCTGGGCCAGTTTAAAATTTTTATTTTTGCAATTTTAACGAATTTTGAACATTTAAAATGGATTATTTTAAATAATATCGACGGAAATTTATTTTGAATATAATTCGAACGTATATATTATATACGCCGTTGTTAGAATATAAATATTTATATATAATTATAAATAGAATTGAAAATGGCGCGGTAGTTCGATAATTCGATTTCAAACTTCAATTGAATGTACCGGGTGCAAAACAATCCGGATTTTAGTGAAACCAAAAACATTAGGATCTATTTGGGAATATCTTTCCAATGAATTCGAAAAATCGAAATTTCATAGCGGGGATCAAAAGATATGTCCAGTTGAAAATTCTGAATAGTCGCTATGGAATTTAGGCCCTTAAAAATGGACATTTTGCAAACGACCTCAGATTTCGACGAAACCACTTTTGTTGGGTCCGCAGTGTCAAATTATTGCTAGGTTTCAAATTTCATAATTTTTCGAGTCAATATGTGAGCGTGGCAAAGGAAAACGCGTTTGACCAGTTTCAGTTGATTTTAATCGACTGGAAATTGGCCATTTTTCATACGGTCTCAGAATTCGACGAAAATAGTTTTGTTAGGACCGTATCGTCAATACGAAGCTAGAAAATATTTTTCGAGAATTTTTAGAGTTAGTATGTGACCCCGGTAATTTGAAATGTACGTTTAAAATTCAATATAGCGATTTAAATGTAAATTCAACGGAAACTGATCGAGACGATCGAATCAGCTTACGATACATATCCCATTGTGTTTGGAATGGGGGTAATACGCTATGGATGACAGGCGGTGGGCCTCGTTTTGAGGTCGAAAATAAAAGTTGCTTTTTGAAAAGTAAAATAATAAAATATATATATATATATATTAATATCTCCCTCACCATCATCCATTCAGATGTCAACCCGTTCGATTTTTTTTTAAAAAAAAAAGGGAGAAAGCAAACGACGGAGGGGCCAGGCCGCCGCCGCCGCTGCCACTAGGGACGCCGCGCCCTGGCGCCGTCCACCAGGACTCCCCTCTCCTCCTCTTCTCCACCTCGTGCCCTTCCTTCTTCTCCTCCTCTTCTTATCAAACCGCGCCGCCCAGACCTCCACCCTCCACCGATCGCCTCCCCCACCGCCTGCACCTCCGCCTCTTCTTCTCCTCCCCTCCACTTCCTCTCCCCCTTCGAAAACCATACACCCCGAGCCCCTCCACGCCACAACCGCGCCGCCGCCGCCCCTGAAACCCTAACCCCGACCCTCGACGCCGACCACCACTCTAACAGCGCGGTCCCCCTCCTCTGCAAAACACTGTAAGCCCCCTTCTATTTTATTTTTAATATGCAATAATCAGTGATTTTTATATAGTTGTTTTAGGAATAAAAATTCGATTTTTATTTTATGAATTAAAATAGAAAAGACGTGATTTTTAAAATAGAAAAGACGTGATTTTTAAAATAGAAAAGACGTGATTTTTAAAATATGAAAAGATGATATTTTGATATGAGTAGTGAAGTAAAAATATGATTTTTACTTCGAGAAAAATATAATTTTTAGATTATATTTGAAAAGGTGAAATCTTTATATTTGAAAAAGCGAAATCTATATTTTTGAAAAGATGAAGTCTTTATATTTGAAAAGGAGAAATCTTTATAGTTGAAAAGGCGAGATCTTTATATAGACGATAACGATGTAAAAATATAATTTTTATCTATATAGTAGCGATGTAAAAATAGAATTTTTATCCATATAGCGTGATTGTAAAAATCCGATTTTTATATATTGAATAGCAAAGTAAAAATTCGATTTTTATATATTGAATAGCAAAGTAAAAATTCGATTTTTATATATTGAATAGCAAAGTAAAAAATCGATTTTTATATATTGAATAGCAAAGTAAAAATTCGATTTTTATATATTGAATAGCAAAGTAAAAATATGATTTTTTATATATTGAACATCGAAGTAAAAATATGATTTTTAAATTGAAAGTGAACAAATAAAAATGTGATTTTTATATATGTAGTGGCTACGGGCAACGAAGATGAAGAAGATGCGATAACGATGAAGATTTCTATAAAAGAAATGTCGTGAAGTTGGATAACTATTGGTGAGAACTTCTCACTCTTCAATTTCTTTTTCTAGTTATATATATATATATATATATATACTAGGATGTAGACGGTGTTTAGTAGCACCCGACACCCGTCATCCACAGACCATGGATGCTTGTTTGTTAAATTGTTTGGTTGAGTAGTTGGTTAGTTTATTTGGTTTAAATTGAATTGTTTGGTGAAGTGGAATGGATTGATTGATGTGTGAATGGCATGGGCCTTCACTAGACCGGGGATAAGGCTAGGCCTTGTCCCGTTTCTAGTATCGTGCCGTTATGCCACCGAAATTTTCTAAAATATGTTAGAAAAATAAAAATATCATTTTATTGAATAAATGAACTGAATAGAAATTCATGGGTTAAAATAAAATGTTTTATCGTTAAAAATATAATTTTTAACGTGAAAGTGAATAAATGAATATTTATAAACAAATCGGTCGATTTGTTTATATACACTGATTTGACTGATATCGATTGGGTCGATAAATTTTACACGTCGCCCAACTGCACAACTAAAATCTGTGTTTGATTGTTTGAAACCCCACACGGGTGTTGGAATGAAATTTGAAGTTCACTCATCCTGATTGATTAAATATGTCGATCGATCGATTGACAGGCTGTTATAAGCGTCAGATATCTATATTTGATGCTTATACAGTGTAGTGCACTTTGGTTGATGGTTGATTATTTTTCAATGCTATTATATACGTGTGATGTATGAAAATCCATATAATTAACATTATATGGTGATTGATTGGGCCTCATTCCAATCGGGAAAATAATGAATATTATAAAAGAAAATTCATGTGTTGAATATAAAAATAGTCATGTGTTGACGATGTTCCTGAGTTGAAAATATTTATGTGTTGAGTAAAATATTTTAAATAATAAAATTTACATCTTTATCATATTTACAATCAGGATCTACTTTACGGTGGAGTCTAATTAAAATCAAACGATAGATACCATAGTGTTATAAAATATTTTACATAACAGAAATAGTGACGTGTTGACAGTACTCATGTGTTGAGATTAGTCGTGTGTTGAAAGAAATATTGATTCATGTGTTGAATAGAATAAATATTCATTTGTGGAATAGAATAACGAATTATTGAAATATAAAGCCGTGTTGATTAGAGATGCGTTATTTTGACGCAAACGATATTTATATCGATTTTATTCGTTTTATAATGAATATTGAAAGGTGATTTCAAAATTTAATATTTTGAAAGGAAATTCAAATTGAATTAGATTAAAATTCAAATTGAAATTTTATTGAATCAATTTGAAATGAATTCGAATTGAATAGAAAATGAATTCGATTCGAATTGAATAGAAAGTGAATTTGAATTCAAATTGAATAGAAATGAATTCAAATTGAATTAAATTGAAATTGAATTAAAACGAATTGAAATCGTCTTGAATGGAATTTAAAACGAACTAAAATTGAATTGAATCAATTTGAAATGAATTCGAATTAAAGTAAATCGAAAGTAAATTAAAATTAAATTGAATTAAAATGAATTAGAGTTTGAATTGAATTGAAACGAATTTGAATTCGAATTAAATAAAATAGAAATGAATTCGAATTGAATTGAAATCAAATCGATTTGAAATTGAAGATGAAGTTGAAATTGTTTTTGAAACGAATTTAGAACTATTTATAAAATTCGTTTTAAAAACCAAAAATCGACGAAATATATAATATATATATATATATATTATATATATAATGGCCTGAATAGAACGCGCCGCGTCGCGACAGTTCGTGAATTTCAACCATTAACTTCGAATTGACGTTGCGGGAGATCCGACCGTCGGATTCTCCTAAAACCGGAACCGTTGGGTTCGTATCGAAAAGAGCTTTCCAATGAATATTAGAAATTTGAAATCTAACGGTTGGATTTGGAATTATGTCCAAATCAATTTCATAAAAGGTCGTTGTAAGTGCAGTTCGATGGCCGTTGATGGAAATCGACTGTACGGGCCTTGATAAAATTATTAAAAATATTGATAATTTTTGTAAAATCATAATATGTGAATTGGAAAGAACTGGGATGAAAAACTCCATATTTGAAAAGATAAAAATAGATTTTTATCGAAATGAACTGGTTTTGAACAAGAACTAAAACCGATTTATTTTTGAAATAAATAAATTGAATTTGAAAGTGATTTTAAAAATAATCAATATTCCCAATACGTGAATGGGACCGGAGTTGAATCGAAATTATCTTTGGAATATTTCGATATTGGATTTCGTGACTATACAGATATTGTTATAGGAATTTGAAAGATATATTTTATATCGTTATTCCCAATACAATATTGGTTGGTTTCAGAATTTGATATTGAATATAAGCCAGTATATTTTCTATTCAGAGCCTTGTAATTAATATCAAATGTGATTTGGGTTTATCGTGAATCGTGTTTTATATGACATTGGTTCTTTAATCCAGTTAAAGGCAAGATGTTGATTTTTGAAAGGATTAAAACTAAGTGGATTTCTAATGAATCTTTAATTAGATTAAAAAGCGAATTGATAATTTAAATTATCAAATCTGAAAGGTGATCGAGAATGGAGTACCACCAGTTTTGCTCCAAAGCGATAGTTAAATCTTTAATTAGATTTGAACGTGAAATGGTAATTAATTTTACCGATAACACCGTGGTGTTAGATGTGGAGTATTACCAGTTTTCTCCATGGGATATATAGGTTGGGATTGGGAAATAAAATAAATAATTATTTCGGTGTGGTTCGTTAATCCCGACTAGTTTGAAATGATATCCATAGGAGGATTAAAGAATAAATTTAGAAGAATTTATCTTTGATAAAATTAATGGGAACCTTTCCCTAAGAATGTGATTTTGTGAATAAAAGAATATTCTGAATTGGAATGAGGCGTTTGTTGTGTTTGTGTAACATTCGTTTATTATATACGTGGGTTATTCAGAAAGGCCGGGTTTATACCCATTCTGAATAACCGATTCGACGAGATGTCGAAGATGAAGACGGTGGTTGAAGACCGGAAGTCTTCACATCGTTTGGGTGATTACTGATGATCTTGATTGGGTTGTACACCCAGGATGAGGGAAACAGTTGGTGATCGTCCAGACGTGCTTGGAGATGGATGGATATGCGAGGAAAGTGCCTCCGGTTTCGTTCAGACCCAGAACGAACTTGTAAATGGATTGTGTGTCTGACATTGGATTTTATTCTGTGTTGATTGATCTCTATTAAATATACATCTGTTTGGCGGTGGAGAATTTATTCTCTTGCTTAACGCCCTTCTCTGAGACGTACAAGCTCAGAGGTTGTATATCGATGGACATCAGTCGCATGGAGTGAATTGCCTGTGTGGCACGCGTAAGTGGCAATTGATCAAGGCTTCTGTTGAAAAGCAAAGTCTTGTGGTTGATGATCAAAGCACGGCCTGTGTGGCGTAGCTTTGTGTATAACGTGAATTCGCGAGCCTCACACCTCGGTATGAGTCAAAAACGGGATACGGACCCAAGGAGTGCACGACGTTTCTTTCTAGCTAGGGTGGTGTCAATGACCTACCAGCCCTGACATTTATATACTTTTCACCTGTGTGGTTGTTGGATACAAGGCGCCTCGGATATAGGTCTGTAAGGACCGGGAAACGTGTGTTCAGGAATTGCCAATCCTCAAAAGTAAGAGAGGACCGGCCTTGGAGGATCCAGGGATTGCTGTGTGCAGTCCCGAGGCATTTGCTAGAGTGTCTCGAACGCGGAGAGGAGCTTGCCTCTTGCCTCGGCTCATGACGAAAATCCAATTTCCAATACGTGATATTGCGGATTTAATTGTAGAACTAGTATGGCGACATGATAGATGGTACCCATGCCGCCTATGATTGATATTTATGATTGAAAATTGTTTTGACACTATACACTTATAATAGTATCAAATGATTTGTTTTAAACGTACCAAGCATGTTTGGCTATTATAAGGGAAAACCCTATCCTCCGACTTGCGTTTCATTGTGTGATGGGACCTGGGTCTTATAATAGCTTCATTTTTCCAAAAAGCATTGCGTTGTTTTGTTATATGCACTAGTAGTCTTGGGAGGAAACCCGTTCCGTGTTATACGGCGTGGTCCCTTGAATTACTCTCTTTTAAGTAAAGTTTTAAATAACTGTTTTAGTTCTCACACCAGTCACATGACTAACCTGGAGTTTATTGTTTTAACCTAAACTCTGGGTGCCCCTATTTTCCACACGGACAGCTTGTAGTTTTGGTTTTGCAGATTTATATTCACAGGATCCTGATTTACAGCTGGAACGATGCTCGGAAAGCTCTGTATCCGTGCATTACTTCTAGTTGTGCTTTTGTATTATTTTCCACTGCGATGTATTTAAATGTAATTTAAATCTCTGATATTTGTTGAATGTAATTTATTCATGTATACTCTGTATATTCTTGTATCTGATGGAATTGTTGTAATAACAATGAAATGTTCTTTTGTCTGCGTTCTGTTTTGTCCTGTTCTCAAACGATCAGGGGTTTCGAACGGTCTAGATCTGTTTAATGACTGATTCGGATCGAGCGAAATTCCTTGTCGTCACAACAGGGAGGAAACAGCTCAGCTCAGTCAGACTCTATACAAGCTCCAAGGCCGTAAATGTATGATTTGGATCTCTTTGCTCGGATCATGGCTTTGGATATCACTATGGGGATTTTTGTCACTTTATTTACGTTTTATGCTTCTTTAATAATCAAGACAGTTATGAGGTTGTAATGATGGAAGTATTTTGAGACCTATATGGAAATGTTTTATTGGAACACGTATTGATGAAATAAAAGTCTGTTTGGTTTCCGCTGTTTAAAATATGTGTATTTATATCTGTCTTGAGTTTATCTGTGGCCTTTTACTTATAAACCTCCACCAAAGTTAAGGCATTCCCTTTGTGAGTAACCTTAACGGAGGTGGGGTGTTTCATAACTTATCTATCAAACTTTTAGAGATACATGAGTGTGGTGCACCAATATCAAACAATACTGTAACACGTATGTTATTAATCAAAAGAGTACGTTGTAATATTGATTTTGCTTTATCAGCAGTGGTGGGAATAAAGATGAAGGCTTCAAAGCAAGAACTTCCCCTTTACCTACTTTTGGACACTTCTTATAATACCCCAGCTGATTGGAGTTGTAGCATCTTACATTCTTTGCAGCGTCAACATTAACCTCACCGACATGACATTCATTTGCATAATTCCCTTTTTTATCGCACTTGTAACAAACAACCTGTAACAACTCGAATTTCGACAGACCGGATTTTTTTCAAAATATCAATCTGTCGAAGTTCGAGTTGGCTTGTCTGGTATCCTGCAGAAAAGACAAAGATAATAGATATATCAGAGCTTGATAAAACTTCTCACAACGTAATGGATAAAAAATAATAATCAAACGTAGCCTTACCGAAATAATAACACTGTCTAACACGTTTCCAAAGGCTACCAAAACTCTTCCATAAACCTAACTTGATAGTATGTTATTAGGAGGGGGGTCAGAACACAAAGTTCTAGTGAACAGACAAATTATACATTCTAAACAAACCCTACGTATACCATTCAGTAATGTTTTCTTAATTATTAGGTTAATTGGGTTAACAACACTCAAGGCTTTGAACTCACGTCGTACCCATCTACTCCCTGGTAGATTAACCTAGTATAGTGTATATTTTGCTATATTCAACATCTCAAGGTACTTCCCATAGTATCTTCCTTGTATGGTCTCCGTCGTCATGCCACGGAAGCATATGCAACCTTCGTCAGACACTAAACAACGTATGGAAATCTATATCGTTCCTCCTCTTAATCGCACAGAACTACCATCGCTTTGTCATGCAAGTGTATGGATCGTATTATCCAAACTCCCCGGTCGATCACGTCTTAACACGGAGTAATGCCCTACTGTCTATAATACACCACTAGTGCGTGTATCTAGACCCTCTTACGAATGTACTGTCTTCTATAACCTGAGTCCTGTAATAGGGCTGCATTCGATGCGCGTGGAACTCGGTCAGGAGCAATCAATATCTATAAGGACCGCCTCATTAATCCTACAATACAGATATTCACATATCGTATATCTTTTCATTGTGGATATAGCCCCACCTTCAACTTATGAAAGACTACACCAAGATTTAAGTGATGTACCTTATCAACCAATCTAACATCCAATTTGGCGTGTCCCGCAAGCAAGTCTCGATAGTGAAAGATCGAAGGTCTATAGTTTAGCTCTAGTCTTTCCGCATCACACTGACTGCCGATGGCAGGTATCCGACAATTACTATCCTTAATTTGGTCCTAACCAACCTCTCCCGAGGAAAACCGTTGAATCACCCAATGTCATCCGCCACAGCCTTCTGAATACAAAACTACAGTTGCAGTCAAGGTATACTCACCGAGCGGTACCGTACAGACTAAACCTCTACGATTACATCCTGAGCATGTACAATACAGAGGACCACCACGAAGTACCCTATCATGTCCCACAGAAGCAATGTGCTTCCCTTAGTCCCATTGAATAATTAGTTGGACATGCTCCTTTCATGTCTCCGGGCACCACACTTATCTACCCCATTGGGTTCTTCACCTACATACGTACGGACTAGTCCAAGCGCATCGCGTTGTCGTGTTATTAGATCCTACGTCTAATCTTTTAATCACGTGCTAGCATTAACTTATCACATTGCTAATTAACTTTATTATCCACATATTAACTTTTTACTCAAGTTACTCGGTTCATTGGATCACAACTAGCGGCTTACTTTCTTTATTCAGCCCTACGCCACTGGAGCGGACTTCCGCTTATTATTTACTACAGTTATTAGACTTAATACTTTCAATTATAAGTTTGCCAATAATAAGCCTACTTTATTCTTTCTTATTTAATCACAACCTTGTCTTACGCTATTACCACAACTTGTTGTTTTTTACTTATTAACTTAGTTCCCTTAATTAAGGTTTATCAATAAGTTCTCTTTTCTAAATTATAATCTATGCTATAATTTCTCTTCTCCTTAAGACAAGCTTACATAATATTTTTCATTCTCATTCATATAATTAATTATAATAGCTTAGATTCCCCATTCATCACGATTCTTCTTAGGTTCCTTAATATGAGCCAACTTGTACTATTGTAATCTTTCTTTAATTACTGCCATGTACATTTTTATTATTTCAGGAAAGTATTTCACACACCTCATTAGATTGGTTAGTGGAAAGATGTAATGATCTATTTGAATAACGTACACCAGATAAGATCCATAGTTGCAAGCTATTTCTTTTATTTTCAATGTAGACACACATACATATTTTATTTGATTAATGTACAATACGGTAAAAGAATCTCTATTCCATATTAATCTTTTTTCCCTATCTTTTCTTACAACTACGTTCTCAGTAATTTTGTCATTATGGAAATGCATCCGTTTTTTCCTAAATCCAACTAACTCAGTCCACTATGATTTCCCTTTTTCCGAGTAAGATGTTAAATTCCTGTTTTCATATACCATTTACAATTACTGTAAATTTTTCCATACAAAATTAGGCATACCTATTCATTATTCATTATTTACTGTAATTCTGTTTACAACATATCCAATTTTTCATTAAGTAACAATCATAAGAACATATTCATGTTTATTGTAAATTCCACAATTTCAATATTTTAATTATTCTCAAACCAAACAAAAGATTAATGGATTAGATTTGTATAACAACAATATTGTTAACGTACTTAGTAGTAGATAATATTGTAATTACCAAAATTCCAATTATTTATCACGTTAAGAATTACGGGGAATGTAAATGATAAATATACAGTTAACAAAATGTATAGTTTAAATCCACTCGCACGACTGTTCTCCAATCCTTGAATCTGATTCAAATCTACTATTCTATGATCTTTCTAACTGAATCTAATAGTTTTTTGGCAAAGCCGACCAGTTTTTATAGTGCTCCGTAACACTATTTTATTTATTAAAAATAAAAATACAATGGAGTGCAGGTGATATGCAGTACACATATCAACATTATGGTTTTGAAGTGGCCCGTCAACTGAAATAACTAAAAAGCTTTATCATGCAGGGGAGAAAATACATAAGCTCAAAACAGTACATACATACCAAGTTACATGTTTAATTCATTTCATTTTACCTTGCGCCAAAGAAAGCACAAAGTAATACAACTACTATCCATTGTCAAACAGCGTGCTCTTCCTGGCTCTCATCTTACTTCTTATTACCGAAGACATCCTAGCTTTTCACGTAGAAGACGAGCCTGAAATTGTAGAAACATAATCAACATTGTTTGAAGGAGGTGGATCCTTATGACTTGGAGGGGGTGGTATGTTTGCATATGGACTACTCAGTTTCCATTTGTCGAAGTTGTAGTTCTTAATCATATCATCCATTGCTTGTCTTTTGATTTCACAAACTTCGCTCGAGAGCTTGCCACTCTCAATTTCTTCACGTAGACCATTTATCGTCTCTAAGACTGTTTTATCTTTTTGAATAGTCTTCCTTTTCACCTTATCTTAGGCGACTTCTCTTTCTCTACCACTGGCCCAACTGGTAGCTTAAAGTTGTTCTTCAAAAAACTATCAAATTTCTCTATTTCTTGCAGTGTTCCAGCAAATAGGTTTGCAATAGCTTCACTACCTTCTACTAGTACTTGGGTGTCAGCCGAGCCTATACTACCACCAAAAAGTAATTGCTTATCGAAGCTCCTAACATCTTCTAACAGTTCCTACATATGGTTTAAACTAACAGTACTTTTCAGAGGGTTGGTTTGATTAAGAAATCCGGGTTTAAAATTGCATTCACTAATCGTTTGCACAAAGGGAATGATCAAAGGAACTTCGACATCATAAACACCAGTGCTCATGTATTTCAGAAATTCAATATCTTCAACGATCATAGACTGCATAGCCGTAGCTTCGTTAATACTTTCATTACTCATAGCCTGTTTGACTTTGTTACACAAAGATTTCTTGTTCATCACATCTGCACCAATACTGATACTGGCAGTACCATTGCATTTCACAGACCCAACATTATCACTCACCGTTTTTGTATCTTTGATTTTTTTCCCGTTTCTCTCCTTCTTCAATTTCATGGGTATCTATAGTAGTGTCATTATCGTCGAAAAGATTGACAAGAGACTGAAAACTATTTCTAGTATGGACAACATTGTCTTGAGAATCATTCAAACAAACAACTCTGTCTTTCTTGGTACCATCTCCATTTGCCTTCTTCCATTTCTATTGACTAGCAGGTGGTTGAAATCTAACCTTAACACTCCTTCTAGAAGGAATTGCCTTATGCTACTTGTTGAAATTGACTCTGTGACCTTCAACTACTCTATTATACTGAGCATTCTTTAGTATATTGTTACCATTGACCTTCACTACCGATACATCAGGATTGCAAGGGCAGTTCACCTTTGTATGTCCAAAAATCTTACACGATTCACAGATATCTGGCTTCCAAACATAATTGACTACGACTAAATGCCCAGATCCGTCATCAAGTAAAATAGATACGGTGCTCGATAGCTCACTTTCTAGTGTTATCTCAACCAAGACTTTCGCATAGCCAAGCCAGTCCAGATTTTAAGTAGCTCGATCCATGCAAAGAAATTTTCCGATATGGGAAGAAAGCCAATAGATACCGATATGAGACCATGCCACCATTGGAAAATTTGACATTTTGATCCAACAGGTACGTTCTGAATTCCTTTCCCTATAATCCCCATGTTGACATCCCACTTTTTGATAATAAACACTTTTTTACGAATGACAATGGGATTAGCTTCCAAAATTCTCTTCATGTCTTCAATATCCGATAACAAGAAAAAAAAACATGTGACCATTGGATTTTACCTTAATCGGACCACGTGGATTCCATTGGTGATTTAAGTGCATTACCACTACAATATATGACAGTAGGGAGTCGAGAAAGAACCCAGTGATGTACTCCTTCCACACTTCGATGTTGGCCTTAACAATATCGTCAGTTAGGATCAAGCTCTTGTTAGAGTACTTGAGGTTGATCATTGGTGGTGAGAATTCACCAGCGTGGTTTGGACGCAAAAAGAGAAGTCCATTTGACCTGAGGCATAGGTTGGTTAGGAGAAGAAGAAGACAAGGCGATAGGTTGGGGTGGATCTGGAGGAGGAGGAGTCAGAAATGGCGGCAGATCCGATTCAAGTGGGGATTGTGGATTGGGTTGGTCTTGTGGTTGAAACGGAGATTGAGGGATTGATTGGCTTGAGGATGTGTTCAGAGCAGACGCCATTAATTGAACCTAATATTAAGATAACCATGAATTTAAAAATCTAATGCTAGAAGAAAAAGGAAAGAAAGAAACCTAAATAGTTTAGATTCATAGGATTTACCTCACGTTGATAAGAAATCTGAACACCTATGTTGTAGATTTACATTCTCTTTCATCAACTTGAATCATAAATTCTAAAAGCTAATATTCAATTTTCTGAAAGATTTGGAGAAGAAAGAAAATGGCAAAGCCTTAGCATAGTCTCAGAAAATATGAGTTGGAGGCTAGGTTCCGCTAGGCTACTTATAGATGTATAGGAAATTCTAGTCTTTCCGATTTAATAATACAAATACGAACCGTACATGCCAAGAAACACACGTTAGAACAATCCAGACCTGTCCCCTAGTGGGTCGACCCATGTGTCGACCCACCTTAGGCTATTTTGACCCCATGGTCGACCCATGGGTCGACCAATGAAAGGCCCAATAGACCCACGATCTAGGTCTTTGACGTTGATTTTGCCTATTTTAATTCTTGCTTAACGTTGGTTTAATGTTCATTTTATTTCCAAAATCTCTTATGTAAATTATTTTCTACCATTTATGACACATATCTAATTTCAAATTTCAAACTTGTGCGTGTGTGTGTGTATATAGGTACAACCTTTTAAATCTTTATTCGTTAATAACTTCCCCATACGGATCCCATTTTGGGCAAGTAATATATAAAAACAAATCAGAAAATTGCCACGAACATATTGATATATGTTTCGGGGATAAATTCTAAAGTCACAAATTTTCAATATTCTTGTTTAATGTTTACATAAAAATACGGGGTGTTACATAACCTCATCCTTGCTTCTTTATGATTTTCCATCTTCTAAGATTTGTTTCCTTTAAAGATCTTTCTCTTCTTTTTCTGAAAGCTCTACTTCCCCAAGGGTCTCTCACAATTCAGCAAACAATTCCTCATTCTGAATTTCATTTCCACAATATCATCACTATGGTCTCCCAGATATGGCATAGTTACCCTACCGATATCCGATCTTAATCCCCAGATGAAATTCTCATTCCCCCTAATGATAGTATTGATTGTCCATAAGCATAATGAGATAATTCATCAAACCTGGCAGCATACTTAACTATCAGCGTCTCTTCCTATACCAACTCAACGCACTTTCTAAGCAACATGGACTGAATAGTTTTAGACACAATTAGCCCTAATTCACTTTGGGAAATCAGCTCAAGTAATCTTTTCTTCCTGTGTTCCAATAGTAATTTCATTCCATTAGTGCAAAGCATTCCTTTACAGTTTCCTTTAACTCAAACTCCTCTTTTGTTAATCATCCAAGTCAAAGTCACTAAAAACATCTCACCATTCAACAATCATGTCTCCACATTAGTAGCCTCTTTTGTTCTCAGAAATGGTCTTCCTTAAATTCTAGCGAAATCCCCACACCGTTTGGCATAGTTGTTTCAAACTTGTGCCACAGGGTTAGTTCCTCTAGTACTAGCAACTTTATCTTACATCTTGTGAAAAAGACCATGATCCTCTCACAATTTAGGTCGGGCATTTCCATTAGCTGTAGTGCTTCCACCACCAAGATTTAATCTTGCACTCCTTTTGTCCATATCTTACTTCTTTATGTACAAAACTTTGTAAGTTACTAAAGTAGTGCTAAGATAGTGAGGTAAATACATACTTATATAATATAAATACAAGTAAGTTATAATATTGTTATCCCATACCCCGGTACTTTTCCCTGCTCTTTCGGTTTTAGTTTAAAATCATTTTGAAAAGACATTTTTAAGTTTGAATAAACATATGCTCTGACCTACATTCCTAAGCTCTAAAACTAAGTTCTATAGATATTGTAGTCATATATAGTATTAACTTTTTATGATAGAAAATGGATATGTTAATGAATCATAACATCGGAGAACAAGGGAATATGAAAAAATTTCGGACACGTTCATTAATAAATTCTCATTACAATTTCCCATTTGCAAAACCTCGTTCAGATCAAATATAATTATTACAAAATACAACTCAAAGAGAGACATATTAAGATGCCTCTTGGTTGATCAGAGTCTAGATATAGGCAATAACAAACTTTTCCTCTAAATACATCCAAAAAATTAAACACACAACAGGAAACTTCTAAATAGCTAACTGCCACCTGCACATGCCTAGAAGATTATTCATAGAAGAACCTAAATCCTTACTCTCAACCTGCTCAAATGAGTATTCAAGAGTTTAAGGGAAAAAACTTTAGGTTAGTCAACAGATTGGTGTGATTAATAACAAATAACCCGCAACCAAGAGATATCTATTGAAACAATGTCGCTTAATGGAACAGGTTTCTCATTCACTAGAATTTTTCATATAATAACCATCCTTGTGTCCCTGCACTCATGATGGTTAGAACAATCGTAATAAATGTGCTAGAGTGTAACATAGTGTAGACTAATAGTTTTACCTATTAGAACACTACGAACCCCTATAATTATATGATGGGATCAACCATGCATGTGAACCTATTTACATATGCTGGGAACAACCGTATATATGCGTCTTTCGATATATGTTGGGGACAACTACACATATAAACCTTTTGATATATGTTGGGGACAACTATACGCATATACCTTTCAATATGTCAATAGATGTTAGGGAACATAAAAAACATGCCATATTTTACCCTATTATAACTAAGAACCCTTTGACATAAGCTGTTAGTCATCATATGAACGTCCAAGTTTTATTTATCAACATATGCTGAAAAACTTAATACATATTCCCTAGTTTTTTCCTTAGGATAACTAAGAACTTAACAAACACTACATGATTTAACCCTTCCCATTGGTATCCCTAATATATGTGTAATCATGTGTGACACCCATGTCCGTTAATGTCACTCATTAAGAGAATGCATTAAGTTTCGTGAAGCATTATAGGTAAACAAAACAGAAACATTAAAAGATAGATTTAAAATATCAGTGGAATTAAAAAAATTATTAATCATAAAGCATGGTTACACCATATGTCTAAAAATACATAAACTCAGCACATCATTAAAACTTCTGTCTTGTACTTTAAATATCAGAGTACAATAATAAAGAAAGCATAATCTCCAAATCATAAGCCATAGTAGAGAAAGATATGAAACCAGCAGTACATCTAAGCAGCTCCAAGTAAGATGAAAGCATAATCTTGATTAAGCTTGAATATTTGAGAACTTGGGGGGAACAGAAGAGAAGAAGAGGAAACAAAAAGGGTCAGACATAAAGTTTGGCGAGTCTATTTACTTTTAGCAAGTAAACAAGTAAAGGTAGCATGACAGGCGCATAAGATGGACAAGAAAGAAAACATCATAAAAGGTAAGTACGACAAGGTAAACATGATAAAGGTATACGCTTCCCTAATGATTACTTTGTTTATTCTCTGTACTAATACTAGTACAACTAGAATGAGATGATCCCTTAACAAGTATAAGCTGGTAGACTTAGGCGTACTTCTGGTGAGAGGTTTTAACCCCATACAATCCAACAGGCAGACCAGCCTAATGGGCTCCTAAACTTTTTACCAGGGTCTATATGTACCCTAACTACTACCCCAATCGATTGGCTCCCTAATCCACGTAGATACCTTATGCCGGCCCTACAGTAGGAGGTATCACTTCCAAAAGTGGCAATGTGACAGCCTGTCCCGCACCAGCCGACATTTCCCTCGAAGATGCGCTGTGCCAATGCCCGACTAGCACGGGACTATCGTCAAAGAAAAGGGTTTGAAACTATGAATCAGAAAGAACCTGTAGTATATCTCATAGTGTAAGGAATAAAATATAATAGTAACTTAACTTGACATAAAACAGGCGAGATAGTGCGTAAGCTGAAGACTAAATCATTGTAGCAGCGGAATCCAAAATATAGCTTGTGATCCAAACCATCATTATTACAACTTCAAAATATTGTCTCTAAAGCAAGATAGAAAAGGTACATTACTAATGCCCAAAGCAGTGACCAACAACAACACAGGGAGAATATATATTAATAGTATGTAGGAGCCTCCTGCTCGTCTCCAATACAGCTACTCGTGCAACCACCTAACCTATCTCTAGTCTACTAGTGTGAGCACCCAGAGTAATAAGAAGAAACATAAAACTCTAGGTCAGACAATAGTCTGTTATGAGTGGTAGTAAGTATACATCTCTAAGATGAACAAATAACGGGTACAAGAATCATACCTGAACCTAGACCTGCAACCAAAGAGTTAGAACAATCGCATATATAATACTCTAGGGTAACACTAACATAAAGTGTAAATATGGGAGTGTGCATGACATAGTGATAGCAAACATCAAACATAGCAATCATCCTCACATCTCTCACATAGTGCGTAAAGCATACAATATCCACCAGTTTGGTCACCCCATACTTTGCTACGATCACTTTGCCCTTAGGCATCATAATGACCCAATTGCACTGATCCACAGCCACTAATCCTTTACTATGTCCACTTTGCCCCTTTGAAGTCCTAACGACTCCACCTGCACTAGCTCATAGCCTTGTTACGATCACTTTTCCCTTTGGAGTCTTGACGACTCCACTGCAATGATCCATATCCTATCATCCGTCTCTCAGTGGTGAACCAAAGCTATAAATATCGATAACCCTTCTGCACGCATCCCGCAGCAAAATCCAATCATGAAGTAAACTCGTTGGTTCCCGTTTGGATCCTGAGTCATAACTTCTCATTTGGACTACCATTGCATTTCGGGTTTTGGTCTTCTCCCGTTCTAGTTCCCATTCAGTTCGATGGCTGTCCAGACTCGAAGACTGGTTTATGATTCTTCCCTGGCCATCGGCTCATGGTCTCCTCCTAGTGAGGTCCACTAGTGATGAGCATCAAGTTCGTGAGTCTTCTTGCTCATGGTGCCGGTTCGTGATGGTGGTGCTGGAGCAGTTCATGGGTGCACCTGGACCTTTGCTCGTGGCATCTTGGCTCAGAAGGTGGTTCGGCTCATGCTGGCGCATGGCTGATCAGTCTGGTTCGTGGGGAGGGGGTGCTTCACGATCAGGGTGGCTCGTGACACATGGCTCACAAATGGGGAGGGGGCTCACGAGTGGGTCCCTATATGACTTCCTGCAACTCTATCAATAACTGTTTACACCATACGACTGCGTTTTCGACCAATCTAACAGTTTTAGGCAATCACAAAACATTCTAAACAGTAATAGCAACATATAGAATCGACCATAAACACCAAAGCAACGATTATAACTTGTTAATATGGATCAAACACACCCAAAACCCATGTTTTCTCCTTAATCAAGTTTAACCATATCTGACGATAGGATTAGCAAAATATATCCAAATTATCCCAAATTTCTAACAGAGGTATAAAATGACATTTTGAAATTTCTAAATGTTTTTCCATATTTTTAACATGCATAATTTCGCTAATTATAACTAGTCATCCCTAATTAGCCATAATTAGTACAAAAACATGCTAATCACTCACCTTAGCCACAAATAAAACCTTAGATCTGAAACTCTACCGTTATGGCATGAATCCCAACGCGTAGCAGTAGGTCCAACTCTGATTTGGTGCTAATTTCCCTTGATTTGCCGTAGATTTGCTTAATTAGCGATTAGGAAGTGATTAAAAGGTGTTTTAGAAGGTGGCGGCCATGGCTAGGGTTCAAGGATTGTATTTGGCGGCTAGAAAACTGAAATGAAATGCTTTCCTAACCCATTTCAGCCTCCCCATAACCCATATTCCAAAATGGGTTATGGACCCATTCACTAATTACCCAATTAAGCCCGGTTAAGCTGTTTTTTTTCACCTTCTATGATTCAGCCATATCTCCCAAACGGTAAGTCCGTTTGATCAATGTGACCACTCTACGGAAAGGTAAACCGTCATTCAAATCCAATGGAAGTGGATTCAAGTTGAAACACCTTACCAATCAAAAGTTATAAGCGAAACAAGGTTCGCTAGGGGTAAAACGGTCATTTAAAGATCGGCAAAAATCGCGAACATGAGAAATGACCCCAATAGTCATTTCCCAAAGTTACAAGACCATATGACTTAATATGAAAATGAAATATATATTCTACGATCCTCCAATGCGTAGAATGTGGGTCGTTACAGGCAACCCATCGTCTTCATAATGTGTACAACCATATCTACAGGTTTTACGGTCGTCTTATCCCCTTTTGCTCGGCTCATGAACACACATGACCCGTTCGGTTTGCACCGCCCACACCATCCTCCACGTTTGGATCTCTTACAATCAACCCAGTAAGCGTGCCTCAACTCCGACCTAGGATGGAGTACTCGTTTTGTAATGGCCCGCAAATCCGTACTATTTGAGTTGACTAATAACACCATACGTCCAAACCAAATTGCACAGAAATACGAATCATTATTAGAAAGAAGTTAGAGGATGAGAAGTAGAAAGAAAGAAATATTAGAATAGAAGAAAATGAAGATCACAAACTCACAGCGGAACGAATAAAATATATAAAATAACATAACTTTTGAAATACAAATCAGCAACTGGATAAACATAACATTATCAGAGCACAATAGTTGTTCCTGGAACAGTTATAAACACCTGTTTCCAGATAAAACACAGTACACAACGGAAATATGATAGTATATAGCTAACTGGTGAAGCCTCCTGCTTCCAGCTCTTCCAAGTGAATCTGAAAAATCCCGACTACTTGACTGCCCGTACAAATTTGGGCACCCAAGAGTTTAGGAAAAACAAACAAAATAAACTCTGGGTCAGTCATGGGACTGGTGTGAGTAAACTCCAATCATTTTTTTAACTTTAAAAATCCTTTCAAAAGAAAAGATAATAGTAAGACCAGCCCACACATAAATATGGATGGCTTTTACCTTACTATAACCCAAAATACTTTGATACGAAATTCCAGTGATATTATAATAATGTCTACATCAAATAAATAGAATCTAGCGGAACGCTTGCATCTCACGCTCCATATATAATATAAAAATCAAAAACCACAGGCGCTTATTGGAGATTGGATTTCCAACATGACAAGGTATGAGACCACCTTCTGATATTGTATCTCTAGAGGGGAATACACTGGGTTCAACAAGAACATCTTGCAACCCGGCCCACACATGACAAACCATTTATTTCACTTGAGTGTATCGAATGTATATCACCATAGGTTGGGACAGCAACCGTTTCCCGAATGGGAAAACATCGAATAGAATAAGGAATTAAATGAATTTCTCTAGATAGGTGATTATACACCCTAACGGGAGCGACCCACATAGCCATGCTGCGTGCCCGATTTTTGTCATTTCCCGGTTGTTGAGGCCTGAGGCTACGATTACTTTCTATTCATTAATAGCACAATCACTTTGAATGCCACATTGTCAGATCCGTTAATCACTAGTTGATTTGCACAAATATATTCAGGAAATTATGCTAAGGGTATAAATCCGTTGTCACCATATATATTTATACATACCAACATTTTCGATCATTGGAAATACTTTGTCAGACATTCGTCCATATACGTTCGTTCTGGGACTGAACGAAACCGAAGGCACAATTTCTATTAATAGAAAAAGTCCTTGCACTTCACTCCGTCTTCGATTATCTTCATATAATCTGATTCGCAACGCTACTGCCAATACGGAGTGGTTCTCGGATAATAATCCAACCGGTCTCTCCATATTGACAACGATATCGGCACACTTCGATAGTCGGTTATTTAACTATCGAAGAAAAATAAACAAATATTCCATTCATCCATAACATCAATCAATCACTGGGCCCCTTAATTAATATTTCATTAATTAAATCATTTCTCCATTTCCTGATCAATATTTGTTAACACAATATTTTCGGTGATCTTGTTGGACTCTTACGCTATTTGGAAAAAACATTTCCCTATATCACCTTCATTTATTTTCTATACTTAGAAAATATACTTTATTTGCAGTTGAAAACAATTTCAATCACTTATCTCTTTCTCGACTACTTTAATTATACTCATGAAATATTTACCTTTATATTTCCAAAATTCCACCACTTGGGTTTAAACGTATGTTGTGTAAAACATCGTTACAACAACCCAAAATATTTTATTCAACTAACTATTATTCAAACACTTCTCTTCGAGACTGGATCTTGCTATTTATCAATTAAAAATGAAATCAATCAAGTTAAGGTATAACTACCTCTTAGACCTTGATTGAAAACATCCTTAACTTCAAAACAGACAAAACCACTTACCTCGAATAATAAAAATCAATTATTAATTTTAAACCCGTAATGTTTCTTTCTTCTAATTCTACGAGATTTAATTATAGATTTCCCTTTTTGTTTATAATATTCTATTTTTAAGGTTTTTTCCTTATCGAATTCTATATATATTGATACATTGATTTTTAACTATCAATTTTTCTTAAAAATATTCTAACTCCTTAAATTCCCGGAAAATTTTGCCATAACCTCCTTGTACCGGGAGCATCGGGAAAATCCCCAAACCGCCACACAGGCTCTCCAATCAAAAAGAAAAAGCCAAGCGGCTAGCCGATTCGGCGCATAAAACCTCATATGGAATTTAAACGTGTACCTTTTTGTCGGTCATTAAATTAAAATCTTCATACACTTCATTCCAAACCTGCTCAACCTATATTTACCTGTTTTCCAATTTATCCAACTCAATCCAGTCATTCCTAACTCAATTTTCTAATTTATTCTTTAATTAGCTATTTTACCAAATCCCTTTAATTTGAACATATCATGTTCAAATATATTTTAATTCGCTTATAAACAACTAGAATTTCATTTCTAACTTGAGTTTCAAATTCGATTTCGAATATGAATCCACAAAACCAATTTTACTTATCCAACACCAATTTCGATTTAAACTCGATTGACTATTTATTTTTCAAAATTAGTTAAATCTATTTAATAACTAAAAACCTGATTTTTGTTTCAAAAATCATTTCACTTACTTCACTGGAATTCATATTTATTTTATATCTCCAGTCTGGATTTTCCTAATGGCAATTTGGATTTTATTTCTTTAAAATCCTTTTATTTATTTAAATAAACCGTTATGGTTTTATAATGGTTCTGGCGTTGTTTTTCTGAAAATTTGATTTTGACATTAACTCAAAATCTATTCAACGAAATCCAGATTTTTCTCCTCCATTAGAAAACTATTATCAAATCGGTCCTGACGTTTCTTGTTTCAAAGAATTTCGACTTCAATTGAGTTCTGTGTACTCAATTGAAGTTCGAAACGCCAATTTACGAACTGCAGCGCTGCGGCAAGTTCGTTTTAATTATATTTATATATATACATATAAACGTTGAACTTCGTTTATAATAAATTCAACTCCATTCTGATATATTTTTAATATATACCAAATCAGTTTCACAATTCAACGTAATATTTTCGATTATCTATAATTGTCGATTTTTCCCAACTTGGAAATAAATTTATTTATACTTCGATCTTCTATATTCAAATTCCATTTCCATTCTATTTAAATTTCTTATATTCAAATTCCATTTCAACTTTATTTGAATTCTATATTGAAATTCTATTTCAAATTCTCTATATTCAAACTCCATTTGAATTTCTATATTCAAATTCTATATTTAAAATTTCTTTATTCAAATCCCATTTCACTTTCTATATTTGAATTTTATATTTGAATTTCATTAATATTTTCTATATTCAAATTCTATATTTGAATTCCATTTGAATTTCGATATTCAAACTCCATTTGAATTTCTATATTCAATTTTAATTTGAATTTTTCTTTATTCAAATTCTATTTTCAATCCCATTGAATTTCATAGATTCAAACTCCATTTGAATTTCTATATTCAAATTCTATTTAAATTTTCTTTATTCATTCTTAAACAAGTCTCGATTTCAATTTCTTTTGAAATCGATATTTCTACTTTTGGAAAAATAGATTTCCCTTTTCAATTTCACACTTGTATTTTTATTTCTGAATTATCCAATGATAATTCTTTTCACTTCATTTATAAACTTCATTTATAAAAGAACTATTTGTTTTTATTCTTTTAAAACATGTTAATATTTTTATTCTATTCAAATTTCAAATTCTATTTTAGAAAAATAGAATTTCCCCTTTTAACTATGGATATTTCCTTTTTCGATATTTTTAAAATATCAACATTTAAGCCTAGTGATATTTCAACACCACACAACCAATTATTTATTTCAGGTTTTCCAACACATTATATATGACAGTATATGTGCAAACAAATAAACAAACAAATAATATATTTTTGAGGAATCCAGTTGGATCTCTCCAACCTGTTTTTCCTGCATCCACAGACGTTAGTCAACATAAATAATACCCATCCTGCTTCGAGGAAGGATATCGTGGTATAGAAGGTCATCCACTATCATAGCATAGGGCGTATAGGGTAATCATCCGCTAATGGTACCGCGGGCATCCGCTAATGTGACTGCGGGAATATCCAACCACCAATATATATATATATATATATATATATATAATAGCACACCAAGCCTAAATAACTAATATATTTAAGATGCACAAAAATATTAAATGCAACCAAACATGAAACAAACAATTATTTTTAACTAATAAAAATAATTCTAAATAAAAGGTGAGTGAGATTTACTCACCGTATATTATTTGCCGAATATCTCAATTTAAATTAAATCGAATACCATTTGATTTAAATTAAATTATATCCATCTCTGGTTGACTCCAAATAAAATTCCACATTTTTAGGATCTGCAATAACAATTCCAATTTACTTATTTGGTTAAATTCTAGTTTCATATGTAGCATATACAAGCGATATAAGCTTGTATATAAATATTTTTCTCTTTAATCTTTACCAATCACTTGGATTAAAGTAAATTAAGTTCACCTTTATGAGCCTACAATTCATTGACTAAAATAAATAAATTAAACATCTTTAATTAAATTTTGAATAACTAAAATAATTTACCTAAGTTACCATTTGCTAGCACACTTCACAAAAACAGCCTCAAATATACCCACTGCCGTAACCTTCCTCCTCGAATTGAATGCACATCAAATCTGAACCCGACATTCACCATCTACCCAACAATATCTCTCCAGGCTCGAACCATTATTGAAGCTATAATTTTCCAAGCCTTGACAAACAGTTTTCCCTTTGCAAGAAATTGAATTCTAATCCCTATTTTAATCCCTGATGTCGTGGTTTTCCCATCATCGCTACACTAGAAAATCGACCCCCTCCAGATTGCAACTTTCAGCCATCGCTATCTCAACTCATAGAACGAACTCCACAGTACATCGAATAACTTGAAACCACTGCCAACCTTATCTGGTACAATTCGCACCTCCTTCGCTATTTCAACAACTTCATCGCAGTATATTGAACCCAGTCACCCAACTACAGAACCACACTACCCATTCATCAACGCGTTGCCTACCAGTGATCGACGTTTTCATTTCTGATACCTCAATATTTCTTCAATTGAATTGTTTTTAACACTCGATGTCACCGAACTCTGCATCCCTTCGAAAATCGAGAACCCTAACTTGCTGTTCCCTAATATCCAGCGACAAAAAGATCGACAGAATCCAAAACCGTGAAAAGGGTTCGAAGAACTTGGAAATAGGAAGCGAATAAATCAAAATTTGTTGGGTTTCATGGAAGATTTGATTTTATATAATTTATTGAAGAAATTAGAATGAAGGCTGGCTTTTTTCTTTCTTCGTTCAAAAGGAATATAATGAAGATGGGGGAAAAACAAATAAGGAGAAATAAGGGGTATATGTGTATTTATAAAGAAAATAAATATTAAAATATTTGTGCGAGACTTAAGCTCAAAGTAACGCGTTAAAACAACAGTATATAAGTTCCAATCGCGATGAAAATTGACACACTGCTATGGTTTGACATTGTGGACCCAATAAAATTTGTTTCATCGAATTATGAGGTTGTTTGAAATTCAATTATTTTCACGTACCAATTTAAATCGATTAAATATGATTTAAATTCAAAACAATCGACTTTTCGATAATAATATTATTAACATCATCATTTACATATATCCAAATAAAATTTCTATAAATTATTTGAATCAATCAGACTTAGATTTAAATTTCGAAATGAATTAGTTCAGATTCCCGTACTACGATAATTATATATATTCGAATTAAATCGAAATCGATTTTTAAATCGATAACTAAATATAAAAATTCATTTATATTATCAACTCAATATTTAAAACTACATTAAATATTTAAAATAAATCGATAAGAAATCTGGGTCATTACATTCTTCCCCCCTTAAAAGAATTTCATCCCCGAAATTACTAAGGTAGGAAAAATGGTACAAACCCATTTCTTTTCAAAATCCACTTATGCTGAAACTAAACTCTTCAAATTTCAACAAATTTAATTCCACCAAAATTTTTGGTTTTCATTCATCTAATTTGAATGATCTACAATAAATACATTCACTTCTAATTCATATTCCATTCAAATGCATTCGAATTCATTTAAATTGATTCTAAATCAATTCATTCACTTTGATCCATTAAATTTCTTTAGTTAAATTCAAATTTCTGAATTCAAATTCTCGGGCTTTTATTTCAAATCTTTTCGAAATCTCATAAATATAATCATACATAATTATAATTGTTTCAAGTTCAAAACACTTGAATTTTCCAAACACTTGAATTTTCCAAACACTTATTCCCTTTCAACGAATTTCCATCAAAAACTTTTCTAAGGTAGCAATCCATCACTTAGAAACTCGAAAATGAACTCTGATGAAGTTGCAGTCATCATCAGAATTATTTTCCAGCCACTGAAGTGAGTTTAGTGCTATAACACTTTCAGAATCCATTCAAAATTATTTTTATTCAAAAATTCTTTAAAACAAAGCTATATTATTTTAATATACTTTAAAAATATTTTCCAACTTCCCAGGATTTAAATTCCAAATTCTGGTTTGAATTCAATTCTAATTCACCTCATTTGTATAATTAATTCATATGCAAATTTTATTTTGGTTATATATAACCATTCCAATTCTTATAATCTCATCTTATTTTAATAATAACATCCAACACATCCATATATTATAATTTCAAAGAATTATTCCTTTCTATAAAAAAATAGAATTTTGGGTAAAATTATTCCATTTACCCACATTAAAACAATACCATGTCGAAATTTTCTGTTCAAGTATTTAGAAATTCCTATCGACTTCGTGATGTCCCACGATTCGATCAGAATTCATAAACTACTCAACAGACTAACCAACACAATATAAAACAACTTTTATATCAATTTACAAATACCCTCTCTCGTATATATACGCTCAACTCATTCTAGTGTACTACTGACCTTATATCTAATGAGCACATCCCACCAAAGCCTAGGTATTCGCTCAACCTAAGCTCTGATACTAACTGTAACGGCCCGCAAATCCGTACTATCTGAGTTGACTAATAACACCACATGTCCAACCTAAATTTCGCAGAAATACGAATCATTATTAGAAAGAAGTTAGAGGATGAGAAATCGAAAGAAAGAAATATTAGAATAGAATAAAATGAAGATCACAAACTCACAGCGGAACAAATAAAATATATTATATAACATAACTTTTGAAATACAAATCAGTAACTGGATATACATAACATTATCAGAGCACAACAGTTATTCCTGGAACAGTTATTGTGACGGCCCGCCCCGCTCCAACCGACATTTACTCCAAAAGTGCGCTGTACACATATCCAGTTGGCACGGAACGGGTCGCCAGAAGGAAAAGGAAGAAGGAAATGAACTAATCAAGAACCAGTAGAATGTCTCACAGCGCATAGAACAAAATATAATAATAACATACTTGACATAAAACAGGAGAGACAGTGCATAAGCTAAAAACCAGAACTAAGCATCATAGCAGCGGAAATCCAAAATATAGCTTATTACAACTTTTCAACTGTCTCAAAGCAAAAGTAAGATAAATGAGGTACACTACTAATGCCTAAGTAGCGACCACCAACGACACAGGGAGAATGTGTGTATATATATATATATAATACGTGGAAGCCTCCTGCCCGCCTCCGAATCAGCTACTCGTGCATCACCAGCTAACCTGTCTCTAGTCTGCTCGTGTGAGCACCCAGAGTAATAAGAGGAGACATAAAACTCTGGGTCAGACATAAAGCCTGGTATGAGCGATAAGCATCTAAAGTGAACAATAACAGGTAGACTAAAACATACCTGAACCTGGACCTGCAACCAAAGAGTTAGCACTACATACTGTACAACACTCTAAGGTACCATATCAAACGGTGTAAAGATACGGAGGTGGGGGAGGTGTGCATGTCATAATGATGGCAAACAATCAAGCATAGCATCCATCCTCACATCTCTCACTCAGTGCGTAAAGCGTACGATATCCACCACTTCGATCACCCAACATTCCTTGCTACGATCACTTTGCCCCATGAAGTCATAAATGGCTTCACTGCACTGATAACGTAGCCACTAATCCTTTGCTTTGTCCACTTTGCCCCATGGAGTCACTAGAACCCCACTACACTGGCTCATAGCCTTACTAATCCTTACTATGTCCACTCTGCCCCATGGAGTCACAAGAACCCCACTGCACTGGCTCATAGTCTTACTACGCATCACCTTGCCCCTCGGGTCATAATGACCCTACTGAACTGATAACGTAGTCTTGCTACCATCACTTTGCCCCTCAGGTCATAATGACCCTACTGCACTGATAAGTAGCCCATCATTCCTTTTTAGTGGTGAATCGAAGTTATGAACGTCGACAACTCCTTAGCACACGTCCCGCAGCAAAGTCCAACCATGAAGTGAACTCCTTGGTTCCCAACTGGATCCTGAGCTCTAACTTCCCCTATTGGACTACCTTTGCATCTCGGGTTATTGGTCAATACTGGGTCGGGTCAGGTTCCTCCTCAAGTTATCGGTTCGGGTCGGTGTCCTTCATCCGTTCGGGTCGGGTCTCCTTCTGGTGCGGTTCGGGTCGAGTATTCCTCTGGGTTCGAGTCAGATGCTTCTCTTCGGGTCGGGTCGGGTGCTTCCCTTCGGGTCGGGTCGGGTGTCCCTTCTTGGTTTGTGCTTCCGATCCGTCTTCATGCTCCTTTCATATGATCCTATCCGATCCGCTTTCATGCTCCTGCTCTAATTCGTCTTCGTGCTTCCGCTCCGATCCGTCCTCCTCGATCCGATCCGTCTTCCTCTATCCGATCCGATCCCAGTTCAGCTAGCATGGCCTTCCTTTTTGCCACTTTTCCCAAGTGTCGGGTTCCGATCCGATCGGATTCTTTGCTCAGTTCAACATATCCGATCCGAGCCCCCTTATCCGATCCGATCCGAACCCTGCACTGTTTTCTGAAACTGTTCCAACAAGTGTTTACGCCATTCGATGACGTTTTCGACCATTCTAACTATTGAAATCAATCACAAAGCATTTCATACAGTCATAGCAACATACATGATCAACCACAAACATCAAAACATCAATATGATAGGTTAAAATGGATCAAACATACCCAAAATCCCATATTTCCCCTTAAGTATGTTTAGGTGAAACTAATGATAGGATTAGAAAAACTTAACCAAATTAACCCAAATTCATATCAGAGGTCTAAAACATCATTTAGGAATTTATGAACATTTTTCCCGAATTTTATCATGCTTAAATTCGCTAATTAGCACTAATCACCCCTAATTAGCCATAATTAGTGTAAAACTATGCAAATCACTCACCTTAGCCACAAAATAAACTAAGATCTGAAATAATTCTCTGATTTAATGTGAATCTCAATGCCAAACACCAGCTCCTATGTTGTTTTGGTGAAGATCTTCTTTGATTAGGGTTGCTAAGCCAAATCCTTGACCAAAAGATGATTTGGAGGTGATTTAGAGGTTGGAGGCCATTTTTAGGGATCCTTGGTGATAAGTGGAGGCTAGGAAACAGAAATGGAATGATTCTCCATCTCATTTCAGCCCTCCCATAGCCCTAATCCCGAAATCGGTTATGGGCCTACTCACTAATCACCCGATTTGGCCCGGTTAAGCAGTTTTTCACCCTCCAAACCTTGTTTCAGCCATATCTCCCAAATGGTAAGTCCGTTTGGCTATTATGACCACTGTACGGAAAGGTAAACCATCAAACGAATCTAATGGAAGTGGTTTCAGGCAAAATTCCTTTCCAATCAAAAGTTATGGCCAAAACATTACCAACTAGGGGCAAAATGGTCATTTAAAAATCGACAAAAATCATGAACATGGGAAATGACTCTAATAGATGTTTCCCAAAGTTACATGACCATACAACTTCACATGGGAAAGAACTAAATATTCTACTATCCCATGATGCGTAGAATACGGGTCATTACACTCTCCCCCCCTTAATAAATTTCGCCCCCAAAATTCCCTAATCAAAACATACACAAAGATCCCGCATGCCTATCAATCATAAAACAACAATTAATCATGTAAACGAGCAAAACAAGTCTATCCTAGCATGCGGAATAACTAAATCGCAAAGTAAATCTTACCAGGCGAAGAGTTCTGGATATGCCTTCCTAATGCCCTCCTCTGTCTCCCAAGTACAATCATTCTCGTCCTCGCCCCACTGAACCTTGACTAGCTTCACCGCCTTCCTTCGAAGTTGCTTCGTATCGTGCCCCACAATACGAATCGGCTTGCGGTTCCCAACCGCCTCGGGTTCTACTTCGAAGTCCTCTAACTGATCAGGTGAAATAGTCACATCTGAGTCGTGGACGAACTTTCTCAGTTGGGAAACATGAAATACATCATGAACTCCCGCCATTTTCTCTGGCAAGCCAACTCTATACGCCAAATTCCCGACTAATTCAAGAACAGGGAATGGGCCAACAAATCTTGGTGCCAACTTGCCTCTCCTGCCAAATCGTATCACGCTCTTCAACGGAGAGATCTTGACAAACACCAAGTCACCAACGGAGAATTTTAAGTCTCTTCTCCTCTTATCAGCATAGCTCTTCTGCCTATCTTGAGCAGCTTTCATTCGTTGTTGAATGACCTTAATCTTATCTGAAGTTTCCCTCACCACATCTGGTCCAAGCACAAACTTCTCGCCAGTATCTATCCAACATGATGGTGAGTTGCACGGTCTTCCGTACAAAGTTTCATATGGAGCCATACCGATACTGGATTGGTAGCTATTATTATATGCAAACTCTACTAGATGCAAATGGTCATCCCATGATCCACCAAAATCCAATATACAAGCTCTCAAGAGATCTACCAATATACGATTCACCCTCTCCGTCTGACCGTCGGTCTGAGGATGATATGCGGTACTGAGATGTAATCCTGACCCTAGAGCCTCTTGTAAGCTTCTCCAAAACCCACTAGTGAACAACGGGTCCCGGTCACTCACAATGCTTTTGGGTACTCCATGAAATCTCACAACCCACTTCATATACAATTCTGCCAACTTGGTTGCCGTCCTGGTCGATTTGACTGGTATAAATCTTGCGCTCTTAGTTAATCGATCCACAATTACCCAAATGCTATCATATCCCGATCTAGTCCTTGGTAAACCATCGATGAAATCCATCGAAACTTGCTCCCATTTCCATTCGGGAATTTCTAATGGTTGCAACAACCCACTAGGCTCCTTTTGCTCGGCTTTAACTAGCTGGCAATTCATGCATTTGGATATAAATTTCCCAACGTCTCTTTTCATCCCTTCCCAGTAGTAAGTCTGTCTCATGTCTCGATACATCTTATTACCACCGGGATGTATAGTCAGTTTTGAGTGATGACATTCTCTAAGCACTTCATCTCTCAAACCATTCACGTCGGGCACAACTAGTCTTCCATTCTTTCGAAGACATCCATCTCGATCAAGCCAATACACATTCATCTCCTCACCGATACCCATCTCTAACTTGGAGATGATTTCTAATAGATTAGGATCGTCCCTCTGGCTAGAACCAATCCGCTCTATCAAAGTGGGTCTGATCGTCAAACTAGCTAGTATAACTGGATCCAATTCGCACTTTGGTTTGAAATCAAACCCCGCGATATACTCCAGTTGCTTCCATTCAAGAAACATTGCCCCTAAGCTGGCATGTCTCCTACTCAAGGCATCGGCTACCGCATTACCTTTCCCAGGTGTATATGCGATATCAAAATCATACGAAGCCAAGAACTCTAACAATCTCTGCTGACGGAGATTTAGATCTTTCTGGGAGAAGAGATACTTCAACGATTTATGATCGGTAAACAACTCAAATCTTTCTCCCAAGAGATAGTGTCTCCACATCTTCAGCGCAAACACAATCGCTGCTAATTCCAAATCATGGGTAGGATACTTCTTCTCATGCGGCTTTAACTGTCGACTAGCATAAGCTACAACCCTACCTCCTTGCATCAATACAGCACCCAGTCCGGTACCACAAGCATCTGTGTATACCGTTATCTCTTTATTCCCTTTAGGAATGACTAACACTGGCGCACGCGTCAACCTCTCCTTTAGACTTTTGAAGGCATCCTCACACACTCCGTCCCAGACGAAGGACTGATTCTTCTTAGTCAATTGAGTCAACGGTGCTGCAATCTTAGAGAAATCCTGGATAAACTTACGATAATATCCAGCTAACCCCAAGAAACTTCTTACATCTGTAGCATTCTTGGGTGTAGGCCAATCCTGTACCGTAGCCACCTTCGCAGGGTCCACGGCAATACCATTCTCTGAAACAACATGACCCAAGAATCTCACTTCCCTTCTCCAAAAATGACACTTAGAGAATTTCGCTTTCAATTGGTGTTTCCTTAACACCTCCATCACTATCCTCAAGTGTCCCTTGTGTTCCTCCTCTGTCCTTGAGTAAACAAGGATATCATCCACGAACACAAGAACAAACTTATTCAACTGATCTCTGAATACTCGATTCATAAGATCCACAAAGTAGGCTGGTGCATTGGTCAACCCAAATGGCATGACCAACCACTCATAAAATCCAGACGGCGTCCTAAATGCCATTTTCGGAACACTCTCATCCGCTACTCGAAGCTGATGAAATCCTGTCGCGAGGTCCAACTGGGAGAACACTCTAGCTCCTTCCAGCTGATCAAACAAATCATCTATCCGCGGTAGAGGATACTTATTCTTGCTCGTTACCTTATTCAACTCGCGATAGTCCACACACATACGAAGGGAACCATCTGCCTTAGTGGCAAACACAACTGGTGCTCTCCACTCGGAGACACTCCTTCTAATAAACCCTTCTTCAAAAGATTGCTGACTTGCACCCCGAGCTCTCGCTGCTCCCTTGGTGCCATGGGACGAAGTGGCATCACTATAGGTCTGGCATCTTTCACTAAATCAATACGGAACTCAATCTCTCGGTGTGGTGGAAGCCCGGTTACCTCCTCGAAGACGTCCGGATACTGGCCAACCACGGGCACATCTGACAACTCATCCTGCGGGATGTCGAGGGAATTTACAAAACTAGCCATAACCCCATCACTAGGTAGACTACCAAACACTACCCTCCGCCCATCATCCGCCCTCACTGTCACCAAAAAGCCCTCACAGTCTACCACCACCCCGTATCCTTGGAGCCAATCGACTCCCAATATAATGCCATACCCAGTAAAGCCCAAAACAAAGCAATCACATACAAACATACATCCATGACTCGATAAGACCAAATTCCTGCAAATCATACTAAGGCTAGTCGAACCACCAATCGGGTTCGTCACAATCAATGGTCTATCGACTATCTCGGGTTCTAGTCCCAACCTATCTACCAGGTCACTAGATATGAAGGAACAAGAAGCCCCAGTATCAAACAAAACTCGAACTGGTATATCATAAATAGAAAGCATACCTTGAATAACAACATTCTTTCCTTTCTCCGCCGCAGTTGAGGCATTCGACGAAGAAGGGACAGCATCAATAGCATATGCTTTCACAATCTGCTTCTCCTTAAGAGGTTGCGGACACTTATCCTTCTGATGTCCCACTTGACCACAGTTGTAGCACTTCCTTTCCGCTGGCTTGGCCCGACGTTATTTAGCATAATGGCCCTTCTTACCATAGCTGAAGCACTCAACATCCTTCTTGCTCTTTTTCTGGCCACCTTTTGATTGGTCCTGCTTCCTCTTATTTTGAGAGTTATTCTTGCCTCCACCGCCTACTTGCGGCTTTGGCCCTTCTGCAGATGCAGCCTCAGTCTTTGACTTAGGGTAAAGACTCTCTGACCTCAAAGCTTTCCCCACAATCGATTCAAAAGTCTCATCGATGTGGTTGATAAGCCTTTCCCCCAAGTACCCATCCAAACCGGTAATGAACTACTCATTCTTCTTTTCAGGAGTGTCGATGAGAGACATTCCATACTTCGACAAAGTGTCGAACTCAGCAATATAATCAGAAACTGCCCTCCCGTTTTGCTTGAGTTCCAAGAACCTCTTAAACAACACTGACTTCTGGGTAGCTGGAATAAACTTCTCGCTAAAGCGAGCCTTGAACTGATCCCAAGTAACCTGATCTTCTGGAGTAGCTGTTCTAATAGCATTCCACCAATTCATCGCTCGCCCTTGCAGTTGACGAGACGCTAGCCTTCTCTTCATTGCATCCTCAAGACCCAAGTCATCGAAGATACGGTCACAGCTATCCATCCAGTCCTGAACATCCGTGGTCGACTCCGTTCCATGGAACGACTTCCCACCAAGATTAGTGTAATCTTTGCACAACTTGGCGAAATCGACCCTAGGCGCCTGCACTACTGGGCCAACACCAACTCCGGGATTGGGAATTGCCCCTTGCACTTCTCTAAGCATGTCTCTCAAGAGATTAGTAAACATCGCCCTCATGTCAGCGGCATTCCCTTGGTTGGTCCTTCTACCAGCACCCCTCGTATCTCGGCTCATCGTTAATCTGAAAAAGGGAAACGATTAACGAACCCATAGTGGTGCTAGTGCAGTGCGACTTCATTCTTATACTACTAATAGTATATACATACATAGCTTTTGAAAACCAAAATAATCACAAATACACGCTCTCATATACGTACTATCTCTCCCTGGTGTCTTTCCCTAGGTTAACTACGCCACCTAGAGCTCTGATACCAAGTGTGACGGCCCGCCCCGCACCAACCGACATTTACTCCAAAAGTGCGCTGTACACATGTCCAGTTGGCACGGAACGGGTCGCCGGAAGGAAAAGGAAGAAGGAAATGAACTAATCAAGAACCTGTAGAATGTCTCATAGCGCATAGAAAAAAAATATAATAATAACATACTTGACATAAAACAGGAGAGACAATGCATAAGCTAAAAACCAGAACTAAGCATCATAGCAGCGGAAATCCAAAATATAGCTTATTACAACTTTTCAACTGTCTCAAAGCAAAAGTAAGATAAATGAGGTACACTACTAATGCCCAAGTAGCGACCACCAACGACACAGGGAGAATGTGTGTGTGTATATATATATATATATATATCCTGCCCGCCTCCGAATCAGCTACTCGTGCATCACCAGCTAACCTGTCTCTAGTCTGCTCGTACGAGCACCCAGAGTAATAAGAGGAGACATAAAACTCTGGGTCAGACATAAAGCCTGGTATGAGCGATAAGCATCTAAAGTGAACAATAACAGGTAGACTAAAACATACCTGAACCTGGACCTGCAACCAAAGAGTTAGCACTACATACTGTACAACACTCTAAGATACCATATCAAACGGTGTAAAGATACGGAGCTGTGGGAGGTGTGCATGTCATAATGATGGCAAACAATCAAGCATAGCATCCATCCTCACATCTCTCACTCAGTGCGTAAAGCGTACGATATCCACCACTTCGATCACCCAACATTCCTTGCTATGATCACTTTGCCCCATGAAGTCATAAATGGCTTCACTGCACTGATAACGTAGCCACTAATCCTTTGCTATGTCCACTTTGCCCCATGGAGTCACTAGAACCCCACTGCACTGGCTCATAGCCTTACTAATCCTTACTATGTCCACTTTGCCCCATGGAGTCACAAGAACCCCACTGCACTGGCTCATAGTCTTACTACGCATCACCTTGCCCCTCGGGTCATAATGACCCTACTGAACTGATAACGTAGTCTTGCTACCATCACTTTGCCCCTCAGGTCATAATGACCCTACTGCACTGATAAGTAGCCCATCATTCCTTTTTAGTGGTGAATCGAAGTTATGAACGTCGACAACTCCTTAGCACACGTCCCGCAGCAAAGTCCAACCATGAAGTGAACTCCTTGGTTCCCAACTGGATCCTGAGCTCTAACTTCCCCTATTGGACTACCTTTGCATCTCGGGTTATTGGTCAATACTGGGTCGGGTCAGGTTCCTCCTCAAGTTATCGGTTCGGGTCGGTGTCCTTCATCCGTTCGGGTCGGGTCTCCTTCTGGTGCGGTTCGGGTCGAGTATTCCTCTGGGTTCGAGTCAGATGCTTCTCTTCGGGTCGGGTCGGGTGCTTCCCTTCGGGTCGGGTCGGGTGTCCCTTCTTGGTTTGTGCTTCCGATCCGTCTTCATGCTCCTTTCATATGATCCTATCCGATCCGCTTTCATGCTCCTGCTCTAATTCGTCTTCGTGCTTCCGCTCCGATCCGTCCTCCTCGATCCGATGACGTTTTCTGAAACTGTTTTCTGAAACTGTTTTCTGAAACTGTTCCAACAAGTGTTTACGCCATTCGATGACGTTTTCGACCATTCTAACTATTGAAATCAATCACAAAGCATTTCATACAGTCATAGCAACATACATGATCAACTACAAACATCAAAACAACAATATGATAGGTTAAAATGGATCAAACATACCCAAAATCCCATATTTCCCCTTAAGCATGTTTGGGTGAAACTAATGATAGGATTAGCAAAACTTAACCAAATTAACCCAAATTCATATCAGAGGTCTAAAACATCATTTAGGAATTTATGAACATTTTTCCCGAATTTTATCATGCTTAAATTCGCTAATTAGCACTAATCACCCTTAATTAGCCATAATTAGTGTAAAACTATGCAAATCACTCACCTTAGCCACAAAATAAACTAAGATCTGAAATAATTCTCTGATTTAATGTGAATCTCAATGCCAAACAGCAGCTCCTATGTTGTTTTGGTGAAGATCTTCTTTGATTAGGGGTTGCTAAGCTAAATCCTTGACCAAAAGATGATTTGCAGGTGATTTAGAGGTTGTAGGCCATTTTTAGGGATCCATGGTGATAAGTGGAGGCTAGGAAACTGAAATGGAATGATTCTCCATCTCATTTCAGCCCTCCCATAACCCTAATCCCGAAATGGGTTATGGGCCTACTCACTAATCACACGATTTGGCCCGGTTAAGCAGTTTTTCACCCTCCAAACCTTGTTTCAGCCATATCTCCCAAACGGTATGTCCGTTTGGCTATTATGACCACTCTACGGAAAGGTAAACCATCAAACGAATCTAATGGAAGTGGTTTCAGGTCAAAATTCCTTTCCAATCAAAAGTCATGGCCAAAACAGTACCAACTAGGGGTAAAATGGTCATTTAAAAATCGACAAAAATCATGAACATGGGAAATGACTCTAATAGATGTTTCCCAAAGTTACATGACCATAAAACTTCACATGGGAAAGAAATAAATATTCTACTATCCCATGATGCGTAGAATACGGGTCATTACAGTTATAAACACCTGTTTCCAGATACAACACAGTACACAGTGGAAATATGATAGTCTATAGCTAACTGGTGAAGCCTCTTGCTTCCAGCTCTTCCAAGTGAATCTGAAAAATCCCGACTACTTGATTGCCTGTACAAATTTGGACACCCAAGAGTTTAGGGAAAAACAAACAAAATAAACTCTGGGTCAGTCATGGGACTGGTGTGAGTAAACTCCAATCATTTGTTTAACTTTAAAAATCCTTTCGAAAGAAAAGATAATAGTAAGACCAGCCCACACATAAACATGGATGGATTTTACCTTACTATAACCCAAAATACTTTGATACGAAATTCCAGTGATATTATAATAATGTCTACATCAAATAAATAGAATCTAGCGGAACGCTTGCATCTCACGCTCCATATATAATATAAAAATCAAAAACCGCAGGCACTTATTGGAGATTGGATTTCCAACATGACAAGGTATGGGACCACCTTCCGATAGTGTATCTCTAGAGGGGAATACACTGGGTTCAACAAGAACATCTTACAACCCGGTCCACACATGACCGACCACTCATTTCGCTTGAGCGTATCGAATGTATGTCACCAACGGTTGGGATCAGCAACCGTTTCCCGAATGGGATAACATCGAATAGAATAAGGAATTAAATGAATTTCTCTAGATAGGTGATTATACACCCTAACGGGAGCGACCCACATAGCCATGCTGCCTGCCTGATTTTTGCCATTTCCCGGTTGTTGGGCCTGATGCTATGATTACTTTCTATTCATTGATAGCACAATCACTTTGAATGCCACATTGTCAGATTCGTTAATCACTAGTTGATTTGCACAAATATATTCTGGATATTATGCTAAGGGAATAAATCCGTTGCCACCATATATATTTATACATACCAACATATTCGATCATTGGAAATACTTTGTCAGACATTCGTCCATATACGTTCGTTCTGGGACTGAACGAAACCGAAGGCACAATTTCTATTAATAAAAAAGTCCTTGCACTTCACTCCTTCTTCGATTATCTTCATATAATCTGATTCGCAATGCTACTGACAATACGGAGTGGTTCTCGGATAATAATCCAACCGGTCTCTCCATATTGACAACGATATTGGCACACTTCGATAGTCGGTTATTTAACTATCGAAGAAAAATAAACAAACGTTCCATTCATCCATAACATCAATCAATCACTGGGCCCCTTATTTAATATTTCATTAATTAAATCATTTCTCCATTTCCTGATCAATATTTGTTAACATAATATTTTCAGTGATCTTGTTGGACTCTTACGCTATTTGGAAAAAACATTTCCCTATATCACCTTCTTTTATTTTCTATACTTAGAAAATATATTCTATTTGCAATTGAAAACAATTTCAATCACTTAGCTCTTTCCCGACTACTTTAATTATACTCAGGAAATATTTACCTTTTTATTTCCAAAATTCCACCACTTGGGTTAAAACGAATGCTGTGTAAAACATCGTTACAACAACCCAAAATATTTTATTCAACTAACTATTAGTTAAATGCTTCTCTTCGAGACTGGATCTTGCTATTTATCAATTAAAAATGAAATCAATCAATTTGGGGGTATAACTACCGCTCAGAACTTGGAAATAAATTTATTTATACTTCAGTCTTCTCTATTCAAATTCCACTTCCATTCTATTTAAATTTCCTATATTCAATTTCCATTTCAACTTTATTTGAATTCTATATTGAAACTCTATTTCAATTTTATTTCAAATTCTCTATATTCAAACTCCATTTGAAATTCTATATTCAAATTCTATATTTAAAATTTCTTTATTCAAATCCCATTTCACTTTCTATATTCAAATTCTATATTTGAATTTCCTTTATATTTTCTATATTCAAATTCTATATTTGAATTCAATTTAAATTTCGATATTCAAACTCCATTTGAATTTCTATATTCAATTTCTATTTGAATTTTTCTTTATTCAAATTCTATTTTCAATCCCATTGAATTTCATAGATTCAAACGGACGTTTGAATTTCTATATTCAAATTATATTTAATTTTTTTTATTCATTCTTAAACAAGTCTCGATTTCAATTTCTTTTGAAATCGATATTTCTACTTTCGGAAAATAGATTTCCCTTTTCAATTTCACATTTGTATTTTTATTTCTGAATTATCCATTGATAATTCTTTTCACATCATTTATAAACTTCGTTTATAAAAGAACTATTTGCTTTTATTCTTTTAAAACAAGTTAATAATATTATTATTCTATTCAAATTTCAAATTCTATTTTAGAAAAATAGAATTTCCCCTTTTAACTCTGGAAATTTCCTTTTTTGATATTTTTAAAATATCAACATTTAAGCCCAATGATATTTCTACACCACACAACCAATTATTTATTTTAGGTTTTCTAGCACATCATATATGACAGTATATGTGCAAACAAATAGACAAACGGATAATATATTTTTGAGGAATCCAGTTGGATCCCTCCAACCTATTTCTCCTGCATCCACAGACGCTAGTCAACATAAATAATACCCATCCTGCTTCGAGGCAGGATATCGTGGTATAAAAGGTCATCCACTATCATAGCGTGGGGCGTATAGGGTAATCATCCGCTAATGGAACCGCGGGCATCCGCTAATGAGACCGCGGGAATATCCAACCACAAATATATATATATATATATATATATAATAGCACACCAAGCCTAAATAACTAATATATTTAAGATGCACAAAAATATTAAATGCAACCAAACAAGCAACAAACAATTATTATTAACTAATAAAAATAATTCTAAATAAAAGGTGATTGAGATTTACTCACCGTATATTATTTGCCGAATATCCCAATTTAAATTAAATCGAATACCAGTCGATTTAAATTAAATTCTATCCATCTATGGTTGACTCCAAATAAAATTCCACATTTTTAGGATCTGCAATAACAATTCCAATTTACTTGTTTAGTTAAATTATAGTTTCATATGTAGCATATACAAGCGTTATAAACTTGTATATAAATATTTTTCTCTTTAATCTTTACCAATCACTTGGATTAAAGTAAATTAAGTTCACCTTTATGAGCCTACAATTCATTGACTAAAATAAACAAATTAAGCATCTTTAATAAAATTTTAAATAACTAAAATAATTTACCTAAATTACCATATTCTAGAACACTTCACAAAAACAGCCTCAAATATACCCACTGCCGTAACCTTCCTCCTCGAATTGAATGCACAGCAAATCCGAACCCGACATTCACAATCTACACAGCAATATCTCTCCAGGCTCGAACCATTATTGAAGCTATGATTTTCCAAGCCTTGACAAACAGTTTTACCTCAGCAAGAAATCGAATTCCGATCCCTATTTTAATCCCTGATGTCGCAGTTTTCCCATCATCGCTACACAAGAAAATCGACCCCCTCCAGATCGCAACTTTCAGCAATCGCTGTCTCAACTCATAGAACAAGCTCCACAGTACATCGAATAACTTGAAACCACCGCCAACCTTATCTGGTACATGTCGCACCTCCTTCACTATTTCAACAACTTCATCGTAGTATATTGAACCCAATCACCCAACTACAGAGCCACACTTGTAATAACCCGAAAATCTGGGCCAGTTTAAAATTTTTATTTTGGCGATTTTAGCGAATTTTGATTATTTAAAATGAATTATTTTAAATAATATCGACGAGAAATTTATTTTGAATATATTTAGAACGTATATATTATATACGTCGTCGTTAGAATATAAATATTTATTTTAAATTATAAAAGGAATTGAAAATGGCGCGGTAGTTCGATAATTGGATTTCAAACTTCAATTGAATGTACCGGGTGCAAAACAATCCGGATTTTAGTGAAACCAAAAATGATAGGATCTAATTGATAGTATCTTTCCAACGAATCCGAAAAATCGAGATTTCATAGCGGGAATCAAAAGATATGTCCAGTTGAAAATTCTGAATAGTCGCTATGGAATTCAGGCCCTTAAAAATAGACATTTTGCAAACGACCTCGGATTTCGACGAAACCACTTTTGTTAGGACCATATCGTCAATACAAAGCCAGAAAATATTTTTCTGCAATTTATAGAGTTCGTATGTGACCCCGGTAATATGAAATGTACGTTTAACGTTCAATATAGTGATTTAAATGTAAATTTGACGAAAACTGATTGTAACGATCGAATCATCCTACGGGACATATCCCATTGTGTTCGGAATAGGGGTAAAAGGCTTGGGACGACAGGCGGTGGGCCTCGTTTAGGGGTCGTATGAAAAAGTCAACTGTTGGAAAATAATAATAATAATTAAATAATATAAAATATTAATAACCTTTCATATAACCCCCCTATTTTCTCCCACTCTCCCACAATCGATTCAGAAGAAAAAAAAAACCCGATCGAACGTCGACCTCCCACGCCCCACCGCCGCACCAGGGCATCGCACCACCTCCGCCAGGGCGCGCCCACCACCAGCGATCCCGACCACCCCCACGCCTCTCTCCTCCCTTCATCGTTCTCCTCCTCCCTGCTAGCCCCAGAACCGCGCAGCCAAGCCAAAACCACCCCGCCACCTGACCGCGCCCGCCTCCTCCACCTCCGCCCCTCTTCTCCTTCCCCGAGCGCCCACCCTCGAGCCACCCGAAGCCCCCTCCGACGATGGTGAACCCCCCCCTCTCTGTAAGTCTCTTTTTTTTATTTTATTTTATTTTATTTTTACTTCCTTTTATGTAATTTGATTTCTTTTTTTTTATAAACAGAAAGGAGTAGATTTTTAAAATGAAAAAGAACCAATTTTTAAAAGGAGAAAGATCATATTTTTATATTATAGGAGGGTTCAAATTATAATTTTTATATCAAAGAAAGATTAAAAATATGATTTTTATATAGTATAGATAATAAAAATGCGATATTTATATTATTCAGGTAGTAAAGATTTTATCTTTATATATGTAGTGAAATAAAAATCTGATTTTTATTAGATATAATAAAGTAAAAATCTGATCTTTATATTAAAAGTAGAAATATAAAAATATAATTTTTATATAGAATAAAGCGTTGAAAAATATATATATAACAGTAGAATTAAAAATGAGATTTTTCTTTGTTTGATAGGAAGTAAAAATTTGATTTTTTATATTGAACAACAAAGTAAAAATTCGTTTTTTTATATATTGAATAGCGAAGTGAAAATTCGATTTTTCTATATTGAATAGCGAAGTGAAAAATTCGATTTTTATATATTGAACGACGAAGTAAAAATAAGATTTTTATATATTGAATAGCGAGGTAAAAATTCAATTTTTATATATATTGAACAACGAAGTAAAAATTCAATTTTTATATATGTAGTGGCTACGGTCAACGAAGGTGACAAAAAGGCGAGAACGACGAAGACTTCTGCAAAAGAAGAGTCGAGATGGTTGGATAGCTATCGGTGAGAACTTCTCACCTTTCAATTTAATTTTTCTAGTTATATATATATACTAGGATGCAGACGGTGCTTAGCAGCACCCGACACCCGTCATCCACAGACCATGGATGGCTTGTTTGTTTAATTGTTTGGTTGTGTAGTTGGTTAGATTATTTGGTTTGAATTGAATTGTTTGGTGAAATGAAATTGATTTGATTGATGTGTGAATGGCGTGGGCCTTCACTAGACCGGGGATAAGGCTAGGCCTTGTCCCGTTTCTAGTATCGTGCCGTTATGCCGCCGAAATTTTCTAAAATATGTTAGAAAAATAAAGATAACATTTTACTTAATAAATGAACCGAATAGAAAATTCATAGGTTGAATAAAATAGTTTGATTGTTAAAAATATAATTTTTAACGTGAATGTGAATAAATAAATATTCATTTACAAACCGGATGGTTTGTTTATGTACACCTATTTGAAGGACATTGATTGGGACGATAAATTTTACACATCGCCCAACTGCACAAATAAAAATCTATGTTTGATTGCTTTGAAACCCCACACAGGTATTGGGATGATATTTGACGTACACTAATCCCGATTGTTTAGTTGTATGTCGATCGATTGATTGACAGGCTGTTATGAGCGTTGAATATTTATATTTGATGCTTATACAGTGTAGAATGCACTTTGGATGATGGTTGATTATTCATCGTTGTTGATATATACATGTGTTGTAGAAAATCCATATAATTAACATTATATGGTAATGGTTTGGACCTCATTCCAGTTTTGAAATAGAAATATTTGAAATGAAATATTTGAAAAAGAAATATTTGAAGTAGAATATTTGAAATTGAATTATATGAAGCCGCGTTGATAGAATGACGCCATTTTAACGTGAACGATATTTATATCGATTTTATTCAAATTGAAATGAATTCGAATAGAATTGAAATAGAATTGAAATCGTTTTGAAATGAATTCGAATAGAATTGAAATAGAATTGAAATCGCTTTGAAATGAATTTGAATAGAATTGAAATAGAATTGAAATCGCTTTGAAATGAATTCGAATAGAATTGAAATTGAAATCAGTTTGAAATAAATTTAAAACGAATTTATATTGTAATATTCAATTTTGATTAGAAATTGAATATGAAGTTGAAACCGTTTTGAAAATGAATTTAAAACGATTTATAAATCACGTCTTTAAAAGGAAATCGATGAAGTATATATTATATATATATTATATATATAATATAATGGCCTGAATAGAACGCGCCGCGCCGCGGCAGTTCGCAAATTTCGACCATTGACTTCGAACGGGTATTGCGGGAGATCCGACCGTCGGATTCTCCTAAAACCAGAACCGTTGGGTTCGTATCGAAAAGAGCTTTCTAACGAATGTGAGAAATTAGAAATCTAACGGTTGGATTTGGAATTATGTCCAAATCAAATTTGAAAAAGGTCGCTGTAAGTGTAGTTCGATGACCGTTGATGGAAATCGACTGTACGGGCCTTGATAAAATTATTAAAAATAGTAATAATTTGTGTAAAATCATAAGAAATGATTTGGGAAAAATTGGGATGAAAAACTCGATATTTGAAAAGATAAAAATAGATTTTTATCGAAATGAACTAGTTTTGAACTAGAATTATAATTCTATTTATTTTTAAATAAATAAATTGAATTTGAAATGGTTTTGAAAATAACCAGAATTTCCAATGATTGCATTGGAATGGATTTGATTCGAAATTGTCTTCGGAATATTTCGATGTTGGATTTCGTGACTATACAGATGTTGTTATGGAAATTTGAAAGATATAGATATATATATCGTTATTTCCAATACGATATTTGTTGGTCGTAGCATTTGATATGGAATATAAGCCGGGATATTTTCTATTCAGAGCCTTGTATTAAACATCAAATGTGATTTGGGTTTGTCGTGAATGGTGTCTTCATTAACACTGTTCTTGAACCCAGTTGAGAAAAGATTAAATCTTTTTATTTAGATTTAATGAAGTGTACCAATTAAATAATATTTAATTGGAATTGAATTGATATTGATTTTTGGGTTTATCGTGGACAGTGTTTTTAAATAACACTCGTTCTTTAACCCGATAATTAATGGAATGTGATTTTGGGTTTATCGTGAACCGTGTTTTAAATGACACTGATTCTTTAACCCAGTTAGCGATTAAAACTAAGTGGAGTTTTAATGAATCTTTAATTAGATTGAAATGATCGAGAATGGAGTATCACCAGTTTTGCTCCAGGCGATAGTTAAATCTTTAATTAGATTTGAACGTGAAATGGTAATTGAATTTACCGATAACACCGTGGTGTTAGATATGAAGTAAGACCCGTTTTACTTCATGGGATGAATAGGTTGGGATTAGGAAATTAAAACAAATGATTACTTTGGTAAGGTTCGTTAATCCCGACTAGTTGAATCAAAATTCAAAAGAAAATTAAAGAATAAATTCAAGTAATTTATCTTTGATAAAATTAATGGGAACCTCTCCCTATGAATGTGAAATTTATAAAATAACTGTCGGTTACCCAAGCAGAACGGTTTTCTGGATATTGATCTGATGTTGGTTTCGGCCTTCGGGGTTAATGCTTGGGGAATTATTCTCTTGATTAATTTACGGTTAGTGACTGATGAATTGGAATGAGGCGTATGTTGTGTTTGTGTAACACATATTTAAAATATACGCGAGTTATTCGGGAAGACCGGGTTTATCCCATTCTGAATAACTGATACGACGATAAGTCGAAGACGAAGACGATGGTCGAAGACCGGAGGTCTTCACGTCGTTTGGGTAATTACTGATGATCTTGATTGGGCTGTACACCCAAGAAGATGGAAACAGTTGGTGATCGTCCAGACGTGCTTGGAGATCGATGGATATGCGGGGTACTAGGTGCCTCCGGTTTCGTTCAGACCCAGAACGAACTTGTAAATGGACCGTGTGTCTGACATTGGATTTTAGTCTGTGTGATTGATCTCTATTAAATATATATCTGTTTAGCGGCGGAGAATTTATTCTCTTGCTTAACGCCCTTCTCTGAGACGTACGAGCTCAGGGGTTATATACTGATGGATATCAAACGCATAGAGTGAATTTCCTGTGTGGCATGCCTAAGTGGCAAATGATCAAGGCTTCTGTTGAAAAGCAAAGTCTTGTGGTTGATGATCAAAGCACGTGCTTTGTGGCGTAGCTTTGTGTAACGTTTTACTTCGCGAGTATCACACCCGGTATGAACCAAAAACGGGAGACGGACCTCAAGGAGGGCATGCATTTCCTTCTAGCTAAAAAGTGGCGTCAGTGGTTTTACACACCCTGACGAGTTTGACTTATGTGGTTGTTGCTGTTGCGAGGCGCCTCGGTTTGATCGGACGATCCGGGTCCGATGGAGTCATTCGTTGGCTCATTTACGCCCCAAAGGGCGGGGAAACGTAGTGTTCAGGAATTTTAATCCACATCGGTGGACCGGCCCTGTCGCTCCAAGGCTTGACTGAGTACTTGCCTGAGACATGGGCTAGATTGTCTCGAATCGGTAGAGGACGATCCCTAGCCTCGGTTCATAGATGGAAACCCAATTTCCAAATACGTGACATTTGCGGTTTTATTTGTAGAGCCTAGTATGGCGACATGATATATGGTACCCATGCCGCCTATGATTGATACTTATGATTTGAAGTTGTTTTATAGACTATGCACTTATAATAGTATCAAATGATTTGTTCTAAACGTATCAAGCATTCTTTAGCTGTTATAAGGGAAAACCCTATCCCCCGGCTTGCGTTGCATTGTGTGATAGGACCTGGGTCTTATAACAGCTTCATTTTTCTTTATTTAGCATTGCGCTGTTTGTTTTATGCACTGGTATTCTTGGGAGGAAACCCGTTCCGTGTTATACGGCGTGGTCCCTTGATTTACCTAACTTTAGAAATAAAGATTAATAACTGTTTTAGTTCTCACACCAGTCACATGACTGACCTGGAGTTTATTGTTTTAACCTAAACTCTGGGTGCCCCTATTTTTGACACGGGCAGCTAGTAGTTTTGGTTTTGCAGATTCATATTCATAGGATCCTGGTTTACAGCTGGAACGATATCCGGAAAGCTTTGTATCCGTATATCTCTTCTAGTTGTGTATTGTATTATTTTCCGCTGCTATGTATTTAAATATAATTTAAATCTCTGATATTTCTGTGTAATATTTATTCATTTATACTCTGTATATTCTTATGATCTGATGCATTGTTGTAATATACAATGAAATGTTCTTTTGAATGCGTTCTGTTGTGGCTTGTTCTCGAACTATCCGCTCTTTCCTTTACGGGGAAGTTACGGGTTTTTACAGTTGGTATCAGAGCTTTGGTTTACAAAGCTAGAGAACAAGGCACATTAGAACCATACGAAAGAATTCATCAGATATTGGATTAGTAATATCCAATGGGAATGACTCGTTAGAGATGGGATCAGTAGCATCCTAGAACGAGTGTGAAGAGTATATTTTTAAAATGAAAACGAATTTTGTTTTGAAAATTTAAATCAATTATTCGTATTTGAATATTTATTTTAAATTGATTTGGACAATCCGATATATAAAGATTTTGCATATGTGTCTTGCAAACGTGTATTCGAAGTTTTAATATAATGGATGGTTATAGGATCATACTCTAGTGCCCGGGGATAATTCAGGTGATGGGGCACCATCGCCAGTATTTATTTTCGAGTAACGAAAGTGAGATTTCTATATTTCCATTAGACTGGTGTGAGAACCGAAATTAGATAGGGCCTATTGTTGTGATTTGGCATCAAAAAAATTTGATTTTTGACTATATATCAAAATTATGAATTTGAAATGATAATTCACTAATTGATTGATGGTTGTGTTGTTTGATTATTGTTTGTTAGTTGAAATTTTAACCATATAGCCAATTTGATCAAATAGTGAATATTATTGAAATTTGGTCGCATTTTCTTGCATATACATGTGCTTACATTGAACAGGTCATAGCAAGGAGGCTAGAGCAGAGAATAAAATTTGTTTGCCCGACAAATAGGTACATGTTTATTACATAATTTACTGTTTTGTTTGGGTGATGATGATTTTATGAGCCTATTGGCTAGCCGCTTGGATTTTTCTTTTTCTTTTTGAGATCAGAAGGCCTATTTGGCAATTTCGGGATTTTCCCGTGGCTCCCGGTGCAGGGGAGATTATGGCGAAATTTTTCGAAAATTTAGGGTGTTAGCCAAATTTTTGAAGAATTTGAAAATTCTCAGAAACTGAAAAGTTAGAGAATGGAAGCCAGATCGAACGTAGAGTTGATTAATCAAACCACTTTCGACTTTGTTCCTTTTCGGGGACGAAAAGTTTTAAGTGGGGGAGATTGTAATAACCTGAAAATCTGGGCCAGTTTAAAATTTTTATTTTGGCGATTTTAGCGAATTTTGATTATTTAAAATGAATTATTTTAAATAATATCGACGAGAAATTTATTTTGAATATATTTAGAACGTATATATTATATACGTCGTCGTTAGAATATAAATATTTATTTTAAATTATAAAAGGAATTGAAAATGGCGCGGTAGTTCGATAATTGGATTTCAAACTTCAATTGAATGTACCGGGTGCAAAACAATCTGGATTTTAGTGAAACCAAAAATGATAGGATCTAATTGATAGTATCTTTCCAACGAATCCGAAAAATCGAGATTTCATAGCGGGAAACAAAAGATATGTGTAGTTGAAAATTCTGAATAGTCGCTATGGAATTCAGGCCCTTAAAAATAGACATTTTGCAAACGACCTCAGATTTCGACGAAACCACTTTTGTTAGGACCATATCGTCAATACGAAGCTAGAAAATATTTTTCTGCAATTTATAGAGTTCGTATGTGACCCCGGTAATATGAAATGTACGTTTAAAGTTTAATATAGTGATTTAAATGTAAATTTGACGAAAACTGATTGTAACGATCGAATCAGCCTACGGGACATATCCCATTGTGTTCGGAATAGGGGTAAAACGCTAGGGACGACAGGCGCTGGGCCTCGTTTAGGGGTCGTATGAAAAAGTCAACTGTTGGAAAATAATAATAATTATTAAATAATATAAAATATTAATAACCTTTCATATAACCCCCCCTATTTTCTCCCACTCTCCCACAATCGATTCAGAAGAAAAAAGAAAAAAAGACAAAAAAACCCCGATCGAACGTCGACCTCCCACGCCCCACCGCCGCACCAGGGCATCGCACCACCTCCGCCAGGGCGCGCCCACCACCAGCGATCCCGACCACCCCCACGCCTCTCTCCTCCCTTCATCGTTCTCCTCCTCCCTGCTAGCCCCAGAACCGCGCAGCCAAGCCAAAACCACCCCGCCACCTGACCGCGCCCGCCTCCTCCACCTCCGCCCCTCTTCTCCTTCCCCGAGCGCCCACCCTCGAGCCACCCGAAGCCCCCTCTGACGATGGTGAACCCCCCCCCCCCCCACTCTCTGTAAGTCTCTTTTTTTTATTTTATTTTATTTTTACTTCCTTTTATGTAATTTGATTTCTTTTTTTTTATAAACAGAAAGGAGTAGATTTTTAAAATGAAAAAGAATCGATTTTTAAAAGGAGAAAGATCGTATTTTTATATTATAGGGGGGTTCAAATTATAATTTTTATATCAAAGAAAGATTACAAATATGATTTTTATATAGTATAGATAATAAAAATGCGATCTTTATATTATTCAGGTAGTAAAGAATTTATCTTTATATATGTAGTGAAATAAAAATCTGATTTTTATTAGATATAATAAAGTAAAAATCTGATCTTTATATTAAAAGTAGAAATATAAAAATATAATTTTTATATAGAATGAAGCGTTGAAAAATATATATATAACAGTAGAATTAAAAATGTGATTTTTCTTTGTTTGACAGGAAGTAAAAATTTGATTTTTATATATTGAACAACAAAGTAAAAATTCGTTTTTTTATATATTGAATAGCGAAGTGAAAATTCGATTTTTCTATATTGAATAGCGAAGTGAAAAATTCGATTTTTATATATTGAACAACGAAGTAAAAATAAGATTTTTATATATTGAATAGCGAGGTAAAAATTCAATTTTTATATATATTGAACAACGAAGTAAAAATTCAATTTTTATATATGTAGTGGCTACGGTCAACGAAGGTGACAAAAAGGCGAGAACGACGAAGACTTCTGCAAAAGAAGAGTCGAGATGGTTGGATAGCTATCGGTGAGAACTTCTCACCTTTCAATTTAATTTTTCTAGTTATATATATATATATATATATATACTAGGATGCAGACGGTGCTTAGCAGCACCCGACACCCGTCATTCACAGACCATGGATGACTTGTTTGTTTAATTGTTTGGTTGTGTAGTTGGTTAGATTATTTGGTTTGAATTGAATTGTTTGGTGAAATGAAATTGATTTGATTGATGTGTGAATGGCGTGGGCCTTCACTAGACCGGGGATAAGGCTAGGCCTTGTCCCGTTTCTAGTATCGTGCCGTTATGCCGCCGAAATTTTCTAAAATATGTTAGAAAAATAAAGATAACATTTTACTTAATAAATGAACCGAATAGAAAATTCATAGGTTGAATAAAATAGTTTGATTGTTAAAAATATAATTTTTAACGTGAATGTGAATAAATAAATATTCATTTACAAACCGGATGGTTTGTTTATGTACACCTATTTGAAGGACATTGATTGGGACGATAAATTTTACACATCGCCCAACTGCACAAATAAAAATCTGTGTTTGATTGCTTTGAAACCCCACACGGGTATTGGGATGATATTTGACGTACACTAATCCCGATTGTTTTGTTGTATGTCGATCGATTGATTGACAGGCTGTTATGAGCGTTGAATATTTATATTTGATGCTTATACAGTGTAGAATGCACTTTGGATGATGGTTGATTATTCATCGTTGTTGATATATACATGTGTTGTAGAAAATCCATATAATTAACATTATATGGTAATGGTTTGGGCCTCATTCCAGTTTTGAAATAGAAATATTCGAAATGAAATATTTGAAAAAGAAATATTTGAAGTAGAATATTTGAAATTGAATTATATGAAGCCGCGTTGATAGAATGACGCCATTTTAACGTGAACGATATTTATATCGATTTTATTCAAACTGAAATGAATTTGAATAGAATTGAAATAGAATTGAAATCGTTTTGAAATGAATTCGAATAGAATTGAAATAGAATTGAAATCGCTTTGAAATGAATTCGAATAGAATTGAAATAGAATTGAAATCGCTTTGAAATGAATTCGAATAGAATTGAAATTGAAATCAATTTGAAATAAATTTAAAACGAATTTATAATGTAATATTCAATTTTGATTAGAAATTGAATATGAAGTTGAAACCGTTTTGAAAATGAATTTAAAACGATTTATAAATCACGTCTTTAAAAGGAAATCGATGAAGTATATATTATATATATTATATATATAATATAATGGCCTGAATAGAACGCGCCGCGCCGCGGCAGTTCGCGAATTTCGACCATTGACTTCGAACGGGTATTGCGGGAGATCCGACCGTCGGATTCTCCTAAAACCAGAACCGTTGGATTCGTATCAAAAAGAGCTTTCTAACGAATGTGAGAAATTAGAAATCTAACGGTTGGATTTGGAATTATGTCCAAATCAAATTTGAAAAAGGTCGCTGTAAGTGCAGTTCGATGACCGTTGATGGAAATCGGCTGTACGGGCCTTGATAAAATTATTAAAAATAGTAATAATTTGTGTAAAATCATAAGAAATGATTTGGGGAAAATTGGGATGAAAAACTCCATATTTGAAAAGATAAAAATAGATTTTTATCGAAATGAACTAGTTTTGAACTAGAATTATAATTCTATCTATTTTTAAATAAATAAATTGAATTTGAAATGGTTTTGAAAATAACCAGAATTTCCAATGATTGCATTGGAATGGATTTGAATCGAAATTGTCTTCGGAATATTTCGATGTTGGATTTCGTGACTATACAGATGTTGTTATGGAAATTTGAAAGATATAGATATATATATCGTTATTTCTAATACGATATTTGTTGGTCGTAGCATTTGATATGGAATATAAGTCGGGATATTTTCTATTCAGAGCCTTGTATTAAACATCAAATGTGATTTGGGTTTGTCGTGAATGGTGTCTTCATTAACACTGTTCTTGAACGCAGTTGAGAAAAGATTAAATCTTTTTATTTAGATTTAATGAAGTGTACCAATTAAATAATATTTAATTGGAATTGAATTGATATTGATTTTTGGGTTTATCGTGGATAGTGTTTTTAAATAACACTCGTTCTTTAACCCGATAATTAATGGAATGTGATTTTGGGTTTATCGTGAACCGTGTTTTAAATGACACTGATTCTTTAACCCAGTTAGCGATTAAAACTAAGTGGAGTTTTAATGAATCTTTAATTAGATTGAAATGATCGAGAATGGAGTATCACCAGTTTTGTTCCAGGCGATAGTTAAATCTTTAATTAGATTTGAACGTGAAATGGTAATTGAATTTACCGATAACACTGTGGTGTTAGATATGAAGTAAGACCCGTTTTACTTCATGGGATGAATAGGTTGGGATTAGGAAATTAAAACAAATGATTACTTTGGTAAGGTTCGTTAATCCCGACTAGGTGAATCAAAATTCAAAAGAAAATTAAAGAATAAATTCAAGGAATTTATCTTTGATAAAATTAATGGGAACCTCTCCCTATGAATGTGAAATTTAGAAACTAACTGTCGGTTACCCAAGTAGAACGGTTTTCTGGATATTGATCTGATGTTGGTTTCGGCCTTCGGGGTTAATGCTTGGGGAATTATTCTCTTGATTAATTTACGGTTAGTGACTGATGAATTGGAATGAGGTGTATGTTGTGTTTGTGTAAAACATATTTAAAATATACGCGAGTTATTCGAGAAGTCCGGGTTTATCCCATTCTGAATAACTGATACGACGATAAGTCGAAGACGAAGACGATGGTCGAAGACCGGAGGTCTTCACGTCGTTTGGGTAATTACTGATGATCTTGATTGGGCTGTACACCCAAGAAGATGGAAACAGTTGGTGATCGTCCAGACGTGCTTGGAGATCGATGGATATGCGGGGTACTAGGTGCCTCCAGTTTCGTTCAGACCCAGAACGAACTTGTAAATGGACCGTGTGTCTGACATTGGATTTTAGTCTGTGAGATTGATCTCTATTAAATATATATCTGTTTGGCGGCGGAGAATTTATTCTCTTGCTTAACGCCCTTCTCTGAGACGTACGAGCTCAGGGGTTATATACTGATGGATATCAAACGCATAGAGTGAATTGCCTGTGTGGCATGCCTAAGTGGCAAATGATCAAGGCTTCTGTTGAAAAGCAAAGTCTTGTGGTTGATGATCAAAGCACGGCCTTTGTGGCGTAGCTTTGTGTAACCTTTTACTTCGCGAGTATCACACCCGGTATGAACCAAAAATGGGAGACGGACCTCAGGGAGGGCATGCGTTTCCTTCTAGCTAAAAAGGGCGTCAGTGGTTTTACACGCCCTGACGAGTTTGACTTATGTGGTTGTTGCTGTTGCAAGGCGCCTCGGTTTGATCAGATGATCCGGGTCCGATGGAGTCATTCGTTGGCTCATTTACGCCCCAAAGGGCGGGGAAATGTAGTGTTCAGGAATTTTAATCCGCATCGGTGGACCGGCCCTGTCGCTCCAAGGCTTGACTGAGTACTTGCCTGAGACATGGGTTAGATTGTCTCGAATCGGTAGAGGACGATCCCTAGCCTCGGTTCATAGATGGAAACCCAATTTCCAAATACGTGACATTTGCGGTTTTATTTGTAGAGCCTAGTATGGCGACATGATATATGGTACCCATGCCGCCTATGATTGATACTTATGATTTGAAGTTGTTTTATAGACTATGCACTTATAATAGTATCAAATGATTTTTTCTAAACGTATCAAGCATTCTTTAGCTGTTATAAGGGAAAACCCTATCCCCCGGCTTGCATTGCATTGTGTGATAGGACCTGGGTCTTATAACAGCTTCATTTTTCTTTATTTAGCATTGCGCTGTTTGTTTTATGCACTGGTATTCTTGGGAGGAAACCCGTTCCGTGTTATACGGCGTGGTTCCTTGATTTACCTAACTTTAAAAATAAAGATTAATAACTGTTTTAGTTCTCACACCAGTCACATGACTGACCTGGAGTTTATTGTTTTAACCTAAACTCTGGGTGCCCCTATTTTTGACACGGGCAGCTAGTAGTTTTGGTTTTGCCGATTCATATTCACAGGATCCTGGTTTACAGCTGAAACGATATCCGGAAAGCTTTGTATCCGTATATCTCTTCTAGTTGTGTATTGTATTATTTTCTGCTGCTATGTATTTAAATATAATTTAAATCTCTGATATTTCTGTGTAATATTTATTCATTTATACTCTATATATTCTTGTGATCTGATGCATTGTTGTAATATACAATGAAATGTTCTTTTGAATGCGTTCTGTTGTGGCTTGTTCTCGAACTATCCGCTCTTTTCTTTACGGGGAAGTTACGGGTTTTTACAGTTGGTATCAGAGCTTTGGTTTACAAAGCTAGAGAACAAGGCACATTAGAACCATACGAAAGAATTCATCAGATATTGGATTAGTAATATCCAATGGGAATGACTCGTTAGAGATGGGATCAGTAGCATCCTAGAACGAGTGTGAAGAGTATATTTTTAAAATGAAAACGAATTTTGTTTTGAAAATTTAAATCAATTATTCGTATTTGAATATTTATTTTAAAAACATTTGGACAATCCGATATATAAAGATTTTGCATATGCGTCTTGCAAACGTGTATTCGATGTTTTAATATACTGGATGGTTATAGGATCATACTCTAGTGCCCGGGGATAATTCAGGTGATGTGGCACCATCGCCAGTATTTATTTTCGAGTAACGAAAGTGAGATTTCTATATTTCCATTAGACTGGTGTGAGAACCGAAATTAGATAGGGCCTATTGTTGTGATTTGGCATCAAAAAAATTTGATTTTTGACTATATATCAAAATTATGAATTTGAAATGATAATTCACTAATTGATTGATGGTTGTGTTGTTTGATTATTGTTTGTTAGTTGAAATTTTAACCATATAGCTAATTTGATCAAATAGTGAATATTATTGAAATTTGGTCGCATTTTCTTGCATATACATGTGCTTACATTGAACAGGTCATAGCAAGGAGGCTAGAGCAGAGAATAAAATTTGTTTGCCCGATAAATAGGTACATGTTTATTACATAATTTACTGTTTTGTTTGGGTGATGATGATTTTATGAGCCTATTGGCTAGCCGCTTGGCTTTTTCTTTTTCTTTTTGAGATCAGAAGGCCTATATGGCAATTTCGGGATTTTCCCATGGCTCCCGGTGCAGGGGAGGTTAAGGCGAAATTTTTCGAAAATTTAGGGTGTTAGCCAAATTTTTGAAGAATTTGAAAATTCTCAGAAACTGAAAAGTTAGAGAATGGAAGCCAGATCGAACGTAGAGTTGATTAATCAAACCACTTTCGACTTTGTTCCTTTTCGGGGACGAAAAGTTTTAAGTGGGGGAGATTGTAATAACCATAAAAAATCTGGGCCAGTTTAAAATTTTTATTTTGGCGATTTTAGCGAATTTTGATAATTTAAAATGAATTATTTTAAATAATATCGACGAGAAATTTATTTTGAATATATTTAGAACGTATATATTATATACGTTGTCGTTAGAATATAAATATTTATTTTAAATTATAAAAGGAATTGAAAATGGCGCGGTAGTTCGATAATTGGATTTCAAACTTCAATTGAATGTACCGGGCGCAAAACAATCCGGATTTTAGTGAAACCAAAAATGATAGGATCTAATTGATAGTATCTTTCCAACGAATCCGAAAAATCGAGATTTCATAGCGGGAATCAAAAGATATGTCCAGTTGAAAATTCTAAATAGTCGCTATGGAATTCAGGCCCTTAAAAATAGACATTTTGCAAACGACCTCAGATTTCGACGAAACCACTTTTGTTAGGACCATATCGTCAATACGAAGCTAGAAAATATTTTTCTGCAATTTATAGAGTTCGTATGTGACCCCGATAATATGAAATGTACGTTTAAAGTTCAATATAGTGATTTAAATGTAAATTTGACGAAAACTGATTGTAAAGATCGAATCAGCCTATGGGACATATCCCATTGTGTTCGGAATAGGGGTAAAACGCTAGGGACGACAGGTGGTGGGCCTCGTTTAGGGGTCGTATGAAAAAGTCAACTGTTGGAAAATAATAATAATAATTAAATAATATAAAATATTAATAACCTTTCATATAACCCCCCTATATTCTCCCACTCTCCCACAATCGATTCAGAAGAAAAAAGAAAAAACCCCGATCGAACGTCGACCTCCCACGCCCCACCGCCGCACCAGGGCATCGCACCACCTCCGCCAGGGCGCGCCCACCACCAGCGATCCCGACCATCCCCACGCCTTTCTCCTCCCTTCATCGTTCTCCTCCTCCCTGCTAGCCCCAGAACCGCGCAGCCAAGCCAAAACCACCCCGCCACCTGACCGCGCCCGCCTCCTCCACCTCCGCCCCTCTTCTCCTTCCCCGAGCGCCCACCCTCGAGCCACCCGAAGCCCCCTCCGACGATGGTGAACCCCCCCTCTCTGTAAGTCTCTTTTTTTTATTTTTATTTTTATTTTATTTTATTTTTACTTCCTTTTATGTAATTTGATTTCTTTTTTTTTATATAAACAGAAAGGAGTAGATTTTTAAAATGAAAAAGAACCGATTTTTAAAAGGAGAAAGATCGTATTTTTATATTATAGGAGGGTTCAAATTATAATTTTTATATCAAAGAAAGATTAAAAATATGATTTTTATATAGTATAGATAATAAAAATGCGATCTTTATATTATTCAGGTAGTAAAGATTTTATCTTTATATATGTAGTGAAATAAAAATCTGATTTTTATTAGATATAATAAAGTAAAAATCTGATCTTTATATTAAAAGTAGAAATATAAAAATATAATTTTTATATAGAATGAAGCGTTGAAATATATATATATATAACAGTAGAATTAAAAATGTGATTTTTCTTTGTTTGATAGGAAGTAAAAATTTGATTTTTATATATTGAACAACAAAGTAAAAAATTCGTTTTTTTATATATTGAATAGCGAAGTGAAAATTCGATTTTTCTATATTGAATAGCGAAGTGAAAAATTCGATTTTTATATATTGAACAACGAAGTAAAAATAAGATTTTTATATATTGAATAGCGAGGTAAAAATTCAATTTTTATATATATTGAACAACGAAGTAAAAATTCGATTTTTATATATGTAGTGGCTACGGTCAACGAAGGTGACAAAAAGGCGAGAACGACGAAGACTTCTGCAAAAGAAGAGTCGAGATGGTTGGATATCTATCGGTGAGAACTTCTCACCTTTCAATTTAATTTTTCTAGTTATATATATATATATACTAGGATGCAGACGGTGCTTAGCAGCACCCGACACCCGTCATCCACAGACCATGGATGGCTTGTTTGTTTAATTGTTTGGTTGTGTAGTTGGTTAGATTATTTGGTTTGAATTGAATTGTTTGGTGAAATGAAATTGATTTGATTGATGTGTGAATGGCGTGGGCCTTCACTAGACCGGGGATAAGGCTAGGCCTTGTCCCGTTTCTAGTATCGTGCCGTTATGCCACCGAAATTTTCTAAAATATGTTAGAAAAATAAAGATAACATTTTACTTAATAAATGAACCGAATAGAAAATTCATAGGTTGAATAAAATAGTTTGATCGTTAAAAATATAATTTTTAACGTGAATGTGAATAAATAAATATTCATTTACAAACCGGATGGTTTGTTTATGTACACCTATTTGAAGGACATTGATTGGGACGATAAATTTTACACATCGCCCAACTGCACAAATAAAAATCTGTGTTTGATTGCTTGAAACCCCACACGGGTATTGGGATGATATTTGACGTACACTAATCCCGATTGTTTAGTTGTATGTCGATCGATTGATTGACTGGTTGTTATGAGCGTTGAATATTTATATTTGATGCTTATACAGTGTAGAATGCACTTTGGATGATGGTTGATTATTCATCGTTGTTGATATATACATGTGTTGTAGAAAATCCATATAATTAACATTATATGGTAATGGTTTGGGCCTCATTCCAGTTTTGAAATAGAAATATTTGAAATGAAATATTTGAAATGAAATATTTGAAAAAGAAATATTTGAAGTAGAATATTTGAAATTGAATTATATGAAGCCGCGTTGATAGAATGACGCCATTTTAACATGAACGGTATTTATATCGATTTTATTCAAATTGAAATGAATTCGAATAGAATTGAAATAGAATTGAAATCGTTTTGAAATGAATTCGAATAGAATTGAAATAGAATTGAAATCACTTTGAAATGAATTCGAATAGAATTGAAATAGAATTGAAATCGCTTTGAAATGAATTCGAATAGAATTGAAATTGAAATCAATTTGAAATAAATTTAAAACGAATTTATATTGTAATACTCAATTTTGATTAGAAATTGAATATGAAGTTGAAACCGATTTGAAAATGAATTTAAAACGATTTATAAATCATGTCTTTAAAAGGAAATCGATGAAGTATATATTATATATATAATATAATGGCCTGAATAGAACGCGCCGCGCCGCGGCAGTTCGCGAATTTCGACCATTGACTTCGAACGGGTATTGCGGGAGATCCGACCGTCGGATTCTCCTAAAACCGGAACCGTTGGGTTCGTATCGAAAAGTGATTTCTAACGAATGTGAGAAATTAGAAATCTAACGGTTGGATTTGGAATTATGTCCAAATCAAATTTGAAAAAGGTCGCTGTAAGTGCAGTTCGATGACCGTTGATGGAAATCGACTGTACGGGCCTTGATAAAATTATTAAAAATAGTAATAATTTGTGTAAAATCATAAGAAATGATTTGGGAAAAATTGGGATAAAAAATTCCATATTTGAAAAGATAAAAATAGATTTTTATCGAAATGAACTAGTTTTGAACTAGAATTATAATTCTATCTATTTTTAAATAAATAAATTGAATTTGAAATGGTTTTGAAAATAACCAGAATTTCCAATGATTGCATTGGAATGGATTTGAATCGAAATTGTCTTCGGAATATTTCGATGTTGGATTTCGTGACTATACAGATGTTGTTATGGAAATTTGAAAGATATAGATATATATATCGTTATTTCCAATACGATATTTGTTGGTCGTAGCATTTGATATGGAATATAAGCCGGGATATTTTCTATTCAGAGCCTTGTATTAAACATCAAATGTGATTTGGGTTTGTCGTGAATGGTGTCTTCGTTAACACTGTTCTTGAACCCAGTTGAGAAAAGAATAAATCTTTTTATTTAGATTTAATGAAGTGTACCAATTAAATAATATTTAATTGGAATTGATATTGATTTTTGGGTTTATCGTGGACAGTGTTTTTAAATAACACTCGTTCTTTAACCCGATAATTAATGGAATGTGATTTTGGGTTTATCGTGAACCGTGTTTTAAATGACACTGATTCTTTAACCCAGTTAGCGATTAAAACTAAGTGGAGTTTTAATGAATCTTTAATTAGATTGAAATGATCGAGAATGGAGTATCACCAGTTTTGCTCCAGGCGATAGTTAAATCTTTAATTAGATTTGAACGTGAAATGGTAATTGAATTTACCGATAACACCGTGGTGTTAGATATGAAGTAAGACCCGTTTTACTTCATGGGTTGAATAGGTTGGGATTGGGAAATTAAAACAAATGATTACTTTGGTAAGGTTCGTTAATCCCGACTAGTTGAATCAAAATTCAAAAGAAAATTAAAGAATAAATTCAAGGAATTTATCTTTGATAAAATTAATGGGAACCTCTCCCTATGAATGTGAAATTTAGAAACTAACTGTCGGTTAGCCAAGCAGAACGGTTTTCTGGATATTGATCTGATGTTGGTTTCGGCCTTCGGGGTTAATGCTTGGGGAATTATTCTCTTGATTAATTTACGTTTAGTGACTGATGAATTGGAATGAGGCGTATGTTGTGTTTATGTAACACATATTTAAAATATACGCGAGTTATTCGGGAAGACCGGGTTTATCCCATTCTGAATAACTGATACGACGATAAGTCGAAGACGAAGACGATGGTCGAAGACCGGAGGTCTTCACGTCATTTGGGTAATTACTGATGATCTTGATTGGGCTGTACACCCAAGAAGATGGAAACAGTTGGTGATCGTCCAGACGTGCTTGGAGATCGATGGATATGCGGGGTACTAGGTGCCTCCGGTTTCGTTCAGACCCAAAACGAACTTGTAAATGGACCGTGTGTCTGACATTGGATTTTAGTCTGTGTGATTGATCTCTATTAAATATATATCTGTTTGGCGGCGGAGAATTTATTCTCTTGCTTAACGCCCTTCTCTGAGACGTACGAGCTCAGGGGTTATATACTGATGGATATCAAACGCATAGAGTGAATTGCCTGTGTGGCATGCCTAAGTGGCAAATGATCAAGGCTTCTGTTGAAAAGCAAAGTCTTGTGGTTGATGATCAAAGCACGGCCTTTGTGGAGTAGCTTTGTGTAACGTTTTACTTCGCGAGTATCACACCCGGTATGAACCAAAAACGGGAGACGGACCTCAGGGAGGGCATGCGTTTCCTTTTAGCTAAAAAGTGGCATCAGTGGTTTTACACACCCTGACGAGTTTGACTTATGTGGTTGTTGCTGTTGCGAGGCGCCTCAGTTTGATCGGACGATCCGGGTCCGATGGAGTCATTCGTTGGCTCATTTACGCCCCAAAGGGCGGGGAAACGTAGTGTTCAGGAATTTTAATCCACATCGGTGGACCGGCCCTGTCGCTCCAAGGCTTGACTGAGTACTTGCCTGAGACATGGGCTAGATTGTCTCGAATCGGTAGAGGACGATCCCTAGCCTCGGTTCATAGATGGAAACCCAATTTCCAAATACGTGACATTTGCGGTTTTATTTGTAGAGCCTAGTATGGCGACATGATATATGGTACCCATGCCGCCTATGATTGATACTTATGATTTGAAGTTGTTTTATAGACTATGCACTTATAATAGTATCAAATGATTTGTTCTAAACGTATCAAGCATTCTTTAGTTGTTATAAGGGAAAACCCTATCCCCCGGCTTGCGTTGCATTGTGTGATAGGACCTGGGTCTTATAACAGCTTCATTTTTCATTATTTAGCATTGCGTTGTTTGTTTTATGCACTGGTATTCTTGGGAGGAAACCCGTTCCGTGTTATACGGCGTGGTCCCTTGATTTACCTAACTTTAAAAATAAAGATTAATAACTGTTTTAGTTCTCACACCAGTCACATGACTGACCCGGAGTTTATTATTTTAACCTAAACTCTAGGTGCCCCTATTTTTGACACGGGCAGCTAGTAGTTTTGGTTTTGCAGATTCATATTCACAGGATCCTGGTTTACAACTGGAACGATATCCGGAAAGCCTTGTATCCGTATATCTCTTCTAGTTCTGTATTGTATTATTTTCCGCTGCTATGTATTTAAATATAATTTTAATCTCTGATATTTCTGTGTAATATTTATTCATTTATACTCTGTATATTCTTGTGATCTGATGCATTATTGTAATATACAATGAAATGTTCTTTTGAATGCGTTCTGTTGTGGCTTGTTCTCGAACTATCCGCTCTTTCCTTTACGGGGAAGTTACGGGTTTTTACAGTTGGTATCAGAGCTTTGGTTTACAAAGCTAGAGAACAAGGCACATTAGAACCATACGAAAGAATTCATCAGATATTGGATTAGTAATATCCAATGGGAAAGACTCGTTAGAGATGGGATCAGTAGCATCCTAGAACGAGTGTGAAGAGTATATTTTTAAAATGAAAACGAATTTTGTTTTGAAAATTTAAATCAATTATTCGTATTTGAATATTTATTTTAAATTGATTTGGACAATCCGATATATAAAGATTTTGCATATGCGTCTTGCAAATGTGTATTCGAAGTTTTAATATACTGGATGGTTACAGGATCATACTCTAGTGCCCGGGGACAATTCAGGTAATGGGGCACCGTCGCTAGTATTTATTTTCGAGTAACGAAAGTGAGATTTCTATATTTCCATTAGACTGGTGTGAGAACCGAAATTAGATAGGGCCTATTGTTGTGATTTGGCATCAAAAAAATTTGATTTTTGACTATATATCAAAATTATGAATTTGAAATGATAATTCACTAAATGATTGATGGTTGTGTTGTTTGATTATTGTTTGTTAGTTGAAATTTTGACCATATAGCCAATTTAATCAAATAGTGAATATTATTGAAATTTGGTCGCATTTTCTTGCATATACATGTGCTTACATTGAACAGGTCATACCAAGGAGGCTAGAGCAAAGAATAAAATTTGTTTGCCCGACAAATAGGTACATGTTTATTACATAATTTACTGTTTTGTTTGGGTGATGATGATTTTATGAGCCTATTGGCTAGCCGCTTGGCTTTTTCTTTTTCTTTTTGAGATAAGAAGGCCTATATGGCAATTTCGGGATTTTCCCGTGGCTCCCGGTGCAGGGGAGGTTATGGCGAAATTTTTCTAAAATTTAGGGTGTTAGCCAAATTTTTGAAGAATTTGAAAATTCTCAGAAACTGAAAAGTTAGAGAATGGAAGCCAGATCGAACGTTGAGTTGATTAATCAAATCACTTTCGACTTTGTTCCTTTTCGGGGACGAAAAGTTTTAAGTGGGGGAGATTGTAATAACCCGAAAATCTGGGCCAGTTTAAAATTTTTATTTTGGCGATTTTAGCGAATTTTGATAATTTAAAATGAATTATTTTAAATAATATCGACGAGAAATTTATTTTGAATATATTTAGAATGTATATATTATATATGTCGTCGTTAGAATATAAATATTTATTTTAAATTATAAAAGGAATTGAAAATGGCGCGGTAGTTCGATAATTGGATTTCAAACTTCAATTTAATGTACCGGGTGCAAAACAATCCGGATTTTAGTGAAACCAAAAATGATAGGATCTAATTGATAGTATCTTTCCAACGAATCCGAAAAATCGAGATTTCATAGCGGGAATCAAAAGATATGTCCAGTTGAAAATTCTGAATAGTCGCTATGGAATTCAGGCCCTTAAAAATAGACATTTTGTAAACGACCTCAGATTTCGACGAAACCACTTTTGTTAGGACCATATCGTCAATACGAAGCTAGAAAATATTTTTCTGCAATTTATAGAGTTCGTATGTGACCCCGGTAATATGAAATGTACGTTTAAAGTTCAATATAGTGATTTAAATGTAAATTTGACGAAAACTGATTGTAACGATCGAATCAGCCTACGGCACATATCCCATTGTGTTCGGAATAGGAGTAAAACGCTAGGGACGACAGGCGGTGGGCCTCGTTTAGGGGTCGTATGAAAAAGTCAACTGTTGGAAAATAATAATAATAATTAAATAATATAAAATATTAATAACCTTTCATATAACCCCCCTATTTTCTCCCACTCTCCCACAATCGATTCAAAAGAAAAAAGAAAAAAAGGAAAAAAAAGAAAAAAAAAACTCGATCGAACGTCGACCTCCCACGCCCCACCGCCGCACCAGGGCATCGCACCACCTCCGCCAGGGCGCGCCCACCACCATCGATCCCGACCACCCCCACGCCTCTCTCCTCCCTTCATCGTTCTCCTCCTCCCTGCTAGCCCCAGAACCGCGCAGCCAAGCCAAAACCACCCCGCCACTTGACCGCGCCCGCCTCCTCCACCTCCGCCCCTCTTCTCCTTCCCCGAGCGCCCACCCTCGAGCCACCCGAAGCCCCCTCCGACGATGGTGAACCCCCCCTCTCTGTAAGTCTCTTTTTTTTATTTTTATTTTTATTTTTATTTTATTTTTACTTCCTTTTATGTAATTTGATTTCTTTTTTTTTATAAACAGAAAGGAGTATATTTTTAAAATGAAAAAGAACCGATTTTTAAAAGGAGAAAGATCGTATTTTTATATTATAGGAGGGTTCAAATTATAATTTTTATATCAAAGAAAGATTAAAAATATGATTTTTATATAGTATAGATAATAAAAATGCGATCTTTATATTATTCAGGTAGTAAAGATTTTATCTTTATATATGTAGTGAAATAAAAATCTGATTTTTATTAGATATAATAAAGTAAAAATCTGATCTTTATATTAAAAGTAGAAATATAAAAATATAATTTTTATATAGAATGAAGCGTTGAAAAATATATATATATAACAGTAGAATTAAAAATGTGATTTTTCTTTGTATGACAGGAAGTAAAAATTTGATTTTTATATATTGAACAACAAAGTAAAAATTCGTTTTTTTATATATTGAATAGCGAAGTGAAAATTCGATTTTTCTATATTGAATAGCGAAGTGAAAAATTCGATTTTTATATATTGAACAACGAAGTAAAAATAAGATTTTTATATATTGAATAGTGAGGTAAAAATTCAATTTTTATATATATTGAACAACGAAGTAAAAAATTCAATTTTTATATATGTAGTGGCTACGGTCAACGAAGGTGACAAAAAGGCGAGAACGACGAAGACTTCTGCAAAAGAAGAGTCGAGATGGTTGGATAGCTATCGGTGAGAACTTCTCACCTTTCAATTTAATTTTTCAAGTTATATATATATTGTAACGACCCAGAAAATCTGAACCAATTTAAAATTTTTAAATTGGCTAAAATAATGGATTTTAAATATTTAAAATAAATATTTTAAAAAATGGCGATGAAAACTGAGTTTGAATCGACATTTGAAAACGAATATAATTAATTATAATTATATATAGAATTGAAAATAGCGCGGTAGTTCGATAATTCGATTTCAAACTTCAATTGAATATACCGGGTGCAAAACAATCCGGATTTTAGTTAAACCAAAAACATTAGGATCTAATTGATGATATCTTTCCAACGAATCTAACCAATCGAAATTTGATAGCGGGAATCAAAAGCTATGTCCAGTTGAAAATTCTGAATAGTCGCTATGGAATTCAGACCCTTAAAAATGGACATTTTGCAAATGACCTCGGATTTCGACGAAACCACTTTTGTTGGATCCGCAGGGTCAAGTTATTGTTAGGTTTCAAATTTCATAATTTTTCCAATCAATATGTGAGCGTAGCAAAGGAAAACGCGTTTGACCAGTTTCTGTTGATTTTAATCGACTGGAAATTGGCCATTTTTCAAACGGTCTCAGAATTCGGCGAAACTAGTTTTGTTAGGACCGTATCGTCAATACGAAGCTAGAAAATATTTTTCTGGAATTTTTCTAGTTAGTATGTGACCCCGGTAATTTGAAATGTACGTTTAAAATTCAATATAGTGATTTAAATGAAAATTCAACGGAAACTGATTGTAACGATCAAATCAGTTTGCGATACATATCCCATTGTGTCCAGAATGGGGGTAAAACGCTATGGACGACAGGCAGTGGGCCTCGTTTAGAGGTCGTATGTAAAAGTCAACTTTTTGCAAAATTAAATAATTAAATATATATATTTTATATAAACCCCCCCTATTCCCTCTTCTCTCTCCACTTCGCTCAGATAAAAAAAAAACCCTAAACCAAACCGCCGCTTCCCCGATCATCCACCCCCGCACGTCGCCACCCCTTCGCCTGGAGCTGCTGTCGCTGCCTCTTCTTCTCTCCCCTCTTCTACCTCGAAGCGACGCACCCGAACCCCATCGCGACGTCCAATTCGCGAGCCGCCGCCCCCCTGAAGCATCGACGCCACCACCACCGAAGACCACTGCCTGCCGCCGACGTCTTCTTCCCCCCCCCTCGCAGATCAATGTAAGTATTTTATTTCATTTTTATTTTTATTTTTAATTCTGAAAATTTCTGATTTTAATTAGGATTTAAAACTGATTTTAATTAGGGTTTCAAACTGATTTTAATTATGATTTTAAAACTGATTTTTGTAAAAAGAAAAACTGATTTTAAAGAAGTTAAAAACTGATTTTTAAAGAAGTTAAAAAACTGATTTTAAAGAAGTTAAAAACTGATTTTTAAAAGAAGTTAAAAACTGATTGTTAACAGATTTAAAAACTGATTTTTAATTTAAACTTTAAAAAGAAAAAGATTTGAACTTTAAATAGAAAAAGGTTTAAACTTTTAAAAAGAAGAAGATTTGAACTAGGATAGAAAGATCATATTTTTAAAATAGAAAAGACGGAGTTTTTATTAAGTAGAAGAAGTAAGATATGATTTTTATATTTTTAAAGTAATAAAAATATAATTTTTACATCATAGGAATAATAAAAATATGATCTTTATATATTGAATAGCGAAGTCAAAATGCAAGTTTTATATATTGAATAACATAGTAAAAATTCGATTTTCACATATGTAGAGGATACGGGCAACGAAAGCGACAAGAAGGCGAAATAGGCGAAGATTTCTCTAAAGGAAGAGTCGTGGTATTGGATAGCTATTGGTGAGAATTTCTCACTCTTCAATTTCTTTTTCTATATATATATATGCGTGGAAATAAAAGTGAATTGCTATATATATATATATATATATATATATATATATATACGCCCCTCGTCCACAAACCATGGACGATATTTATTGGTTGAAATTGTTGTGAAAATTTGATTGATAGCGAATGATTGTTTGGGATTGTTTGTGATTGATATTGGTTGATTGTGGTTGAAAAATACCCGTTTGTGGTTGAGAAATATTTGGTTGGAACCACATAGGATTAGTTTGTGGAAATGAAATAAATATATACATGCCGCCTGCGTGCGAACTAGATGCATGATCCCCATTGTCAAAAACCGCGAGGTTTTAAGGTAGAGCGAGGAGCCGTACTAGGGACGGTCCCGGTTTTAACTACCCTGCCGTTATGCTGCCGAAATTTTGAATAATATTCGTGTGTTTGAATTATTTTCATATGCTTAAACTATATTTATTCCTTGAATAGAAAACATTCATGTGTTGAATTGATATTCATTCGTTGATTAGAAATTCATGTGTTGAATGGTATTCATATTTTGAAATAAATTGTTTGATAATAAAAATCACCTTTTATCTATATATAGAAACTATAGAAAACATTCATGTGTTGAATTGATATTCATTCGTTGATTAGAAATTCATGTGTTGAATGGTATTCATATTTTGAAATAAATTGTTTGATAATAAAAATCACATTTTTATCTATATATAGAAACTATAGAAAACATTTATGTGTTGAATTGATATTCATTCGTTGATTAGAAATTCATGTGTTGAATGGTATTCATATTTTGAAATAAATTGTTTGATAATAAAAATCACATTTTTATCTATATATAGAAACTATAGAAAACATTCATGTGTTGAATTGATATTCATTCGTTGATTAGAAATTCATGTGTTGAATGGTATTCATATTTTGAAATAAATTGTTTGATAATAAAAATCACATTTTTATTGTATGCATAAATCGTTGAAATGTGAAGTGTTAAAAATAGCCACTTGTTCAAAATAAACATATATGAGTTGAAATATTCATTAATTAGCTAATGAAATGATTTGCACCTATTTATGTAACATTAGAATGAATGGTGTTTTTAAACCAATTAGAAATCAAATATGAAGTCGAATAGAAAATGATAAATGATAAGAACTGTGTATATATGTACATACATATTCATTGAACAGGTTATAGCAAAGGGGCTAGAGAAGAGGAATAAAATTTTGTGCCCGACAAATAGGTACACATTTACTGCTTTGTTTGGGTGATGATTTAATGAGCCTGTTGGCTAGCCGCTTGGCTTTTTCTTTTTCTTTTTGAGATTAGAAGGACCGGGAAAGCTATTTGCGATTTCCCGATGCTCCCGGTGCAGGGGAGGTTATGGCGAAATTTTCCAAAATTTTAAGGTGTTAGTGAAAAATTTGAAGTGAAAACGATATTGAAATCATTGAATGAACTATATTTATATAAATATATAAATATAAATAAAATTAAAACGAAACGAAGCCGTGCAGTTCGTATTTTGAAACCGTGTTTTCAAACAACTAGTACAGGAAATCCGACCATTGGATTTTCTCGAAACCTCAACCGTCGGGTTCGCCTTGGGAATATCTTCCCAACGGCACCAACCTTGCAAAAATCCAACGGTTGGATTGTCTGGAATGTTTAATTCAAATCTGAAGATAAACAGCGCCAGAAGCGATTATATTTTTATATATATAAATATAATTATATATTTAATCGAATAACGACGCTGCAGTTCGTATTTTGAAATCGAAACTTCAAACGATTGTACCGGGAGATCCGACCGTCGGAATTTCCCGAAACTGGAACCGTTGGATTCGTTTTGAAAAGACCTTTCTAATGATGTAAATTTTGTGAAGATCCAACGGTTAGATTTTCAGATATGTGTAAATCAAATCTGAAGAAAAACAGCGCCACGGCCGCTTTATGGCCCGAAGCGTCGTTTTGAATAAATGGGCTATTTTAAAATAAATAAAAATAGCGATAAATCATTATAAAATATCATAAACGATATGGAATGGAAATAAACTGAATTTGCTCGATTTATGTTGTATTTGATGGTTGAATGTGTTTGGTGTGAAAATTACATTAAAGAACACAATTGGTGTTGTCGAATAATTTAACCATTGAAATAAATTGATTTGAAATTCTAAAAATACGTGAATCATTTGAAAAGGCCGAGTTAATTCTCATTTCAAATAATAGACCGATGATTGAAATTCGAAGATGAAGACGACGGTCGAAGACCGGAGATCTTCACCTCGTTTGGATGGTAACCGAGGTCCTGATTGGGAGGCATCCCGAAATATGGATAATGAGTGGTGATCGTCCAGACGTGCATGGTGATCGAAGGGTTTGCGAGGTATTTAGTGCCTCCGGTTTCGTTCAGACCCAGAATGGACTTGTAAATGGACTGTGTGTCTGACATAGGATTTATCCTGTGTGGCATGCTAAGATGCAGTGATCAGGACTTCTGTTGAAAAGCAAAGTCTTGTGGTGATGATCAAAGCACCGCCTGTGTGGCGTAGCTTTGTGTATAACGTAAATTCGCGAGCCTCACACCCCGGTATGAACCTAAAACGGGAGAGGACATCAGGGAGGGCCTGCGTTTCTTTCTAGCTAGGGTGGTGTCAGTGACCTACCAGCCCTGACATTTATATACTTTTCACCTATGTGGTTGTTGCTGTTGCGAGGCGCCTCGGTTTGATCGGACGATCCGGGTCCGATGGAGTCATTCGTTGGCTCATTTACACCCCAAAGGGTGCGGAAACGCAGTGTTCAGGAATTTTAATCCACATCGATGGACCGGCCCTGACGATCCCAGGGTCACTCGAGCTCTGATCCTGAGGGGCGGGCTAGAGCGTCTCGAATTCGGTAAGGACTATCTTTTGGCTTGGTTCATGACGGAAATCCAATTTCCAAATACGTGACTGTGCGTTTTTGATTGTATACCTATATATATGGCGACATAGTGGTATAGGGCATTAATGCCGTCTATGATTGATAGTTATGATTTGAAATTGTTTTCAAAAAATATTAACACTAGCAATAATATCAAATGCCTTTGTTTTATTCGTATCAATCATATTTTGGCCATTATAAGGTAAAACTCTATCCTCCGGTTTGCGTTGCATTGTGTGATGGGAACTGAGTCTTATAACGGCTTCATTTTTATAAAAAGCATAGCGATGTTTAAAAGAAAGATTTGTTTTAAAGCACTGGCAATCCAATGGAGTAAACCCGTTCCACGAAAGTGGCGTGGTCCTGTGATTAGCCAATTATATATGTGTTGAGTGGATTTCTCATACCAGTCCCATGACTGACTCGTAGTTTGTTTCACTTTCAAACTCGGGTGCCCCTTTTTCTACACGGGCAGCCTTGTATTCAGGTTTAGCTGGTTCTTTTCTGGATAGCTGGAGCTGAAGATGGATTCTATCATTTATTTCTTTTTATGTTGTTCAGCTCCTATTGTACATATTTTGTTTATTTCCGCTGTAGACATTTATGTATAGTTGAACTGTATTTGTACTAAGTAAGATCATGTATACTGTGTAACTCTGATGATTACTTTTATCCAGTATATTTTGTTGTTCATTATATGGTGTATTTATTTAATTCTGTTCTGCTATTATCTGTTTTTGTGTTATATTCCAAAGATAACCCTTGTTTCCATGAGAACGGGATTTCGGGTCGTCTCATATATATATATATATATATATATATATATATATATACACACTAGGATGCAGACGGTGCTTAGCAGCACCCGACACCCGTCATCCACAGACCATGGATGGCTTGTTTGTTTAATTGTTTGGTTGTGTAGTTGGTTAGATTATTTGGTTTGAATTGAATTGTTTGGTGAAATGAAATTGATTTGATCGATGTGTGAATGGCGTGGGCCTTCACTAGACCGGGGATAAGGCTAGGCCTTGTCCCGTTTCTAGTATCGTGCCGTTATGCCGCCGAAATTTTCTAAAATATGTTAGAAAAATAAAGATAACATTTTACTTAATAAATGAACCGAATAGAAAATTCATAGGTTGAATAAAATAGTTTGATCGTTAAAAATATAATTTTTAACGTGAATGTGAATAAATAAATATTCATTTACAAACCGGATGGTTTGTTTATGTACACCTATTTGAAGGACATTGATTGGGACGATAAATTTTACACATCGCCCAACTGCACAAATAAAAATCTGTGTTTGATTGCTTGAAACCCCACACGGGTATTGGGATAATATTTGACGTACACTAATCCCGATTGTTTAGTTGTATGTCGATCGATTGATTGACAAGTTGTTATGAGCGCTGAATATTTATATTTGATGCTTATACAGTGTAGAATGCACTTTGGATGATGGTTGATTATTCATCGTTGTTGATATACATGTGTTGTAGAAAATCCATATAATTAACATTATATGGTAATGGTTTGGGCCTCATTCCAGTTTTGAAATAGAAATATTTGAAATGAAATATTTGAAAAAGAAATATTTGAAGTAGAATATTTGAAATTGAATTATATGAAGCCGCGTTGATAGATTGACGCCATTTTAACGTGAACGATATTTATATCGATTTTATTCAAATTGAAATGAATTCGAATAGAATTGAAATAGAATTGAAATCGTTTTGAAATGAATTCGAATAGAATTGAAATAAAATTGAAATCGCTTTGAAATGAATTCGAATAGAATTGAAATAGAATTGAAATCTCTTTGAAATGAATTCGAATAGAATTGAAATTGAAATCAATTTGAAATAAATTTAAAACGAATTTATATTGTAATATTCAATTTTGATTAGAAATTGAATATGAAGTTGAAACCGTTTTGAAAATGAATTTAAAACGATTTATAAATCACGTCTTTAAAAGGAAATCGATGAAGTATATATTATATATATAATATAATGGCCTGAATAGAACGCGCCGCGCCGCGGCAGTTCGCGAATTTCGACCATTGACTTCGAACGGGTATTGCGGGAGATCCGACCGTCGGATTCTCCTAAAACTGGAACCGTTGGGTTCGTATCGAAAAGAGCTTTCTAACGAATGTGAGAAATTAGAAATCTAATGGTTGGATTTGGAATTATGTCCAAATCAAATTTGAAAAAGGTCGCTGTAAGTGCAGTTCGATGACCGTTGATGGAAATCGACTGTACGGGCCTTGATAAAATTATTAAAAATAGTAATAATTTGTGTAAAATCATAAGAAATGATTTGGGAAAAATTGGGATGAAAAACTCCATATTTGAAAAGATAAAAATAGATTTTTATCGAAATGAACTAGTTTTGAACTAGAATTATAATTCTATCTATTTTTAAATAAATAAATTGAATTTGAAATGGTTTTGAAAATAACCAGAATTTCCAATGATTGCATTGGAATGGATTTGAATCGAAATTGTCTTCGGAATATTTCGATGTTGGATTTCGTGACAATACAGATGTTGTTATGGAAATTTGAAAGATATAGATATATATATCGTTATTTCCAATACGATATTTGTTGGTCGTGGCATTTGATATGGAATATAAGCCGGGATATTTTCTATTCAGTGCCTTGTATTAAACATCAAATGTGATTTGGGTTTGTCGTGAATGGTGTCTTCATTAACACTGTTCTTGAACCCAGTTGAGAAAAGATTAAATCATTTTATTTAGATTTAATGAAGTGTACCAATTAAATAATATTTAATTGGAATTGAATTGATATTGATTTTTGTGTTTATCGTGGACAGTGTTTTTAAATAACACTCGTTCTTTAACCCGATAATTAATGGAATGTGATTTTGGGTTTATCGTGAACCGTGTTTTAAATGACACTGATTCTTTAACCCAGTTAGCGATTAAAACTAAGTGGATTTTTAATGAATCTTTAATTAGATTGAAATGATCGAGAATGGAGTATCACCAGTTTTGCTCCAGGCGATAGTTAAATCTTTAATTAGATTTGAACGTGAAATGGTAATTGAATTTACCGATAACACCGTGGTGTTAGATATGAAGTAAGACCCGTTTTACTTCATGGGTTGAATAGGTTGGGATTGGGAAATTAAAACAAATGATTACTTTGGTAAGGTTCGTTAATCCCGACTAGTTGAATCAAAATTCAAAATAAAATTAAAGAATAAATTCAAGGAATTTATCTTTGATAAAATTAATGGGAACCTCTCCCTATGAATGTGAAATTTAGAAACTAACTGTCGGTTAGCCAAGCAGAACGGTTTTCTGGATATTGATCTGATGTTGGTTTCGGCCTTCGGGGTTAATGCTTGGGGAATTATTCTCTTGATTAATTTACGGTTAGTGACTGATGAATTGGAAAGAGGCGTATGTTGTGTTTGTGTAACACATATTTAAAATATACGCGAGTTATTCGGGAAGACCGGGTTTATCCCATTCTGAATAACTGATACGACGATAAGTCGAAGACGAAGACGATAGTAGAAGAACGGAGGTCTTCACGTCGTTTGGGTAATTACTGATGATCTTGATTGGGCTGTACACCCAAGAAGATGGAAACAGTTGGTGATCGTCCAGACGTGCTTGGAGATCGATGGATATGCGGGGTACTAGGTGCCTCCGGTTTCGTTCAGACCCAGAACGAACTTGTAAATGGACCGTGTGTCTGACATTGGATTTTAGTCTGTGTGATTGATCTCTATTAAATATATATCTTTTTGGCGGCGGAGAATTTATTCTCTTGCTTAACGCCCTTCTCTGAGACGTACGAGCTCAGGGGTTATATACTGATGGATATCAAACGCATAGAGTGAATTGCCTGTGTGGCATGCCTAAGTGGCAAATGATCAAGGCTTCTGTTGAAAAGCAAAGTCTTGTGGTTGATGATCAAAGCACGGCCTTTGTGGCGTAGCTTTGTGTAACGTTTTACTTCGCGAGTATCACACCCGGTATGAACCAAAAACGGGAGACGGACCTCAGGGAGGGCATGCGTTTCCTTCTAGCTAAAAAGTGGCGTCAGTGGTTTTACACGCCCTGACGAGTTTGACTTATGTGGTTGTTGTTGTTGCGAGGCGCCTCGGTTTGATCGGACGATCCGGGTCCGATGGAGTCATTCGTTGGCTCATTTACGCCCCAAAGGGCGGGGAAACGTAGTGTTCAGGAATTTTAATCCACATCGGTGGACCGGCCCTGTCGCTCTAAGGCTTGACTGAGTACTTGCCTGAGACATGGGCTAGATTGTCTCGAATCGGTAGAGGACGATCCCTAGCCTCGGTTCATAGATGGAAACCCAATTTCCAAATACGTGACATTTGCGGTTTTATTTGTAGAGCCTAGTATGGCGACATGATATATGGTACCCATGCCGCCTATGATTGATACTTATGATTTGAAGTTGTTTTATAGACTATGCACTTATAATAGTATCAAATGATTTGTTCTCAACGTATCAAGCATTCTTTAGCTGTTATAAGGGAAAACCCTATCCCCCGGCTTGCGTTGCATTGTGTGATAGGACCTGGGTCTTATATCAGCTTCATTTTTCTTTATTTAGCATTGCGCTGTTTGTTTTATGCATTGGTATTCTTGGGAGGAAATCCGTTCCGTGTTATACGGCGTGGTCCCTTGATTTACCTAACTTTAAAAATAAAGATTAATAACTGTTTTAGTTCTCACACCAGTCACATGACTGACCTGGAGTTTATTGTTTTAACCTAAACTCTGGGTGCCCCTATTTTTGACATGGGCAGCTAGTAGTTTTGGTTTTGCAGATTCATATTCACAGGATCCTGGTTTACAGCTGGAACGATATCCGGAAAGCTTTGTATCCGTATATCTCTTCTAGTTGTGTATTGTATTATTTTCCGCTGCTATGTATTTAAATATAATTTAAATCTCTGATATTTCTGTGTAATATTTATTCATTTATACTTTGTATATTCTTGTGATCTGATGCATTGTTGTAATATACAATGAAATGTTCTTTTGAATGCGTTCTATTGTGGCTTGTTCTCGAACTATCCGCTCTTTCCTTTACGGGGAAGTTACGGGTTTTTACAACACTACCCATTCATCAACACACTGCCTACTAGTGATCGACGTTTCATTTCCGATACCTCAATATTTCTTCAATCGAATTGTTTTTAACACTCGATGTCACCGAACTCTGCATCCCTTCGAAAATCGAGAACCCTAACTTGTTGTGCCCTAATATCTAGCGACAAAAAGATCGACGGAATCCAAAACTGTGAAAAGGGTTCGAAGAACTTGGAAATAAGAAGCGGATAAATCAAAATTTGTTGGGTTTCATGGAAGATTTGATTTTATATAATTTATTGAAGAAATTTGAATGAAGGTTGGTTTTTTCTTTTTTCATTCATAAGGAATATAATGAAGAGGGGAGAAAAACAAATAAGGAGAAATAAGGGGTATATATGTATTTATAAAGAAAATAAATATTAAAATATTCGTGCCGAACTTAAGCTCAAAGTAACGCGTTAAAACAGCAGTATATAAGTTCCAATCGCGATGAAAATTGACACACTGCTACGGTTTGACATTGCGGACCCAATAAAATTTGTTTCATCGAATTATGAGGTTGTTTGAAATTCAATTATTTTTACGTACCAATTTAAATCGATTAAATATGATTTAAATTCAAAACAATCGACTTTTCAATAATAATATTATTAACATCATCATTTACATATATCCAAATAAAATTTCTATAAATTATTTGAATCAATCGGACTTAGATTTAAATTCGAAATGAATTAGTTTAGATTCCCGTACTACGATAATTATATATATTCGAATTAAATCGAAATTAATTTTTAAATTGATAACTAAATATAAGAATTCATTTATATTATCAACTCAAAATTTAAAACTACATTAAATATTTAAAATAAATCGGTAAGGAATCCAGGTTGTTACACGTTTTGATACTGTTATATTGATTACTGACTGAAACGGGTCCCCCACACAAGATGATACAAGCTCTCCCCCTTGTCTTGTATCCCCACTAGGATTTCCATAAGTTATGTATGCCTATTGATGTCTTTAATAACATAACCCCCCTCAGGTTAAGTTTGTGGGCCTATATATAAGTATTAACCACCCCCTCAGTTTTACTTAACCCACCCACTGTCCAAACAAATTCACTTAACTCCTTTTCAAGTTCATGTTCATACAATCCCTATGGATTCAACTAGGTTTTGTATTATAGACTAACAGGTTATCTCCATTCACATTGTCTTCTTTTCTCTTGCCAAAATTCCACTTGCTTATTAATTTCATATAAATATAACTTAATCCACTTAAGTTCATTAATAAGACATTACATGTTATTCTTTAGACTATAATTAACAGAAGTAATCTTGCAATCTTTCACCCTTGGATTGCAATTAACGGAAGTAATCTTACAATCCCTTTGTATTATTCATTTCCTTATTCCATAGTTATAATAACATGTTTAACTTAATATGTAATTAAGTATACTTCATCTCAGTTCACCTGTTTTCTGTTCAACATATCATTACAACTTGATGTTGTTTACTTATTAACTTAGTTTTCTTAACTAAGGTTTACTAATAAGCTTCCTTTCCTTTTTATTATAACATAAGTTATAATTACCACTTGTCCCTAGGACAAGCCTGCCTATTATATAACATTCTTAATTAAAGTAATTAATGATAATAGGTTACTATCATTCCTTATTTATTCCAATTTATTACCATTTGTCTGTTTATGGTTGTAATGTGCTAGACCTCCCACATTAAGCCTACAACTTGTGGATGCTGAATATGCCGGGAGGGTCCGGGTAGACTATTCCACAAATCGGGCTTAACCTTCTCATGTTTGTGCACTTAGACTTCTCACACAAGATTCATCACTTGAAGTTGCTGTATAGGAATGTTACGACCCGAACTTCCCCGTGAAGGAAAGAACGAATTGCTTTGAGGACAAGACGAATCAGAATGCAGACAGAAGAACATTTCATTGTATATTACAACAATTCCATCAGAATATAAGAATATGCAGAGTATAAATCAATATTACACATTTACCAAATATCAGAGATTACAATAAATTACATAGCAGCGGAAAATAATACAATACACAACTGAAGGAGATATACGGATACAAAGCTTTCCGGATATCATTCCAGCTGTAAACCAGGATCCTGTGAATATAAATCTACAAAACCAAAACTACTAGCTGCCCGTGTCAAAATAAGGGCACCCAGAGTTTAGGTTAAAACAATAAACTCTAGGTCAGTTATGGGACTGATGTGAGAACTAAAATAGTTATTAATCTTTATTTTTAAAGTTAGGTAAATCAAGGGACCACGCTGTATAACACGGAACGGGTTTCCTCCCCAAGAATACCAGTGCATAAAACAACAGCACAATGCTAAATAAAGAACAATGAAGCTATTATAAGACCCAGGTCCCATCACACAATGCAAAGCAAGCCGGAGGATAGGGTTTTTACCTTATAATAGCCAAGAATGCTTGATACGTTTAAAACAAATCATTTGATACTATTATAAGTGCATAGTGTATAAAACAACTTCAAATCATAAGTATTAATCATAGACGGCATGGGTACCATATATCATGTCGCCATACTAGGCTCTACAATCAAAATCGCAAAATCACGTATTTGGAAATTGGATTTCCGTCTGTGAACCAAGGCCAGGGATCGTCCTCTACCGATTCGAGATGCTCTAGCCCGTGTCTCAGGCAAGCACGCAAGTAAGCCTTGGATCGTCAGGGTCGGTTCACCGATGTGGATTATTATGCCTGAACACTATGTTTCCCCACCCTATGGGGGTGTCAATGAGTCCAATGACTCCATCGGTCCCGGATCGACCGATATATCCGAGGCGCCTCGCAACAGCAACAACCACATAAGTCAAACTCATCAGGGCGTGTAAAACCACAGACGCCACTTCTAGCTAGAAAGAAACGCATGCCCTCCCTGATGTCCTCTCCCGTTTCTGGTTCACAACCGGGGTGCGAGGCTCGCGAATCAACGTTACACAAAGCTATGCCACACAGGCCGTGCTTTGATCATCACCCACAAGACTCTGCTTTTCAACATAAGCCTTGATGATTTTCCACTTATGCATGCCACACAGGCAACTCACTCCATGCGATTGATATCCATCGATATATAACCTCTGAGCTCGTACGTCTCAGAGAAGGGCATTAAGCAAGAGAATAAATTCTCCGCCGCCAAACAGATATATATTTAATAGAAATCAATCACACAGACTAAAATCCAATGTCAGACACACAGTCCATTTACAAGTCCGTTCTGGGTCTGAACGAAACTGGAGGCACTTAGTACCCCGCATATCCATCGATCTCCAAGTATGTCTGGACGATCACTAACTGATTCCCTCCTCTTGTGTGTACGACCCAATCAAGATCATTAGTAATCACCCAAACGACATGAAGACTTCCGGTCTTCGACCACCATCTTCATCCTCGACACCATGTTGAATCAGTTATTCAGTATGGGATAGACCCGGTCTTTCTGAATAACTCGCGTATATAATAAACAAGTGTTACACAACCACAACATACGCTTTATTCCAATTAAGAATATTCTTTTATTCAAATATTCTTATACTTTGGGAAAGGTTCCCATTAATTCTATGAAAGATAAATTCCTTATATTTATTCTTTAATCTTCTTTGAATAACAATTCAAACTAGACGGGATTAGCGAACCACACAGAAGTAATCATTTATTTCCCAATCCCAACCTATTCATCCTATGAAGTAAAACTGGTAATACTTCATATCTAACACCACAGTGTTATCGGTAAATTCCATTACCATTTCACGTTCAAATCTAATTAAAGATTTAACTGTCGCCTGGAGTAAAACTGGTGATACTCCATTCTCGATCTTTTCAATCTAATTAAAGATTCATTAAAACTCCACTTAGTTTTAATCTTTAACAGAGTTAAAGAATCAGTGTCATTTAAAACACAGTTCACGATAAACCCAAAATCACATTCGATATTAAATACAAGGCTCTGAATAGAAAATATATCGACTTATATTCAATATCAAATTCTACGACTAACAAATATCGTATTGGAAATAACGATATAAATATATCTTTCAAATTCCCATAACAATACCTGTATCGTCACGAAATCCAACATCGAAACATTCCAAAGACAATTTTGATTCAAATCCATTCCAATTCAATTATTGGAAATTCTGGTTACTTTTAAAACCCTTTTCAAATTCAATTTATTTATTTAAAAATAAACAGAATTATAATTCTAGTTCAAAACTAGTTCATTTCGATAAAAATCTATTTTTATCTTTTCAAATAAGGAGTTTTTCATCCCAATTCTTCACAAATTATTTCTAATGATTTTACACAAATTATTACTATTTTTAATAATTTTATCAAGGCCCGTACAGTCGATTTCCATCAACGGCCATCGAACTGCACTTACAGCGAACTTTTCCAAATTTTATTTGTACATAATTCCAAATCCAACCATTAGATTTCTAATTTCTAATATTCTTTAGAAAGTTCTTTTCGATACGAACCCAACGGTTCTGGTTTTAGGAGAATCCGACGGTCGGATCTCCCGCAATGTCAATTTGAAGTCAATGGTCGAAATTCGCGAACTGCCGCGGCGCGGCGCGTTCTATTCAGGCCATTATATTATATATATAATATATGTAATATATACATCGTCGATTCCCTTTTAAAACGTATTTTATAAATCGTTTTAAATTCGTTTTCAAAATGATTTCAACTTCCTTTTCAAATTAAAATCAAAATCGAATTTTTCAATATAAATTCATTTTAATTTCATTTCAAATTGATTTCAATTCAATTTCAATTTAATTCGAATTGGTTTCAATTCAAATCAATTTCAGTTCAATTTCAATACGTTTTAAATTCAATTCAAAACGATTTCAATTCTATTTCAATCCAATTCGAATTTCAATTCTTTTCAATTTAAGTTGAATTTCAATTCATTTCAATTTAATTCGAATTTCAATTTAATTCGAATTTCAATTCAATTTCAATTTATCAGATTTAGAAATCACTTTCGATATTCATTATAAAATGAATAAAATCGATATAAATATCGTTCACGTCGAAATGGCGTCAATCTAATCAACACGGCTTTTATTCAACACATGAAATTATTTTCCAAATTGAAATGAGGCCCGATCACTTACCATATAGTGTTAATTATATGGATTTTCTGCAACACATGTATATCTCAACAATGGAAATCAACCATCATCCAAAGTGCATTCTACACTGTATAAGCATCAAATATAAATATTCAACGCTTATAACAGTCTGTCAATCAATCGATCGACATGCAACTAAACAATCGGGATTAGTGTACATCAAATATCATCCCAATACCCGTGTGGGGTTTCAAACAATCAAACACAGATTTTATTTGTGCAGTTGGGCGATGTGTAAAATTTATCGTCTCAATCAATATCAGTCAAATGTGTGTATATAAACAAATTGTTCGATTTGTTTATATTAATTTATTTCATTTCATATATATGTTAAAATTTTTATTTTTAACTATAAAATATTTTTAACTATATAAATATTTTATTTCATTTCACATCACACAACACAATCAACTACACATCAAAATCAAACAAACAAGCATATAAGCCGTCCATGGTCTGTGGACGACGGGTGTCGGGTGCTACTAAACAACGTCTGCATCCTAGTATATATTTCAACTAGAAAATAAATTAAAAGTGAGGAGTTCTCACCCAAGCTAAACCATTCACCGCGACTCTTCTTATGAAGGAAATCTTCACCTTTTCGTCTTTTGTCACTTTCGTTGCCCGTGTTCACTACATATAGAAAAATCATTTTTTATCTATATCACATCATATGAAAAGTTCAATCCTTTCTATCACTTCATATATAAAATAAAAATCTTTTCTTTCGCTTCTTATACAAAATAAAAAACTTTTCTTTCGCTTCTTATATAAAATAAAAATATTTTCTTTCGCTTCTTCTTATAACTAAAATTCAAACCTTTTATTTTATATCTAAAGATCAAATCTTTTATTTTATACTTTGTTTACATGAAGCAAATCATACTTTTCTATTGGTAAATCTTCATTATAAAAATCTAATTTTTATTATCTCACTATCATTATAAAAATCTAATTTTTATTATCTCACTATCATTATAAAAATCTAATTTTTATTATCTCACTATCATTATAAAAATCTAATTTTTATCCATATGAACACCGTATAAAAATCGCATCTTTATTCATATGAACATCGTATAAAAATCCCACCTTTATTTATATGAATACACTATAAAAATCCTACCTTTAATGATATGTTATACGCATAAAAGCCACGGTTTTATTTTCAAATCTATACATTTATATCAATTCAGATTTTTAAAACAAATTCCATGTAAAATAAATAAGTTAAATTAAATTAAAAACAAACTTACTTTTTTTCGTTTGGAGGGGGTTCACCGTCGGAATCATGCTGAGGAAGGGCGCGGCGGAGTGCTGCAGGCGGAGGGGGAAGTCGTCAGAGTGGGGGGGGGTGTTGCGGCAAGGTGTGGGGTGGTGGAGGGTTGAACGCGGTGGCGGGAATCAAAGGGAGGGGGCTGTCTCGATCTAGGGCTGAGGGGCTCGCGCCTTGAATCTAGAGGAGGGAGAAAGGGGAGATGGCGAGGTAAGGGGACGGGATCGGAGGAGAGGCGGTGGAGGCGCACGGTGGTCAGGTGGCGGGGTGCGATCGATTTCCTCCAGTCGTTCATTTTTTTTTGTTCGGTTCTGATCTTAACGAGGGAGAGAGAAAGGAATAGAAGGAGGGTATTATTTATATAATTTTTTTTCATTTAAGTCGACTTTTCATACTAATTCGAAATCAAGTCCACCGACTATCGTCCCTAGCTAATTACCCCCATTCCGAACACAATGGGATATGTTTCGTTAGCCAATTTTATCGTTTCGACCAGTTTTGATTTAAATTAAAATGTAAATCTTTATATATTCAATTTAAACTCACATTTCAAATTACCGCGGCCACATACGGACCCGAAAAATTCCAGAAAATTTATTTCTAGCTTTGTCAAATTCTGAGACCGTTTGAATTTCATTAAATTTTGAGACCGTTTGAAAAATGGCCATTTTCTGGTCGATTAAAATTAACTGAAACTGGTCAAATGCGTTTTACTTCGCCACGCTCACATATTAATTCGAAAAATTATGAAATTTGAAATCTATCCATAATTTGACATCGCGGATCCAACAAAATTGGTTTCGTCGAAAACCGAAGTCATTTGCAAAATTTCCATTTTCAAGGGCCAAAATTCCATAGCGACTATTCTGAATTTTCAACTGGACATATCTTTTGATTCCCGCTATGAAATTTCAAATTTTCGGATTCGTTGGAAAGATATTCTCGAATAGATTCGAATATTTTTTATTTCACTAAAATCCGGTTTAATTTGCACCCGGTACATTCATTTGAAATTTGAAATCGAATTATCGAACTACCGTGCCATTTTCAATTCCTTTTATATATATAAATAAATATTTATATTCTAACGTCAAGCTATATAAATATATACATTCTAATTCTATTCAAAATAAATTCCTCGTCGTTATTATTTAAAATAATTCATTTTAAATAATCAAAATCCGCTAAAATTGCCAAAATAAAAATTTTAAATTGGCTCAGATTTCCGGGTTATTACAATCTCCCCCACTTAAAACTTTTCATCCCAGAAAAGGAACGAAGCCGAAAGTTGTTTAACTAATCAACTCAACTTTCATTATTTTCACTACGGCTTAAGTTCTTCAATTTTTCATTTTTTAAGAACTTTTCAAATTTTTCAAAAAATTTGGCTAACACCCTAAATTTTCGAAAAATTTCGCCATAACCTCCCCTACATCGGGGACTTTGGGATATTTCATATAGCCTCCCATGGCCTTCTTCAATCCAAAAGAAAAATAATAAGCCAAGCGGCTAGCCAGTCGGCTCATAAAATCATCCAAAAACCCAAGAAATACAATAAACATGTACCTATTTGTCGGGCAAACAATTTTATTCCTCTTCTCTAGCCTTCTTGCTATGACCTGTTCAATGTAAGTACATGTATACGCATGCAAATGCGACAAATTTTCAATACAACTCACTATTTGGTACAATTTGGTCAAATGGTTCAAATTCAAATTAATCAACCAATAATCAAACAACACAACCAGCAATCAATTAGTTGATTAGCTTTTCAAATTCATAACTTTGATATATAGTCCAAAAATCTCATTTTTGATGCCAAACCACAACAATAGGCCCTATCTAATTTTGGTTCTCACACCTGTCAATAGGAAATATATAGAAATCCCACTTTTGAAACTCGAACATGAATACTGATGATGCTATAGCGATCATCAGAACCAGCTTCGGGCGACTAGAGTGTGATTCTATATCTATCCAGTATATTAAAACTTCGAATATACATTTGCAAGGCGTATATGCAAAATATTTATATATTAGATTGTCCCAATTAATTTAAAATAAATATTCAAATACGAATAAGTGATTTAAATTTCAAAACAAAACTTGTTTTCATTCTAAAAAAATACTCTTCACACTCGTTCTAGTATACTACTGATCCCATCTCTAATGAGTCATTCTCATTGGATATTACTAATCCAATCTCTGATGAATTCTTTCGTTTGGTTCTAACGTGTCTTGTTCTCCGAGCTCTGTAAACCAAAGCTATGATACCAAGCTGTTACGACCCGAACTTCCCCGTGAAGGAAAGCACGAATTGCTTTGAGGACAAGACGAATCAGAACGCAGACAGAAGAACATTTCATTGTATATTATAACAATTCAATCAAAATACAAGAACATACAAAGTATAAATCAATATTACACATTTATCAAATATCAGAGATTGCAATAAATTACATAGCAGCGGAAAATAATACAATACACAACTGAAGGAGATATACAGATATAAAGCTTTCCGGATATCATTCTAGCTGTAAACCAGGATCCTGTGAATATAAATCTGCAAAACCAAAACTACTAGCTGCCCATGTCAAAATAAGGGCACCCAGAGTTTAGGTTAAAACAATAAACTGCAGGTTAGTCATGGGACTGGTGTGAGAACTAAAACAGTTATTAATCTTTATTTTTAAAGTTAGGTAAATCAAGGGACCACGCCGTGTAACACGGAACGGGTTTCCTCCTAAGAATACCAGCACATAAAACAACAACGCAATGCTAAATAAAGAACAATGAAGCTATTATAAGACCCAGGTCCCATCACACAATGCAACGCAAGCCGGAGGATAGGGTTTTTACCTTATAATAGCCAAGAATGCTTGATACGTTTAAAACAAATCATTTGATACTATTATAAGTGCATAGTGTATAAAACAACTTCAAATCATAAGTATCAATCATAGACGGCATGGGTACCATATATCATGTCGCCATACTAGGCTCTACAATCAAAACTGCAAAATCACGTATTTGGAAATTGCATTCCCGTCTGTGTACCGAGGCTAGGGATCGTCCTCTACCGATTCGAGACGCTCTAGCCCGTGTCTCAGGCAAGCGCGCAGGCAAGCCTTGGATCGTCAGGGTCGGTCCACCGATGTGGATTATTATGCCTGAACACTACGTTTCCCCACCCTATGGGGTGTCAATGAGTCCAATGACTCCATCGGTCCCGGATCGACCGATATATCTGAGGCACCTCGCAACAGCAACAACCACATAAGTCAAACTCGTCAGGGTGTGTAAAACCACTGACGCCACTTCTAGCTAGAAGGAAACGCATGCCCTCCCTGTCGTCCTCTCCTATTTCTGGTTCACAACCGGTGTGTGAGGCTCGCGAATCAACGTTACACAAAGCTATGCCACACAGGTCGTGCTTTGATCATCCCCCACAAGACTCTGCTTTTCAACAGAAGCCTTGATCATTTTCCACTTAGGCATGCCACACAGGCAATTCACTCCATGCGATTGATATCCGTCGATATATAACCTCTGAGCACGTACGTCTCAGAGAAGGGCGTTAAGCAAGAGAATAAATTCTCCGCCGCCAAACATATATATATTTAATAGAAATCAATCACAAAGACTAAAATCCAATGTCAGACACACGGTCCATTTACAAGTCCGTTCTGGGTCTGAACGAAACCGGAGGCACCTAGTACCCCGCATATCCATCGATCTCCAAGTACGTCTGGACGATCACTAACTGATTCCCACCTCTTGGGTGTACGTCCCAATTAAGATCATCAGTAATCACTCAAACGACGTGAATACTTCCGGTCTTCGACCACCGTCTTCATCCTCGACACCACGTCGAATCAGTTATTCAGAATGGGATAGACCCGGTCTTTCTGAATAACTTGTGTATATAATAAACAATTGTTACACAACCACAACATACGCCTCATTCCAATTCAGAATATTCTTTTATTCAAATATTCTTATACTTTGGGAAAGGTTCCCATTAATTTTATCAAAGATAAATTCCTTATATTTATTCTTTAATCTTCTTTGAATATCAATTCAAACTAGACGGGATTAGCGAACCACACCGAAGTAATCATTTATTTCCCAATCCCAACCTATTCATCCCATGAAGTAAAACTGGTAATACTTCATATCTAACACCACGGTTTTATCGGTAAATTCCATTACCATTTCACATTCAAATCTAATTAAAGATTTAACTGTCGCCTGGAGTAAAACTGGTGATGCTCCGTTCTCGATCTTTTCAATCTAATTAAAGATTCATTAAAACTCCACTTAGTTTTAATCTTTAACTGGGTTAAAGAATCAGTGTCATTTAAAACACAGTTCACGATCAACCCAAAATCACATTCGATATTAAATACAAGGCTCCGAATAGAAAATATATCGGCTTATATTCAATATCAAATTCTACGACTAACAAATATCGTATTGGAAATAACGAAATAAATATACCATTCAAATTCCCATAACAATACCTGTATCGTCACGAAACCCAACATCGAAATAATCCAAAGACAATTTCGATTCAAATCCATTTCAATTCTATTATTGGAAATTCTGGTTACTTTTAAAACCCTTTTCAAATTCAATTTATTTATTTAAAAATAAACAGAATTATAATTCTAGTTCAAAACTAGTTCATTTCGATAAAACTCTATTTTTATCTTTTCAAATATGGAGTTTTTCATCCCAATTGTTCACAAATCATTTCTTATGATTTTACACAAATTATTACTATTTTTAATAATTTTATCAAGGCCCGTATAGTCGATTTCCATCAACGGCCATCGAACTGCACTTACAGCGACCTTTTCCAAATTTGATTTGGACGTAATTCCACATTCAACCGTTAGATTTCTAATTTCTAATATTCGTTAGAAAGTTCTTTTCGATGTGAACCCAACGGTTCTGGTTTTAGGAGAATCTGACGGTCGGATCTCCCGCAACGTCAGTTCGAAGTCAATGGTCGAAATTCGCGAACTGCCGCGGCGCGGCGCGTTCTATTCAGGCCATTATATTATACATATAATATATATAATATATACTTCGTCGATTCCCTTTTAAAACGTATTTTATAAATCGTTTTAAATTCGTTTTCAAAACGATTTCAACTTCCTTTTCAAATTCAAATCAAAATCGAATTTTTCAATATAAATTCATTTTAATTTCATTTCAAATCGATTTCAATTCAATTTCAATTTAATTCGAATTGGTTTCAATTCAAATCAATTTCAGTTCAATTTTAATACGTTTTAAATTCAATTCAAAACGATTTCAATTCTATTTCAATCCAATTCGAATTTCAATTCTTTTCAATTTAATTCGAATTTCAATTCATTTCAATTTAATTCGAATTTCAATTCATTTCAATTTAATTCGAATTTCAATTCAATTTCAATTTATCAGATTTTGAAATCACTTTCGATATTCATTATAAAATGAATAAAATCGATATAAATATCTTTCACGTCGAAATGGCATCAATCAAATCAACACGGCTTTTATTCAACACATGAAATTATTTTCCAAACTGAAATGAGGCCCAATCAATTGCCATATAGTGTTAATTATATGGATTTTCTACAACACATGTATATCTCAACAATGACAAATAATCAACCATCATCCAAAGTGCATTCTACATTGTATAAGCATCAAATATAAATATTCAACGCTTATAACAGTCTGTCAATCAATCGATCGACATGCAACTAAACAATCGAGATTAATGTACGTCAAATATCATCCCAATACTCGTGTGGGGTTTCAAACAATCAAACACAGATTTTATTTGTGCAGTTGGGCGATGTGTATAATTTATCGTCCCAATCAATATCAGTCAAATGTGTGTATATAAACAAATCGTTCGATTTGTTTATATTAATTTATTTCATTTCATATATACGTTAAAAATTCTATTTTTAACTATAAAATATTTTTAACTATATAAATATTTTATTTCATTTCACATCACATTACACAATCAACTACACATCAAAATCAAACAAATAAGCATACAAGCCGTCCATGGTATGTGGACGACGGGTGTCAGGTGCTACTAAACACCGTCTGCATCCTAGTATATATTTCAACTAGAAAATAAATTAAAAGTGAGGAGTTCTCACCCAAGCTAAACCATTCACCGCGACTCTTCTTATGTAGGAAATCTTCACCTTTTCGTCTTTTGTCACTTTCGTTGCCCGTATTCACTACATATATAAAAATCGATTTTTTACCTATATCACATCATGTGAAAAGTTCAATCCTTTCTATCACTTCATATATAAAATAAAAATCTTTTCTTTTTCTTCTTATATAAAATAAAAATCTTTTCTTTCGCTTCTTATATAAAATAAAAATATTTTCTTTCGCTTCTTCTTATAACTAAAAATCAAACCTTTTATTTTATATCTAAAGATCAAATCTTTTAATTTATACTTTATTTACATGAAGCAAATCATACTTTTCTATTGGTAAATATTCATTATAAAATTCTAATTTTTATTATCTCACTATCATTATAAAAATCTAATTTTTATCCATATGAACACCGTATAAAAATCGCATCTTTATTCATATGAACATCGTATAAAAATCCCACCTTCATTTATATGAATACACTATAAAAATCCCACCTTTAACGATATGTTATATGCATAAAAGCCACGGTTTTATTTTCAAATCTATACATTTATATCAATTCAGATTTTTAAAACAAATTCCATGTAAAATAAATAAATAAAATTAAATTAAAAACAAACTTACTGTTTTTCGTTTGGAGGGGGTTCACCGTCGGAATCGAGCTGAGGAAGGGCGCACCGGAGTGCTGTAGGCGGAGGGGGAAGTCGTCGGAGCGGGGGGGGGAGGTGTTGCGGCGAGATGTGGGGTGGTGGAGGGTTGAACGCGGTGGCGGGAATCAAAGGGAGGGGCTGTCTCGATCTAGGTCTGAGGGGCTCGCGCCTTGAATCGAGAGGAGGGAGAAAGGGGAGACGGCGAGGTAAGGGGAGGGGATCGAAGGAGAGGCGGTGGAGGCGCACGGTGGTCAGGTTTATAGGAAAATCAACCGTTTCGATGTAGTTGAAGAGGTATTGAGGCGATAAACCTTTAAGTCTTAAAAAAATGGAGCCAACGACGCCTTTGTATCATACCTTTTAAAGTAGCTTTATCGATTCAGTACAATGATGAAAGCCCATATATGAAGGCGATAGGCTTAAGTGGAGTAACATGTCAAAAATATAAAACAAGTGACCGTTACCAAGTCAAAAGGAGTGAAGTAGAAAGGTATGAATGCCTCTTATACCATACTAGTGATATTTCAATCATCGAGAGCTATTGTACCAAAACAAAGTGTTCTCAACCTTGTTGGAAGGATGCTCTCGGCCTGAGCGATGGCATTGATAGTAATAAACGTGAAAACTATTTTATTCACTTCAAAAGTAATACTTTTCAAACATTCCACTTTATTTTCCGAAATATGATTGGTTAATAAAAAATTGGACTAAGAGAAAAAACAGACTTTTCAACATTTTAAATTTTCAAAAATATAAAATATTTATATTTGCATGTAACCTTTAATTAACGCCCATAAACTCCCTAAGCCTAAAAAACCTAGGAAATTCATATTAATTAGTAAAACCATGGGAAAATTCCTAGAAACTAGAGAATAACATTATCTATCACATATATAAATTTTGAGTCAAGATTTTAAATTAATTTTTTTTAATAAATTAAACCCGTAATTGACACTTGCCTAAATTCATAATATATTCCTAGGAGCATAAAAATTTATGCAACTTAAAACTCATCTCGCAAAATGTAACACCCCACCTCCGCCAGGGTGACTCTTGCAAGCACTCTGACTTTGGAGGGGCTTTTGAATCAGGTAAACATGCATAATGATATATCAAGGCAGAACCAGAACATATGTATATATGTAAACAGAGTAAATAACATAGATAAAACAGCGGAATATTTTCAAACCATTTCAAAACAAGTCTGCTACAACATAATGTTAACTTTCCAAATACACAAGTCTAGATAAAAACAACATTACTGAAAAACTGAAATACATAAGTACTATCCCCAAAATAAGTGATAACCATAGCTAGCTTCATGTCAAGACCGTACATGAGCTAAAATCCCACAAGCAAGCGATCAGAAATCCAGCTAAGCTCCAATATTCCCTCCCTGAGAACCTGGGGGGGGGGGGGGGAACGGAAGAAAAGAGGCGAAAGAAAAACAGGTCAGTCAAAAAGACTGAGTAAGCCCTACTACAATCAATGTAAACTGATAAAGTTAACTGGCATGATGAAAGCTGAGATGAACATATGGACAACTACATACTGGCATGATGATTAACTAACAAGGTAGATAAAGGTGTCATCGCATAATCAGGTTTAAGGTTTTGCACCACAGGTGTACTAGCAAACTAACATGACTTGAATATACAAGTATTGATCCCTTGGCCCAAGCTTTGGCCCAATAACATGAAGTGACCCTCATACGAGGTCCAATAACAAGAAGTGACCCTAATACGCGGTCCAACCAAACGGTCTAGTCGATCGGCTTCCTATAAGCCTAACTCGTCACGTGTTGGTGTCAATACGGCCCAAACATAATTGTAGTCGAACTGTGCCGGGTCCACCCTTCGGGTGTATCAAGCCCTAGGGTGCCAACCCCTGGACACCATAAACATGAGTGCACAGTCTCGATCTACTGGTACCCATGCTTGACTTCTCCAAATACGGACTACGTGCACGACCATAGTCCGTCTGGAACTACATCGGCGTACCACCCTGCCGTCGTTTATTGGTCGCTTACCTCCAGCCCAGTAATCGTGCCCCCTCCCTAGCCTAGTCCCTAGGGCCTTAATGATACAAACTTGGGATTACTGCTGGAGTGGGCCCCCATTGCTAGGATTTTTCTAGTGGGTTAAGTACGGTTTAACCCTCTTGATAATCGTGGATTAACTTGGTTAAGTGTAACGATGAGTTCACGACTTAACCCTGACTAATCTACCATGCCCAAATTGGTTAAGTATTAAGTGGACCATGACTTAACCCTAATCATGAGGCATTAATTAATTAATGTGCCTTAACCTCTCACATTAGACTTTGTTGCGGTTACTAGTTAAGCCGGTCGGTTCCGGGTAGCTTTACACCACAACTTGGTCTAACCTCGGGTCCAAGGTACCACATGACCAACTTCTCACATTGGGTCATATTGTTTGTAGCAACTAGTTAAGTCGGTCGGTTCCGGGTAGGTTTACGCTACAAACTCAACCCAACCTCGAGTTGGTCACACTTATATTTTCTAAGTGTCATGTCCATCGTGTTTCCAAAACACATTACACGTTTTCAAGCAATTGGGTAGACCTAACTTAATAGGTAAATTCCCAATAGGTAGACCTAACTTAATAGATAAATTCCCAAGCTTATGTTTTTATGTCTTTTACTTTTACGCAACCCCAAACGCAATCCCATCGCTTACATATCGCAATAGCGCATAAAGGATAGAAAGAGGGAACTTGGCATAATCATGACATAAAAGTGTTGAAGCCACAAGTTTAACATGGTGGCATATGAAATGTACATATGTTCATATACTTGCATATTACATTTTTAGGCCTCAAAAGCATGCATATAACCAAACTTGGCATATTGGTGATACATGGTGCTAAATGACATGTAGAAATGGCCATAAGTTCGCATTTAGCCTCACATGCAAGTTATCATAAGAGATATGATAACTTCCATGTTGCCAAAATGCAACCTTTAGCATAAAGCTTGAAGCTTTATGTTCACATACTCAAGATAAGCTTACATAACATGATAACATGGACAAAATGATCATCCCAAACTTGCATAACATACTTGCATATCATAACATGGCATACTTGCATAGCATAACATGATGAACTTGCATATCATAACATGGCAATCTTGCATAACATGATAAACTTGCATATCATAACATAACAAACTTGCATAACATGATAAACTTGCATATCATATCATAATGATCAAAAACAACTTGCATCATTAACTTTAGAGTTTAAATATGAAAGTAGAATAGGGCTTACAATGCTTATGAGGACTCAAATGAGTATAGCAAATATAAGAAAACCCTTATGCAATCAATTAAACCCCAAAATGCAAGCTTTAATAGAAAAACCCTTAAGCCAAAGTGATCAAAACCCTTGCTTTATGATGCAAATATAGAAACTTGACTTGAATGCAAGATAATGATGCTCATACAAGCTTGAAAACACTTGTATGCATGGAAAATCTCATAAAAATTTATTTAGGAATTTATGAAGAGAGTGGAGGCCATGAGAGGATTTATTTTGCCATAGTTTAGTTGTAGGATTGATTAATGATGATTTAGGGTTAGGTTAGGGCCTTATTTATAGAGATTAGGACTAGTTTCAACCCTAGGATTAAACCCTAGTTCCAATCTTAGCCCTCAAAACCGAATCTGGCCCCCAAGCTCAATACAATCTCTAAATGGTGCACCAGGCTAAACAGCCCGGCTGGACCAAGTCGACAGCCAAGTCGACAGGGCTGTCGACTTGGGTCCAACCAAGTCGACTCCCAAGTCGACAGGGCTGTCGACTTGGGTGCTCTGGCGGGAATTTTCCCGCCTGGCCCAAACTGGCCCAAATTTCCAAATTCAAACTTGAATTTGAAATCTATTTTTACTTTGAATTTTTCTGAAAACTTCGTTGGGCCTTAATCGGGTCATACGGACTTCGATTTTCGAAAACTCGGACTCTATTTCGCGTATTTTTCCGAGACGAACGCAATGGCATAGCCCGTTTCCCTAGATTCAGATTTTAGAATTAAATTCTGCCTCGATTTACATCATTACAGGTTATTGAAAATACGGGTTGTTACATTCTCCCCTCCTTAAAGGATTTCGTCCCCGAAATCTTCAAGTTAGGAAGAACGTATCCTACCATCCAATCATCCATCTACTCAAAACATCATCCACGAGCAATCATTGTCCTTACAAGATTCTAAATGTTGTATGAACATATGCAAAGGTGTGTGTATATGTCCTTATCTAATGCAAATATCATCAATGCAAATTATGTTAGTGAAATGAATCCATATGTATGCAATTCCTGACATAATGTATAACATCTATATGTGTGCACATAACATACATCCATATGCAACATCCATGTGATAACACAAAAAATTTCATCCATGAATAAGCATAAACACTCATGCATATGCAATATGAGGAGTGTGTGAGCCGATCTAGTGCCTAACGTGTATAATGCATCCACGAGTAACCACTTGCAAACACTTGCAACCACTTGCAACCATCAAGCATAACATGTTTCAAACACATGTTTCATCCGAAGGGTTTCTACCTAAGGTTCTCATGACAAGATTAACACGATAAACTAGATAAACATGGATAGCAAAGAGAAAGATATGCTAACAAAGAAAAGAGATTGAGAGTGTACCCTCAAAAAGGAATGGATAAAGCCCACGCATCTTCTCCTCGGTTTCCCAAGTTGCGTCTTCTTCGGCTTCACCCCATTGAACCTTCACCAACTTGACCTCTCGATTCCTTAGCTTCTTGGTCTCCGTCCCCAAGATACGAATCGGAGCTCTCCTCAAGGTAGCCTCTTTCTCCACTTCCACATCTTTCAGAACACTTGGCTCAACAACCTCTGCTGATTCATGTAAACACTTCCGGAGATGCGAGACATGAAAAACATCGTGTACTCCGGCAAGCTTCTCGGGCAACTTCACTCTATAAGCCATCTGCCCGATCCTCTCTATAATAGGGAATGGTCCAACAAACCTCGGTGCCAACTTCCCAACGGCTCCAAATCGGACCACATTCCGCAAAGGAGAAACCTTCACGAAAACCATATCCCCAACATCAAACTCCAAATCAGTTCTTCGCTTATCAGCATAGGATTTCTGTCGGTCTTGGGCCGCTTTCATCCGTCTCCGAATCAACTCAACCTTCTCGGATGTATCTCTGATCATATTAGGCCCAAGTATAAGCTCATCTGTAGTCTCCCACCAACATGTAGGTGACTTGCACGGCCTCCCATATAAAGCTTCAAATAGTGCCATCCCTATGCTTGCCTGATAACTGTTATTATATGCAAACTCAACAAGAGGAAGATGGTCTTCCCAAGTACCACCAAAATCCAGAATACAAAGCCTCAACAGATCCTCGAGTACCCTATTCACCCTTTCGGTTTGACCATCCGTCTGTGGGTTATAAGCCGTACTTAGATTCAACCTCGTGCCCATAGCTTCTTGCAAGCTATTCCAGAACTGACTTGTAAAGATTGGGTCACGGTCACTGACTATACTAGAAGGGACTCCATGTAGTCTCACAATCTCACGAAGATATACAGACGCTAGCCAAGATGCGGTCCTCTTGCTCTTCACCGGAGTGAAATGAGCACTCTTCGTAAGTCTATCCACAATAACCCAAATGCTCGTATTCCCTTTCCTTGACCTTGGTAGCCCATCGATAAAATCCATGGAAATACTCTCCCACTTCCAAAGTGGAACGTCTAGAGGATGCAATAGCCCACCGGGCTTCTTTGACTCGGCCTTAACTTGCTGGCAAATGATACATCTAGAGACAAACTCCGCCACATCCTTCTTCATCCCAGGCCAAAAGAAAATGCGCTTCATATCTTTATACATCTTATCTCCGCCCGGATGTATAGTCAACTTAGAGCGATGCGCTTCCTCAAGGACTTTTCTTACTAAATCTTCCACCATTGGAACACATAACCTTCCGTCTCTCCTCAGCCAACCCTTGTCATCAATAGAATATCGAGAGAGATGACTAGACGCCTCTCCTCGAACTAGCTTATCCATAATCTCAACTATCTGAGGGTCTTCTCTCTGCGAAGCCCCAACTTGATCAAGAAGGGTAGGTCTGAGTTCCAGAGATGCTAAAGAACCGGTCATCGACTCAATCGCCAAAGAGAAAACAAAGGTTGCCACATACTCTAAATTCTTCATCTCAACGAATAGAGGACTCAGAGTCAACCTTTTTCTACTCAATGCATCTGCTACCACATTCCCCTTGCCAGGGGTATAGGCTATCTCAAAATCATAGGACGCCAAGAATTCCATCCATCTTTGTTGCCTCAGATTCAGATCCTTCTGAGAAAAGAGATACTTCAATGACTTGTGATCGGTATAAAGCTCAAATCTTTCTCCCAGAAGATAATGGCGCCAAGCCTTGAGTGCATATACTATTGCTGCCAACTCTAAGTCATGAGTGGGATAATTCTTCTCATGCACTTTGAGTTGTCTACCGCCAAAGCATATCACTCTTCCTTTTTGCATCAGAACAGCTCCTAACCCCGTGCCACATGCATCGTTGTATACTGTAAATAACTTCCCTCCATCGGGCAAAGCTAGAACAGGTGCTGATGTGAGAGCTCTCTTGAGCTTCTGAAAAGCAAGCTCGCATTCTATGCTCCAAGCAAAAACTAAATTCTTCTTCGTCAATTTAGTGAGAGGAGCGGATATCTTCACGAAGTCCTTGATGAACTTCCGGTAAAAACCCGCAAGACCTAGAAAACTTCTCACTTCGGTTGCATTCCTCGGAGTCTTCCAATCCTGAACTGCAACTACCTTAGCGGGATCCACCGCTAAGCCTTGCTTAGATACTATATGCCCAAGGAATCTAACTTCCCTTCTCCAAAAGTGACACTTGGAGAACTTGGCCTTTAACTGATGCGCTCTAAGCGTATCCATCACCTCCACGAGATGCCTTGCGTGCTCTTCCTCATCCTTAGAGAAGATCAGAATATCATCTACGAAGACCACGACAAACTTGTTCAAGAACTCCCTGAACACCCTACTCATCAAGTCCACGAAATATGCGGGTGCATTAGTCAAGCTGAACGGCATGACAAGCCATTCGAAGAATCCATCTGGAGTTCTGAACGCAGTCTTGTCTATACTATCTTCAGCTACCCTGAGCTGATGGAATCCAGTAGCAAGATCAAGCTGAGAGAAAACAGAAGCACCGACAAGCTGGTCAAAGAGATCATCAATCCTCGGTAACGGGTGTCTGTTCTTCTTAGTCAGCTTATTCAACTCTCGATAGTCAACACAAAGTCGGAGAGAACCATCTGCCTTGGTAGCAAATACCACAGGCGCTCCCCATTCAGATATGCTTCGTCTAATGAAGTTCTTTTCAAGCAACTCCTTTACTTGCTTACTTAGCTCCCGCCTTTCACGCGGAGCCATGTGCCGAATGGGCAAAGAAACCGGCTTTGCATTATCCAACAGATAAATGCGGAAATCAATCTCTCGCTTAGGGGGCAACCCCCTAACTTCATCGAAAACATCCGGATACTCTCGAACCACTCTCACTGACTGAAGAGTTTCCATTGACGAGTCGAGTGATTCAAGATAGCACAGCATGACGGGACCTCTCGGATTACAAGAAATTTCTAGGGTGTTTCCGAGGCGAGTCACGAGCCTCACAACCCTATGCTCACAATCAAGAATGGCTCCATATCTGGACAGCCAATCCATGCCCAATATCAATCCGTATCCCCTAAAACCAAGAACATAAGCACTGCACAAGAACTCTACACTCAGTATAGAGATCCTCAAATCCCCACATATCATAGACAAATGGGCGGAACCCCCAATAGAATTTGAGACACAGACGGGATCATCTACCAAGCTAGTACTAAGGTGCAAACTATCAACAAGATCAGATGAGATAAAGCTATGCGATGCACCAGAATCAAACAAGGTACGAACTGGAAAATCAGAAATATATACAAGGCTCTCAACAGAAATACTACCTCGATCGGGAACTGGAGCGGTATTGAGAGCATGAACTTGCCCTCCTGAAGGTCCAGCACGCTGAGTCTGACCCTGGCCTTGCCCTTACTTCTTCGGGCAATCCTTACTGAAATGTCCAGTCTTACCGCAGAAAAAGCATTCACCATTCTTCCTTTTCCTCTTCTTACACTCCTTAATAAGATGCCCAACTGAACCGCAATAATGGCACTTCTCCTTGTTGTTCTTGCCCTTGTTGTTGTTCCCCTTGTTGCCTTGACTCTTGTTCTTGTTCTGATTGCCTTGACTGCTTTGACCACTTGGATTACCCTGATTTCCTTTCCCCTGGGAATCAGTCTTCTTGGCTTGAGTATCATTCATCTTGATCTCTTTCTTGACATCTCCCTGAAGTAACGCCATATCAACCAAGCTCTCAAACGTGGCCCCATGGGGAATATGTGACATAGCCAATCCCTGCAACGGCTCATTCAATCCTCTAGCAAAACGAAGAGCCTTCTTCTGAGGAGTATTCACCATATCCAAGCCAAAACGAGCTAACTGATTGAACTTGTTCACATATTCTTTGACAGACATATCTCCTTGTTTCAAAGTTATGAACCTCTCCATTTGCAGATTCTCCTCAGCAGAAGATAGAAACTTAAGCATGAACCTTGCCCTGAAATCGGCCCAAGTCTCAACAGGCCTAGTACCATTGGTGACTTCCCACCAATAAGCGGCTTCATCCTTCATAAGCCAAACCGCCAACAAGATCTTCCTCTGATCGTCTAACCCAAAGATAGCAAATAAATCCTCGGTCTCTTTCATCCAATTTCTGGCCTCTACAAAAGTCTCAGTGCCTTGAAAGTTCTTGCCACCCATTGCTTTGAAATCTTTGCAAGTCTTTGCGAAGTCAGCTTGAGGATGCTGAGGGGGAGGAGGAAGAGGAACCTTAGCGACAGGAGGAGGAGGAACATTAACTACTGGAGGAGGAGGAACATTAACTACCGGAGGAGGAGGAGGAACATCTGCGGGGCCGGCTTCGGTCGCCCTAGCCTCCAAAAGTCCCCTATACCAAACAGGTACGTGTACTCCCTCCGGAATAGCAAAGTTATCGGCCATACTGAAAACGAAGAAAAAAGACAGATTCAGAATGGAGAAAAACGAAGGAATTTTGCTACTGGCTTTTTGGGGAATAGCCTTTAAAATAAACTAGACTTTTCTTTGGAAAATACTTTATACTTAGTTTTGAAAATAGTTTTCCAAAAGTTTTCTAAAAACCTTTTTGTTCCTTCTCGTAAACCATATGCTCTGATACCAAATGTAACACCCCACCTCCGCCAGGGTGACTCTTGCAAGCACTCTGACTTTGGAGGGGCGTTTGAATCAGGTAAACATGCATAATGATATATCAAGGCAGAACCAGAACATATGTATATATGTAAACAGAGTAAATAACATAGATAAAACAGCGGAAGATTTTCAAACCATTTCAAAACAAGTCTGGTACAACATAATGTTAACTTTCCAAATACACAAGTCTAGATAAAAACAACATTACTGAAAAACTGAAATACATAAGTACTATCCCCAAAATAAGTGATAACCATAGCTAGCTTCATGTCAAGACCGTACATGAGCTAAAATACCACAAGCAAGCGATCAGAAATCCAGCTAAGCTCCAATATTCCCTCTCTGAGAACCTGGGGGGGGGGGAACAGAAGAAAAGAGGCGAAAGAAAAACAGGTCAGTCAAAAAGACTGAGTAAGCCCTACTACAATCAATGTAAACTGATAAAGTTAACTGGCATGATGAAAGCTGAGATGAACATATGGACAACTACATACTGGCATGATGATTAACTAACAAGGTAGATAAAGGTGTCATCGCATAATCAGGTTTAAGGTTTTGCACCACAGGTGTACTAGCAAACTAACATGACTTGAATATACAAGTATTGATCCCTTGGCCCAAGCTTTGGCCCAATAACATGAAGTGACCCTCATACGAGGTCCAATAACAAGAAGTGACCCTAATACGCGGTCCAACCAAACGGTCTAGTCGATCGGCTTCCTATAAGCCTAATTCGTCACGTGTTGGTGTCAATACGGCCCAAACATAATTGTAGTTGAACTGTGCCGGGTCCACCCTTCGGGTGTATCAAGCCCTAGGGTGCCAACCCCTGGACACCATAAACATGAGTGCACAGTCTCGATCTACTGGTACCCATGCTTGACTTCTCCAAATACGGACTACGTGCACGACCATAGTCCGTCCGGAACTACATCGGCGTACCACCCTGCCGTCGTTTATTGGTCGCTTACCTCCAGCCCAGTAATCGTGCCCCCTCCCTAGCCTAGTCCCTAGGGCCTTAATGATACAAACTTGGGATTACTGCTGGAGTGGGCCCCCATTGCTAGGATTTTTCTAGTGGGTTAAATACGGTTTAACCCTCTTGATAATCGTGGATTAACTTGGTTAAGTGTAACGATGAGTTCACGACTTAACCCTGACTAATCTACCATGCCCAAATTGGTTAAGTATTAAGTGGACCATGACTTAACCCTAATCATGAGGCATTAATTAATTAATGTGCCTTAACCTCTCACATTAGACTTTGTTGCGGTTACTAGTTAAGCCGGTCGGTTCTGGGTAGCTTTACACCACAACTTGGTCTAACCTCGGGTCCAAGGTACCACATGACCAACTTCTCACATTGGGTCATATTGTTTGTAGCAACTAGTTAAGCCGGTCGGTTCCGGGTAGGTTTACGCTACAAACTCAACCCAACCTCGAGTTGGTCACACTTATATTTTCTAAGTATCATGTCCATCGTGTTTCCAAAACACATTACACGTTTTCAAGCAATTGGGTAGACCTAACTTAATAGGTAAATTCCCAATGGGTAGACCTAACTTAATAGGTAAATTCCCAAGCTTATGTTTTTATGTCTTTTACTTTTACGCAACCCCAAACGCAATCCCATCGCTTACATATCGCAATAGCGCATAAAGGATAGAAAGAGGGAACTTGGCATAATCATGACATAAAAGTGTTGAAGCCACAAGTTTAACATGGTGGCATATGAAATGTACATATGTTCATATACTTGCATATTACATTTTTAGGCCTCAAAAGCATGCATATAACCAAACTTGGCATATTGGTGATACATGGTGCTAAATGACATGTAGAAATGGCCATAAGTTCGCATTTAGCCTCACATGCAAGTTATCATAAGAGATATGATAACTTACATGTTGCCAAAATGCAACCTTTAGCATAAAGCTTGAAGCTTTATGTTCACATACTCAAGATAAGCTTGCATAACATGATAACATGGACAAAATGATCATCCCAAACTTGCATAACATACTTGCATATCATAACATGGCATACTTGCATAGCATAACATGATGAACTTGCATATCATAACATGGCAATCTTGCATAACATGATAAACTTGCATATCATAACATAACAAACTTGCATAACATGATAAACTTGCATATCATATCATAATGATCAAACACAACTTGCATCATTAACTTTAGAGTTTAAATATGAAAGTAGAATAGGGCTTACAATGCTTATGAGGACTCAAATGAGTATAGCAAATATAAGAAAGCCCTTATGCAATCAATTAAACCCCAAAATGCAAGCTTTAATAGAAAAACCCTTAAGCCAAAGTGATCAAAACCCTTGCTTTATGATGCAAATATCGAAACTTGACTTGAATGGAAGCTAATGATGCTCATACAAGCTTGAAAACACTTGTATGCATGGAAAATCTCATAAAAATTTATTTAGGAATTTATGAAGAGAGTGGAGGCCATAAGAGGATTGATTTTGCCATAGTTTAGTTGTAGGATTGATTAATGATGATTTAGGGTTAGGTTAGGCCTTATTTATAGAGATTAGGACTAGTTTCAAACCTAGGATTAAACCCTAGTTCCAATCTCAGGCCTCAAAACCGAATCTGGCCCACAAGCTCAATACAATCTCTAAATGGTGCACCAGGCTAAACAGCCCGGCTGGACCAAGTCGACAGCCAAGTCGACAGGGCTGTCGACTTGGGTCCAACCAAGTCGACTCCCAAGTCGACAGGGCTGTCGACTTGGGTGCTCTGGTGGGAATTTTCCCGCCTGGCCCAAACTGGCCCAAATTTCCAAATTCAAACTTGAATTTGAAATCTATTTTTACTTTGAATTTTTCTGAAAACTTCGTTGGGCCTTAATCGGGTCATACGGACTTCGATTTTCGAAAACTCGGACTCTTTTTCGCGTATTTTTCCGAGACGAACGCAATGGCATAGCCCGTTTCCATTGATTCAGATTTTAGAATTAAATTCTGCCTCGATTTACATCATTACAGGTTATTGAAAATACGGGTTGTTACACAAAATGTTCTAAACAACATATAAAAATTTAGATTAAAATGGGGATGAACTTCTATAGGGTTCAACAAAAAGGCCTATTCATACATATGCAGAACAAGCATAATCAACCACATTCAAACATTATTTTACCAAAACAAACAACAACATCAAAATCATCATGAAAACACACAAACAATTCGGGTGCAACAATAACTGAAAATAACAATGGTAAAATCATTATTTACCTTGGTTCTTGGATGAAAGGTTGAGATTTGTAGATGTAAATACCTAAGATTTGATTCTTCCTTACCTTTTTTTAGTTTCTTCTTCCTCTTAGTATCTTTAATGGACGAAATCTTTAGTTTTTATTTTAGGTTTTATAAATAAAAGACCATGGCAAAAGAGTAAGGAATATATGTTTATATGAGGCTATGTTTTTTCCACTTTGCCCCTAATATATTCCTCCTTATGTTAAATTCAAGTTATTTATTTCCTATGACCAACCCATTAATTATTAATTACAAATCTAATCTCATCATCTATTGCATTATTCTTATTTAATTTATATAATTAAATTTCCTGAATATAGTTCATTCAAATTGATGATGTTACACTGTGGCATGAAGAATCCATGTCTATAAAATCTTCCATATTGAATGGAAAAATCTTGGTGCTTTTCTAAGTAGCTTCTTCCACGTAATTGGGTCTTCAGTCAGGGTTCCATAGACCAAGTTGTGACGACCCATACTTTAATAATTAGATATTAAAATATTTTATATAAGTGTTGACCATTAACTATTTGATTTACAGTTTCAATATAGAATTTTTCACAAACGATCGAATCAGGACTTGGGACCCACCCCATTAAGTCAAGATTTTTCGTTACTTAAAGTTTTAGTATATAGATTGTTATACTTCGAGTTCGGACCAATTAGTGGCCAATACAATATCGAAATATGAGTAAACTGTCCTCCCGAGAGCCCAGTGTTAGAGTGCGGCAAAACTTATATTTATGGAATCGTTATAGTGAGTTGTTTCACGCTGTTAAGTTTCGTAGCGATCGAATGTACCGTTTGATCATGCGTAATTAAAATGCATGTAAGTTTCCTTAAGAAACTACAATTGTATAATTCGAATTTTAAAGGCCAACTTCTGTATACACTCGAACTAGATTCTGTAACAAGTTCCATTGTTCTCAAAATACCTTTTTACATACGAATCGATAGGAGGCACATCTCGATAGGAGATAAGGTTTTATAGGTATATTTGTGAATTAATTAATAAAACAATATATAATTAAGTAGCATTATCCAAAAATCCTTATTTCTATTACTCTAGTTACTGTTCCATCCTCCTACCCAATTTCATGGTTGCCTCCTCCTTTTTTCTTCAAAAATCAAAATATACACATCCAATCAACGAAAAATCATGAAATCAGTTACAGAATTCCTAACTTGCCCAGACTAGCTCTAGGATTTGGGTTGGCGATCGATTTGGAGAGAAATAAGTGATGAGACCATCTCCATTGGATTCAAAATCGAAAATAGCACCTTCACCCAGAATTTATGCCAATCCGATTGTAACGACATGTATTCTACATATCAGAGGATCATAGAATATTTATATTATTTTCATATGAGGTCATATGACTGTATAACTGGGAAATGACAAATAGGGTCATTTCATATCTTCACTGTTTCCATCGAGTTTTAATGTGATTATTTCTGCCCATAATGGATCTTGTTATTGCCAAAAAAATTAAATGTAAGGAAATTATACTTAAACCACTCTTGTTGGGTTCATATGATGGTTTCCCATCCTGTAGAGTGGCAGTCAGGAAGGAATTGCTGAAACAAGGTTTGTAGAGGATTAAATAGCTCAAATGGGCTTAAATGGGTCATTAGTGGGTAGGTCTAATACCCATTTCGAGATTGGCAAGTTGTGGGGACTGTAATGAGTAGGAGAACATTGTACTATCATTTCACGACTCCTAAAATAAGGCCCTACACTCATTAATGGCTTCCCTCTTCCAAAACCCTCTCTAATCCATACCTTAGTTAGCCAAGCAACCATACTAAGTTAAGATTAAGTCAAATCAACATCTAATCAAGTCTAACGCTATTCCAATACATATGGATCCAAGCCAAACCTTATCTAGCTTGGATATAAGAAATTTTGGGTGATTAAGGTGAGTAAACAATATTCTTACTCACTAATTAGGTTAGATCAGCATGTAAACACCTTATAAAAATATGGAAAAATGCTTATAAATTATTATTAGTAGTACATTGACAAATATGTAAGTTTGGGATGATTTGAGTAAGAATTGTGAAGCCCGTAATTTATGAAAGGGTTGGGGATTGTCATATAAACATGGGTTTTCGGTGGTTTGTTGTGATTTGTTGATATGGATGTTGCTTAAGTATGCTTTTCATGTTAGTATATTGCCTAGGAATGCTAGAATGGATGCAAATGCCGGTGAATGGAGGAATTGGGTGGAGAAAGCATGTAGCAGACTCCGGTTAAGCCATCGAGCTGAATCGGTATGACTCAGATCGACACGATATTTAGCTGGGACGACAAGGAAGGTCCCAAGATGCCTTAAGCCAAGTTTCAAGTTGTTTGAAGTTCAAGAGACCAAGCTATGGCATCTTCAAATCTGGTTCAACATGTGGAAAGAGCTCCAGTTCGGCTATGAAGTAGAAGTGGGAAATTTACTAAGCGATGCAGAGGGAAGAGCTCTCGATTCGATGGACGAACCGAACCTCGACTCGATCAAGTCCTCGAGTTCGTATTGACATAGTTAATATGGATCCAGTTCGACTAAGTCTGGATCGACTAAATCAATCCAGATATGGTGATCAAGTCTAGATCGACTAATTTGATCTGGATATGGTGACCAGATATGGTTCAATCGTGTCGAACCGGATTCGGCTTGACTAGATTGAACTACAGTTGGGTCGATCCGAGGAAAAGAGTGGAAGGGGGTTCTGTATGGAGGAGCGTGCATGGTGTGGCATTTCTTTGTGACAACGATTGCATTCTTCAGAAGACGAACTCCTATACAACTATTTTAAGTACGAGATGTGTGGAAAGTCTAAATATGAAGCAACCGTCAAGGATCCAGACGAGAACCATCAGGATGACTTCCAAGTTGGACTTCACTATGGGACACATGTGTAAATAGGCTACCAATATTCATGATTTTGGTATGCCATTGATAAAGTAAGATGAGGAAGGATCAGAGTTAATGCAGTGTAGAATAATTGACCAAGACCCGAGAGCTAATTCAGTGTGGACTAGTTAGTGGTATTGGTTATAGTCCATGTAGTGGGACATAGCAGAAGTTTGGTAGAACTCATGCGATGGGGACAGTCAGTGTCCCGATGGATTTAGCGACCAAAGTATCAAGTATCGCAATGCATTGAGTGCATGATCGTGAGGATGGATTCTATGATAGAATGTTTGGTATCGTTATGTCATGCACACTTTTATTCACACTCAGTATTATGATCAACATAGAGTAAAGTACATGATCTTATGTGCTAACTCTTTGGATCCAAGGACATGTTAGGTATAATTCTTCATACCTATATTATTACCCAATTTTATTGATTAATATTACTATTGCTCACACTAGACTTAATCCGACTTAGGGTTTTATGCATTACTTCTTATTACTTTGGTTGCTCCTAAATGAGAAGAATAGAGACAGGTTGGTGTGCTCGAGTAGCTGTTTAGAGACGAGCAGGAGGCTTCCACATATTATATATGTATATATATATATATTTGCATCCCTATTTATTTTGTTGATCGCTACTTTTGGCATAGTAGTGTATTTAGGGTAGAGACGATAGTATGGAGATGTATATGTGTTTGACTATTTGATACTATGTTGTGATATGGGTATATTACTCTAATGTTTATGATTTATTTCTTCTTATATTGTCTTGCCTATTCATATCAGTCTTATGTTAATGTTATTTTTATTCGATATGTATGAGATATACAACATGTTTTAGGTAACTTTTCTTCATGATCGTGTTGCATTAGCCGAACACCACTTCAGCGCACTACTTGGGTATTCGTAGTGCAGGGCGGTCGTCACACCGATCATCTAAGGGGATTTTCGACCATTACATGGACATGATGAAATACCTAGGTCACATTTTGATAGAGGACACGGGCGACATGGTTTTAGTATGTATTCAAGTCGGGTTCGGGGAAGAGCAACGCAATGGTGAAACAATTTTGGATTTCATTAATCGGATCTTCGTGTCACAAGAAATCTTGCATACGTGAATAGGTTTGGGGATGCCTGTACATGGTTGTGTATCGAAGTAAGGAAAAAGGATTATGAAAGTGATTACTTAAGCTAATTAAATAGTCAATTGATTATGTTATCAAAATAGTCGCAAACTTATTAAATTCGTATCTTTTACATACATTATCAGATTTGGACGTCGTGTCTTCTGATAAAATCATATAGGCGAGCTCTAAGCTTTAAAGATGATTTGGGTTGATTTGGTTGAGGTAAGTGATATTGTCTCTCATTGAATTATGTTTGTTGTATGGTATAAATTTGTCGTTTTAATTGATTTCTAATTGTAAAATGTAATTTTTGGGATGATTGAACCTAGCAAATAATAAATTAAAAAAAATTAGAAAGTGATTTAAGTAGTTTTATCATGACAATCAGATTTTACCTGGTTGCCTACTATTGTGCACGTCATTTATCTGCTTACGCGCTATTACATGATGTTTTGACCATATTGCTAGATTTCCGCTATTTAGACATTTATTTCACCTTGATTTCCATAGATAGGTTCCATTTAATTAATTAATTTTGTTATGGATGTTTGTATGCTAATTTAGGAATCTGTACGACTATTGGTTGCATGGTTGAATTATTTATTATGGAGGTGAGGATATAGTGCTTCTATGCAGTTATTCATCATTCTATGACAGTGATTCCAGGATGTGTCACACTGTGGATCCTTGATAGTGTTATGTACTCTTATTAGAGACACTTTATCAGTTGGATTTATTAATTTCATGTATAAACTATATTACTATTTTATATAACTGTATGATCGTGTACACTCTGGTTATGAGGTTCATAAGTTTCTACTGTCTCGCCTATTTTTATTATATGTTATCTGATGCGTTGTAGGATATAGGATAAGTCTTGTGATCGTGTTTTTGTTCTGTCTGGTTTATTCAATTTCACTTCTTTTTCTTCTCTTCTATTTTTTTCTTTTCTTTCCTTTTTGTCTTCTTTTCTACTATTTCTTTCTATTCATGGTCATTTTACATCGATCAGGTGCTTGTACAGTGCAAATTTTGGTTATACTAGCACTGATGGTGTATAGTGGGTCATCACATTTGGTATTAGAGCTTAGGTTGTGTTACTTAACCTAAGTAGTATTAAATCGAGAGTTAATATATAGAAGAGAGTATGTATTTGTATATATTTTGGTTTTAAATCTATACATTAGTAGTATGTATATAATATAGGTTGTTTTCCCATGAATATTGTTAGAGTAGTTTTCTCTATTAACGATTGATCGTCTAACCACTTATCAGAGACGACCCGATGAGCGAGAAATACTGCTAATTATTCCATCATTGGACTTGATAATCGGGAAGAATTAATAACTACTAGCCTCGATTTACATTTTATGTTTCCAGCAATGGTACAAACTATTATATAGGATTCCCTAATATCTTTAATTAAAGTGCAGTGAGTCAATTATGACACGTTATACGGACACTAACATGTCCTTAGAATGAAATCAATTGTTATGGTGCGAGAGCCATTTGGGTTCTCGCAAGGATTTCTTCGATCACTTAGTGTTGGATGTCAAATGAAGTAAAAGTTTACTTTAGCAAAACTCCAAGGTTAAGCATCAATCAGTTGAAAGCCTTTATAGTTTTAGGTTCCTGAAATCAAATCACTGAAGATCGGTTTCCAGTTCACTTCAAAGAGATTTGTATAATTTTTTAGAAATCATTGAGGTGTTCGTCAGTTTAGGTGATAAGTCTGCATTGAAGAGAGTAACCGAATTCGATGTGCTACCAAAGTACGGTTATCCTCTCTGTTGTCACTCCAAAGTTCAGATTTTTTTCGTGAACGATTTCATTCGATGAGTGAATGATGATTTGGGGGAGTCGATTGAGGAAGCTCGCCATGTTCGAGCTTGCGCCTTATATAGAAGTTTGTTCCTTCTTTGTAGGGACAAATCATAAAGTCATGTGTATTGATTGTCATTTCTATTTTGTCGAGTTCCCCCTCATGAAAGAAAAGGGAATGATATCACCACTCGATATATGTTTTCATTCAACGTCATTTCCATATGTGTTTTAGTTTGACATTGAGATTTCATCGTTTCATTTGATCTTGCGGTTTGATGGATGGAATGAGACTGGGACTCTTGATAATCAATTTATTTCTCTTGAATGTGACTTACCATGTAGAGGGCTTAGTTGGATTATATATTTATGTAACATTTCGTGTTTGGTCGCCAGAAATCAATATCATGGATGATTGCAATATCCTTGGTGATTAATTTCGAGTCTCTATGTAAGGACTATTATAGCATAGCTAATCTATACTTGGCAATATACACGGTTCATCAAAAAATTAAATCTCATTGAGTCATGATTATTTACTTGCTAAAATGATTGTTTGTTGTTGATTATTGCACATTAATTCTCGAGCTCCACTTTTATCTGCTACATTCAAAAGGGTATGAGGTTGAACCATATCATTTTTATTTGAATTTATTATTTCAATGCAAAGAAGGAGGAAAAAGAAGATAAGTATTTGTCTAGAAATAAAGAAACTCATGTTTTTTTTCATCCCTTTTTCATATTTAGTTCTATATCCATATCCTAAAATAATAAATTGAGATTTTATAAGCATTTTGCACACGACTATTGAAATTGCTGCTCTGGCTACAGTTTCTGAATTGCTGATTATTGAGCTTAAATGGACTTAATATTTGAGTTCAGTAGTTAATTTACCGGGAGGATGCATAATATTGGTGGTAGTGAGAGGTGGTTGTTGACGATAATGGGCTAAGACATTATGCTCTGTAGTAGTGAGACATCCTCAATTTAGTAGTAATGGGCATAGATTTAGATTTCTAGTAGGTGAGTTGCTTGTGATTGGATGATAGCGGGATGGGACAGCTCTCTAGTAGCGAGTCATCAATTGAGTTCTAGCTTGAGAGTGCCTGGACAAGTTCGATAAAATGACCAAATTGCCACCATACTTGAGTTTATTTCCAAATTGATATGGTTATTAATGGTTATTGTACTGAACTAGTAATTGTGCCTCTAAGGCATATTAGAACTAAGGAATGTGAAGCCAGTGAATATCTATTCATGATGGAGGGTGGTTTGTCATGTTGACTCTAGAGTGTGAGAATGTTCTTTTAGTTAGGAATTCTGAGGGGATTTTACCGATCATGGGTGGTTGGTTAGTTAACTTGTTGGAATTTCACTTTTCCATGAGAGAAGTAAAGTTCTTGGGTTATGTTTTCTTGAATGGATGTTACCATAAGACCCATGAGAGTTTCGGTAGTTTAGAAGCTGAGGTTGACTCAAAAGTAAATCGATTTATCATCTTGAATAGGAAAAAGAGGCTAATAGTATACGCTTAGCTATGTGGTTTTTTAGTGCGGTGTGTTTTCGAAATGGAAGGTTGTCGAATTCTAGTCGATAACCAAACCGCACGAGAAGAAGTATTCACTCCCGATTCAGAGTCGGTGGCGATAGAGTTCGCTTTGTTAGGTTGGATGCACTATTTATTAGCAGGAGTTAGAGTAATTGGTGATGTCACATCACCAAGATTTCTGTTCCTCGAAAAGTATCTCAACTTTTGCCAGCGGCAATGGCTGGATTTATCAGCCTCCTATGACTTTGTTATTTCTTATGTGTGCATATGGGAAATGCAATTTCTTGTGTGTCAAGCTGGAGATGTACCAGTGAGGAAGCAGCATCTCACTTGTGTGTTGCTTGTATATTTTACTAGTTATGACCCTATAACTTGAAGTGAATTAGAGCAGACCTGATCGAGCTAGTTGATTCCAAATGGAAGAGATGTTGTTGTTCTCGGTATCATCGGAAGAGGTTGGTTGCGTATTCATTTTATGTTGAATGCGATGTCATCTTTTTAAAACTGAATGGGATGTATCGAATAATTTTCTATAAGTATTTGAGATTTCCAAATGGATGCGAGAATAATTATCGATGGTTTTCATCGATAGGTTGGAATCAAAATTATGAATAATATGATAGCACTTAATTCATACCTGATTCATTTATGGGAGATGCTAGATTAATATTATATATTTTTGGAATGGCAACCAAGATGTCGAGAAATATATGGATTAAATTTAATATTTGATCTATCTTATTAGTTAGATTAGTATATTACGTAATAGGATAAGCATGGATGTTATTCTGATCATTGCTTTTATTTTTCCATGCATATGTGATTATTGATATTTGACATAATTATTTATGCTTATATGGATGTTAGGCATGCATGATAATTATATTGTTGTATAGTCCTTTATTTGAGGTATAATCCATATGACTTGACATGTTTATGTTAGATAAATTCAGTTTATTTAGTATACTTATTTCCCTTGTTGCTATTACTACTATTGTGTCTAATCCTCTTCGTTGAGTACAGACCCAGGTGCACATAAGCAATATTCGATTTGTTTGGATGATTGCTTTTATTTGCATCTAAGTGCTAAGCTTGCCTGAAAAGAAGTTTGCAGTATATGTAGAGTTATGGTTTTTTCCATTAATGCATTTGTGTTAATTTTATGCTCCATGAATAGGTAGTCGCTTCTGGGCTTTTATTATGTTTTATTGGGATGAGCCATATTTGGAAAGCTGTTATTTCTTCGGATTGAACTGGCAAAGTAGGTGCTATCAAAATTTTCCGTGAATTTTGCCAAATTTGGAAAGAAATTCAGATTGAATTGTCTTCAAAATAGTGAGTTATCACTTTTATTTCTCATTATTCATGTGTTCAGAAAATAAGTGCACAACTTAGGTGTTTGGCTCAACTACATCGATCGCAGGTTTGATTATGGTTATATGTAGGAATGAGAATGTTGGCTCCATGCCAAATTCGGAGTCTATTTCCTTTGTAGCAATCGCTTTCAATAGTTGTTGTCGAGAGCGTTACGTGATTGTTTATCTTATATCATCACTTATTCGAGACTGTTGGGTTGTGTTATTTCATCCTTTAGGATTTTAACGACAAAATCCTTCAAGAAGGGAAGAATATAACGATCCATGTTTTAACGATTAGGTATTTAAATATTAATTGTTAATTATTTGATTTACGATTCCAAAATGGAATTTTTCTCAAGCGATCGAATCAGGATTCAAGACCAATTCAATTGAATACGGTTTGTATATTACAGGAGTTTGAACTAATTAGTGGTAAATACGATTTGAAATATGCGCAAATTGTCATCCCAGGAGCGTAGTGTCAAATTGGGACAAAATTTATATTTTTGGAACCATTGTAGTGAGTTGTTGCAGGCTGTCAAGTTTTGTAGTGATCGGATGTACCATTTGATCGTGTGTAATTAAAATGAGCATAACTTTTTGTAAGAAACTATAATTGTATAGTTCTAGTTTTAAATGTTAATTCATGTATACAATCCAATTTGATTTCGAAATAAGTTCCATTTTTCTCATAAGGCCATTTAACATAGGGATCGACATGCTGCACTTCTCGATCGGAGATCATGGGTTTTTAGGTCTATTTGTGAATTAACAAATAAAATAATATATAATTCAATAGCATTATCCAAAAACCTTTATTCCTATAGGTTCAGTTACTATTCCCTCCTCTTCCTTAATTTCATGGCCGCCTCCTCCTTTCTTACTTCAAAAATTAAAATCCACACATCCACTCAATGAAAAATCACGAAACTAATCCCTAAATTCCTAATTCACTGAAATCCACATGTTGGTACCAAGATTTTAGGGTGCAAACATATTTTCTGATGTGCGTCGATGGAGGTCGGCTCCTTGGTTTTGGATGGCAGCCAATTTGCGATGAGATAGGCGACGAGAACATCACCACTGGATTAATCATTGAAACTAGCACCCTCACCCAGAATTTTGGCGAACCTAATCGAATAAGGCGATTTCCGTCCACCATGTGCACGTGATGAAACGCCTAGGTTGGGTTTTTACAGGGGGATCCAGGCGGCATGATTTTGGTATGTGCCAGTCAGTTCGAGAAGAGCAACGCAAATGTGAAAATGGTTTTGAATTTCCTTGATCATCTCGATGTCCCTGGAAATCCTACATGCGTGAATCGGTTTGGATATATCTGTTGTGACGACCACTCATAACTCCTACACTTAACAAGAGGAATAATGCGCTGAAAGACATGCCAGGCAGCTATGGATGATCATTAAGGTAAGATAACACACGCAGTATCTGTTGTATAACTCACAGCGCAGAGATAAAATCTAATAGAACATATACAACAAACATTAATAGTGAACACATTTGAACAAAAACTTAAATTTTCATATGATTATGAATTTTCATAATACGCCAGCCTCCTACTCATCGTCGCTTAGCAGCTGCATTCACATCAAGATCTACTACCTATCACCTGCTACTCTGTCTACCCATTCATCACATGAATGAACAACCCAAAGTAATAAGAGGGAGACTAAAACCTTGAGTCAGACAACAGCCTTAATGAGCGATAAAACAACTATCTAACATCATTAATAAAGTATATGAGAAATATAATCTACCAACATCTACAAAGAAGAAACTCAAACCCGTTTTCCCTACATCTGACAGTGATAGCCTTTACAAAAAACTAAAGGGAAAACATAGCAGATATAGCAACCAATTATCTAGCGTAGACCATCCTAATTGTGATCAACATCCCCCAAGTACAAGCCCCGAAGGCCTAAACACAAATCATACAACCACTAAGAGATGTCTCATTCGATGTCGAACAATCTACACAAGACGATACAAGCAAAGAAACAAACAACCATGACTCTGGCTATCACCGCCAGTCTTGCTGTGAAACCATCGTTAATCGCATGACCGTCTCAACATCATGTCGGCCATCAAGGACTAATGGTAACCCTAGTTCTAGTCAGACTACTGCACGTCCCATGTACATTTGCCTCCCCGAGACAACTAGGCCCATCCCATGTGCCCAGGGTACTCGACTAGTCCCACTGGTCTTTTAGGCGTCCCTGTTATACCCTGCATTGAGCCTACTAGAACTTACAACAACGATAATCTCTCAGCCCCATAACTCTAGTCGTCATCACCGATGATTATCCATAAGCTCAGACCCCGTCTCGAGCAACTATTATCCATGGGATCAAATCACACTTGAGTCGTCTTCACATTCGTTGCATCTCGCCGATCAATGAACACTTCAAAACACTTTGAGCATTCCTTCTTGCTTCACATCAAAGTCATTACTATCATCGACCCAAAAACATACATCGTTTGGTCGACATTCCATTTCACAAAGTTTTTAGCCTTTCACAGCGTTTCAACCTTTTACAGCATTTCAATCAACTTTTTACAGCTTACAGAAATGTTATTATATCTCCTGGTTCGGTCTAGACCCACTGGCTCAATCCCAGATTCACAGCGTTTCTCTTTGCTTTCCACAACGTTTCAGAAACGCTGTAAATGCTTCTAATCCATCAATATGCCTTTTGATCCATAGCATTTCGATCCGTCATCCATAACATTTTAGAAACGCTATCAATGCTTCCAATCCATCAATATGCCTTCCGGTCCATGGCATTCCGATCCATAACATCCCGGTCCATATCTTTTATAGCGTTTGTAAAAAGTTGTCTGGTCCCAAAACCATCCGATCCATCATCCTTCCAATTCATAGCATTTCTGATCCATACTTCCTATAGCGTTTCTAAATGTTATTAAAACCAGAAAATGCCCGATCCATGGCAAAACATGCTCGACCCATGTCAGAACTCGCTGATCCTTGCCAGAACTATGCTCGATCCAGAACTTGCCCGATCCAACTCCAATTCGATCCAAAACTCGTACAGAACATTCAATTTCACTAACCAATCAAACCAAACCATCAACAAGCATTAACATAACGATTATTCATCATTCAAACATAAGAAATTCACCAAAGTCATGATAAATAATAAATGAACTAAACAAATGGATCTAACTTGTAATAACATATGAATTAACATAGAAATTTACCGATTTAATTTGCTAGATTAGATCCTCTGGCAATCCGAATGAAAATATACATACCATGATATAGATATAGGTGAAAACAACTTGAAATGATGCAAATAAGATAAAACAACCCATATACTCGATTGAATCCGCGCAAGAAATGCTTATCACTCTCCAAATCTTCAAAATTACTAGAAAACGACTTAATTCTAATTCGAAAAGAAAAAAACGATCTTCAAATCTCTCAATTTGATGTGATCTTCTCTCTCTTGATGTTTATCTAACCTTCCTTGATGTAGATCTTCAATCTTCTTATGCAGATCTAAGATTTTAATGGAGGAGAGATGTATTTGATTAAGCAAGGAGGATCATAAGCTCAACCAAATGAGAAATGAAGAAACTAAACCATTCTCCATGCTTCTACCCCCTATTTAGAGCCCCAGCCCCAAGCCTTAGTGGGCCCCACAAATCAGCCCACTAATTACCAATTAGTCTGGCCATAAATTGTGTAGCACTAAAACAATAATTTCTCCCAAACCGCTGAACCAAATATTTAATGTGACTACTCTACATAATTGGAAACATCATTTCCATTTCAAAGGAATCAATCTTAGCACCTGATTTGGTCTCTGTCAAAAGTTATTCCCTATACAAAACTGACAGGCGCAATATGGTCATAAATAAAATTGATAAAAATTATGGACATATCTCACATCCCCATAACCAACATATCAAAATATGAGAATGATCTGACCCTCAGCGAATTAAATAAAAATATTTTACGATCCTCCGATACGTAAAAATGCGGGCCCTTGCTTTCTCCCCCTTTAGGAATTTCGTCCCCGAAATCCCAAGCAAACACATATAACCAAAAACAACTTTTCATGCCTATCATCCATGAGCAGTCAATTCACCATATAAACTAGCATTCATCAAGCCATGCATCCATAGCCTTGACTTAGCATGTAGAATTCTAACGAACAATACAAGTTACAATGGTGTAAGGTAGACACAACATTAATGGGTCCTATCAACGTAGAGTTCTGAATGTATCGTCTTCATACTCTCTTCTATTTCCCACGTACAATCGTGATCATCCACACTCCCCTGCACCTTGACTAGCTTTATCGTCTTCCTCCTAAGCTGTTTTGTGTCATTCCCCAAACGTGAAGCGGCTTATAAGGTTTCGTAACTACTGTACTCGACTTCTAGGTCTTCGTACTGTTCTGGAGATACCACCACATTCGAAGCATGTACACACTTCCGTAGAAATGACACATGGAAAACATTGTGCACACTCGACATCTTCTCGGGTGAATCCAAGCTATACGCGAGCTTCCTAATCCGCTCGACTATCGGAAATGGTCCAACAAATCCTAAAGCTAACTTTCCTTTACTTCTGAACCGAACTACATGCTTCAACGGTGAAATCTTCACAAAAAAAGTTACCAACTTCGAATTCCAAAACTTTTGGACGCTTATCGGCATAACTCTTCTGACGATCTTGGTCTTCTTTCATTCTTTGTCGAACTATCTCGATACAATACAATGTTTCTCGGATCATCTCTGGCCCAAGTATCAGCTTATCTCCAGTTTCTAACTAACATGCCGGATAATTACATGGTCTACCTATAAAGACTCAGAAAGTCGAGCACTTTATCTTCGAATATCGTAACTATTTGGAATATTGTTAAATGTTATAAATCAACCTTATTAAAAATCATTTAATTGGTAATTAATGATGCTAGACTCATTTTGGAAAAATGTTTACAAGAATATAATTTTTGGAAAAATATTTATAAAATGACCGAAAATCATTTTATCAATATATAGTTATTTTCTCAATAAAAGTTGTTAAAAATATAAATGAGTGTCTAATTATACATTAGGAAAGTAATTAGCTAATAAAAATATTTTTAGTATTTATGGTTAACTAAATATCTGGATGATGTCATGCATGACATAAGCAAAGATATTTAGAAAATGAGAAAATAAGAAAAATGAGCAAAAATGGAAATACTTCATTTGTAAGATAAGGGTTTTATGGGGCTTTTAGTCTTTACCCATCACATTCCTAAGGCTATATAAATTGAGGCATACCCTTAGGAATATCTACACAATTTCTTTTCTTCTTCTTCTTAAGCTATATTAATGGCTTCTTCGTGAGTAATGGTGGTAGAGGAGGAGGAGCGGCATTGGCTTGGTTTGGAAGTGCTAAAGATTGGATCTTTAGGCTAGTGGTGATGAAAGGAGTTGGTTCTTTTGTTCTTATGTCTTTGTGATTGTTTAGCTATGGATCTAAGTTATCTCTTAGTTATATATTGTTTATATATGTGTTATGTTTGAAGTATAAAGATAAAGCGACATTAACTAAGTATATTTATTAACTTTAGAACCCTCTTACTTTTGAAAAGAAAATGAAAGCTTTATATTATGTAGCATTACTTTTATTACCCACTTAAACATGTGCATGGACTTGAGTTAATGTTTAAATGGTCTTTTAACTTGTATGTTAAATTGAAGTAAGTTTTGAAAGTTTTTGAAGCTAGAATAGTCATTTAAGTGCACTTCCTAATCCTTTGTTTTATGGAAGTTTTATAAATATCTTCTTCTAAACCTTCCCCTTTAAATTACTTAATTATAAAGTAATCGAAAGTCTATAACTCTAATAAGCCAACGAGTAGGCTTATCTGTTTCTGAGATTCAGTTCGAGCTGCTTAATGTTTAGGAGCAACCAGTGCCCTGGCTCACCTGGCCTTATCCTGGGCGAGGAATGGATAAAGTTGATAATGTCGGAAATGGGTTAAGTATACAAATAATGATAAATATTGTTTTATTTATTGATTGTCATTTATCATTGGTTATTATTATTTTATTGATTGTCTGATTTACGCTCGACTAGTTTATGAGCAGGTATGCTTTTTATATTTAGCATCGGGTTGGATAGAAAATATTTGTGTGCTAACGCCTTGTGTTCTATTTCACGATTTGACAGAAAGGTGTTTAACGACAACATTGATTCATTTAATTTATGAACATAAATTGAAATGAATGATTTTTGAAAGATTGTTTTCATAAAACAATACAAAATGAAATGTTTGATTTCAAAGAAATATAAAATATTTAGAAATAAATATTTGGAAGATAATAATTGGTTTAGAAAAAGATATTTTATCAACGAAGAGAATCTCAGTGGTATAAATCCAATTGTTTATAATGATTTAGAAATACAACGACACTATGATTTGAAGATATTTGTGATTATTATTGTGAAATGATTTATCACTTCGGGATACTAAATGATTTGTTGTGTTACCGAGATTCCGGTAACCCGTAACTAAAAACTGGGTATGGGGTTAAGAAGGCCCTTGAAGTTAGTCTGCTCTGGAATGTTGGAGAGAAAGTATTATTTATTTATGGAGGTGGCTATTACCCAATGGCCTTGTTATCAGAACAAACCTCCTGATCTGGTGGCATATATGTTGATATGCTTATTTAGTTAAGTTATTTGTTTTTAAATCCCGAAGTGAAGTATGATTTGTTATAAAAGGAATATATTATTTCAAGGATTTGAAATGAAATCGGTATTGCAAGATCGAAGGGATTATTTCCAAAAGAATAGATTTTGAAAATAACAAAGCTGATTAGATTTGATAAATCTAAATTTGAAGATTAAGCCTAAAGGGTAGTTTGAGAGTTGCATTGTTGTTTTAGGCTCCATGAGTCCTATTTGTGAACAGGAGAACTACGTTGGCTTGATCCTGTATCTAATTGGGTACCCAATTAGAAAAGGGTACGTAGGCAGTCACAAGTGGTAGTGATGCGGCCTCTTAAATAAATAACCCTTTTCTATTTGTTGTTTGATATTTATCGATCATTGATATGTCATTTCTGCTTACTATAGTATTCTGCATTTGACTTGTTTGTTGAGTTTGCAAGAGTGATTTTTTTTGTGTATCTCATAGGAGTGCGCAGTGGTAGATTGTTTATTTAAGTTTTCTTGTATTATAACACACCTAGTGTATTAAAAGATCTCTGATAGTTTGTTAATCAAAAATTGCATCCTATACATATAGCAGTGTTGAATATTTATCAAATATTATGTAGCAAGTTGATAGTTTTCATTAGTAGTTTTAGAGCGGATAGATATTTCGGTAATTTTGACTGTTCCGGAAAATCTGGGTTGTTACATTTGGTATCAAAGCTTAGGTTAGGTGCCTAAGGAAAATTCTTCTAGTTAGTAATTCAACCTAGGAATTTTAAAATGAAACTAACTTAGTCTGATAAATATAAATGGATGGGATAAGGGACCGTACCTCCGATCGGGGATATGGGTTGAATTAGTTTTGGTGTGCTTAACTTAACTTGATTGTTTGGTTTTGGTTACATTTTCTGCAATTTCGAGGACGAAATATTTTAAGTGGAGGAGAATGTAAAGACCCGGAAATTAGAACACTTTATCTTCGAATATCATAACTATTTGGAATATTGTTAAATGTTATAAATATGATTTTATAACCTTATTAAACATCATTTGGTTGGTAATTAATGATGCTAGACTTATTTTGGAAAAATGTTACAAAAATATATTTTTTGGAAAAATACTGATAAAATGACCGAAAATTGTTTTATCAATATATAGTTACTTTCTCAATAAAAGTTGTTGAAAATTTAAACGAGTGCCTAATTATACGTTAGGAAAGTAATTAGCTAATAAAAATATTTTTAGTAGTTATGGTTAACTAAATATTTGGATGATGTCATGCATGACATAAGCAAAGATATTTAGGAAATGAGCAAATAAGGAAAATGAACAAATATGGAAATACTTCATTTGTAAGATAAGGGTTTTAAGGGGCTTTAAGTCTTTATCCATCACATTCCTAAGTCTATATAAAGGGAGACATACCCTTAGAAATTTCTACACAATCTCCTTCTTCTTCTTCTTCTTAAGCTATATTAATGGCTTCTTTGCGAGTAATGGTGGTGGAGGTGGAGGAGGAGGAGGGGAGGCATTGGCTTGGTTTGGAAGTGCTAAAGATTGGATCTTTAGGCTAGCGATGATGAAAGGAGTTGGTTCTTTTATTCTAATGGCTTTATGATTAGTTAGGTATGGATATAAATTATCTCTTAGTTTATATTGTTTATATATGTGTTATGTTTGAAGTATAAAGTTAAAGCGACATTAACTAAGTATAGTTATTAACTTTATACCCCTCTTGCTTTTGAAAGCAAATGAAAACTTTATATTATGTAGCATTACTTCTATTACCCACTTAAACATGTACATGGGCTTGAGTTAATGTTTAAATGGTTGTTTAACTTGTATGTTAAATTGAAGTAAGTTTGAAAGTGATTGAAACTAGAATAGTCATGTAAGTGCACTTCCTAATTCTTTGTTTTATGGAAGTCTTATAAATATCTTCTTCTAAACCTTGTCCTATTTAATTAATTAACTGGAAAGTAATAGAAAGTGCATAACTTTAATAAGCCAATGAGTATGCTTATCTATTTCTGAGATTCGGTTCGAGGTGCTTAATGTTTGGGAGCAACCAGTGTCCTAACTCACCCGGCCTCATCCTGGGCGAGGAATGGATAAAGTTTTTTTTGAAAAACAAAATGTGTGATCTTCTAAAAAGAAGAGAGCACACATATATATCATAATAACAAATATACAAAGTCCATATACAACACACTAAGGGTAAAAACAACCAACAAGACTCAAACATCAACACGACTCTGAGAAAGTAAGGATTGTAGATAGATGAGCTCCGGATAAACCACCGCCCATCTACTCCAATATCGAGTTCCGGCAAGGCCACCACCCGATATTGAAGTATATCTACTCCTATACTCTAAACCAAATACCCCAAGAAATATAATAAGAATTACAACATGCAAAATCTCTCTAAAAACAATCACAACATAAGCTCCACCAGAAAAGCCAAGCACCAAAACCAGTCAGCTATCTGTAAATTTCTTCAATAGTAGCCCTCTACCTGAAAAAACCTGAAAATATACTAAACAACCACCGTAAGTAACCATCACATATATGTATGAATATATTTATATTTATATTTATATTTATATATAAATACTTATATATCCATACATATATGTAATATAAGAAGGAAAAGATACTGAAATAAAGTTAAACTATCATCATTAAAATCAAAAAATTTATCCACAAATACGCAAATTATTGCCCCTAAAATAGCTAATAATACTCATAAATAACCACAAATTTAACCTGACCTTTTGCAAAAAAAATACCAAATCTCATATCTCTAAAATACTTGTTACATGAAGTGGTCATCCATTCCAAACAGAAATAAACTATCTTAATGATTAATTTATCAGAGGTCACCGAAGTAGTATGAAAAAAGCTATAGTTCCTTTCCAACCAAATGAACCAACTAATGATAATAACAAAGGAATCCATTACATATCTCTGATTTGATTTATAAGCAAGTCTATACTGATTCCAGTATTTCTCACAATTACTGAACGTATTCACCCTAACCATATCAAAAATCCTTAAAACCATATTTAAAATATAATTGGTAGAACTACAAGCAAAGAATAAATGATCAACATCTTCCTCAAAATGACTACAGAAACCATTTTACATCAAACGAAACATTCTTCTTCTTTAAAAGCTCCACTGTGTTAAGCTTCTTATGGACAATCAGCCACATAAGAAACTTAGCTTTAGGAGGCGAATTTGAAGTCCAAATAAACTTAAAAGGGAGCAAAGAAATACCAGAAAAATTAATAAGCTTGTACATTGAATTAGCAGAGTAAACTAAACTCTTATCCAAACCCCAACTAATGGTATCCCTATACTCATCCAGGTGATATAAGGTTAATTTTGCTTTTAATAAGGCCAATTGTCTTAACATTCTCCCCTCTAAAATATTGACGAATGAAAACTCCCACGGAAGGTCTAAGTTCCTTCTATAGACATCAGCAATTAAAGAGTTCTTGAAATCACAAATATTAAAAAGTTCAATAAATTCAATTTTAAGTGGTACGCTAGATAACCAAGCATCATGCCAAAAAAAGGTAGAATTACCAGAATGAACTGTTATCTTATAACCTAACTTGAAAAGGTCAAAACAATATAAAACTGACTTCCAGAAATAAGATAATCTATTAGACCAACTAAAACCCGACCCAACAAAAAATTCTCCCCTTGAATAATAGAATTTTGATACTATATTCTTCCAAGTAGCCACTATATCAGGAGGAATGGATAAAGTTGATAATGTCAGAAACGAGTTAAGTATACAAATAACGATAAATATTGTTTTATTTATTGATTATCATTTATCGTTGGTTATTATTATTTTATTGATTTTGTGATTTACGCTCGACCAGTTTATGAGCAAGTATGCTTTTATATTTAGCATTAGGTTGGATAGAGAAATTTATGTTCTAACGCCTTGTGATCTATTTCACGATTTGATAGAAAGATGTTTAACAACAATATTGATTCATTTAATTTTTGAACGTAAATTGAAATGAATGATTTTTGAAAGATTATTTTCATAAAACAATATGAAATGAAATGTTTGATTCCATAGAAATAAAAAATATTTAGAAATAAATATTTGGAAAATAATAATTGGTTTATAAAAAGATGTTTTATCAATGAAGGGAATCTCGATGGTTTAAATCCCGTTATTTATAATGATTTAGAAAGACAACGACACAACGATTTGGATATATTTGTGGTTATTATTGTGAAACGATTTATCACTTTGGGATACTAAATGATTTGTTGTGTTACCAAGATTCGGGTAACCTGTAACTAAAAATTGGGTATGGGATTAAGAAGGCCCTTGAAATTAATCTTTTCTGGAATGTAGGAGAGGCGGTATTATTTATTTATGGAGGTGGCTAGTACCCAATGGCCTTGTTATCGGGAGAAACCTCCCGATCTGGTGGCATATATGTTGATATGCTTGTATTGTAGATATTTGAGATTTACGTAAGTGATTTGTTTTTAAATCCCGATTTTAAGTATGATTTGTTATAAAAGGAATATATTATTTCAAGGATTTGAAATGAATTCGGGATTGTAAGATCGACGGGATTATTTTCAAAAGAATGAATTTTGAAAATAACAAAGCTGATTAGAATCGATAAATCTAAATTTGAAAATTAAGCCTAAATGGTAGTTTGAGAATTGCATTGTTGTTTATGCATCGTAGGCTCCATGAGTCCTATTTGTGAATAAGAGAACTATGTTGGCTTGATCCTGTATCTAATTGGGTATCCAATTAGATAAGGGTACGTAGGCATTCACAAGTGGTAGTGATGCGGCCTCGTAAATAACATAACCCTTTTCTATTTGTTGTTTGATATTTATTGATCATTGATATATCATTTCTGCTTACTATAGTATTTTGTATTTGATTTGTTTGTTGAGTTTGCAGGAGTTGGTTATTTTTGTGTATCTCATAAGAATGCGCAGCGGTAGATTTTTTATTTAAATTTTTCGTGTATTGTAGCACACCTAGTGTATTAAAAGATCTCTGATAGTTTGTTAATCAAAAATTGCATCCTATACATAGAGCAGTGTTGAATATTTATCAAATATTTTGTAGAAAGTTGGTAGTTTTCATTAGTAGTTTTAGAGTAGACAGATATTTCGGTAATTTTGACTGTTCCGAAAAATCCGGGTCGTTACACTACCATACAACGCCTCATATGGTGTCATCCCAATGCTTAACTAGTAGTTGTTGTTATACGCGAACTCTACTAAATGTAGATGGTTTCCCACGATCCTCCGAAGTCCAATACACAAACTCTTAGGAGATCTTCCAAAACTCGGTTAACCCTCTTGGTTTGATCATCAGTTTGGGGATGATAAGCCATACTCAAACACAACTCGGTTCCCAAAGTTTCTTGCAAATTCTTCCAAAATCCACTCGTGAACAAGGGATCTCGATCACTCACTATGCTCTTCGCGGTATCATAGAATCGAACTATCCATTTAATATAATGCTCAGCGAACTTCGATTCTTCCTAGTTGATCTAATAGGAAAAAAACCTCATACTTTTAGTTAAACGATCCAGGATGACCCAAATCTCCTCATTTCCTTCCCTGGTTCTAGGCAGTCCATTGATAAAATTTGTCGACATCTGCTCCTACTTCCGCGTAAGAACTTCCAATTGCTGAAGCAATCCACTCGGCTTCTTCTGCTCAGCTATCACCAATTGACAGCTCATACACTTGGAAATGAACTTTCCAACATCCCTTTTCATCCCTTCCCAGTTGTAAGGTCGCTTCATATCTTGATACATCTTTTTACCACTTGGATGAGTCATCAACTTCAAGTGAGGATATTCCTTTAAAACCTCATCTCTCAATCCATCAATATCAAGAACAACCAGTCATCCTTACTTTTGAAGTCAACCATCTCGACCGACCTCGAACTCTTTATTCTCTGGTTCCAACTTCTGGATAATCTTGACAAGCCTTACATTGCTTGTGGGCTCTCGCCGGTCCTTTTGATAAGGGTTGGTCTTATTGACATGCTTGCCAACATCTCAGGTTCTAACTCACACCGGCTTGAAATCGAATCCTGTTAATGGTGCAGTTATCTTGGAGAAACCCTTTATAAAACGCAGATAATATCCTGTCCACCTAAGGAAACTCTGAACATCCGTCGCATTCTTAGGTATATCCTAGTCATGGATCGCTGCCACCTTAACAGGACCTACTGCTACTCCATTTCTAGAAACAACATGGCCTACGATCCTCACTTCACTCTTCCAGAAGTGTCCAGAAGTGACATTCTCAAGTGTGTGTTATGCCCTTCCTCATTTTGGTAATAAACCAGAATATCACCCACGAACACATGCAGAATTTGTTCAACTGATCCCTGAATACCCTATTCATAAGATCCATGAAATACACTGGCGCATTAGTCAACCCAAATGGCATTACCAACCATTCGAAGAAAGCAGATGGTGTCCTAAAAGCAGTCTTCGGCACACTATCCTTTGGTACCTTTAAACAAGTGAAATCCCATTGCCAAATCCATCTGAGAAAACACGTTGGCCTCGTGAAGCTAATCAAACAAGTCATCTATCCTTGGCAACAAATACTTGTTCTTCTTGGTCACCTTGTTCAGGTTACAATGATCCACACACAATCTCAAAGTTCCATCAGCCTTGGTTGCAAACACAACTGGTGCAGCCCATTTAGACATGCTTCTTCAAATGAATCCTTTTCCCAAAAGGTCACGAACTTGCAACTCTAACTCTTGTTGTTCCCTAGGCGCCATTCGCCCAAGAGGCATGATGATAGGTCTAGCACCTTTAACCAAATCGATCATGAACTCAATATCGCGATGCGGCGACAACCCTTTGATCTCGTCACAGACATCATCAAACTCACTAGCGATTGGCATCGATGATAAGTCTTCCGTGGAATCACAAGTGAATATAAATATCTTACGAAGGACCCGTCTCCTTGCTTGCATCGAATCGCAACCATTCTCCCTTCCATATTCCCGACTGTCACCTCCAGCTTCTCGCAATCCACTTCAGCCGCATAGCTCTTGAGCCAGTCCATACTCAAAATAATCCTAAACCCAGCGAAGTTCAAAACAAAGCAATCACACACAAAGGAGAAATTATGACTCGATAACACCAGACCACGACAAATCATGCACAAACTGGACGAACCCCCGACTGGATTAGTCACAATCAATGATCTATCACAAATCTTGGTTTCCAAACCCAAGCGACACACAAGCTCATTACAAATAAAAGAATGCGATGCTCTAGTATCAAACAACACTCAAACCGAAACATCTCTAATGGAAAGAATACCTTGAACGATGACACTCTTCCCTTCCTCCTCCATCGTAGGAGATCTTGAAGAAGACGGCACAACTCCTAAAGCATAAGCCTTCACAACCCGCTTACCCTTAGCTAGTTCTGGACAACCCTTCTCGTCATTGCCCAGGCTTTCCACACTTAAAGCACTTCCTTTCAGCTTTCGAATTTTTGCAATCCTTTGAGAAATGACCCTTCTGCTGACAATTAAAGCAATTTACTTCGCCTTTCTGCTTTTTTGGACCATCCTTTCCTTTTTACTATGGCTGCTTCCTCTTTTTGTTATTACCACCCTGTCATGGTTTTCGTTCCTCCTTAGCTATAACAACAGTCTCTTCCATGGGAAACAAACCCTCATGCCTTAAAGCTTTTTCCATGATCTTCTCATAAGTATCATCCGGATGATCGACTAGCCGATTCCCAAGATACTTGTCCAAACCTATGACAAACTTCTCGTTCTTTTGGTAAGGAATCTCAACATTTGAACATGCATACTTGGACAAGGCTTCAAAGTCCCAAAAATACTATAACATCATCCTATAATTCTGCTTCAGCTCAACGAACCTCTTGAACATTATAGACTTTTGAACGGTAGAAATGAACTTCTTCTCAAACTTGACTTGGAAATGATCCCATATGATCTCATCTTCTGGGGTCTCTAGAATGAAAGAGTTCCACTAATCAATAGCTTTGCCCTGTAGTTATCTTGATGCAAGCTTCCTCTTAGTCGCATCATTGATGCCCAAGTCTCCAGAAAAACAAATGCAAGTATCAAGCTGTAACACCCCGTATTTTCTGTGAACGTATAAGTAACAAATCGGAGAATAATTAATTCTTAAAATAAGAATCAAGGGAAACGGGTTGCACCATTGCATTCGTCTGAGTTTTCGAAAAACGGAGTCTTTATGACCAAGTTATGGCCCTCCGAAGTTTCAGAGAATTTCAAAATCGAAAACAGCTCGAAAATTCGAATTCAAAATCCCAGAACAGGCTGGGCGGGAAAATTCCCGCCCATGGACTAGGTCGACATGGGGGTCGACTATAGTGTTGACCTCCCAGGGGCCAGGTCGACCATAGTGTCGACCTGGGGGTCGAGCTGCTCCCGAAACCCAGTTTTTTAACCTGGTTCATTCTGATGTATCTGTCTCGTTTCTGTCTAGATTCATCCGCCTAATCCTATATTAACTCACCCCTAGCCTCATTCTCTCTACACAATTTCATTCTGTCTATATTCTGCCTCTGTTCTAATTAAAAATAAAAATGGCGTCGCTACCCTGCTGGAATCAAAACTTGGACTGATTCATCTTCTTCTAACCTGAATAGAATTAAAAGCTAAATCAAATCTCAAATCAAAGTCTAGAGCTACGACAACAATTAAAGAGGAATAATTCAGCATTTCTGCATCAACAACAGTTTATTATCCTTTCTTAAAACCACGAAAGGCAAGTACAGTTATTTTCCGCTATAAGCAGTAATTATAATTGTGACATGATTATAAATCTGAATCTGAGGTTATGTATATTCTTATCTGTCAGATCTGTTTTTCTGTGACTATTTTGTACCTCTTTCTTCTTTCTGTTCTATAGCCAGGCTACTACGAGCCTGCGCAGAGTCACATAAGAGATTAACGCACGAACGCTAAATTTTGGGACAAATAATAATGCATAATTGGACATGAAACCATTGCCTATGACTATGATTCATTGACTATGAGACTATTGCCTATGACTATGACTCAAGACTATGAGACTATTGCCTATGACATTGAATAAGAAACTATTGTGATTAGTCGCCCATGACTATTGTGGTTAGTTGCCTATAACTATTGTAGTTAGTTTCTTATGCCTATTCCCTTAATGATGTTGGATCCCATATTTAGTATGTAGCCTTGCTAGTTTATTCCCATTCACTGTTATGTACATCGAGCCTAGTAGGGCCATTATCATTGTATTTGGTTCATCAATGCATGCCTATTATTTCTTGCGCTTGTCCCCTATTCCTTTTGCTAGGGTCACTTCATGAGTACTTAGAGAACTTATGGAAACATGTTATACGGGGATTGGGCGTAGCTTAATTAAGTTAATTTGGCATAATAAATATGTTGGCATAATCTGAATTGGCTATAATAGTGAATGATTAACATGTATATTAGTCTTGGACATAAATGGTAAACTAGAATATTAAATCTAGTTTTGACATGAACTGTAAATGGGAATGTTAAGGATTGGGGCATATATTGTGTTATGAATTATGACCTTGATTTAGGCATGTAAGTTTAGGCTAAATTCATGATTGGGCAAGATATGTAAATAGAGTTTTAGATATATATATAATCCGCTAAATCTGTTATCTGCTAGTTCTGTTATATTGCCTAAACTGCTAATTTGACTGAATTGCCTAATCTGCTAATTATGTTAAATTACCTTATTTGCTAAATCTGCTAAATAGCCTAATCTGCAAGATCTGCTATCTGTTTAATCTGTTGAATGACGTAATCTGTTGGAACTGAAATGTTGAAATTTGAAGTATGCGAATCTGTAGGCTCGACTTAAAATTGAGCAAAACTTGTTAATAGAACCTCGAATAATCTGCTGTAACTTGTACAGAAGTTTAATCTGTTAAATAAACAGAATTAGTCTGATATCTGAAAAATCTGTATTGAAATGAATTGTCTATGACACTAGGTTAGACTTTGTTTGCGGTAGAAGTCTGCCCGGAACCAACCGGCTTAACCGGCGACTACAAACTGTCAGTCTAATGTGAGAGGTCGTAGGCATAACTAAAATATGCTTAGACATGAGGTTAGGTCTGGCTTGTGGCAAAAGTCTGCCTGGAACCGCCCGGCATATCTAGCGACCACAAGCTACCGACCTAATGTGAGAGGTCTGTGCATTAATATTTAATTAATGCAAATCTGGGATAAATATGATGTCTAAAACGTGTTGGGTGGATAGGCTTGAACCAATTGGACTAATGAATTTAACAAACCCGTTTCATGAATCTGTAGGCCCAATTACAAAGTTAGACAAATCTGTAAATCTGTTAAATCCGTATATCTGATCCGTTAGTCTGAAAACTTGTCTGAACTGTGAACTAGTTGATCTGAACTTTGTATGTCTGAACTTGTAAACAAGTTAATCTGAAATATGTTAGTCTGGGGACACAAGGTTAAGAGGGAAATTACTTGTGTCATCTGTTGTTTGGGACCCATGTTAGTCAGTAACCCTTTTTGGTATCAAAACTTTGACCCAACAGTAGGTAGGGTCCAGGCACGGTTACTGAACTAATTATAAGTGGTTCATTCTGATAGTGGCGAGGGGTGTTGATGGTGCGTTCCAACCGGGTCATGTGCGTGCATGGATCCCGGTCTGCCTCTGAGGATGTAAGACGTCGTGACATCTGTAAATAGGTCTGCGCCAATTGGTTGTCACTTTAGGGAGTGATACACACTATTGTGGAGCCGACACAGGGTATTTATGTATTAGGGTGCCGATCGCTTGGGGTAGGGTTTTAGGGTACACTTAGTTCTGTCTGTTTCTGTTGGTACCGTCTGTTTCTGTTGCGTGGCAACACCTGTCTGTTTCTGCGTGGTACCGTCTGTTCGTATGGTAAAGGCCCATTTACTAATGTACACCTAATTCCACATTCTGTTTCCATAGGGATTAATCTGCTTCTGTTTCTGTTCGGGTGGTAAAGGCCCTTTATTAGCATTTTGTTTCTGTATGTTTCTGTTGGGGTGGTAAAGGCCCATTACTAGCATTCTCTTCTGTGGAAATTATTCTGTTCCCATTTCTGTTTCAGTTTAGACATTAGGGTGACACCTAATCCTGTTATACTAGTATTAGTGCAGAGAGATGAAAAGTAATATTATTCCATTTCTTCTGTTTAACCTAAGTACATCTGCTGCTCCTGTTACTGTTATCTCTCATCCAGTTTTATTTGCATGTTATGATTATAATTATCTGTTCATATGCTGAAAGTCACTGGACTTGCCAGATTTTATGTCTGACCTTGCTTGTTTTCGCCCCTTTTCTTCCGTTTCCCCCCGAGGTTTTCCAAGGAGGGAATACTTTAGCTTGATCCGGATTTCTTCTGCTTGAAGTACTTAGAGTGCTTAAAGTATGGCTTGACTCCTTATGGCAGCTTCTGTGGGGATTATGATTTTAAAGTTTTGTACTCTGATGATTTTTTGAACAAGACTGATATTTATGTACTTGAGTTTTTCTAGAAAGATGTAACCAAACTGATTTCTATTTTCCGCTGAAATAAAGTTATAATTTCTCAAGTATTGTTTATCTGTCTTGTAAATTTCTGTTCTGTCTACTAAAACGATCCACCAAAGTTAAGGCATTCCCTTTGTGAGTGTCCGTAACGGAGGTGAGGTGTTACACTTGGTATCAGAGCTGAAGGTTACCAGATTAGATAAAAGTTTTTGAAAACTATTTTCAAAAGGGATTTAAAAAGGAAGTATTTTCAAAAGTAAAGCTTATTTTTGAAAAACATAATCCCCAAAAAGCCATACATCTATATTTTCCGTTCTTCGTTTTAAATCTTTTTCTTTCATTCCAGCATGTCTGGGAATCTTAACTTTCCAGAGGGCATGCTAATACCTGGCTGGTTCAGGAGGTACTTAGAGGCTAGGGCCAATGATGCAGGCCCAGCGGATATTCCTCCTCCCGCTGCAGCGATTCCTCCTCCTCCACCCCCTCCTCGTGCAATTGCTTTTTCAAAGATCTGTAAAGATTTTAGGGCCATGGGTGGAAAGGATTTCAAGGGAACTGAATCATTCGTAGAAGCGAGGAACTAGCTCAAAGAAATTGAGGATCTGTTCGTTATTTTCGAGGTGGACGATAGGCAGAAGGTACAATTGGCGGTATGGTTGCTCAAGGACGAAGCTTCCTATTGGTGGGAAGTCACTAACGCCGAGAGATCGGTTGAAACATGGATGGATTTCAGAACACGGTTTGAGGCGAAATTCCTCTCGCAAGCTGAACGTAGTCTACAACTGGAAAAGTTCTTATCTCTTAAGCAAGGAAGTATGACGGTTAGGGAATACGTTAATCAGTTCAACCAACTAGCTAGGTTCGGACTAGATTTAGTCAACACCCAGCATAAAAAGGCTCTTCGCTTTGTTAAAGGATTAAACGAGCCTCTGCACAGCTTAGCCATGACCCATGTGCCCATGGGGGCGACTTACGAGATATTGGTGGATATGGCACTACTACACGAGGAAGACAACGACAAGAAAGAAGAGGCAAAGAAGGAAGAACCACAGAACAAGAAAGCATGGCCCAAAAAGGAAACACAAAAGAAGGGTGAAAAGTCTGAAGATAAGAAGGAGAAAAAGTGCTTTACTTGTGGAAGCTCGACTCATCTGAACAAGGATTGCAGGAAAAAGAAAGGGCACTTGCTTCAACTGTGGTGAGATGGGACACTTCACTAGGGACTGTCCGAAGAAACGAGGGCAAGGGCAAAGGGCAGGACCAACTTCTGGAAGGCAGGCGAACACACTCGAGGCTAATGGATAGGATAGAAATAGGAAAACTTTCTGTAGGAGGTTTAATTTCTTTATTTGATTTTTGAGTTAAAACTCTTTTCTGATTCTGGCATTCCGATTCTGTAATCGATACTCTGCACTTGAATACTAGTATTGTTTCTGATTCCGCTGTAGACTCAGACCCATAAGGGTTATGACTCATCTAAGCGTGGTAAGTTGGGTATCTGTGTTGAGCGTTAAGTTGACTATGACGCATACATTCTGGGTTTTTGTCATGCTTAGTTTCCTAAGAATCATCTAGTAATATGCTTTGTATCGATAGTCTGTAAATATCTGAATAATTCTGATAAGGTTGAGATTTCCAGTTTTGACATTTTCTAAGGAGGGTAATCCTCTAGGTGTCAATCTGATGTTGATTTCGGTCTTCACGGATGATACTTAGAGGAAATTTGTCCCTCAACCAAGGTCTAATGGAAACCAAGTTTTTGTTTATCTGCACTCGCTCCCATCACTCGACTGTATCCTATCAATCGAGTCTTCAACCTATAGATAGGAATCCTATGGATATAAACATGTGTTTGAGACATGTTATGTTTGATGGTTGCAAGTGGATGCAAGTGGTTTCTAGTGGTTGCTCGTGGATGCATATACACACACTAGGCACTAGATCGGCTCGGAAACACTCTCATACTGCATATGGATGTGTGAGCATTTTTCAATTTTTGTGGATGCAAAATGATTGATTCATCACATGGATGTTGCATATGAATGAATGGTTTTCACTCATATAAGAATGATATGTATCAAATAGGAAAATTGCATACATGTTGGACTCATGGCACTGACATAATTCACATTAAGGAGGTCAACTGAATCAGTGGACCGCCTGATGTTTGCATTAGATAAGGAACATATACACACACTTTTGCATATGTTCATACAACATTAAAAGTTTTCTAAGGACAATGGATGCTTGTGAATGATGGTTGAGTAGATGGATGACTGGATGGTAGGACACATTCTTCCTAACTTGAAGATTTCGGGGAAGAAATCCTTTAAGGAGGGGAGAATGTAACACCCCGTATTTTCTATGAACGTATAAGTAACAAATCAGAGAATAATTAATTTTAAAATAAGAATCAAGGGAAACGGGTTGCGCCATTGTGTTCGTCTCGAAATTCTACTTGAAAACGAGTTCGATTTTTCGAAAAACGGAGTCCGTATGACCAAGTTATGGCCCTCTGAAGTTTCAGAGAATTTCAGAATCGAAAACAGCTCGAAAATTCGAATTCAAAATCCCAGAACAGGCTGGGCGAGAAAATTCCCGCCCATGGACCAGGTCGACCTGGGGGTCGACTAAAGTGTCGACCTCCTAGGGGCCAGGTCGACCATAGTGTCGACCTGGGCAACCAGGTCGACCATAGTGTCGACCTGGGCAACCAGGTCGACCTGCTCCCGAAACCCATTTTTTTAACCTGGTTCATTCTGATGTATCCGGTCTCGTTTCTGTCTAGATTCATCCGCCTAATCCTATATAAACTCACCCCTAGCCTCATTCTCTCCACACAATTTCATTCTGTCTATATTCTGCCTCTGTTCTAATTAAAAATAAAAATGGCGTCGCTACCCTGCTGGAATCAAAACTTGGACTGATGCATCTTCTTCCAGCCAGAATATAATTAAAAGCTAAATCAAATCTCAAATCAAAGTCTAGAGCTACGACAACAATTAAAGAGGAATAATTCAGCATTTCTGCATCAACAACAGTTTATTATCCTTTCTTAAAACCACGAAAGGCAAGTACAGTTATTTTCCGCTATAAGCAGTAATTATAATTGTGACATGATTATAAATCTGAATCTGAGGTTATGTATATTCTTATCTGTCAGATCTGTTTTTCTGTGACTATTCTGTACCTCTTTCTTCTTTCTGTTCTATAGCTAGGATACTATGAGCCTGCGCAGAATCTCATAAGAGATTAACGCACGAATGCTAAATTTTGGGACAAATAATAATGCATAATTGGACATGAAGCCATTGCCTATGACTATGATTCATTGACTATGAGATTATTGCCTATGAATATGACTCAAGACTATGCGACTATTGCCTATGACTATGATTCACGCCTATGAGACTATTGCCTACGACATTGAATAAGAAACTATTGTGATTAGTCGCCCATGACTATTGTGGTTAGTTGCCTATAACTATTGTAGTTAGTTTCTTATGCCTATTCCCTTAATGATGTTGGATCCCATATTTAGTATGTAGCCTTGCTAGTTTATTCCCATTCACTGTTATGTACATCGAGCCTAGTAGGGCCATTATCATTGTATTTGGTTCATCAATGCATGCCTATTATTTCTTGCGCTTGTCCCCTATTCCTTTTGCTAGGGTCACTTCATGAGTACTTAGAGAACTTATGGAAACATGTTATACGGGGATTGGGCGTAGCTTAATTAAGTTAATTTGGCATAATAAATATGTTGGCATAATCTGAATTGGCTATAATAGTGAATGATTAACATGTATATTAGTCTTGGACATAAATGGTAAACTAGAATATTAAATCTAGTTTTGACATGAACTGTAAATGGGAATGTTAAGGATTGGGGCATATATTGTGTTATGAATTATGACCTTGATTTAGGCATGTAAGTTTAGGCTAAATTCATGATTGGGCAAGATATGTAAATAGAGTTTTAGATATATATAATCCGCTAAATCTGTTATCTGCTAGTTCTGTTATATTGCCTAAACTGCTAATTTGACTGAATTGCCTAATCTGCTAATTATGTTAAATTACCTTATTTGCTAAATCTGCTAAATAGCCTAATCTGCAAGATCTGCTATCTGTTTAATCTGTTGAATGACGTAATCTGTTGGAACTGAAATGTTGAAATTTGAAGTATGCGAATCTGTAGGCTCGACTTAAAATTGAGCAAAACTTGTTAATAGAACCTCGAATAATCTGCTGTAACTTGTACAGAAGTTTAATCTGTTAAATAAACAGAATTATTCTGATATCTGAAAAATCTGTATTGAAATGAATTGGCTATGACACGAGATTAGACTCTGTTTGCGGTAGAAGTCTGCCCGGAACCAACCGGCTTAACCAGCGACCGCAAACTTTCAGTCTAATGTGAGAGGTCGTAGTCATAACTAAAATATGCTTAGACACGAGGTTAGGTCTGGCTTGTGGAAGAAGTCTGCCCGGAACCGCCCGGCATATCCAGCGGCCACAAGCTACCAACCTAATGTGAGAGGTCTGTGCATTAATATTTAATTAATGCAAATCTGGGATAAATATGATATCTAAAACGTGTTGGGTGGATAGGGTTGAACCAATTGGACTAATGAATTTAACAAACCTGTTTCGTGAATCTGTAGGCCCAATTACAAAGTTAAACAAATCAGTAAATCTGTTAAATCCGTATATCTGATCTGTTAGTCTGAAAACTTGTCTGAACTGTGAACTAGTTGATCTGAACTCTGTATGTCTGAACTTGTAAACAAGTTAATCTGAAATATGTTAGTCTGGAGACACAAGGTTAGTAGGGAAATTACTTGTGTCATCTGTTGTTTAGGACCCATATTATTCAGTAACCCTTTCTGGTATCAAAACATTGACCCAACAGTAGGTAGGGTCCGGGCACGCTTACTGAACTAATTATAAGTGGTTCATTCTGATAGTGGCGATGGGTTTTGACGGTGCGTTCCAACCGGGTCATGTGCGTGCATGCATCCCGGTCTGCCTCTGAGGATGTAAGACGCCGTGACATCTGTAAATAGGTCTGTGCCAATTGGTTGTCACTTTAGGGAGTGATACACCATATTGTGGAGCCGACACGGGGTATTTATGTATTAGGGAGCCGATCGCTTGGGGTAGGGTTTTAGGGTACACTTAGTTCTGTCTATTTTTGTTGGTACCGTCTGTTTCTGTTGGGTGGCAACACCTATCTTTTTCTGCGTGGTACCGTCTGTTCGGGTGGTAAAGGCCCATTTACTAGTGTACACCTAATTCCACATTCTGTTTCCGTAGGGATTAATCTGCTTCTGTATCTGTTCGGGTGGTAAAGGCCCATTATTAGCATTCTGTTTCTGTCTGTTTCTGTTGGGGTGGTAAAGGCCCATTACTAGCATTCTCTTCTGTGGAAATTATTCTGTTCCCATTTCTGTTTCAGTTTAGACATTAGGGTGACACCTAATCCTGTTATACTAGTATTAGTGCAGAGAGATGAAAAGTAATATTATTCCATTTCTTCTGTTTAACCTAAGTACATCTGCTGCTCCTGTTACTGTTATCTCTCATCCAGTTTTATTTGCATGTTATGATTATAATTATCTGTTCATATGCTGAAAGTCACTGGACTTGCCAGATTTTATGTCTGACCTTGCTTGTTTTCGCCCCTTTTCTTCTGTTCCCCCCCTCCCCCCAGGTTTTCCAAGGAGGGAATACTTTAGCTTGATTCGGATTTCTTCTGCTTGAAGTACTTAGAGTGCTTAAAGTATGGCTTGACTCCTTATGGCATCTTCTGTGGGGATTATGATTTTAAAGTTTTGTACTCTGATGATTTTCTGAACAAGACTGATATTTATGTACTTGAGTTTTTCTGGAAAGATGTAACCAAAATGATTTCTGTTTTCCGCTGAAATAAATTTATAATTTCTCAAGTATTGTTTATCTGTCTTGTAAATTTCTGTTCAGTCTACTAAAACGCTCCACCAAAGTTAAGGCATTCCCTTTGTGAGTGTCTGTAACGGAGGTGAGGTGTTACACAAGCCACCCTTGAATTTCTACATTCGGCTCCATTCCTTTGAATGGCTTCCCTTTTGGAGTAGTAAAATCTTTGCATAGCTTCACGAAGTCCACAGCCCTAGGCTCTTGCACTTGAACTCCAACAACTACTGCGATTGTTACCTGAGCGGGTACCGTCCTCCTGATTGTTGTCATCATAGCCTCGAACATAGTTGGGTAGTCTGGTTAACCGCCATCACCACTTACAGGAAAGTCTCCACCCTAGCAGTGTGTCTCGTCATTCAATGACCCATTCAAAATTCGAAAAAAAGAATGATTAGTCCACACAAGAGAAAATTGCAGATGGAGTTAAAATGCTACAATACTACACACTAATATATAGTATACATCCATCAGATATCTACAAATACATCTCTCATACGTTATTACGTCCTTGAACTTTGGCTAAAATCGATTAACCAGAGCTCTGATACCAAATGTGATGACCGCTCATAACTCTTGCACTTAACAAAAGGAATAATGCGTTGAAAGACGTGCCAGACCGCAATGGACGATCATCAAGGTAGGATAACACACAGAGAACCTATCATATAACTCACAACGAAAAGATAAAATATAATAGAACATATATAACCGGCATTAATAGTGATGCACATTTGAACAGAAAATTAAATTTTCATATTATCATGAATTATCCATATAACACTGGAAAAACATCATAAGAGTTTGTACAAAATACCTCACTACAGGTCACTCAGAGAATATATCAAATAGAGGGAAACAACAAATAGTATATAGCAGGAAAAAATACGCCAACCTCTTGCTCATCATCACTGAGCAGCATCGTTCTCATCAAGATCTACTACCTGTCACCTGCTACTCAATCTTCTCATTCATAACATGAATGAACAAACCAAGGTAATAAGAGGGAGATATAAAACCTTGAGTCAGACAACAGTCTTAACGAGCGATAAAACAACTATCTAATATCATCAATAAAGTATATGAGAAATAGGTAAATCAACCATCTGATCTACCAACAACTACGGATAAGAAGATCAAACCCGTCTTCCCTACATCTGACAGTGATAGCCTTTACAAGCAACCAAAGAGAAAACATAACAAATATGGCAACCAATTGTCTAGCGTAGACCATCCTAATCGAGATCAACACCCCCAAGTACAGGACCTGAAGGTCTAAATCAACATCAGACAAGCACCCAAGAGATGTGTCCTTTGATGTCGAACAATCTGCATAAGTCAATATAAGCAAAGCGACAAACATCTATAACTCTTGCTATCACCGCCAATCCTGCGGTGAAACCATCATTAATCGAATGACTGGCTCAACGTCATGTCGTCCTTCAAGGGCTAATGGTAACCCCAGTTCTAGTCAACTATTGCATGTCCTACGTAAATTTGCCTCCCTAAGCCAAATAGGCCTATCCATGTGCCCAGGGTACTCGACTGGTCCAACTAGTCTTTTAGGCGTCCCTATTATAGCCCTGCTTTGAGCCCGCAAGAACTTACGACAACGATAATATCTCAACCTTCATAACTCTAGTAGTCATCACCGACGACTATCCACAAGCTCAGACCCCGTCTCAAGCAACCATTATCCACAAGCTCAAATCACACTTGAGTTGTCTTCATATTCGTTGCATCTGCCCGATCAACGAACACTTCAAAACACTTCGAACGTTTCTCCTTGAATCCACATCGAAGCCATTACCATCGTCGACTCAAAAACATACATTGTTTGGTCAATATTCCGTTTCACAGTGTTTTCGGCCTTTCACAGCGATTCAGCCTTTCACAGCATTTCGTTCAGCCTTTTACAGCATTTCAGAAATACTATTATATCACTTGGTCCGTTCCAGACTCATTGGCTCAATCCCAGATTCACAGCTTTTTTCTCTACTTTCCAAAGCGTTTCTGAATGCTACCAATGCCTTCTAGTCCATCAATATGCCTTCCGATCCATAGCATTTTTGATTCATCATCCATAGCATTTCAGAAACGCTGTCAATACTTCCGATCAATCTATATGCCTTCCGACCCATTAAATTTTCGGTCCATAACATTCCGGTCCAAAGCTTTTACAGCATTTGTAAAACGCTGTTTGGTCCAGAAACCATCCGATCCATCATCCTTTGACCCATTACATTTCCGACCCATAGCATTTCCGGTCCATTCTTTCTACATCGTTTGTAGACACTGGTAAAACCATAAAATTTCTTATCCAAGTTAAAACACGCCTGATCCATGCCAGAACTCGCCAGATCCATGCCAGATCTTTCCTCGATCTAATTCCAATTTGATCCAAAACTCGTGCAAAACATTTAATTTCACTAACCAATCAAATCGAGCCATCAACAAGCATTAACACAATGATTATTGATCATCCAAACATAAGAAATTCACCAAATTCATGATAAAAAATAAATGAATTAAACAAATGGATTTAATTTATAATAACACATGAATTACCGTAAAAATTTACTGATTTAAGTTGCTAGATTATATCCTATGGTGATTCAAATGAAAATATACATACCATGAGGTAGATCTAGGTGAAAACAACTTGAAATGATGAAAATAAGATCAAATAACCCATATACTCGATTGAATCTGTGTAAGAGATGCTTATCACTCACCAAATCTTCAAACTAGCTTAAAAACGACTAATCTATAACCCCAACAACAAAGAACGATCTTCAGATCTCTCAATTTGATGTGATATTCTCTCTCTCTTGATGTTGACCTAGTCTTCCTTGATGTAGATCTTCAATCTTCTTATGTAGGTCTAAGATTTTAATGGAGGAGAGATGTATTTGATTGAGCAAGGAGGATCCCGAGCTCAACCAAATGAGAAAAGAAGAAACTCTCCATGCCTCTAGCCCCCTATTTACATCCTCGGCCCCAAGCCTTAGCGGGCTCTACAAATCAGCTAACTAATTACTAATTAGCCTGGCCAGAAATTATGTAGCACTAAAACAACAATTCCTCCCTAACCGCTGAACCAAATCTTTAATGTGATCACTCTACGGAATTGAAAACATCATTTCCTTTCCAATGGAATCGATATCACCACCTGATTCGATCTTAATCAAAAGTTATCCCTTATACAAAACTAATAGGGATAAAATGGTCACAAATAAAATTGATAAAAATTATGGATATGTCTCACATTCCCATAACCTACATATCAAAATATGAGAATAATTCGACCCTCAGGAAATCAAATAAAAACATTTTACGATCCTTGATATGTAAAAATGTGGGTTGTTACATTTGTACATGGTCGTGTATTAGAGTGTGGAAGAAGGATTATGAAGGTGATTATTTAAGATAATTACATAGTTAACTGATTTTGTTATTAAAATAATGACAAACTTATTAAATTCGTATCTTTTGCATATGATCTCAAATTTGGACGTTGTTTCTTCGGATAAACTCGTACTGGCGAGCTCTACGCTTTAGAGTTGATTTAGGTTGATTTGTTAGGTGAGTGATGCTGTTTCTCACTAAAATGTGTTTGTTCGTAAGCATAAATTTGACATTTTAATTGATTTCTAATTACAAAATGTAATTTTTCGAACGATTAAAACTAGTAAATAATGAATAAAAAAATTAGAAAGTGATTTAAATAGTTTCAACCTGATTGTTAGATTTTCCCTAATTGCATGTTATTATGCGCGCTTTTTACGCGTTTACGTGCTATTGTGCGCTGTTTTGACCATATTACTAGATTTAGGCTATTTGGACGTTTATTTCACTTTGATTGCAATAGATAGGTTCCATTTAATTTATTAATTGTGTAATAGATGTTTATATGCTAGTTTAGGAATTTGTTCAACTATTAATTGCATGGTTGAATAATATGTTTAGTTTAGTTTAAAATGATGTTCGTAGGCGATCTAGTGTTAGGAAATTTCATTCGCTAGAGTTAGGGGTGTTTATCGATCAAATGCACACATCAGTGCATATTGATTGAATGATAGACTCAAACAGATGAGATAAATTCTCAAAGGAGCTTATGAGCGCATGGTTGGATTAAACGACATAGCATCATTGTAGCTCGATAACGGATTTGAAGACGGAACGATGCTTGAGCTTGGTGGTTGAACTGAAGACGAAGGAAGGACTTGGCGATGAGCTTGGTTTCGTTACAAATGCCAGAATTTTCCTCTAGATGTTTATTTAACCAATTTTGGTTAAATAGATGACCCGAGTAGCGTTATCGATTACTATTAAATGGTCGGTATCGATTACTATTGTTGTTGGCCGATTTGACATGGAAAATGATGCATTTTCGAGGAGCAAGTTATGGTGGTTTGTTCGAAAGTGGTTTCGACACGATGTCTCTTCAACAATTGGCTTTAGCTGGAGGAGAGGATGTAGTGATTTTCCATTCGACGATGGTGATTCCAGGATGGGGAGCAAAGCTGCTGCGATGGATAGTTTTCTCTGGGATGCATAAAAAACGACACTGGATTGTACTGAGGTGACTATCATATGAGGATGGAGTGACATGTAGGTATTACAACGTGGAGGTCGGTTGATGAGGTCTCACGGTAGTGCTATTCACTGGGTATAGCCAATTTATCGATCGACTTTAGAGAGAAAGGTGACCAAAGTATTGATATTGCATACTCAATGCATGAAATGAGTGAAAGTGAGGATGTATGATAAATGCTATGGATGTTTACTTATTTATCATCATTTAGTACTTAAACGTCTATCACACCCTCTTTACATTATGTTTATCATAGTATAGCATATATCGATTATTATATGCTAACTCTGTGAATGCATGGGTAGGACAGATGATTTTCCGTACCCTCTGTGCCATATATACTATTACATCTTTTACAGTATTTTGAGATTTTCTTATCACTCACACCAGACTGTTGTCTGACTCATCGTTTTATTTCTCTCCTATTACCTTGGATGCTCATTGATGATGCTGATGAGCAGACCATGTGACAGGTATGAGTATTATCTGGAGTTGCACAGGTGGAATAGCAGGAGATGACGTCTTTTCTGTTCATACTTGTACTATCTTTGTTTATTCTGCTGCATGACACTATGGAGCGTTGATGGTGTTATGTATTCTTATTTGAGACATATTATCAGTTGCGTTTATTTATCCCATGTTTAAACTCTATTAATTGTTTTGTATAATTGTATGAGCCTGTATACTACGATTATAGGGTTTATATAGTTCTTACTGTCTCGCTTGCTTTATATTAGTGGTTGTTATTATTATATATTATCTGATACACCATGAGATATACGGCTGGTCTATGATCGTGTTTATGTTCTATCTCTTTATTGATATTCTCTATTTTATCTTCTCTTCTGTTTTTTTTTCTTTTCTCCTATGTACTACTATTTACTTCTCTTGATGATTGTGTTACATCGATCAGATGCTTGTACAGTGCAAATTTTGGTTATATAAGCACCAGTGTTGTATAATGGGCGGTCACATAAGTATTCTTTGATTGAGGTTATACACGATTAAGACTCCTTGATGGTTCTTAGAATCCATTCCACATCCACATCATCAATGCTTGGGCTTGTTAGGAATTCAACTAATACCTACCCGAGAAGTCGTGCTTCCCCAAATTAGCATATTTAGCAAGAGAACCAACCTTCATATTCCCCTTCTGAGGAATATGAGTAGCAGTATGGTATTCGAGATCATTGAGTAGTTCCCAAGTCTTTTATATATACAAGGCCAGGTTCCCTCCTTTTGCTTGTAATTTCCTCCGGACATAGCAAACGACAAGCTGTGATCATTAGAGATTTCTAAGGTCCAAATGCTTAGTTTTCAACTATTTTTGGCCCTGTAATAAATGATTCATATTCTGCTTCATTATTAGTGACGGGGAATTGCAGTCTTAATGCATAACAAATAGATTTCCCTTTCGAGAGTCTCAAGTGTGACTCCAGCCCTAACGAAAAATATCCGTTGCATAACCATGTATGTTGTTTCTTCTTCCCCGTCTCAACAATGAAGTCTTCCAAGTATTCTCATTGTTGTACCTTCAGCGTGATCAGTCAAATTGTATTGTTTCAACTCAATGTTCTATTTTTGTAGTTTTCCCTCTAAGTCTAAGGACGGAATAGAACATGCTTTAGAAATTGATCGATAAGCACTTTAATTGGATGAGCAAGGAAGCACGGTCATTGTTTCCTTGATGCTATCAACAAATAGTAAGAAATTTTTTCTAGCGTAGGGTATTTCCTTTCTGGATTTGTGAATCGTTTCGTGATGTAGTACACAGGTCTTTGAACTGGGGCTTCTTCGTGCTTTAGTGTAGTACTTAGTGCTTAGGGAGATACAACTAAGTAAATGAGAAAATCCCCACCACTCAGAGGATTGGAAAGCATTGGGAGAGCTTCCATGCAACACCCCGTATTTTCAGTGAATATTTAAATTGAAGAATTTAAGAACACTTAATTTTTAGAAAAAGAATCAAGGGAAATGGGTTACGCCATTGCGTTCATCTCAGAATTCTACTTGAGATAGAGTCCGAGTCTGCGTAAATAGGACTCCATATGAAGGAGTTATGACCTTCAGAAGATTCAAGAATTTAAATAATAAAACCAGCCCGAAATTAAAATTTAAGTTTCGAAATTCAAAAACCCCGAAGCAGGCTGGGCGTGAAATTTCCCGCCCAGAGACCAGGTCGACCTGGGTACATAGGTCAACCAGGGGGTTGACCTAAGGGTCGACCTGGGGGTCGACCTCCCACTCGGGCCAGATCTGAAACCTGACGGGTTTCTTTGTGTGACGATTTTCTGAGTCATTAGGGCTTGTTTGGCAAGTTCTAGTTGGTTCTCTTAGGTTTGAATGGCTTTAATTGGTCGTAGGTTTATCAAACGACTCTTATGAAATCAAACTTCTATATAAGCAACCTAAATCTATACCCTAAACCACACAAATTCATACCAAGAGTCGTCATCCTGTCAACCTAGAGTAGCCGCCATTCTCCTTCAACTAGAAAGCAAGATAAAAGCTAAGAGTCAAATCAAATCTAAATTAGAAGAATAATTAGTCTACATCAAGGGAGAGCTATTCAGATTCAGAAAACAGATCCCAGAAAACAAGATTTGCTTTTGTTTTGTAAGTCAGTTACTTTTTAGATTTGAACATCTAAATCTAATTGTGACATGTAATAAAATGAATATGAGAATATGCCTGATGTAAGCTATCCTTTCATTGAATTTGTGCTTGAATATCTTTGGGAATCATTTTGACTATGAAATTGGTCCAATCACATCTCTCCTTGTTGTATATCGGAATTGTAATCCTCTTTCAGTTCATATGCTTGTGATGATTCATGATGATATTCATATCATATTTATATGCCTGCGATGTATTCTATGCAAAACTTGTCCTTTTAGTACATCAAGTTTATTGGACCAATAGTTCTTATCATCATATGACTATGCTCATCCTTACAATGTTCCATCTTGCTTCTCCCCTTATTTTATGAATCTTGAGTTAAAACTCGAAATACGTACGTTATGAATGCGGGGGTAATTAGGTATAACATGAAACTTACATTATTTGGCATAATTTGGAACATGTAGCATGACATGACTATTAAGGTGCAAATTGAGGTAATTTGGCATGAATATGTAATTTGACATATTGAACCTAGAATTGGTATGAACGACAAAGTATGAAATTGGAATATAAATCAAGTTTTGGGCATAATCATTATTGTTGCGAATTTGGGGTAACTTGAGCAATAAATCTAGATTGGGCGTAAAATGTAAATTGGAACATTAAGTCTAGATTTTGCCTAACTATTTATTGGGATGCCAAGTATAATGGATATCGTAATTTTGGGGCATGTCTATTATTACAAACTTGGGAAGATTAGGTGTAGCCTATTTTGAGTAATAACTTGAAATTGAATTTGGGGGCCATAACTGGCAATTAGCTTTGTTGGGCATAAATTGAGAACTGGAATACGACTGGTTAGGATAATTAGCATATAAATCTAGACTTGGACATTTATGGAAAATGTGTCATAATCTGAAATTGACAACAATTGTGAATAATTTGCATATAAACTGTAAATATGTAAATTAGTGAAAAGACGAACATGCCTATCCCTAGGTTAGATTGAGTTGTGGTGCAAAACTGCCCGGAACCGCCCGGCACATCCAGTAACCACAATAACACCTATCTAAAGTGAGAGGTTAGTGCATCATGCCCAAGAAAAACCCAAGGTTAGATTGAGTTGTGGTGTAAAACTGCCCGGAACCGCCCGGCACATCCAGTAACTGCAACAACACATATCTAATATGAGAGGTTGGTGCATTAAAAAATCAATTAATGCTAATGAACAAGACATGCTAAGAAATGAATAGGGTTAAGTTCATAGGAACACTTAACCAATATAACATGAATCTCTAGGGTTAAGTTAATGAGAAACACTTAACCAATATAACAGGATGGATGACTAGGGTTAAGTTAATAGGAAACACTTAACCAGTATAGCATGATGAATGGGCAGGGTTAAGTTAATAAGAAATACTTAACCAATATAACTTGATTTGTGGTAAGGTTAAGTTAAAACAAGAGGGCAATACTTAACCAATATAACTTGATTTGTGGTAAGGTTAAGTTAAAACAAGAAGGCAACACTTAACCAATATAACTTGATTTGTGGTAAGGTTAAGTTAAAACAAGAGGGCAACACTTAACCAATATAACTTGCTTTGTGGTAAGGTTAAGTTAAAACAGGAGGGCAACACTTAGCCAATATAACTTGATTTGTGGTAAGGTTAAGTTAAAACAATAAGGCAACACTTAACCAATATAACTTGATTTGTGGTAAGGTTAGGTTAAAACAAGAGGGAAACACTTAACCAATATAACTTGATTTGTGGTAGGGTTAAGTTAAAACGAGAGGGAAACACTTAACCAATATAACTTGATTTGTGGTAGGGTTAAGTTAACACAAGAAGGCAACACTTAACTAAAGTAACATGACAAGTAGGTGGGTTAAGTTAACTTGAATTGATTGATGACACTTAACCAACACAATATGATGAACACGTGGTGTTAAGTTAACAAGGAACACTTGACCAATGTAACTTGATGAACGAACGGGGTTAAGTTAATAGGAAACACTTAACCAATCTGATAAGTGAGGAGGGTTGAGTTAATAGGAATACTTAACCAACATGACATGATGAATGGGTGGGTTAAGTTAACATGAATTGACAACACTTAACCAATACGACATAATGTGCAGGAGGGTTAAGTACATAACGGGTTGGTGGGTAATATTAGTAAATATATACCTACAAACTTAACCATTAAATAAACGTGCTTGAATCAATGAGAGGGTTAAGTACATCTCGTGTAGGTGGGTAGTATTAGTACATATAGGCCCACAAACTTAACCATTTAGTAAACATGCTAGAATCGGTGAGAGGGTTAAGTACGTCTCATGTAGGTGGGTAATATTTGTATATATAGGCCCACAAACTTAACCAATAAGAAACCCTGGTAACGGGGACCCATTTCAGCAGTAACCCACATAGATGTATCATGGTACCCTGAAACTAGGCAGGGTGGGGCACGATTACTAGGCTGATTATAAGCGGTCAAAACAGCGGCAGGGGGTACATCAGTGTAGGTTCCGAGAGTTTACGGGCATGCACGTACTCCGGAGTGGGAAAAAGTAGGCATTGGGTACCAGTAGTTATACTATGTGCATCTTGAATCGTGTCGGGTCGTTGTCATAAGGATTAATACACCTTATGATGGGACTAGCACAGGGTATCTACAGCAAGAGAAGGCTGATTGACATAGACACATGGAACATTAATGCAAGTAAGGAGCCGATCAATAGGGTAGTAAGGTTACATCTAACATGTTCATGGCAATTTGGCAGATTGAGGTGGAATCCTCACGATAGATGTACACCTGAAGGCTACCACAATTGCGGGGATTGGGATCACGTTATCATATTATCATTTTATATAGATTACTAGTTGGGACACTAGTTAGGTGGTGCAGAGATATAGAAATCATAATAACAGGGCAGTAGCGAAGCAGAGAAAGAGTAGAAGCGCATTTAGTTTGCCTTTCCTTATCATACCTTATGCTTATCCTATGATATCATGTTATCCCTGTTATCACAGTATTGTCTTATATTCACTTTAATCATGTCATGATGCTTTTGCCTGTTTATATGCTGAAAGTCACTAGACTTACCAGACTTATGTCTGACCTAGTTTTGTTTCGCCTCTTTTCTTCCGTTCCCCCCTCCCCCGGTTCACAGGGAGGAAATGTTACCACTTAGCTCAGTTTTCCTTACAAGCTCGAAGATAGTCGATGTATTACTTTGGACTCTCTCTTCCACTGCTATGGCTGGTTCACGCTTTATTGGGGAATATCATTATTATTTTTATGCTTCTTTTATATTTGGAAGTTTTAAAATCAAGACAGAAGTTCTATGTATTGCTTTTAAGTATGATTGAGACAATTGATGTAAAAGCTTGACTGAATTAAGTTGTTTATAAAATGACTTTATTTTCCACTGCTTTATTTATCTGTCTTGTAATTTATCTGCATCTTTTACCTATAATGCTCCACCGAAGTTAAGGCATTCCCTTTGTAAGTGACCTTAATGGAGGTACGGTGTTTCACTTGGTATCAGAGCTGAAGGTTACCTGATCAAATAAAAGATTTGAAAAATTATTTTCAAAACGGTTTTAAAAGAAGAATTTTCAAGTGAAAAGTTTTGTTTTAAAGGCATATTCCCCAAAGCCATATGCACTATCTTGTGATCCTCTGTTTGAATCCTTGTTTCCTTCTTTCCTGAGTCTCTGGGGCTCCTGGCTTTCTGGGAGGTAACCTCATCGCAGCATGGTTCCGTAGGCTCAAAGAGATTACAACACCTGCCATAGGGCGAAGAAGTGCCCAACCTCCATCCATAGTCATAGTAGTTTCACCTGCGGCTAATTCTATTCCAAGCTTTATAGGGTTTCCCATGCGATGGAGGCAACTTTCGAAATTCTTGTCAACATGGTTCACAAAGGAGGTAAAGAGAAAGAGGCAAAAGGGGAAGGATCACAAACAAGGGATTGGAATATAAGAAGGGCAGAGGAAATAATAGATCCTGTAAAAAAAGGAAGTATCTTTTCTGCGGTATAGTGGGTCAGTTAATTATAGTAAGTAAAAGACAAGTGGTTGTTTTCAGCATGGTGAGGTAGGGCATCTTATCAAGGATTGTCCGTAGAACAAGGACAAGGAAAAAGGACAGGATTTTCAAGAAGGCAAGGGCATGTTTCACCGCCAGCGTACCTGTTCGTTTTTGAAACACGTCTTCTTCTTCCATCTTTTATCGAATCTCCCTTAACGAAGGAAATAGAAGCTCGAGAAGGAATACCAAAAAAACTTAGTTCACTCGTGTAACACCCCACATCCGTTAGTGTCACTAACAAAGGGAATGCACTAAGTTCTGTAGAGCATTTAGGGTAAAAGATGCAGATAAATTACAAGACAGATAGAAATTAAACAACGGAAAATAAAACTTTGCTTTATTGATAAAATAGTTTGTACAATGGTTTCTTTACAATATCAGAGTATCATCTGTCTTACAAAATAAATTAGCATAAAAAAAACAACATTTATATTCCCCGATTTTAGAAAGAGCCAGCCATAGCATCTGAAAAGAGAGTCCAAGCAAACTTCGACAAATCTTCAAGCTGGGAAAGAGTGGCAGTCCAACTTAACCTGAGCTAAACTATTCCCTCCTTTACTACCTGGGGGGGAAACGGAAGAAAAGAAGACGAAAGAAAAACAGAGTCAGACATAAAACCTGAGTAAGTTCAGTAACTTCTAGCATGTGAACAAGGAAAACAAAACGACATGAATTAACTGAATACAAGATAACACCAAGATGATAGGGTCAGCAAGATTAGACAAGATGATCACAAGGTATGCTAAGATAGGATGAACTGGATATGCTCTAATACTTTTGCCGCTTCGCTATTTCCTTGTTGTACTGGTTTCTATATCTCTGCACCGCCTAACTAGTGTCCCAACTAGTAACGATAACGTGATCCCACTCCCTGTAGTTCCCATTGGCTTCAGGCATACATTTATTATTTGTTAACTGGATCTAATCTAGGGTTTTCTATCAAGTGCTTTCTAGTTTCAACTAGAATTTATGCTATCTGCTGAACGCTTCTCGGATTCAGGGTTTATGCCCCCTAGTCCAATCGATGCCCCCAAGTCTAGGACACACTACCTAGAGTGGTATATGTTCCTATACTTCCCCACGCATGTATTGCGAACCGTTATCTCTTGTCTAGATGCACATGTCCTGCATTGTGCAGTCTGAGTCCTGTGTCAGGGCAAGTCAAGGAATACAGAACTCGGTCGGGAGCTTTCAGATATCTGCGGATGCAGATGCTAAGGTCTGTTTTTATTCCAGTGGCTATGGTCCCACTTGACCCCTCCCTCAACTAATGAAGGCACACCTTGTAAAATGAGAACTATACGCCGGCCCCCGGTGCCCCTCTATCCTATGGCCATCCTCACCCATAACTAGATAGCAAGTATATGGTCTTTTGGAGTTCTCCGCCTTTCCGCTTCACGTATCTCGATTGACTGAAGATGGATGGTAGACGACGAGTTGCTATCACAGGGCTACCGTTTTCTCGCCGAATCACGCCGGTCCATCCTAGTCTTTAGGTTGCCATATATTGCAACCAAGGCATACCCCTGGTTCTTCTACGCTGACCTTAACCTCTGTGAGCCCAGGAGGATCATCTGCAGCCTCATAGAGGGATACCAAGAGTACCCTCACGTCCCCTCGAAGCCTCGGGCTTCGTAACCCAATTCGTTGGAGCCTCCTTTTTACTCAGACGGACATCTGCTCCTTCCCGTGTTATACTAAGAATTACTACTTAGTTTTATTAACTAAGATTTACCACTTAGTTTCCAGAATCATTGTTTTCTTAACTAAGGTTTACTACTTAGTTCTCTTTCCCGTCAATTTGGATTGGTTAAGTGTCAATACTCAATTCAAGCCAACTTAACCCTCTTTATTCATCCTGTTAAACTGGTTAAGTGTTATCAGTAATTCATGATGACTTAACCCTACCACAAACCAAGTTATATTGGTTAAGTACTTCTTATTACTTAACCCTACCCATTCATCCTGTATTGGTTAAGTGTTCCTTACCCGTCTGTTTTAACTGACATGTTATTATTAATGGTTAAGTATTATCCCTTCATGTTTTAGACTTAACCCTATTCCTTTATCACAATCTGATGGTTAAGTGTTCAAGCTTACTTAACCCGACGGTCTATCCCAGCTAACATATTAGATTGGCTAAGTGTATTTACTTAACCCCGACCTCTAGTCTAGTTAACATGTTAATTTGGTTAAGTGTATTAACTTCACTTAACCCCACCTTCTAGTCTAGTTAACATGTTAATTTGGCTACGTGTTTCCTTAATTACTTAACCCCTACAAATCTTGTCTTGTTACCATGTGAAGTTGGTTAAGTGTCCCTATGAACTTAGCCCTCCCATCCTAGCTTAACTGTGTTAAATTGGTTAAGTGTTCCTATGGACTTAACCCTCCCATTCTAGCTTAACTGTATGGCCCTAACCCCACCCACCAGTCTGGTTATCATGTTGAATTGGTTAAGTGTCTTAGTGAACTTAACCCTACCATTCTTGTTCTAGCTTTAATTAAATAGATTAAAGCCACGACCACTCACATTAGACAGATATTGTTGCGATTACTGGATGTGCCGGTTGGTTCCGGGCAGATTTACATCACAACTCAGTCTAACCTCGGGTTAGGCCTATTCGTGTTTTCTAGTTCAAAAGGGTTTTGACTAATTTTCAAATCAGGTTTTGAAAGTAACCATCCCGTCCGTCGGATCAGTTAGGGATAGCCAGGGAGAGCAGGAAACTTGTATTTTCCAAACCCAAGCCTAGACACTATCCTCTCTGTCACCCTAGAACTTCCTGGTGTATTATTAAAAGAGATGTTGTTAAGAAACCCTTAATTTGTCTAAATTTACATTTCCTCATTTAGGCCAAATTCTATAAGTAAATTATTCCTAATTTACTTATTTCCTAATTACCCTTTTAATGTAACCTGTCAACATTTATTCTTATGGCCCATTTTCCCTACTATATCATATTTATGCCCTTTTGGTATGTAAACTATACCAATTAAGTGTCACTAACCATGATTTTGCTAAACCTGACGGTTATTCCCAATTATGGCCAATTTCAAATTTATACCAATATACCTATTATGCCAAATTAGCTAATCCAATCCTGATTTAACATTCTAATTACAGTTCACGTCAAACTAGACTTATTATTCTAGTTCATAACTCATGTAAATGCTAGATTTACAAGTCAATACTAGACTCAAATTACATATCCTATAATTCGTGTTAAATTTCTATGAACATGCCATAATTCATGTTCCCAATTTATGCTAAATTCCAAGTTTATAACTATGTTTTTAGTACATTTCACATTATGCCCAAATCGTATTCCCACCGTTCGTATAATTGCGATTCAATCTAGATTATGAATAAATCTAGACTCGTAGAAAATAGGGAATGAACAAAAGATTCTACGAAAAAGAATGGACATAATAACTGGCATAAAAGGTTTGAATAACGACGTAGGTTCAAGAACATGGGTAGACCTAACTTAATAGGTAAATTCCCAAGGTCTAAAACCAAGGATAGACAGAATAGAGACGCAGGTTCAAGAACATGGGTAGACCTAACTTAATAGGTAAATTCCCAAGCTCTAAAACCAAAGAAAACCAAGGACAGACAGAATAAATAATCGGGTTTAATCTCATAATCACAGAACTTAAGCAACACTTTCCTAGTCATGAATCATAGGTGTTTAATCATAGGTGTCCTTGTTATGTCATAGGCAATAGTTTATGCTTTTCCTAATCAAAGGCATATGTTGGTGTTCACAGTCAAGAAAATAATTCTCATTGTCATAGTCACAGTCAAAAGCAATATTCATAGTCATAGGCAATGTCCATAGTCATAGGCAATGTTCATAGTCATAGGCATATGGTTCTAAGGTCCATAGTTTCATTGTCACGGTCTTATTTGTCCTCGAATCATAACAGTTCTTAATTAGGTTCAAGAGTATAGGCACTGATTCGAATAGAGAGAGAGAGAGATTCGGCATATTCTTTTATTCCTTTAATTTCATGTCACGAACAGAGAAAAACGTTCAAATCTAGAAATAACTGACTTACAGAGATTAGATCAGAACAGAAAGATGGCGTTGCTAAGATTCGTAGAAAAACAGTCGTTGGAGTCGTTCGAATCTTCACTTGAATTCTAGCTTGAATCTCCTCTTTGAAAGTCTTTGAGCAGCACCTCCTCGTCTTGATTTATTTTATATATATTATTTTATTTATTATTTGATTAAGAGGAGGAGAGGAAGCCATGTTCACTAAGAATCTTTGCAGCATAAGGGTAGATAAGAATTGTGAATGGAGAAGGAGTCTAGGGCTGTTTATATAATGTTGAAGTCAACAAATCTGGTCAGGATGGCGTCCGAATACAGAAGAATGAACCAGGTGCAGAAAATAGGAAAAATCAGGGGGGGTCGACCCCCAGGTCGACCTGGGTGCCCCAGGTCGACTACCCAGTCGACCTGGGTGCCTTGGGCAGGAAAATTCCCGCCCAGCCCAATCTGGGTCCGATTTGAATTTTGAACTTGACCTGTTTTGAAATTTGAACTTCGCTGAATCTTCCGGAGGCCATATCTTCCTCATACGGACTCCGATTTACGCAAACTCGGACTCGTTTTCATGCAGAATTCCGAGACGAACACAATGGCGCAGCCTGTTTCCCTTGATTTTGGCTTTAACTTTTAATTCTGCCTTGATTTGTGAATCTTAGCGTTACAGAATTACGGGGTGTTACAACTCGCCATGAAATATATAAAAAAAAAGAAATGAAATCAGGAGAAAGCGATCCGCCATAGGTGACCCATCTGAAATTTTTTTTAGTCTGGCTACGAGGTCTAAATAATAGATTCTGGTGTAGATGGCAGGCATGCCTATATTTCTTGGTTTCAATAGGAATCCTTACGAGCGTTGTTTCCATCTACTATTATCTAAAAATAATCAAGTTATTAATGACTGGATGAAACCAAGACCCTCACGTGCAAAATTATAGAAGAGAGAAAGATAGTAAAGTTTAGGTTTTTTTTATCATCCTGTTAGTAATCTTTTTGATTTCAATGCTTTTACATTCGCTTATATCTGCTTCCGTAGTTGAGTCTCTGCACCTTAGTACTAGTAAAATAGAAGATCCCATTATTGTCTCAAATCCGGTTGATGGTTCGGCTCATTTATCTTTAGTTCGTAAGGATTTGAGAATATCTATATTAAGTATTGAGTTTAAATGTAATGCTTATGTTTTTGGTTACATGGGCTATGGGTTGATTCTAGGCATCGGTTGGTTAGCTAGTAATTGCGAAAGGAGGGTAGTTAGACTTTCGACTTGCCTCGGGAATACCCTCGAGATTTCGTGCGATCCTAAGGGATCCATTAGACTTATCTACCTAGATGCATCTATCAACGATTTGCAATCCGTTAGAGTAGTCTATGAGCACACAAATGTTTTTGATTAGGTTAGGGGTTTTCCCCTAAAACTCAAGATAGACTTCCGCATATATCTAGTTGACAATGCAAAGCCAGTTATGCGATCAACAATAGTTTTGGAGCAAGATTGGCGAGGATAGCTAGAGTCGGTTAAGCGCTCAATTGTTTGGTTGTTTTGCTAGTATCATCTCACATAGATCATCCAAGTTCGGAGGAGGTATTCCTTGGGTGCTTGTCTGATATTGGTTTAGGCCTTTAGGGCTTGTACCTGAGGGATGTCGAGTTCGACTAGGATGGTTTGCATGAGAGATAAATAATTGTGGCAGGCAGAGAAAGACTGACCTTAAGAGAGGTAAAAAAGTACATAGCAACCTTTAGCTTTAGACCCTCAGATTTGTCACATGTTGGATAAGCTAAGTAGAAGAGAGACCTCTAATCATCTTAGTATACACACTTGGTATCATGGTTAACATCTGTTTATCTTGGAAAGATAGTTCGACTACATTGGATACCCTCTAGCATAATAAGTGATCGAGGTCCTATCTTTACTAGTGTGTTTTGGAAATGGAGGTCAAGAAGCTTCGCAATCGTGAAGTTAAATTAGTTAAGGTACAGTGGAGTAAAGCTCAAGAAGATGCGACTTAGAAGACTGAAGACTAGATACGCGCATCATACCCTTTTTGAGGGTATATCCTTGATTCCTCTTTTTCTATAAAGTTTATTTACATACTAGTCTTTATCTTTTAAGTATATTCTCTCGGTCCTATCCTCGATCCTTAGGTAGAAGCTAATGGATGTAAACATGTGTTTGAGACATGTTAGGTTTGGTGGATGCAAGTGGTTGCAATTGTTTGCTAGTGGTTGCTCGTGGATGCATATACACACATTAGGCACTAGATCGGCTCAGTCACTTTCATATTTCATATGCGTGAGTGAATTTTTACGTATATGAACTGAAACTTGATGTGTTATCATATGGATGTTGCATTTGTATGAATGATTGTGCACTCATGTAGAAGTTATAAAGTACGATTAGGAATAATTGCATACATGATGGACTAATGGCATCAACATAATCCGCATTAAGGAGGTCAATGGAATCAGTAGACCACCTGATTCTGCATTAGATAAGGACATGTACACACTATGCATATGATCATGAAAGCATTAGAAATCTTTTTAAGGAAAATGGATGCCTGTGATTGAATGATTGAGTAGATGGATGTTGGATGTTAGGATATGCATTCTTCTTAACTTAGAGATTTCGGGGACGAACTTCTTTAAGGGGGGGAGAATGTAACACCCCGTATTTTCGGTGAATATTTAAATTAAAGAATTTAAGAACACTTAATTTTTAGAAGAATAATCAAGGGAAACGGGTTATGCCATTGCGTTCGTCTCAGAATTCTGCTTGAGATAGAGTCCAGGTTTGCGTAAATTGGACTCTGTATGAAGTAGTTATGACCTTCAGAAGATTCAAGAATTTAAATAATAAAACCAGCCCGAAATTAAAATTTAAGTTTCTCAATTCAAAAACCCCGAAACAGGCTGGGCAGGAAATTTCCCGCCTAGAGACCAGGTCGATCTGGGTACATAGCTCGACCAGGGGGTTGACCTCCCCCTCGGGCCAGATCTGAAACCTGACGTGTTACTTTGTGTGATGATTTTCTGAGTCATTAGGGCTTATGTGGCAAGTTCTAGTTGGTTCACTTAGGTACGAATGGCTTTAATTGGTCCTAGGTTGATCTAACGGCTCTTATTAAATCAAACTTCTATATAAGCGACCTAAATCTAAACCCTAAACCACAAAAATTCATACCAAGAGCCATCATGTTGTCAACCTAGAGTAGCCACCATTCTCCTTCAACTAGAAAGCAAGATAAAAACTAAGAATCAAATCTAAATTAGAAGAACAGTTAGTCTACATCAAGGGAGAGCTATTCAGTTTCAGAAAACAGATCCCAGAAAACAAGATTTGCTTTTATTTCGTAAGTCAATTAATTTTTAGATTTGAACATCTAAATCTAATCGTGACATGTAATAAAATGAATATGAGAATATGCCTGGTGTAAGCTATCCTTTCATTGAATTTGTGCTTGAATATCTTTGGGAATCATTTTGACTATGAAATTGGTCCAATCATATCTCTCCTTGTTGTATATCGGAATTGTAATCCTCTTTAAGTTCATATGCCTATGATGATTCATGATGATATTCATATCATATCTATATGCCTGTGATGTATTCTATGCAAAACTTGACTTTTCAGTACATCAAGTTTATTGGACTAATAGTTCTTATCATCATATGACTACGCCAATCCTTACGATGTTCCATCTTGTTTCTCCCCTTATTTTATGAATGTTGAGTTAAAACTCGAAATATGTACGTTATGAATGCGGGGGTAATTGGGTATAACATGAAACTTACATTATTTGGCATAATTTGGAATATGTAGTATGGCATGACTGTTAAGATGCAAATTGGGGTAATTTGACATGAATATGTATTCTAACATATTGAACCTAGAATTGGCATGAACGACAAAGTATGAAATTGGAATATAAATCATGTTTTGGGCATAATTATTATTGTTGCGAATTTGGGGTAACTTGAGCATTAAATCTAGATTGGGCGTAAAATGTAATTTGGAACATTAAATCTAGATTTAGCCTAACTATTGATTTGGGATGCTAAGTATAATGGATATTGTAATTTTGGGGCATGTCTATTATTACAAACTTGGGAAGATTAGGTGTAGCCTATTTTGAGTAATAACTTGGAATTGAATTTGGGGACCATAGATGGCAATTAGCTTTGTTGGGCATAACTTGAGAATTGGAATACCACTTGTTGGTATAATTAGCATATAAATCTAGACTTGGACATTTATGGAAAATGTGTCATAATCTAAAATCGACAACAATTGTGAATAATTTGCATATAAACTGTAATATGTAAATTAGTGAAAAGACGAACATGCCTAACCCGAAGTTAGATTGAGTTGTGGTGTAAAACTGCCCGGAACCGCCCAGTACATCCAGTAACCACAACAACACCTATCTAATGTGAGAGGTTAGTGCATCATGCCTAAGAAAAATCCGAGGTTAGATTGAGTTGTGGTGTAAAACTGCCCAGAACCGCCGGCACATCCAGTAACCGCAACAACACATATCTAAGGTGAGAGGTTGGTGCATTAATAAATCAATTAATGCTAATGAACAAGACATGCTAAGAAATGACTAGGGTTAAGTTCATAGGACCACTTAATCGATACAACATGAATGACTAGGGTTAAGTTAATGAGAAATACTTAACCAATATAACAGGATGGATGACTAGGGTTAATTTAATAGGAACCACTTAACCAGTATAGCATGATGAATGGGTAGGGTTAAGTTAAAAAGAAACACTTAACCAATATAACTTGATTTGTGGTAAGTTAAGTTAAAACAAGAGGGCAACACTTAACCAATATAACTTGATTTGTGGTAAGGTTAAGTTAAAACAAGAAGGCAACACTTAACCAATATAACTTGATTTGTGGTAAGATTAAGTTAAAACAAGAGGGAAACACTTAACCAATATAACTTGATTTGTGGTAAGGTTAAGTTAAAACAAGAAGGCAACACTTAACCAATACAACTTGATTTGTGGTAAGGTTAAGTTAAAACAATAAGGTAACACTTAACCAATATAACTTGATTTGTGGTAAGGTTAAGTTAAAACAAGATGGCAACACTTAACCAATATAACTTGATTTGTGGTAAGATTAAGTTAAAACAAGAGGGCAACACTTAACCAATATAACTTGATTTGTGGTAAGGTTAAGTTAACACGAGAAGGGTAAGGTTAAGTTAACACGAGAGGGCAACACTTAACCAATATAACTTGATTTGTGGTAGGGTTAAGTTAACACAAGATGGCAACACTTAACCAAAGTAACATGACAAGTAGGTGGGTTAAGTTAACTTGAATTGATTGATGACACTTAACCAATACAACATGATGAACATGTGGGGTTGAGTTAAACAAGGAACACTTGACCAATGTAACTTGATGAACGAACGGGGTTAAGTTAATAGGAAACACTTAACCAATCTGATAAGTGAGGAGGGTTGAGTTAATAGGAACACTTAACCAACATGACAAGATGAATGGGTGGGTTAAGTTAATATGAATAAACAACACTTAACCAATACGACATAATGTGCAAGAGGGTTAAGTACATATCGGGTTGGTGGGTAATATTAGTAAATATAGGCCCACAAACTTAACCGTTAAATAAACGAGCTTGAATCGAACAGAGGGTTAAGTACATCTCGTGTAGGTGAGTAATATTAGTACATATAGGCCCACAAACTTAACCATTAAGTAAACATGCTAGAATCATTGGGAGGGTTAAGTACATCTCGTGTAGGTAGGTAATATTTGCATATATAGGCCCATAAACTTAACCAATAAGAAACCCTAGTAACGGGGACTCATTTCAGCAGTAACCCACACAGATGTGTCATGGTACCCTAAAACTAGGCAGGGTGGGGCACGATTACTAGGCTGATTATAAGCGGTCAAAACAGCGGCAGGGGGTACGTCAGTGTAGGTTCTGACGGTTTACGGGCGTGCATGTACTCCAGAGTGGGAAAAAGCAGGCACTGGGTACCAGTAGTTATACACTGTGCATCTTGAATCATGTCGGCATAAGGATTGATACACCTTATGGTGGGACCAGCACAGGGTATCTACACGCAAAAGAGGGCCGATTGACACAGACACATGGAACATTAATGCAAGTAAGGAGCCGATCGATAGGGTATTAAGGGTACATATAACATGTTCATGGCAATTAGGAAGATTGAGGTGGAATCCTCATGATAGATGTACACCTAAAGGCTACCACAATTGCGGGAATTAGGATCATGTTATGTAATTATCATTTTATACAGATTACTAGTTGGGACACCAGTTAGGTGGTGCAGAGATATAGAAATTAGAATAACAGGGTAGTAGCGAAGCAGAGAAAGAGTGGAAAGGGATTTAGTTTACCTTGCCTTATCATAACTTATGCTTATCCTATGTTATCATGTTATCCATGTTATCACAGTATTGTCTTATACTCAGTTTATTCATGTCATGATGCTTTTGCATGTTTATATGCTGAAAGTCGTTGGACTTACCAGACTTATGTCTGACCTAGTTTTGTTTCGCCTCTTTTCTTCCGTCCTCCCTAGGTTCACAGGAGGAAATGTTACCATTTAGCTCAGTTTTCCTTCCAAGCTCGAAGATAGTCGATGTATTGCTTTGGACTCTCTCTTCCACTGCTACGGCTGGTTCATGCTTTATCAGGGAATATCATTGTTATTTTTATGGTTCTTTTATATTTGGAAGTTTTTAAATCAAGACAGCAGTTCTATGTATTGCTTTTAAGTATGATTGAGACAATTGTTGTAAAAGCTTGACTGAATTAAGTTGTTTATAAAATGACTTTATTTTCCACTGCTTTATTTGTCTCTCTTGTAATTTATCTACATCTTTTACCTATAATGCTCTACCGAAATTAAGGCATTCCCTTTGTGAGTGACCTTAACAGAGCTGGGTGTTTCATTCCATGTGTCTGAGTAGTTCCTCTAAAGTTATCTATCACTCAGTGGTCCATTCGTAATTTTCTTTCTTTCTTTAGCACGTCAAATAATGATATGCATTTGTCTGTTGCCTTTGAGATAAATCAGCTTAAAGAAGCTATATTTATAGTTCAAGCTCTGGAATTCTCCTTTGCTCCTAGGAGCCTCCACATTCCTTAGTGTCATGATTTGTGTTGGGTTAGCCTCAATGCCCCTTGCATTTGCCATAAACCTTAAGAACCACCCAAATACGACACCAAAAGAACATTTCAAAAATTAAAATTCATCTAATATTTTTTTAATACCTCGAACATCTCACCTAAGTCATCTATATGATTTCCGACCACGTTAGACTTTACCAGCATGTCATCCATATTGACCTCCATGATTTTATCGATCTCATCTTTAAACGTCTTATTCACCGATCGTTTATAGATTACCCGAGCGTTCTTTTTTCTAAAAAAAATGGTACCATTTATTACTTATATCTGTCATATGCCTCATCAAAACCTTATATCCCCCCTAACCTAAATGGGTGCGATATAAGGGAAATGAGCACATATAAAACTCATATATTAACAATATAACCAAAACAAAATCAAATGACAACCACTATAACAAACACAACCGCTCCTCTCAACCTCAAAATAGAAAAACTCAAACATAGCAAAAATTAAATGCAAATTAACCCATATCACTCAAATTAATACCCCACTTCTTCAGCCAATCAACCTTCATCTGAGATCTAACAATTTTGCTCCCATTATTCTTGACTAAGTAACATACTTCCTTCTCTATCATAAGAATCTGCACTTCTTTAGCAACACATTTGTTATTAAAGGTCCTGGAATTTCTTTCAAGCCACAATTGATATACATCAATAGTTAAAACCCCACAAGCAATATCATATAATTGATCCTTGTCTCTAAACGACATTACATCGTAGCTATATAATCACAGGTCCATGAAGAAGCTTGTACTTTCCTAGTTTGGCTCATGCATTATGATCCGATTATGACAAAAGTACACACCCATGAACGGTTGAAGATCGCATCCCGCTTGGTCGATCCTGGATGGTGGAAAGTTGTTCTTGGGACAAGCTTTACCGAAGTCCGAGTAGTCCACATAGACTCATGATTTCCCATTTTTCTTTTTGATAAGGACCGTGTTTAATACCCAATCAGGGTATGTCACATCCCTTCAGAATCCATTCTACATCAAACTGTCTACTTCATCTTTTAGGATAGATAATTTTTCCAGGTCTTGACTTTGGCTCTTTCGTTTGACTGGAATGAAGCAGGAGTCAACGTTCAATGCATGGCTCGCCATTTTCAGTGAGACTCTGCACATATTAGCATGACTTTGTGCGAACAACATGTTCGGGTTAACTCGGAGAAAGGTAACCAATTCCCTTTGCAGCTGCGAACCAATGATTAACTCTCGAGATAGGTCTTTCACATCCGCAGTGAAAGACACCACAGTTTCAGCTAGTGCTTCCCATCCCTTTCACTATGCTTTCTACAGTTCTTAACATTATAAGCACAACTATGTTCCTAGTGGAAATGACTCTTCTGTAGTTGCTATAAGAGGGTTTCACGAATGTAGAGGGATCCCTCCACACTCTTCCCTTTTTATTTTTTTCCTTCCTCAATTCAGTGATGTAACATTCTCAGACCATGCTTTGATCTCCTTTTACGAGGTCAATTCCATTCTCTATAGAGAACTTGATTGTCATGCACCATGGAGCTGACGTGATTCTAAAGTCCATCAAAGCAGATCATCCCAGAAAAGCGTTATAAGCTAACATTTCATTGACTATATAATGAAGGTCTAGATTAGCATGATCTTTCTTTACCCTTCACCTAATTCAAATGCAAGTTGATCACATCGATTGATTGGTTTTGTTCTCCTGTAAACTCTTGAATTTCAACAAACAAGTGGATACGTCTTTCATGGAAGCTTTCATTGTACAAAAATCATGCTAAAAAGCGTGTTTACAATGGCTTCCCTATTGATCGATATCCTCTTAATTGTTGGTTGCCCGATTCTTATGGTCACAACAATGGGATTGAAAGCCAAGGCCTCAATACCATCTGAGTCTCTTGTTTTAAATCAGCGTGAAATTTCCTTTGATGCTTTTCATGGATTCCTTCCTTAAATGGTAAGCGGCTTTTGATCCATAAAGCATGCTTCAATGCACCGAGTACCTCTCCATGTCTCCCTAACTATTCCGAGTTGTAATAGGTCAAACAGAAATTTTATTAAGGATATGATTTCCATTGTTCCATCTCACAGCCTAGTGACCAAGCCTAGGTTGATTCGATTGGATTGCATGCCCTTAGGTCGTAGGTGATAGGCTTGCTTCAGGTGGTTTTTATACATATTGTTGTAGTGTATTCTTTTTGATGAGTTCTCTGATAAGGGTCCTTGAAAGATGGCACTCATTGGTGGAGTAGCCGAAGGCTTCATGAAAACGACGGTACTTGCCAAACTACTTCTAATCCTCTATCAGTTTCTTAATGGTAGGTTTTAGATATCGCTCAACATCCTTAGTGGCCAAGAAAATATTTTCCAAGTTGTCAATTAAAGGCGTATATTCTTCTAGATTGAAACCCCTGAAATGCTTTATGTCTTTCTTGCTCATCCTTTTATCTTGATTTGCTCTTTTTTGGTTTCCTGCTCTTACTACCAAGAGAATTTATCCCATGTGTTAACGATATTTTTCGTCAAAACCATGGATAGGTCTATGGGAGTGGACCTAAGAGAAAAATAGGTTGTTTAGCCTTCGCAAGTTTGAGTTAGTTCACCATTCCTAGCTATCAAGTTCTGGAATCAGAAAGAATATTTACTCTGCCCTCGGTGCGGTAAGTATCATGCTTAAGCGATTCAAGAACCAACAATTACCTTGGGAAGAAGGGTCTCTAATTACGACCCTTGACAAAGGATTTAATGGATAGTAGAAAGGGGTTCAGCACCAAGATTGTTAAAGTTTCTAAGCTTGTAGGAATAGTCTAAGCTTATAGGATGGGGGTTTTTCACCCGATTTGAGGAAAGGTTTGGGTAAGGGTTCATGCACATGTAGGAGACATACGGTAAGCTGTAGCAACGATAACTAAGAAAATAACATGATAAACTCATGAGAAAATATCATAAGTGTTGATTCACTCTTCATTGATCTTTGACTTAGAATACATGAATAAAATATAAGAAATCCCCAAATCGATCTAAGAATTAGGGTTTACTCTAGAGAGAAAGAGTAAAAGAATAAGAAATGAGAAAATCCTCCCGAAAATGTGACCCCATGGGTCTTATTTATAGAGAATTCGAGGCCCCTTTTGTTGTTAGGCCATTGGGCCTGCAGGTACCTATGTCGGCCGCTTTTCTTCTTGGTTTCGGCTACTTTAGCTTCTGTGACGACCCCAAACCCCATAAGACGGTGGCAAGGTAATCTTTGGAATATAACACATACAACAGATAACAGTAGAATAGAAATAAATAAATAAACCAGATAATATACAATAGAATACACTGGATAAACATAATCACCAGAGGTACGCAGTATATACGATCATACTTAGTACAAATAGTACGAATACAGTTCAGCTATATATAAATGTCTACAGCGGAAAACAAAACATAATATGTACAACTGGAGCTGAACATCATAAAAAGAGATAAATGATATAATCCATCTTCAGCTCCAGCTATCCAGAAAGAACCTGTTAAAACCTGAATACAAGGCTGCCCGTGTAGAAAAAGGGGCACCCGAGTTTGCAAGTGAAACAAACTACGAGTCAGTCATGGGACTGGTATGAGAAATCTACTTAACATATTTTACAATATGGCTAATCACAGGACCACGCCACTTTCGCGGAACGGGTTTACTCCATTGGATTGCCAGTGGTTTGAAACAAGGAAATCTTTTAAACATCGCAATGATTTTTTTATAAAAAATGAAGCCATTATAAGACTCAGTTTCCATCACACAATGCAACACAAACCAGAGGATAGAGTTTTACCTTATAATGGCCAAAATATGCTTGATACGAATAAAACAAAAGCTTTTGATATTATTACTAGTGTTTATATGTTTCAAAAACAATTTCAAATCATAAGTATCAATCATAGACGACATTAATGCCCCCATACCACTATGTCGCCATATATAGGTATACAATCAAAACCGCACAGTGTCGTATTTGGAAATTGGATTTCCATCATGAACCAAGGCAAAAATAGTCCTTACCAAATTCTAGATGCTCTAGCCCGTGTCTCAGGATCAGAGCTCGAGTGACCCTTAGGAGCCACAGGTCCGGTCCACCGATGTGGATTAAAATACCTGAACACTGTGTTTCCCTGCCCTTTGGGGGCGTCAATGAGTCTTATGACTCCATCGGCTCCACATAGTCACCGGTATATCCGAGGCGCCTCGCAACAACAACAACCACACAGGTGAAAATAATATAAATGTCAGGGATGGTAGGTCACTGACACCACCCTAGCTAGAAAGAAACCCATGTCCTCCCTGGATCCTTCTCCCGTTTCTGGTCCATACCGGGGTGTGAGGCTCGCGAATCAACGTTGTACACAAAGCTACGCCACATAGGCCGTGCTTTGATCGTCAACCACAAGACTTTTCTTTTCAACAGAAGCCTTGATCATCTGCCACTTAGGCATGCCACACAGGCAATTCACTCTATGCGACTGATTTCCATCGATATATAACCTCTGAGTTTGTACGTCTTAGAGAAGGGCGTTAAGCAAGAGAATAAATTCTCTGCCGCCGAATAGATATATATTTAATAGAGATCAATCAGCACAGAACAAAATCCAATGTTAGACACACGGTCCATTTACAAGTTCGTTCTGGGTCTGAACGAAACCGGAGGCACTCAATACCTCGCATATCCGTACAATCAACAAGTAGTTCTGGACGGCTACTACTTCAGCCCTTTCAAGGTAGCTACTCCCATCATGAGCATCAGTAGCACCCCTCCATTCGACGTGCAGATCATCGGTCTTGCACCGTCTTCATATCTTCGACTTTCAATCGTTGGTCAGTTATTTGAAATGAGAATTAACTTGGCCTTTTCAAATAATTCACGTATATTTAGAATTTCAAATCAATTCATTTCAATGGTTAAATTATTCGACATCACTAATTCTATTCTTTAATGAATTTTTCACATCAAACACATTCAACCATCAAATATCAAATAAAACGAGTAGATTCAGTTTATTCTCATTCCATATCGTTTATAATATTTTATCACGATTTATCGCTATTTTTATTTATTTAAAAATAGCCAATTCATTCAAACGACGCTTCAGGCCATAACGCGGCCGTGGCGCTATTTTTCTTCAGATTTGATTTACTCATATCTGAAAATCTAACCATTGGATCTTCACAAATTTTATATCATTAGAAAGATATTTTCAAAACGAATCCAACGGTTTCAGTTTCGGGAAAATCCGACGGTCGGATCTCCCGCACTAATCGTTTGAAGTTACGATTTCAAAATACAAACTGCAGTGTCGTTATTCGATTTAATTTAATTATATTTTTATATATATATAAAAATATAATCGATTCTGGCGCTGTTTTTCTTCAGATTTGAATTAAACATTCCAGACAATCCAACCGTTGGATTTTCACAAAGTGGGTGTCGTTGGAAAGATATTTCCAAAGCGAACCCAACGGTTTCGGTTTCGGGCAAATCCGATGGTCGGATCTTCTGCAATAATTGTTTGAAATCACGGTTTCAAAACACGAACTGCAGCTTCGTTATTCGATTTATTTTAATTATATTTATATAAATATATATAAATATAATTCTTTCTTCGATTTCAAAACCTTCTTCACTTTATATATTTGATAAAAATGATATTTTTATCATCAAAATATTTATTCAACAAATGAATATTTTTAGCACTTCATTTTCACAATAAAAATGTTGATTTTATTATTCAATCTATATATTCAACACATGAATGTTTTCGACTTCACACACACGATAAAAATATGATTTTTATCGTTCTAGTCCTTTATTCAACACATGAATATTTTCTATAGTTTATATATATAATAAAATTGTGATTTTTATTGTAAAACAATTTATTTCAAAACATGATTATTTTATATAGTTCATACATAAGGTAAAAATGTTATTCTTGGTGTTAAAACAATTTATTTAAAATACTAATATTTTATATAGGCTATATATATATATATATATATATATATAATAAAAATGTGATTTTTATCTTTTAAATAATTTACTCAACACATGAACTCATTCAACACATGAATTTCTATTCAACAAATGAATTTCTATTCAACACACGAATATAGTTTCAACACATGAAAATAATTCTAACACATGAATATTATTGAAAATTTTGGCAGCATAACGGCAGGGTAGTTAAAACCGGCACCGTCCCTAGTACAGCTCCTCGCTCTACCTTAAAACCTCGTGGTTTTTGACAATGGGGATTTTCAATATCTAGTTCGTACGCAAACGAATTTTCCCATATTCTAATCCTATTGGGATTTCAGTCACAATTAATCATTCCCAATCAACCATTTATGGTATTCACCAAATTTGACATCAACCAATCCAAACAATATCACAACCAATAAATATCGTCCATGGTCTGTGTACGAGAGGAGTGTATATATATATATACACGTATATAAATATATTTCGATTTCACTTCAATTCATTTCAATGCATATATCACTTTTACAATGCATATATAACTTATATATCGAACATACAACTTATACAACGCTTATACATGAGGTGTACAACGCCTATATAATTCATACATCGACTATATCATTTATACATCGTTGTTTCCATATCGTTTATAATTTAGAAATCTCACATTGGGTTCTACTCCTCCAAAAATAGCAGAAGGCTCAGAAAAATATGTGGTCTCTTCTAAAATGTAGAAGACGTCCTCACGGTCCCAGCGTCTCTTATTTCACTGGATTTCGACCACAAACGGAAAAGATATGATTTTTAGTGTGAAATCAGAAACCGTAGCGCTTTAAAGTGCTATAGAATAGTTTAAAATAAAATAGGTCGTTACCTCTTAGAAATCGTTCAAAACTAGATTTGATTCTTGCTTTCAATCCGCTATGCGATACGAAGATCGGGTTGTACCACGTCGAAGAGGAGGGAGGGGCGCACCTGCACCGGAAGTGGGGCCCACTTCGGTAGCTCCAGTCGATGGCGGCGGCGTTCGAAACACGGTGGATTTCGAGGGTCGATCCGGGCGAAATACCCAATGATATGGGGCGAGACAGGTATGGATGTGGAGCTTGAGAGGAGTACTTAAAAATCCCTAACTGGGGCACTCGAATTTATTGCGTGGATTTGGAGTTATGCAGGAGAGAAGGGGGGAGCTCCGGTCGCCGTTCGCAACAGGAAGAATTGGGGAGAGAGAAAAATAAAGTGGCCAATCAGATTTTTTCTTTTATTTATATATTTTAAAAAATCCAAAAATACCCCTTATCTCATACGAACTCCAATCCAAACCCAACGACTGTCGTCCCTAGCTAAATACCCCCAATCTGAACATAATGGGATATGTTTCGTAGGCCCATTCGACTGTTTCAGTTAGTTTTCCTTCAAATTAAAATATAAAACATTCAATATTTGATTTGAACGTACATTTCAATTTGCCCGGGCCATATACTGATCCAAAAAATACCAGAAAAATAAATCCAGCTATGTTTTGACGATACGGTCCCAACAAAACTAGTTTCGTCGAATTCTGAGGCCGTATGCAAAATGTCTATTTTCAAGGGCAATATATTCTCTATAGCGACCTTTCTGAAAATTCATTTGGCCATAACTTTTGATCGCCGCTATGAAACTTCGATTTTTTAGATTCGTTAGAAAGATATTCACTAACAGATTTAAATATTTTTGGTTTCACTAAAATCCATTTTATTTTGCACTCGGTACAGTCAGTCAAAGTTTAAATTGAAATTTTGAAACTGCCGCGCCATTTCAGGCCTTGTTTATAATTTAAAATAATTATATTTATTTTCAAATATCGATTCAAACACACTTTTCGTCATTATTATTTAAAATATTTTATTTTAAATATCTAAAATCCAATAAAATAACCAAATTAAAATTTTTAAACTGACTCAGATTTTCCGGGTTGTTACAATCTCCTCCACTTAAAACTTTTCGTCCCCGAAAAGGAACAAAGTCGAAAGTGGTTTAATTTACCAACTCTACTTTCAATCTGGCTTCCATTCTTCAACTTTTCAGTTTCTAAGAAATTTCAAATTCTTCAAAAATTTGGCTAACACCCTAAATTTTCGAAAAACTTCGCCATAACCTCCTTTGTACGGGGAGGGGTTTGGAAATTTATTGGGCCGTATTAGGTACCCAATAAATCCTAATAAGCATGCACATATTTATAGTGATATATTCCGGTGTCCATAGGGGAGTGTGCATAGATCATAACTCCAGAGAATAAATTCTTGTCGCCCTATAAATGGTTTTTGTGCCTTAATGACCAGAGAGACGTGTTTATTATCATCTCCAGACCAGTGTGGGGTTTTTATTAATCGTGCAATTTACCGTTACATTTTATATGGTGCATACGAGTCATTAGTTCAACCTGTAATGTATAGTCATCGCCATACAAGCCTCTCGCTCGTATGGTAAATCTTTAACCTCGTCACACAAGCTCCAAATGCTTATGTGGTATATGATGAAGTATGTTATCTTCAAGAATTATGCCATGTAGTGTAGTTCAAAATCAATCGTTACTATCCTATGGCGACATTTATTACTACACACAGAACAACCAACACTCCGCATCCAATGGCATTCACAGGAGTTGATATAATAATAAAATTGTGCATCCAACTCATTAAGATTTACCTATTTGTCGGGCACAGAAATAAATTCTTTACTCAACAGCTAATCCATTTCCCTGTTCAAACATATATATTGCACATGTATACATTTCTATCTATTCAATGTGTGATTTAATCGAATAAATTCTACCATTCATTCTCTTATCGATTAAATTAACTATCATTCGAATAATTTAATTAATCAAGTTCTCAATCACATAACACAAACAACAATCAATTTGTCTTTAATTTTTCAAAAATATACCTATTAATTGATATACTCTTTTAAATTTATCAGACTATATAAATAAAAATTTACATCTATGCAAAGAAAACAACAGCAAAGTAAAGAACAGAATGGAAATGCAAAATATGGTATATGTACCTTGCACCAGAGTCAATCAGAGACATCCACCCTGCACTTAGGATAGGCTTTCTTAATGCTCTCCTCAGTTTCCCAAGTACAATCTCGTGGATCTCCACTCCGTTGCACTTTGACTAAGTGAACCTTTTTGTTCCTCAGCTCTTTGGTTTCTTTGCCAACGATCTTCATCGGCTCTCTTCTAACTGCTAATTCTGGAGTGATTTCCAAATCCTGTTGTGCGGCTTCTTCTACAACGAGATCTGGATCATGCACATGCTTTCGCAGTTGAGATACGTGAAACACATCATGCACTCCAGGCAACCAATCAGGCAATTGAACCCTATATGCGAGAGTTCCAATCCGTTCAAGAATAGGAAACGGACCAATAATTTTGGGTGCCAATTTCCCCTTTTTACCGAATCGGATGACTCCTCTCGTCGGAGATACCTTCAAATATACATAGTCGCCAACAGCAAATGATATATCTCTTCTCATCTTATCTGCATAGCTCTTCTGTCGGCCTTGAGCAGCTAGTAATCGTTTCTTAACGAAATCGACTTTGTCCGCAGCATCGCGAATCATATCAGGCCCCAATACGAGTTTATTGCCAGGTTCTACCCAACAAGCAGGGGATCGGCATGGTCTACCATACAATACTTCGAATGGAGACATTTTCAGGCTCGCTTGGTAGCTGTTGTTATATGAGAATTCGGCCAAATGTAAATGGTCTTCCCATGATCCGCCAAAATCAATAATACACGCCCACAATAGATCTTCAAGAATACGATTCACCCTCTCAGTTTGGCCATCTGTTTGAGGATGATATGCGGTGCTCAAATTTAGCTTCGTTCCCAATTCTGCTTGGAATGCTTCCCAGAATTTACTAGCAAAAATCGGGTCATGATCACTAACGATGCTCATGGGAACTCCATGCAGTCTAACTATTTCCTTGAAATAAATCTACGCCAGATCCTGAGCAGTTCTGTTCGATCTGACAGGTATGAAATGGGCGGTCTTCGTGAAACGATCTACGATCACCCAAATACTCTCATTCCCTTTCCTGGTTCGGGGCAAACCATCTATGAAGTCCATAGAAATCTGTTCCCACTTTCCACCTGGAATTTCTAAAGGTTGCAACAATCCAGCGAGCTTCTGCTGATCGCTTTTGACTTACTGACAGGTGGAACACCGGCTAACATATATAGAGATATCTCTTTTCATTGCCTTCCACCAAAAAGTTTGCTTGAGGTCATTGTACATTTTACTAACCCCTGGGTGGATGCTCAGTTTGGACTTGTGGCTCTCATCCATTACTTCTCTTTTGAGCTCAAGATTGTCGGGAACACAAATTCTACCTTTCAATCTCAGAACTCCTGCGCCATCCACTTGGAAACTGGAGACTTCGCCCTTTTGAATTCTTCTGACCATCTCCTTAATAAAACTATCGTCTTTCTGAAGAATAGCTATTTTATCAATCAACGATGGTGTAATGATAATACTGACGATGATCACATTATTCCTGCTAAGCGCATCAGCTCCAACATTGGCTTTTCCCGGAGTATATAAAATATCTAGATCATAAGCTGCGAGAAATTCTAACCAACGCTGTTGTCTCATATTCAGATCCTTCTGGGTGAATAAATACTTCAATGATTGATGATCCGTGAATAATTCAAACTTTTCACCCAATAGATAATGCCTCCAGATTTTCATAGCAAACACGATAGCTAGCAACTCAAGATCGTGAGTTACATAATTCTTTTCATGTGGTTTCAATTGACGGCTAGCATAAGCGAATACATGGCCTCTTTGGCCTTCTTTAGAAGCATCGGTCTAGACTTTTAAATCCTGATTGCCGTCAATAATTGTGAGCACTGGAGCAGTCGTCAATTTTAACTTCAGCTCCTGGAAAGTTGCCTCACATTCGGGAGTGCAGTTGAATCTCGAATGTTTCTTAGTAAGCTTTGTTAAGTGACTGGATATCTTCAAAAAATTCTTAACGAACTTCCAATAATAACTGGCCAATCCGAGAAAACTTCTGACTTCTGTGGGCATACGAGGCTGTTTCCAATTCTGAATAGCAGTGATTTTACTGGGATCCACCGAAATTCCTTCTTTTGACACGACGTGGCCAAGAAATTTGACTTCTTCTTGGCAGAATATACATTTAGAAAACTTTGCTTTTAAAACATTCTTTCTCGGAATTTCTAATACCAGTTCCAAATGTTTTTCATGCTCGCGTTCTGATTTAGAGAAGATCAATATATCATCAATGAAAACCAGAACAAATTTATTCAATATTTCTCTGAATACTCGGTTCATTAGATCGACAAAATAAGTTGAAGCGTTACATAAGCCGAACGACATTACTAACCACTCGTAGAATAAGTCTGGACCTATGAATGATGTCAAAGGAACACACTCTTCGGCAATATGAAGCTGATGGAAACCTGTAGCTAGGTCCATTCGTGAAAATACTTGTGCTCCATTTAATCGATCCAACAAATCATCAATCCGCGGTAAGGGATATTTGTTCTTCAGCGTCTTCTTATTCAAGTCACGATAATCCATACATTATCTGAGGGTACCGTATGACTTCGGAACAAATACCACAGCTGCTCCCCAATCAGTGAAACTAGGCCTTATCAGACCTTTCCATACAAGCTGTCTAGTTTGATTGTCTAACTCTTCTTTCTCCTTCAAGGTCATTCTTCGAATAGCATGAACTACTGGCCTTGCATTCGGAACTAAAGAGATTTTAAAATCAATTTCTCTCTGCGGAGGTAAGCTAATAACTTCTTCGAACACATCCACACAGTTCTTGACTACAGGGATATTTTCTATGTCGACTGCGACATTTTCTGTAACGACAGGAACAAGTTCTATTTGGGTAGGAGAAACATCTAAAGCTACCCAGAAGTTTTTCTATCAGAATTCGGGCCTTCACAGGGAATTACAATATTGGCAAGCTTCGTTTTAACCTTGACAACCCTTTCTGCACATTTAACTTCCGCTTCGTATTTGGTTAACCAACCCAATCCCAAAATAAGGTCGAATTCGGTAAAATTCATGACGATCGAGATACAAGGAAACGATAATGAGAAAAAGAAACAGGTACCCCACAAACCCAACTAAGATCGAGGGAACCCCCAACCGGATTATGGACAGTTATGGGTTCTTTGAGCTTTTTCAAATTTAAATCCAATTTCTTAACCGCATTCTTTGCAACAAAGCTTCGTGACGCGCCTGTATCAAACAGTACTTTCACTGGAATGTTTTTGACAGTAAGCGTGTGTGACGGCCCGCCCCGCACCAACCGACATTTACTCCAAAAATGCGCTGTACACATGTCCAGTTAGCACGGAACGGGTCGCCAGAAGGAAAAGGAAGAAGGAAATGAACATATAAAGAACCTGTAGAATGTCTCACAGCGCATCGAACAAAATATAATAATAACATACTTGATATGAAACAGGAGAGACAGTGCATAAGCTGAAAATCAGAATTAAACATCAAAGCAGCGGAAATCCAAAATACAGCTTATTACAACTTTCAAACTGTCTCAAAGCAAAACAAGATAAATGAGGTACACTACTAATGCCCAAGTAGCGACCACCAACGACACAGGGAGAATGTGTATATATATATCATACGTGGAAGCCTCCTGCCCGCCTCCAAATCAGCTACTCGCACATCACCAGTTAACCTGTCTCTAGTCTGCTCGTGTGAGCACCCAGAGTAATAAGAGGAGACATAAAACTCTGGGTCAGACATAAAGCCTGGTATGAGCGATAAGCATCTAAAGTGAACAATAACAGGTAGACTAAAACATACCTGAACCTGGACCTGCAACCAAAGAGTTAGCACTACATACTGTACAACACTCTAAGGTATCACATCAAACAGTGTAAGGATACGGAGGTGGGGGAGGTGTGCATGTCATAATGATGGCAAACAATCAAGCATAGCATCCATCCTCACATCTCTCACTCAGTGCGTAAAGCATACGATATTCACCACTTCGATCACCCAATATTCCTTGCTACGATCACTTTGCCCCATGAAGTCATAAATGGCTTCACTGCACTGATAACGTAGTCACTAATTCCTCGCTATGTCCACTTGCCCCATGGAGTTATTCACCCCATCTGCGCTGGCTCATAGCCTTACTAATCCTTACTATGTCCACTTGCCCCATGGAGGTATTCACCCCATCTGCGCTGGCTCATAGTCTTACTACGCATCACCTTGCCCCTCAGGTCATAATGACCCTACTGCACTGATAACGTAGTCTTGCTACCATCACTTTGCCCCTCAGGTCATAATGACCCTACTGCACTGATAAGTAGCCCATCATTCCTTTTTAGTGGTGAATCAAAGTTATGAACATCGACAACTCCTTAGCACACGTCCCGCAGCAAAGTCCAATCATGAAGTGAACTCATTGGTTCCCAACTGGTTCCGAGATCCTGAGCTCTAACTTCCATTTGGACTACCTTTTCATCTCGGGTTATTGGTCATCACAATCGAATCGGATCGGATCAGCCTTCACATTCTTCATCGGATCGGATCGGCTTAGTTCGGATCGGATCGTGTTCCTCCAGCGCGTGGCTCCTTCTCCTGGTTCGGATCGGCGTCACCATTTCGGATCGGATCGTGGTCACCCATTCGGATCGGGTCGGGGTTCCTCCTCCAAGTCAGTTCGTGGTTTCCCCGCTGGTCGGATCGGGTCGGGTGCAACTTCCCAGATGGTCAGCTCGTGAACTTCTGAAATGGATCGGTTCGTGCTCCTCCCTTCGGATCGTTGCGCCTCATCAATATGGATCGGATCGTGGAGAGGATTCACGATCGGGGGTGAACATGCGGATCGCTATCTTCGGATCGGATCGTGGCATATGTCCACGATCGGTTCAGGTCGGGAAGTCCGATCCGATCCCACTTGCAATTTCCTGCAGTCCCTCCAACGAGCAGTTTACGCCATTCGACGGCGTTTTTGACCAAACTAACACTTCTAAACTATCACAAAGCATACCATATAGTCATAGCAGCATACATAATCAACCCCAAACATCAAAGCATCAACATGATAGGCTAAAATGGATCAAACATACCCAAAATCCCAAATTTCCCCTTAAGCATACTTAGGTGAAACTAATGATAGGATTATCAAAACTTAAACAAATTAACCCAAATTCATATCAGAGGTCTAAAACATCATTCCAAATTTTATAAACATTTTTCCAGAATTTTATCATGTTTAAATTCGCTAATTAACACTAATCAACCCTAATTAGCCATAATTAGTGCAAAACTAAGCAAATCACTCACCTTAGCCACAAAATAAACTAAGATCTGAAATGATTCTCTGATTTGATGCGAATTTCAATACCAAACAGCAGCTCCTTTGTTGATTTGGTGAAGATCCTTCTTGATTAGGGGTTGCTAAGCCAAATCCTTAACCTAAAGGTGATTTGGAGGTGATTTAGAGGTTGGAGGCCATTTTTAGGGATCCTTGGTGATAAGTGGAGGCTAGAAAACTGAAATGGAATGATTCTCCATCTCATTTCAGCCCTCCCATAACCCTAATCCCGAAATGGGTTATGGGCCTACTCGCTAATCACCCGATTTGGTCCGGTTAAGCAGTTTTTCACCCTCCAAACCTTGTTTCAGCCATATCTCCCAAACGGTAAGTCTGTTTGGCTAATGTGACCACTCTACGGAAAGAGAAACCATCAAACGAATCAAATGGAAGTGGTTTCAGGTCAAAATTCCTTTCCAATCAAAAGTTATGGCCAAAACAGTACCAACTAGGGGCAAAATGGTCATTTAAAAATCGACAAAAATCATAAGCATGGGAAATGACTCTAATAGATGTTTCCCAAAGTTACATGACCATACGACTTCACATGGGAAAGAAATAAATATTCTACGATCCTATGATGTGTAGAATACGGGTCATTACACTCCCCCCCCCCCCACCCCCCTTAAGAAATTTCGTCCCCGAAATTCCCTAATCCAAACATACACAAAGGTCCCCGCATGCCTATCAATCATAAGACAACAATCAAACATGCAAACAAGCAAAATAAGTCTATCCTAGCATGCGGAATAACTAAATTGCAAAGTAAATCTTACCAGGCAAAGAGTTCTGGATGCATCTTCCTAATGCTCTCCTCTGTCTCCCAAGTACAATCATTCTCGTTCTCGCCCCACTGAACCTTGACTAGCTTCACCTCCTTCCTTCGAAGTTGCTTCGTATCGTGCCCCACAATACGAATCGGCCTGCGGTTCCCAACCGCCTCGGGTTCTACTTCGAAGTCCTCTAACTGATCAGGTGAAATAGTCACATCTGAGTCGTGAACAAACTTCCTTAGTTGGGAAACATGAAATACATTATGAACTCCCACCATCTTCTCCGGTAATCCAACTCTATATGCCAAATTCCCGACTAATTCAAGAACAGGGAATGGCCCAACAAATCTTGGTGCCAACTTGCCTCTCCTGCCAAATCGAATCACGCTCTTCAACGGAGAGATCTTGACAAACACCAAGTCACCAACGGAGAATTTCAAGTCTCTTCTCCTCTTATCGGCATAGCTTTTCTGCCTATCTTGAGCTGCTTTCATTCGTTGCTGAATGACCTTAATCTTATCCGATGTTTCCCTCACCACATCTGGTCCAAGCATAAACTTCTCGCCAGTCTCTATCCAACATGATGGTGAGTTGCACGGTCTTCCGTACAAAGCTTCATATGGAGCCATACCAATACTGGATTGGTAGCTATTATTATATGCAAACTCTACTAGATGCAAATAGTCTTCCCATGATCCACCAAAATCCAATATACACGCTCTCAAGAGATCTTCCAATATGCGATTCACCCTCTCTGTCTGACCGTCGGTCTGAGGATGATATGCAGTACTGAGATGTAATCTTGACCCTAGAGCCTCTTGCAAGCTCTTCGAAAACCCACTAGTGAACAACGGGTCTCGGTCACTCGCAATGCTTTTGGGTACTCCATGAAATCTCACTACCCACTTCATATACAATTCTGCCAACTTGGCTGCTGTTCTGGTCGATTTGACTGGTATAAATCTTGCGCTTTTAGTCAATAGATCCACAATTACCCAAATGCTATCATATCCCGATCTAGTCCTTGGTAACCCATCGATGAAATCCATCGACACTTGCTCCCATTTCCATTCGGGAATTTCTAATGGTTGCAACAACCCACTAGGCTTCTTTTGCTCGGCTTTAATTAGCTGGCAATTCATGCATTTGGATATAAACTTCCCAACGTCTCTTTTCATCCCTTCCCAGTAGTAAGTCTGTCTCACGTCTCGATACATCTTATTACCACCGGGATGTATAGTCAGTTTTGAGTGATGACACTCTCTAAGCACTTCATCTCTCAAACCATTCACGTTGGGCACAACTAGTCTTCCATTCTTCCGAAGCCATCCATCTCGATCAAGCCCATACACATTCATCTCCTCTTCGATACCCAACTCTAGCTTGGAGATGATTTCCAATAGATTAGGATCGTCCCTCTGGCTAGAACCAATCCGCTCTATCAAAGTGGGTCTGATCGTCAAGCTAGCTAGCATAACTGGATCCAATTCGCACTTTGGTCTGAAATCAAACCCCGCGATAAACTCCAGTTGCTCTCATTCAAGAAACATTGCCCCTAAGCTGGCATGTCTCCTACTCAAGGCATCGGCTACTGCATTACCTTTCCCAGGTGTATACACGATATCAAAATCATACGAAGCCAAGAACTCTAACCATCTCTGCTGACGGAGATTCAGATCTTTCTGAGAGAAGAGATACTTTAACGATTTGTGATCGGTAAACAGCTCAAATCTTTCTCCCAAGAGATAGTGTCTCCACATCTTCAGCGCAAATACAATCGCTGCCAATTCCAAATCATGGGTAGGATACTTCTTCTCATGCGGCTTTAGCTGTCGACTAGCATAAGCTACAACCCTACCTCCTTGCATCAATACTGCACCCAGTCCGGTACCACAAGCATCTGTGTATACCGTCATCTCTTCATTCCCTTTAGGAATGACTAACACTGGCGCACGCGTCAACCTCTCCTTTAGACTCTTGAAGGCATGTTCACACACTCCGTCCCAGACGAAGGACTGATTTTTCTTAGTCAACTGAGTCAACGGTGCTGCAATCTTGGAGAAGTCCTGGATAAACTTACGATAATATCCAGCTAATCCCAAGAAACTTCTTACATCTGTTGCATTCTTGGGTGTAGGCCAATCCTGTACCGTAGCCACCTTCGCAGGGTCCACGGCAATACCACTCTCTGAAACAACATGACCCAAGAATCTCACTTCCCTTCTCCAAAAATGACACTTAGAGAATTTCGCTTTCAATTGGTGTTTCCTCAACACCTCCATCACTATCCTCAAGTGCCCCTTGTGTTCCTCCTCTGTCCCTGAATAAACAAGGATATCATCCACGAACACAAGAACAAACTTATTCAACTGATCTCTGAATACTCGATTCATAAGATCCACAAAATAGGCTGGTGCATTGGTTAACCCAAATGGCATAACCAACCACTCATAAAATCCAGACGGCGTCCTAAATGCCGTTTTCGGAACACTCTCATCTGCTACTCGAAGCTGATGAAATCCTGTCGCGAGGTCCAACTGGGAGAACACTCTAGCTCCTTCCAGCTGATCAAACAAATCATCTATCCGTGGTAGAGGATACTTATTCTTCCTCGTCACCTTATTCAACTCGCGATAGTCCACACACAAACGAAGGGAACCATCTGCCTTAGTGGCAAACACAACTGGTGCTCCCCACTCGGAGACACTCCTTCTAATAAATCCCTTCTTCAAAAGATTGCTGACTTGCACCCCGAGCTCTCGCTGTTCCCTTGGTGCCATACGACGAAGTGGCATTACTATAGGTCTGGCATCCTTCACTAAATCAATACGGAACTCAATCTCTCGGTGTGGTGGAAGCCCGGTCACCTCCTCGAAGACGTCCGGATACTGGCCAACCACGGGCACATCTGACAACTCATCTTGCGGGATGTCGAGGGAATTTACAAAACTAGCCATAACCCCATCACTAGGTAGGCTACCAAACACTACCCTCCGCCCATCATCCGCCCTCACTGTCACCAAAAAGTCCTCACAGTCTACCACCCATATCTTTGGAGCCAATCGACTCCCAATATAATGCCATACCCAGTAAAGCCCAAAACAAAGCAATCACATACAAACATACATCCACGACTCGATAAGACCAAATTCCTGCAAATCATACTAAGGCTAGTCGAACCACCAATCGGGTTCGTCACAACCAATGGTCTATCGACTATCTCGGGTTCCAGTCCCAACCTATCTACCAGGTCACTAGATATGAAGGAACGGGAAGCCCCAGTATCAAACAAAACTCGAACTGGTATATCATAAACAGAAAGCATACCTTGAATAACAACATTCTTTCCTTTCTCCGCCGCGGTTGGGGCATTCGACGAAGAAGGAACGGCATCAATAGCATATGCTTTCACAATCTGCTTCTCCTTAAGAGGTTGCGGACACTTATCTTTCTGATGTCCCACTTGGCCACAGTTGTAGCACTTCCTTTCCGCTGGCTTGGCCCGACATTCCTTAGCATAATGGCCCTTCTTTCCATAGCTGAAGCACTCAACATCCTTCTTGCTCTTTTTCTGGCCACCCTTAGATTGGTCCTGCTTCCTCTTATTCTGAGAATTATTCTTGCCTCCACCGCCTGCTTGCGGCTTTGGCCCTTCTGCAGATGCAGCCTCAGTCTTTGACTTGGGGTAAAGACTCTCTGACCTCAAAGCTTTCCCCACAATCGATTCAAAAGTCTCATCTATGTGGTTAATAAGCCTCTCCCCCAAGTACCCATCCAGGCCAGTTATGAACTTCTCATTCTTCTTTTCAGGAGTATCAATGAGAGACAGTCCATACTTCGACAAAGTGTCGAACTCAGCAATATAATCAGAAACTGCCCTCTCGTTTTGCTTGAGTTCCAAGAACCTCTTAAACAATACTGACTTCTGGGCAGCTGGAATAAACTTCTCGCTAAAGCGAGCCTTGAACTGATCCCAAGTAACCTGATCCTCTGGAGTAGCTGTTCTGATAGCATTCCACCAATTCATCGCTCGCTCTTGCAGCTGATGAGACGCTAGCCTTCTCTTCATCGCATCCTCAAGACCCAAGTCATCAAAGATACGATCACAGCTATCCATCCAATCTTGAACATCTGTGGCTGACTCCGTTCCATGGAACGGCTTCCCACTAAGATTAGTGTAATCTTTGCACAACTTGGAGAAATCGACCCTAGGCGCCTGCACTATTGGACCACCACCATTTCCACCATTGGGAGCTGCCCTCTGTACATCTCTAAGCATCTCTCTCATGAGGTCAGTAAACATCGTCCTCATGTCAGCAGCATTCCCATTATTAGCCCCTCTACCGGTACCTCTAACATATCGGCTCATCGTTAATCTGTAAAAAGGGAAACGATCAACGACCCCACAGTGGTGCTAGTGCAGTGCGACTTCATCCTTATACTACTAATAATAGATATATTCATAGCTTTTGAAAACCAAAGTAATCACAAATACGCGCTCTCATATACGTACTATCTCTCCCTAGTGTCTTACCCTAGGTTAACTACGCAACCTAGAGCTCTGATACCAAGTGTGACGGCCCGCCCCGCACCAACCGACATTTACTCCAAAAATGCGCTGTACACATGTCCAGTTAGCACGGAACGGGTCGCCAGAAGGAAAAGGAAGAAGGAAATGAACATATAAAGAACCTGTAGAATGTCTCACAGCGCATCAAACAAAATATAATAATAACATACTTGACATAAAACAGGAGAGACAGTGCATAAGCTGAAAATCAGAACTAAACATCAAAGCAGCGGAAATCCAAAATACAGCTTATTACAACTTTCAAACTGTCTCAAAGCAAAACAAGATAAATGAGGTACACTACTAATGCCCAAGTAGCGACCACCAACGACACAGGGAGAATGTGTATATATATATCATACGTGGAAGCCTCCTGCCCGCCTCCGAATCAGCTACTCGCACATCACCAGTTAACCTGTCTCTAGTCTGCTCGTGTGAGCACCCAGAGTAATAAGAGGAGACATAAAACTCTGGGTCAGACATAAAGCCTGGTATGAGCGATAAGCATCTAAAGTAAACAATAACAGGTAGACTAAAACATACCTGAACCTGGACCTACAACCAAAGAGTTAGCACTACATACTGTACAACACTCTAAGGTATCACATCAAAGAGTGTAAGGATACGGAGGTGGGGGAGGTGTGCATGTCATAATGATGGAAAACAATCAAGCATAGCATCCATCCTCACATCTCTCACTCAGTGCGTAAAGCATACGATATTCACCACTTTGATCACCCAATATTCCTTGCTACGATCACTTTGCCCCATGAAGTCATAAATGGCTTCACTGCACTGATAACGTAGCCACTAATTCCTCACTATGTCCACTTGCCCCATGGAGTTATTCACCCCATCTGCGCTGGCTCATAGCCTTACTAATCCTTACTATGTCCACTTGCCCCATGGAGTTATTCACCCTATCTGCGCTGGCTCATAGTCTTACTACGCATCACCTTGCCCCTCAGGTCATAATGACCCTACTGCACTGATAACGTAGTCTTGCTACCATCACTTTGCCCCTCAGGTCATAATGACCCTACTGCACTGATAAGTAGCCCATCATTCCTTTTTAGTGGTGAATCAAAGTTATGAACATCGACAACTCCTTAGCACACGTCCCGCAGCAAAGTCCAATCATGAAGTGAACTCATTGGTTCCCAACTGGTTCCGAGATCCTGAGCTCTAACTTCCATTTGGACTACCTTTGCATCTCGGGTTATTGGTCATCACAATCGAATCGGATCGGATCAGCCTTCACATTCTTCATCGGATCGGATCGGCTTAGTTCGGATCGGATCGTGTTCCTCCAGCGCGCGGCTCCTTCTCCTGGTTCGGATCGGCGTCACCATTTCGGATCGGATCGTGGTCACCCATTCAGATCGGGTCGGGGTTCCTACTCCAAGTCAGTTTGTGCTTTCCCCGCTGGTCGGATCGGGTCGGGTGCAACTTCCCAGATGGTCAGCTCGTGAACTTCTGAAATGGATCGGTTCGTGCTCCTCCCTTCGGATCGTTGCGCCTCATCAATCTGGATCGGATCGTGGAGAGGATTCGCGATCGGGGGTGAACATGCGGATCGCTATCTTCGGATCGGATCGTGGCATATGTCCACGATCGGTTCGGGTCGGGAAGTCCGATCCGATCCCACTTGCAATTTCATGCAGTCCCTCCAGCGAGCAGTTTACGCCATTCGACGGCGTTTTTGACCAAACTAACACTTCTAAACTATCACAAAGCATACCATATAGTCATAGCAGCATACATAATCAACCCCAAACATCAAAGCATCAACATGATAGGCTAAAATGGATCAAACATACCCAAAATCCCAAATTTCCCCTTAAGCATACTTAGGTGAAACTAATGATAGGATTATCAAAACTTAACCAAATTAACCCAAATTCATATCAGAGGTCTAAAACATCATTCCAAATTTTATAAACATTTTTCCATAATTTTATCATGTTTAAATTCGCTAATTAACACTAATCAACCCTAATTAGCCATAATTAGTGCAAAACTAAGCAAATCACTCACCTTAGCCACAAAATAAACTAAGATCTGAAATGATTCTCTGATTTGATGCGAATTTCAATACCAAACAGCAGCTCCTTTGTTGATTTGGTGAAGATCCTTCTTGATTAGGGGTTGCTAAGCCAAATCCTTAACATAAAGGTGATTTGAAGGTGATTTAGAGATTGGAGGCCATTTTTAGGGATCCTTGGTGATAAGTGGAGGCTAGAAAACTGAAATGGAATGATTCTCCATCTCATTTCAGCCCTCCCATAACCCTAATCCCGAAATGGGTTATGGGCCTACTCGCTAATCACCCGATTTGGCCCGGTTAAGCAGTTTTTCACCCTCCAAACCTTGTTTCAGCCATATCTCCCAAACGGTAAGCCCGTTTGGCTAATGTGACCACTCTACGGAAAGAGAAACCATCAAACGAATCAAATGGAAGTGGTTTCAGGTCAAAATTCCTTTCCAATCAAAAGTTATGGCCAAAACAGTACCAACTAGGGGCAAAATGGTCATTTAAAAATCGACAAAAATCATAAGCATGGGAAATGACTCTAGTAGATGTTTCCCAAAGTTACATGACCATACGACTTCACATGGGAAAGAAATAAATATTCTACGATCCTATGATGTGTTGAATACGGGTCATTACAGCGTGCCTTCTAAAACATCTGGCCTTTCCAGATTAGATGAGGATCTAGGAACTTCTGCTACTTCATTTACATGAACCCTTTCAGATTTCTTGAATAGCTGTCAAGCCTTTGAAAGATGACCAGCCTGATGGCATTGACTGCATTTTCTATTTTCTTGAAATCCTTTCCTAGATTGAAGTCTGCCTTTTAATCGCTTCTTTAAGGGTCCATAGTTTATTGCCAAATGCCCTTTCCGATTACAGTTAGAGCAGGTGGCAGTTTTTACTGGCACTTTCTCAGATTTAACCTTCTTTCGATTGACTTTAGGTTTCTTTCTGGCCCCAGACGTCATACTGGCCGCAGGCTGTGTACTTGTCTCTGGGCTTTCAGTGTCAGTTTTCCTTTTGTTGCTAAAACTGACTTCCTCTTCATCGAGAAAAAGGCCTCGCTTATCCAGATCTTTATACTGATAAGCCATGTATATCATTTCAGAAAAAGGAAGCTTCACATGCCCCATCACACTATTCCGGTATTTTCTTTGAAGACCATTAGTAAACCTCAGATTCTTCCTCTTTGGGTCTTGAATCAGATGCGGAGCAAAATGAGAAAGTTCATTGAATCTCTTATGATATTCTGGGATATTCATATCTCCTTGTATCAGATAGTAGAATTCATCACATAACCGCTCAGTTGCTTCTGGAGTAGTAAATCTTTCACTGAAAATCTCTTTAAATCTATCCCAGGTAATATTACCTTCTGGATTATCCTTTATAACCATATCCCACCAGATTAAAGCTTCATCTTTAAGCGCCCAAGATGCCACTAATCTTTTTTGATCATCCCTCAGCTGGATATGTTCAAAAATCCTTTTGACGGAACTCATCCAAGCTTGAGTTTGAATAATCGATTCATTGCCCGAGAATTGTGCTCCACCCAGATTTCGATATCTCTTTAATAGAGCCTCTAGATCTGGTTCTGCATTCCTTCTATTTCTGATACTCATTTTCTATGTCTGCAAATAGCAGATCCCGGTCAGTTAAGGCTTTTTGAGATTGATATGAGCTTGGCGATGTAATAGCTTTTCGGAAGGTATTTGAGTTTCAGGTTGTATGCTTTCAATTATAAGCTTCCAGATGTAGGCTTCCGGTTTTCTTATGAATACTTAGAGGAGCATGTCCTCATGATGTAAGTAGATAAATGCCGATTCAGAATCATTGTCGGTGTCTATACTAAGTAGATTAGCATGGATAGCCTGTATCCCTGTTGGGGTTCCGGTTTGCCTCACGAGGGAGTTTCCCGGTATAGCCTGTTCTTCCGGAAGGTTGCTCTGGGCGATTTGTCTGTTATCTACTAATATAACCTTTCGGTGTTTATGCAGTAGGTGTATTAGAAGCCTGTTCTAGATAATCTTTATGTGCTTCTGGCTCAATACCCTTGATGTCTTCATCTCCTGATGTATCAGTATTAAGCAGGTTAATACTGACATCGCTTCTATCCTTCCAGGTTTCAATTAGTGGAGCTTTTACCTACCTCTTTCTTTGCTTCCGGCTTGGATGACCTTTCGCTATAAGATCCCCCTGCCGGATTAATTATGCCAGGTTCCTTGCTGGATAGACCCCATCGGATAGGCCTTGTCGGATAGATTTTGTTGGCATTCTGTAGCTTTCAAGTTCCTTTTAATGTTTGACTTTGGTTTTTGAAGAGTTCCTATGTGCTTGTGGTCATCCGATACCCTTTCACCGTTAGTCTGTTTCAGAGTTAATTTTGGTAGTAACATTTGTGCCACCCTAGTGAAGGGGTATTTTCAACTTTCCAAGTCAAGCTTTTTGCCTTTTCCGAAATGTCATATCTGAGTCTTTTGATCTTCCTTGATTGGTCTTCGTTTGTATGGTGTAGATTTGAGGTAATTTTTTGAATTACCATCGCTTCTTCTTTTCCACTTTTTACCTGCAACATTAATTTCTCGAACCAGATTATTTGTTCATTGAGGACTTGAAGCTTATTATAGGAATTTTATCATTTGAATTTCTGGTAAATATTATGTTTTGAACTCTAAATAGGAATTAAATTGCTCTATCTAAACTGATTTGGGTTTTGGGTGTTGGATATAAATTATTCGAATGTCCATGATCTAGATTATGATTCATGGTGAGCTACACGTATGCACGTTTCCTCCAAATATAAATTTTTAGGGTTTAAGATATGAAATTTGCACAAAAGAGCCTATTTTTACAATTAAGTAGTGGAAATGGTGCTACAGGCACCATCAATTTTGCTGGTGCATAGGATTAAATAGGACTTCGGTGCTGACTTATGGTTGCCTGGTTCTGGTTCAACCGTTACCTCTTCCTTCAAACCTCCCTAGCATTATCCTTAAGAAGAACTGATCCTGTTATCACTAAAGGCTCAATTGTTTCTCATCAAACGTGACATTTGTTGTGTGTCTTATCTAAACTAGTATCTGGAATTACTTTAATATGCACTATCTTGATCATTTATTACTCGTAGATTTATGTGTTATCAATCTATTGTATATTAATGAGTATGATATGAATTTACGTATTTATGGAACTATATCACGTGGTAGCACCATGTCTGATAAAAGGAATCCAAGCCCATCACAAACTGGTGTTTGTGGCTTTTTTCGGAAGAGGAAATCTTTCATCTCGAAGAAATCTCTGATTACTTCACAAGACAAAGTAAAATCCATTCTCGTCAACTTTGGAATGGATAATGTGGAGGCTATTGCTGCTACCTATTGTGATAATAAGATGAATCCTCTCGAAGGTTATTTTGCATATTCAGCCGCACAAATCTGGCATGAGGGCTTCTTTCCTTTTCCATCCTTTAAATTTCGACTTCTACGACATTTGGAGGTTGCACCTATCCAACTCCTACCAAGCACTTACACATTGCTTATGTCCTGAAATACTTACTCTTGAGTTGGGTCAGGCTTCCCTTACTCCTAATTTCATCCAATACCTACTGCGTTTTTCAAGAGGTGTTGGCTTCCCTGTATTCCATGCTACCCCTTTGCAGAAGATTGTTAGTGATGGTGTGGGTAAGGATATATTTTGGGAAGACCAGTTCTTCTTCATAAGATGCATTGTTTGTATTTTAGGAAAATTTGTCGATTATGGTGAATCCTCTAACCCTTTTTGAGCGATTACTTTTCTGATCTGTGACTTGACTTTAGTCGTTTTTCTTCAGATCCTGCTTCTAAGAGAGTTCCCTTAACCGAAAGTGAATCTCGTGTGTTTGAGCTCATTTTGAAGCTACACGAAGAGCCGTAGGGTCGATCTGTTATGTTAACTAAGGACAAGTTGCACCAATATGATCTTCTCCCTAATGGACAAAAGGTTTTGGGCGTCCACCTATTCATTTTCTAGGCTCTAAGCATTTATTGTTGGGCTCAGACGTGTTTGCTTCCTCTACCCCTGTGACAATCCGTATTTTCAGAACCAATTTAAAATTTTGATTTTAGCTATTTTAAAGAATATGCAAATATAAACTGGTTATTTTTGCTAAATAAAATTTTAGAATAATTTTATAATTAGTTTTTATATTTTATTTGACTTAAAATAAACTCGGTTAAATTACTAAATTGATTTATATGCTTTGTTTTGAGAATTTTTAAAATTCGGATTTTTGAAATCAACACATAGCCCTTAAAAAGTGAAATTTCGCCAGGAAGCTCAGAATTCGACGAGATAAATTTTTTATTGAATCCATAATGATAAAATATTGGTGAGTTCCAAAATGCGCGTCAAACGGAGTTAGTATGTGGCCATGCGAAGCAAAACCATTTGTTCAAAAACAAGCGATCGGTTTACAAAGGAACATTATGGAGATGATCTCAGAATTCAATTTTGTTTTTTTATGGATTCGTATCATCAAATAATAGTTAAATCCAAATGGCCACAATTTTTAGAGTTAGGTGTGGGCGTGCAAGAAGAAAATGTACGTCAAAATCGCATTTTTGAAGCTAATTGAGCAATTTTACAAAGGAACATTATTGAGACGACCTCGGAATTCGATAAAACTTTTTTTATTGAATTCGTAGCATCTAATAATGGTAAGATTCCAAATATCATGATTTTTAGAATCAGTATGTGATCAGGCGTGATTTTTAAAGTGAAAAACAGACAATATTTTGACTTTTAAAATTCGCTGGAACTCGGAAATTGATGAAACTAGTTTCGTTTTTTCCGTATTGTCAAAGAGTAATTGCATGTCAATTTTCATTTAGAACGGGATCCGTAGGTGATCACACAGATTTATAAACGATGAAAACAAGCAAGAATTGAGTAGAACCGAATAAAATAAAATATATAATTGATAAATAAATATTTTGCTCCTACTATATAATGTCATAAACTTCTCCCCTAACCCTAAAATATTTTTCTCGTGGACAACAGCAAGAACGGCCGCTTCCAGTAAATTGGAAATGTGAAGAACCAATCTTCTTTCAGTTTTTAAAAATCATACAAGCTCTCTAAAATCATGAAGTAAATATATTTGCAATCCTTGAGTGAAGAGCTTGAGATTGATACCCATTTTATAGGGTGCACACAAAATTTTGAGGTACCAAAAATATACATTGTGTGTCTACGAGCTAGGGTTAATTATTTTGAAGAAATGAAGCATCGATTAATGTTATAATCATTGTTTTTGGATTGGTGGCATCGTTTAGCACTTGTGTGCAAATTTTGAAGAGAAATGGTGAAAATTTTTGTCGATCAATTCATTGGTGCGTGCGTATGACGCTAGAGCACGGGTTCAGGGCTTGTATGCGAGTTTGATTTGGTTGGCATGAGGTGATAGAGTGTTTGAAGTGATGAATTATCATTATTTTAGTTTGATTTTAAAGCAAGTGGAGAGGGAGAAAAAGAGGAAGTAAGTAAGCGCAATGGCCATGGAATAAGGAGCAGCGTGAGTTCCTGTAGGAGAAGGAAGATGAGCAAGCGATTAAGGAAGAGATTAGTAAGGTTAATTAATTAATTATTTTAATAGTTAATGACATTGTAATGTACACAATATTAGAAAACATAACATTTTCATACGAACTCGAAATTCAGCGAAACTGGATCCGTTGGAACCATATTGACGAGAGCTTTGCAATGAAACTGATTTGGAAAGATTTGGAGCTTGTCTCAATTTTTGGCGAAGGAAAATGTCATATTCGATCAATCGATCGTTTGGCGATATTTAGCGACAAACCAATCAAGGTGAGAACTCCTTCTCACTCTCATTATTTTTCAATTAAAAATACACTAGGATGCAGATGGTACTTAGCAGCACCCGACACCATATATTGTACCTAATGATTGTTTGTTTTGGATTGAATTGACTGTGTTGAGTTTATTGAATGTATGAATTGTATAAAATGTTAAAATAATAAAATTATCATTTTTGTTGTATAAAATGTTAGAATAATAAAATTATCATTTTTATTGTATAAAATGTAAGAATAATAAAATTATCATTTTTATTGTATAAAATGTTAGAATAATAATTATTATTATTATTGTATGAAATTTTAGAATAATAAAATTATCATTTTTATTGTATAAAATGTTAGAATAATAAAATTATCATTTTTATTGTATGAAATGTTTGCATAATAAAAACATCACTTTTATTGTATGAAATGTTTGCATAATAAAAACATCACTTTTATTGTATGAAATGTTTGCATAACAAAATTATCATTTTTATTGTATACAATGTTTGCATAATAAAAACATCACTTTTATTGTATGAAATGTTTGGATTAAAAAAATGATCATTTTTATTATATAAAATGTTTGCATAATAAAAACATCACTTTTATTGTATGAAATGCTTGCATAATAAAATTATGATTTTTAATGTATGAAATGTTTGCATAATAAAAACATCACTTTTATTGTATGAAATGTTAGCATTATAAAAATATCATTTTTATGAAATGTTAGCATAATAAAAATACCATTATTATTGTATAAAATATTAGCACAATAAAAATATCATTTTTATTGTATAGATGAACTATATAAATTTTCATGTGTTGAATAAAATATTTTATCGTTAAAATATAATTTTTAACGTATATATGAACGGCATAAAATTCTCGTGAAATGAACATAAATATTCATTTACAAATCGGACGATTTGTGTATGTACATCAAATTTTCTAATATGGATTAGGACGATAAATTTTATACATTGCCCAACTGCACAAATAAACAAGTAAACTGTTGTTGTTTGAAAACCCCACACGGGTATTGGGATGATATTTGACACACACTATTCTCAATATTTAATTGTATGTCAATCGATGGATTGACAGTCTGTGATGAGCGTTATTTATTTATTTTAATGCTCACGCGGTTGTAAATTTCACTTTGGATGTGAATGAACTATTTAATAATTATTTATCATTATTGTTGAATACATGCGGTGTATGAAACTCATATAACTAAAATTGTATTCTAATTGATTGTGTCGCACTTCGATTCAAAACATTTTTATGTAAAAGAACATTTTTAATGTAAATTATGTAAAAGAATATTTTTAATGTAAATTATGTAAAAGAACATTTTTATTGCAAATTATGTAAAAGAACATTTTCAGCGTAAATTATGTAAAAGAACAATTTTATATAAAAGAACATTTTTAAGGTAAATTATGTGAAAGAACATTTTTAATGTAAATAATGTAAAAGGACATTTTTAATATGAAAGAACATTTTTAATGTAAATAATATGAAGGAACATTTTTAATGTAATAGAAGATTTCAATGTAAAGAATATTTTAAATAAATAATCTTTAAAAATAAAGAATATTTTAAAATAAACAATATTTTAAAATAATATACAGTGAAGGATAAAATTATGATTTTGATGTCCGACTTTGAAAGGACACAAAAATATAAAAATATGAAGACGGATTAAGTATAGAAACGCCATTTTAACCCGAACGGGTTTATCAATCGATTTTATTCATTTCACAATGAACATCGAAAAGAGGTGATTTCAAAATTTAACATTTTGAAAATATTATCATTTTAATATGATAAAGATACAAAATGTTAAATTTTGATTTAAAATTGAAAATAAAGTTGGAATCGTTTTAAAACAAATATACAAATGATTTATGAAATACGATTTAAATGAAAATTGACGAAATATATATAATATATATTATATATAGTTAATGGCCTGAATAGAACGCGTCGCACAGCGACCGTTTGCGAATTTCGACCATTTACTTCAAATCGATATAAAGGGAGATCAGACCGTCGGATTCTCCTAAAACAAAAAACGTTGGGTTCGTATCGAAAAGATCTTTCCAATGAATATAAATGTTTTGAAATCTAACGGTTGGATTTGGAATTATATCCAAATCAAATTTGAAAAAGGTCGCTATGGATGCAGTTCGGTGGCCGTTATTGGAAACCGAGTGTACGAGTGATAACAAAATTATTAAAGATATGAAAAAATTATGTAAAATTATAATATATGGTTTGGAAAGATTTTGGATGGAAAACCTCCATATTTGAAAAGATAAAAATATTTTTTTATCAAAATGAACTAGTTATTAACTAGAATAAATCTTTAAATTAAGATTTAATGGAGTTTTCCAATTAATTAATATTTAATTGGAATTAAATAAAATAAATTAGAATTTGGGTTGGTCGAGAATGGTGTCTTAAATAACAGTGTTCTTAAACCCCGTGTGAAAAGAATAAATCATTTAATTAAAATCACTAGAGCTTCCAATTATATTTAGTAATTGGAATAAAATGAAATGTGAATTGGGTTTATTGTGAACTGTGTTTTTAACGACAATCGTTCTTTAACCCGGTTAACAGTGAAAATATGATTCGGAATTTATAAATCTTTTATTAAGATTTAAAAGGAATTTTTCTAAAGTAAAGTCTTCCAATTTAATGGAATAAATAGGATTTGAAAGGAATTCGATTCAATAATAATTGGGATAAGCTTCTGTGAATGAAGACCGTTACTATATATGGAATTTAAAAAGGCCTTGTCATTATTCCATTTATATTATTAGTCCGATACGGAAATTTTTATCGATTATGTATTGATCTATTTTCCGTGTAAATTCCATTTTTATGGAAAATGATTTGGGTTTATCGTGAACTGGGTTTTAAAGGACACTAGTTCTTTAACCCAAGTAAAAACAGGATTCATTTCCTAAAATTTGGATAAACATTAAGTAATGATTTTTGAGATTAAAACTGAACTAGAGTTTTAAATGAATCTTTAATTAGATTAAATGAAAATGGGATAAATGGGTTGGATGTGAAAAATATAAATGAATGATTACTTCGGTAAGGTTCACCAATCCCGACTAGTTAATAAACCTTAATTTGGTTTAGAATTGATAAAAGATAAAATAAAATCTTTTAAAATGAGATTCCAAGGAAGATTAAAGAGTAAAATTTAAAAAAATTATCTTTGATAAAATTAATGAGAATATTTTATTAAAAGAATATTCTGAATTGGAATGAGGCGTATGATGTGTTTTTATAGCACTTGATTATAAAATACGCGAATTATTCGGAAAGACCGGGTTTAACCCATTCTGAATAATTAATACGACGACCAAGAGTCGATGATGAAGATGGTGGTTGAAGACCGAAGTTCTTCACATCGTTTGGATGATTACTGATGTCTTGATTAGGCCGTACACCCAAGACGAGGTAATAAGTTGTGATCGTCCAAACGTACTTGGAGATCGACGGATATGCGAGGACCTCTCTCCTGTATTGGACATATGGGATGAGGAATAAGGTGCCTCCAGTGTCGTTCAAACCCAGAACGAACTTGTAAATGGATGGTATGTCTGACGTTGTATTCCTTTATGCTCTATTCGTTGATCTCTACTAAATATATATTTGTTTGGTAGCGGAGAATTTATTCTCTTGCTTAACACCCTTCTCTGAGACTTACGAGCTTAGAGATTATATATTGGCAGAAATCAATGGTATGGTACGGACTGACAATGTGGCATGCTAAGATGCAAATGATAAAGCCTTTTGTTGAAAAGCAGAGCCTTGTGGTTGATGATCAAAGCACAGCTTATTTTGGCATAGCTTTGTGTATAGCGTTACTTCGCGAGCCTTACACCCCGGTATGAACCGAAATGGGAGAAGGACCCCAGGGAGAACATGCGTTTCTTTCTAGCTAGAAATGGTCTCATGGTATGGAGCCCATACATTTTTACTTATGTGGATAATGGAATGAGCCGCCTCGGATATTGAGTCCCTAGTGGCTCACCTTTTATGCCCTATAGGGCAGGGAAACGTATTGTTCAGGCATAACCAATGTACTAACATATTTGTGGACAAGCCCTGGTGCTTATAGGTGCAGTTGCGACTGAGTCCCGAGGCACGGACTAGAGTGTCTCGAATTCTGCAAGGACGATCCCTTGCCTTGGTTCATAGATGGAAATCCAACTTCCAATACGATATCATGTGGTTTTGATTGTAAAACTAGTATGGCGACATGACATATGGTACCCATGCCATCTATGATTGATACATTTATATTTGAAGTTGTTTTTGACACAATACACTTATAGTAATAATAATAATAAGAGATGAAATTTTGCGTACCAAGCATGTTTGGCTATTATAAGGAAAAATTCTATCCTCCGGCTTGCTTTGCATTGTGTGATGGGACCTGAGTCTTATAATAGCTTCTGTAACGTCCCAGATTTTTGAACGATGGTTACGAATATTTAAAACTTGTTTAAATATTGTTTTGGCAATATTAGCAGAATTTATATCGAATTTATTTTATAAAATCAAAAATATATATTTTATAATATAATTAAAACGAGCTCGAAAACGACGCGGTAGTTCATAATTTTCGATCTGAACTTTAATTGAATATACAGAATCCGTTTGAAATCAGAATTCTGTGGAACAAGAAATGTTGAACCAATTTGATTATATTTAAATAATAAAAGAGAAAAATCGTGATTTCATCGTGTAGATGGTAAGATATGCCCAGATTAAAATTTTCAATAGTCGCTATAGAATCGTTCATCGACCGTAACAGTTTATTTGAAATAACCGCATACTGGTTTCGAATTTAGACAAGATTCTTTTGAGACGTAGTTATAATTTAATTTTTAGAATTTTACTGTAATTTTTAATAAATTAAATATGCATCTTTTTATTTGAAGTATTGTGCACCCTGTATCAGTATTTCGGGGTTTCATAATATAAGTTAACCTACCGATGTTATTATAATTTTGGGATCGTTGTACATCACTGGACACGACCATATTCTTATGTCTGTCCAGGACAGCTTGGACATGAATGAAATCTTAGGAAATGCGAGACACTAAAATTGAAACATGAAACAACATATATCTTTCATATTTAAACTATGTCGGATTCGTTTATGGGTTAAGTTTGAAAAATAAACAGCCTAACTTATAAACAATTGGCTGTGTCTCCCATTTCAAACGCACAACACATATATCTTTCATATTTAAACGCTGTCTGTACCGTAAGCTAACCCGCCCTATTCACTTGGCAAGCCTACCTACTCGTGTTTTCATTTCAACTTACTGAAACTCTGACAAGTATTTACTCAGTGAGAACGACATATCACTCGCCTTGCCGACCAAGGTTTCAAATTTCCCATCAAGGAAACAGCTAGCCTAAATCGTGCCTGCAAACCTCTCTTTATATAATATATTTAAAGTTATACCGTGGTCACCACGTTTTTACTCCTATAAATACCACTGGCCATCTTCCTTTTCGAAAAAAAAAAAAAAAGAACGCAAGCCTTCCTCCAATACTTAAACAGCACCTCCTATTCAGCAGATATAAATTAAAAAAAATACAAACATTTCTCTCTACTACAAATCATACCAGACAAGTATATCTATGTCAGCAGCGAGTCATTTCAGTGCGGCACGGTGACAACGGCAGGCAACACTAAGTCACAGGGGATGCCGGTCGAGGGCGTTGGGCGCAGGCAGTCCGACGACGAGGCAGCATGGGTCAACAGCGTTCGCGGACATGGGCGGAGCTGGGTAATCATAGAACGGTGGGGGAAGCGGTGTTGTTAGCAAGTGATGCTCGGCATGGTTTTTGCTTCAGGAGGGGGACGTATGGGTGGTTTTGGCGAATGAGTGGCAGGTGCAAACGTGGTATCAGTTGCATAGGCATGTTTGGAGAAAATGATAAGGGTGGATGGTGCAGTTGTGTGAGGCCGTGAAGTATCAGCATGCGTGCGGGATGGTGATGTATTCATGGTGTTGCATGCATGTTGATGAAGAGAAAACAAACGATGAAATGTGATGGAGGCGTTGCGTGTGAGGGGAAGAAGACGCATGTATGGGGAGTACGGTTGACGTGTTGAGTTTGATAAATGGGTGTGGACTTTGGGGGGGCCTGAACGAGGCTGTAGTAGGATGGAGGAAGGTACCCTGGAGGAGAAGACATCGGTACTTAAGTGAAGAAGAAAATCATAGCAGGAAGAAGAAATAAATATCAAGAGGTAATCCTATTTTTAATGTGGCTTAACTAAGGATTAACATTTCATTTTAATTAACTTTATATTAACGGTTAAAACTCACATTTTCACTTAACAAACTTAACTTGCCAGATCATAATGTGTTTATATAAGGTGTAGATTTGTGCTTAATAACAAGTGGATAACATAATTATAGTAGTGTGAAGGGAAGGTGACGCTAGAAAGTTGAAGTGATGGCCATTTTATAAAAGGTCGGGGACATAAACTGTTGTAATAGGAAGAGGGAAGAGTGAAAAGCGGTAACATGGACTCTCCACTAGCTTCTTTAAGAAGAAATAATCAGCCTGATCATTTGTTTAATGTAATTAACAGATAGGTCGCTATTTAATTAAGGTTAATTAACATAAATAGTAAATTAAATTATGGTTAAACAATTATTGATTAATTATTTAAAAATAAACCGTATGACTTGTTATTCATATAGGTGAACAGACGGGACAAAACCAAAGTAGTTGGAACCGTACTGACAAGCGAAACAGTTTGGAGTTGACGCATTTGGAATTTACCGAAAACGAACCACTTTGACGACAAATGGAAATTCAAGGTGAGTTTAACTCACTCAGTTTACCCCGTTTATATTTTATATAAACCGGGTTTTATTCTATTTTGTGTGCAATGTTTGCTGATGGTTGTTTGTTAATCGTTATTGGTTGAACTGTATGGCTGTGTTAAAAATTGAGGTAACCATTGTGATGCAGGGAAGGACAGGTTGGAGGGATCCAACCGGATTCCTCAAATATGTTGTTTAATTATATGAACTATTAATCAGTTGATTGATCATTGAAACCAAATTCAACACTTGGTTGATTTTAACCAATGGGTGACATTGGTTAAGTATTTATCGGCAGATGGCCCGTTAATGAATCATTTTATGGAAACTGGTTTATCGTCATGGAAAGCGATAGAAATACAGTTATAAAGTTGTTTTATAACTAAAGTTAGTTTTGAAATCTATATTGCATAAATTATTTTAAATGAAGTGATTAAGAGAAATAAATGATTATTTTTGTTTTGAACTTACAAAAAGTATACAAAGTAAGATTTGCATGTTAGCGAGTTTTGCGGCAAATATGAAGCGATTTACCAAATGTTTAAGATTGAATGTAATGGTTGATTTATTTAACCTAACTAGATTATTAATTAAATCAAAATGGAAGTATTTAAATTAATCTTCTTTATTTAACCAAGTGATAATGGTTAACAAAGTAACCGTGTTGAAATCTCCAAGTCAACCATTTGAATGAGAATTGTTATTTTAAACTATTCATTTGATTAGTGATTATCATTGAAATTAAGTATCATTTTTAATAACCTTTTTAGGAAGATTAATTATTTTTGTAGTAAACCAACTGATATGAATAACGGTAGAAGATTGACAAGGAATCGAACTGTAAAGGGATTGTAAAAGAATAGTACATGAATTTATAAAGAGACTCGATAAACAAGATCTGAATGTATATGTAATAATGTTTTCTAATGGAACCAAGTATTTTTGATATATCGAGTCGAGCTTTCTATAAAAAGAAAAATGTTAACCTTTAAGGTGAATAATGAAAGGAACTAGATTTGAAATGGAAATGGTGGTAAAGGAGATTTGTTGAATAAAACTCTTGTTTATAACAAAAGGGCATTTTAGTAAGTTTACTCATATTTATATGAGTTAGAATTTTGATTTATCCCTTAAAGGGAATTTTACGAAAAGGGAAGTTTAAACAAATTTGCATATGAGTTGAAATCGAACAAAAGCAGATTGAATTCTACTATAAAAGTGAAGATAAAATGGGGAAATATGGGGATAAATGTTTTAGATATGAATGGAGTTAATTGAATCAAAGTGGTTATAAATGGGGTTATATAGAGATGATTGGGTTAATTATTGAAAAGAGATTTCGTTAATAAACTTCTATCTAATCCGAAGATAAGAATGTTGTCGGTTTAAGGTCTGAGAGGTAAATAAAATACCCCAACTTGAGCGATTTCATAATTATCCAAGGGTGATATTAGTTTAAAGACGAAGGTAGTGGAGAGAATTGAAATGATATTTCTGCGAAAGATATTATAACTATAATTCGAAGAATTATAAGTTGAATAAATGGGATTTGGAAATAAGGATTTAGAAAGCGATATTCTAAATGTTGAAAGATTTAGAAATGTAATTAACAACTGTTTAACTTAAAGGGCCAAGGGATGCTGTATTATGAACCAAGGAACCCATTTGACTTTTCTATGGATGATGTTTGTTTATTTTGATAGTTAAATCACCAACTATCAAAATCTGACCAAAACGATTGTTGGTGTGGAAAGACCGGGATCGAATTTATATTCGAAAACCATTCCGACCAGCAAATACGTAACGTTAAAGATATCAGAAGATGGTCGAGATGGAGCATTGAAGACCGTTGAACTTCATAAGCGGAAGAACTACTCGTTAAATTTCTCTGGCTAGCTACCAGAGTTATGATGACTTGTGATTCGGTCGTGATTGGAATCTTCGGGTTGCAAGGACTACTCGCTACTGATCCATGGGGTGATTCCTATATTGGATGCAGTAGGAGAGTGCCTTCGGTTCATCCTGTTCCTGGATGACGTTTATGGTGGCCAGATGTTCCAAAAGTCGATTATAACCTCAAGCCTCATCAACCGGGAAATGACAAAAATCGGGCAGGCAGCATGGCTATGTGGGTCGCTCCCATTAGGGTGTATGATCACCTATCTAGAGAAATTCCATTTGTTTCTTTAATCTATACTCGATGCTGTCCCTTGTCGGGAGGCGGTTGCTGATCCCAACCGTCGGTGATATACATTCGATACACTCAAGCGAAATGAGTGGTCGGTCATGTGAGGGCCGGGTTGCAAGACGTTCTTGTTGAACCCAGTGTATTCGTCTCTAGAGATACATGTTCGGAAGGTGGTCCCATACCTTGTCAAGTTGGAATCCAATATCCAATAAGTGCCCACGGTTTTCGATTGTATACTATATATGTGGAGCGTGAGATGCAAGCGTTCCACTAGATTGTTATTTACTTGTATTTAGACACCATTATAATATCAGAATAAGATATGATTTCGAAACTATTTTGGGTTATAGTAAGGTAAAAACCGTCCGTGTTTATGTGTGGACTGGTCTTACTATTATCCTTTTCTTTCAAAAGGATCTTGAACTTTAAAATCAATATGGATGTTGTATAAATTGTGCGAGTTATTCTCACTCTGGTTCACCAGACTGACCCGGTATTTGAAATGCTCGGGTTAGGCCGAGTTGCAGGTTCAGGTTATCAGATGCTCTGAAGTTCAGAGACGAGCTGGAGAGGTCCAGGCGTATGATTTAGACAAAATATTATTCCGCTGTGTTATTTTTGAGGACAGGTTGTTATAGCTGTCCAGATGGTCTGTGGTACTCTGATGTTGTAAGTATATTTTCAGGCTCTCAATAAAGATTATTTCTATATTATATTTTGTTCCGCTGCGATGTGAGACTCTGATTCTGTGTATTGTTCTTCTTCTTATTCTTCTATTCTAATATTTCTATCTTATCTTTCTCATCCTCCAACTTCTTTCTTCTAGCTTTCTGGAGATTCGATACTCGAGTGGGACACCGTTTGTGTAAATGTCGATAATTCGAGTGTCGAATTTTCCGGGTCGCTACAGCTTCATTTTTCAAAAAGCATTGCGTTGTTTTATTTTTAAACTAAGATTCATGTGGAGTAAACCTGTTCCGTGTTATACGGCGTGGTCCCATGAAATTTGCATTGAGGCCTCATCATCAGTGTTTGTGTTCGAGTACCGAAAGTGGAATATCTATATATTTCCAATTGACTGATGTGAGAACCAAAACTTAGTTAGAGTTTATTGCAGTGATTTGCACTAGAAATATGACTTTTGACTATACATAAAAGTTATATATGTTTGAAAATTTAATCAACTAATTGATTGTTGGTTGTGTTGTTTGATTATTAATCTAACTAATTAAAAATATTGTAATGATAAGTAATTTAACCAATATGAGAATAAATGATAAATTTAGCCAAATCGAATCAAATATTGAACTGGATTGAAAATTAATTGCAATTGCATACATATACATGTATACATATTGAACAGGTCATAGCATGGAAGCTAAGAAGAGGAATAAATTGTATGCCCGACAAATAGGTACATGTTTATTGTATTTCTTGGGTTTTGATGATTTTATGAGCCGATTGGCTAGCCGCTTGGCTTTTTCTTTTTCTTTCTGGATGATGAGGGCCCTATGAGGCAAGTTGCGGTTTTAGATATCAACCCGTACAAAGGAAGTTATGGTGAAATTTTTCGAAAATTTAGGGTGTGAGCCCAATTTTTGGAAAATTAAAAAATCTTAGAAACCCAAAAGTTAAAAAATGAAAGCAAGAAATGAAAATTGAGTTGGTTAGTTAAACAACTTTCATCTCCGTTCCTTTTCGAGGACAAAAGATTTTATGTTGGGGAGATTGTAACAACCCGTATTTTCAGAGCCAATTTAAAATTTTGATTTTAGTTAATTTAATGAATATGCGAATATAAACTGGTTATTTTTGCTAAATAAAATTTGAAAATAATTTTATAATTAGTTTTTATATTTTATTTGACTCAAACTAAACTCGGTAAAATTACTAAATTGATTTATAAGCTTTGTTTTAGAATTTTTAAAATTCGGATTTTTAAAATCAACACATAACCCTTAAAAAGTGAAATTTCGCCAGGAAGCTCAGAATTCGACGAGATAATTTTTTTATCGAACCCATAATGATAAAACATTGTTGAGTTCCAAAATGCGCGTCGAACGGAGTTAGTATGTGGCCTGCGAAGCAAAACCATTTGTTCAAAAATAGGTGATATGTTCACAAAGGAACAATATGGAGACGATCTCAGAATTCAATTCCTTTTTTTGTTTGTATCATCGAATAATAGATAAACCTAAAAGACCATAATTTCTAGAGTTAGGTGTAGGCGTGCAAGAAAAAAAAATGTATGTCAAAATCACATTTTTGAAGCTAATTGAGCAATTTTACAAAGAAACATTATTGAGACGACCTCTGAATTCGACAAGACTTTTTTTATTGAATCCGTAGCGTCGAATAATGGTAAGATTCCAAATATCATGATTTTTAGAATCAGTATGTGATCGGGCGTGATTTTTAAAATGAAAAACAGATAATATTTTGACTTTAAAAATTCGCTGGGACTCGGAATTCGTTGAAAACAGTTTTGTTGTGTCCGTAATATCAAAGAGTAATTGCATGTCAATTTTCATTTAGAACGGGATCCGTAGGTGATTACACAAATTTTTAAACGATGAAAACATGCAAGAATTGAGTAGAACTGAATAAAATAAAATATATAATAAATAAATAAATATTTTGCTCTTACTATATAATGTCCTAAACTTCTCCCCTAACCCTAAAATATTTTTCTCGTGGTCAACAGCAAGAATGGTCGCTTCCAGTAAATTGAAAATGTGAAGAACCAATCTTCCTTCATTTTTTAAAAATCATACAAGCTCTCTAAAATTATGAAGTAAATATATTTGTAATCCTTGATTGAAGAGCTTGAGATTGATACCCATTTTATAGGGTGCTCACGAAATTTTGAGGTACCCAAAAATATAGAGTGAGTGTCTACGAGCTAAGGTCAATTATTTTGAAGAAATGAAGCATCTATTCATGTTATAGTTATTGTTTTTGGATTGGTGGCATCATTTAGCACTTATTTGCAAATTTTGAAGAGAAATGGTGAAATTTTTTGTTGATCCATTCATTGGTGCGTGCGTATGACGCTGGAGCACGGGTTCGCGGGCTTGTGTGCGACATGAGGTGATAGAGTGTTTGAAGAGATGAATTATCATTATTTTAGTTTGATTTTAAAGCAAGTGGAGAGGGAGATAAAGAGGAAGGAAGTAAGCACAATGGCCATGGAATAAGGAGCGGCGTGAGTTCTTGTAGGAGAAGGAAGATGAGCAAGAGATTAACGAAGAGATTAGTAAGGTTAATTAATTAATTATTTTAATAGTTAATGACATTGTAATGTACACAATATTTAAAAAAAAAGAATAACTTTTTCATATGAACTTAAAATTCAGCGAAACCGGATCTGTTGGAACCATATTGACGAGAGTTTCTCAATGAAACTGGTTTGGAAAGATTTGGAGCTTGTCTCAATTTTTAGCAAAGGAAAATATCATATTCGATCAATCGATCGTTTGACGATATTTAGCGACAAACCAATCAAGGTGAGAACTCCTTCTCACTCTAATTATTTTTCAGTTAAAAATACAATAGGATGCAGATGATGCTTAGCATCACCCGACACCATATATTGTACCAAACATGATTGTTTGTTTTGGATTGAATTGACTGTGTTGGGTTTATTGAATGTATGAATTGTATAAAATGTTAGAATAATAAAATTATCATTTTTATTGTATAAAATGTTAAAATAATAAAATTATCATATTTATTGTATAAAATTTTAGAATAATAAAATTATCATTTTTAAGGTATAAAATGTTAGAATAATAAAAACATCACTTTTATTATATGAAATGTTTGCATAATAAAAACATCACTTTTATTAATGAAATGTTTGCATAACAAAATTATCATTTTTATTGCATGAAATGTTTGCATAATAAAAATATCACTTTTGTTGTATGAAATGTTTGCATAACTAAATTATCATTTTTATTGTATGGCATATTTGCATAATAAAAACATCACTTTTATTGTGTGAAATTTTTGCATAATAAAAAAATCACTTTTATTGTATGAAATATTTGCATAATAAAAACATCACTTTTATTGTGTGAAATGTTTGCATAATAAAAATATCACTTTTATTGTGTGAAATGTTTGCATAATAAAAACATCACTTTTATTGTATGAAATGTTTGCATAATAAAAACATCACTTTTATTGTATGAAATATTTGCATAATAAAAACATCACTTTTTTTGTATGATATGTTTGCATAATAAAACATCACTTTTATTGTATGAAATGTTAGCATTATAAAAATATCATTTTTATGAAATGTTAGCATAATAAAAATACCATTTTTATTGTATAAAATGTTAGCACAATAAAAATATCATTTTTATTGTGTAGATGAACTATATAAATTTTCATGTGTTGAATAAAATATTTTATCGTTAAAAATATAATTTTTAACGTATATATGAATGGCATAAAATTCTCCTGAAATGAACATAAATATTCATATACAAATCAGATGATTTGTGTATGTACATCCATTTTTCTAATATGGATTGCGACGATAAATTTTATATATCGCCCAACTGCACAAATAAATAAATAAATTGTTATTGTTTGAAAACTCCGCACGGGTATAGGGATGATACTTGACATATACTATTCCCAATATTTAGTTGTATGTCAATCGATGGATTGACAATCTGTGATGAGCGTTATTTATTTATTTTAATGCTTACGCAGTTGTAAATTTCACTTTGGATGTGAATGGACTGTTTAATGATTATTTATCATTATTGTTGAATACATGCAGTGTATGAAACCCATATAACTAAAATTATATTGTAATTGATTGTGTCGCACTCCAATTCAGAACATTTTTATATAAAAGAACATTTTTAATATAAATTATGTAAAAGAACATTTTTATATAAAAGAACATTTTTAATATAAATTATGTAAAAGAACATTTTTATATAAAAGAACATTTTTAATGTAAATTATGTAAAAGAACATTTTTATATAAAAGAACATTTTTAATGTAAATTATGTAAAAGAACGTTTTTATATAAAAGAACATTTTTAATGTAAATTATGTAAATGAACATTTTTATATGAAAGAACATTTTTAATGTAAATAATATAAAAGGACATTTTTTATATGAAAGAACATTTTTAATGTAAATAATGTAAAGGAACATTTTTAATGTAACAGAACATTTTAATGAAAAGAATATCTTAAATAAAGAATATTTGAAAATAAAGAATATTTTAAAAAAACAATATTATAAAATAATATACAGTGAAGGATAAAATTATGATTTTGATGTCCGACTTTGAATGGACACAAAAATATAAAAATATGAAGACGGATTAATTATAGAAACGCCATTTTGACCCGAGCGGGTTTATCGATCGATTTTATTCATTTTATAATGAACATCGAAAAGAGGTGATTTCAAAATTTAATATTTTGAAAATATTATCATTTTAATATGATAAAGATAAAGAATGTTCAATTTTGATTTAAAATTGAAAATAAAGTTGGAATTGTTTTTAAAACAAATATATAAATGATTTATGAAATACGTTTTAAATGGAAATCGACGATATATATATACATATATATATATACATATATATATATATAATATTATATATAGTTAATGGCCTGAATAGAACGCGCCGCGCAGCGATCGTTCGCGAATTTCGACCATTAACTTCAAATTGATATAACGGGAGATCCGACCGTTGGATTCTCCTAAACCAGTACCGTTGGGTTCGTATCGAAAAGAGCTTTCCAATGAATATAAGAGTTTTGAAATCTAACGGTTGGATTTGGAATCAGGTCCAAATCAAATTTGAAAAAGGTCGTTATGGATGCAGTTCGGTGGCCGTTAATGGAAACCGACTGTACGAGTGATAATAAAATTATTAAAAATATGAAAAAATTATGTAAAATTATAATATATGGTTTGGAAAGATTTTGGATGAAAAACTCCATATTTGAAAAGATAAAAATATATTTTTATTGAAATGAACTAGTTATTAACTAGAATAAATCTTTAAATTAAGATTTAATGGAGTTTTCCAATTAATTAATATTTAATTGAAATTAAATAAAATAAATTGGATTTTGGGTTAGTCGAGAATGTTGTCTTAAATAACACTGTTCTTAAACCCCGTGTGAAAAGAATAAATCTTTTAATTAAGATTATTAGAGTTTCCAATTATATTTAGTAATTGGAATAAAATGAAATGTGAATTGGGTTTATTGTGAACTGTGTTTTTAGCTACATTTATTCTTTAAGCCGATTAACAGTGAAAATATGATTTGGAATTTATAAATCTTTTATTAAGATTTAAAAGGAAATTTTCTAAAGTAAAGTCTTCCAGTTTAATGGAATAAATTGGAATTGAAAGGAATTCGATTTAATAATAATCGGGATAAGCTTCTATGAATGAAGGTCGTTACTATATATGGAATCTAAAAAGGCCTTGCCATTATACCATTTATATTATTAGTCCGATACGGAAATTTATATCGATTATATATTGATCTGTTTTCCGTGTAGATTCCATTTTTATGTAAAATGATTTGGGTTTATCGTGAATTGTGTTTTAAAGGACATTAGTTCTTTAACCCAAGTAAAAACAGGATTTATTTCCTGAAATTTGGATAATCATTAAGTAATGATTTTTGAGATTAAAACTGAACTAGAGTTTTAAATGAATCTTTAATTAGATTAAATGAAAATGGGATAAATGGGTTGGGATGTGAAAAATATAAATGAATGATTACTTCGGTAAGGTTCGCCAATCCCAACAAGTTAATAAACCTTAATTTAGTTTAGAATTGATAAAAGATAAAATAAAATCTTTTAAAATGAGATCCCAAGGAAGATTAAAGAATAAATTTAAAAGAATTTATCTTTGATAAAATTAATGTGAATATTTTATTAAAAGAGTATTTTGAATTGGAATGAGGCATATGATGTGTTTTTATAGCACTTAATTATAAAATACGCGAATTATTCGGAAAGACTGGGTTTAACCCATTCTGAATAATTAATACGACGACCAAGAGTCGAAGATGAAGATGGTGGTTGAAGACCGGAGTTCTTCACATCGTTTGGATGATTACTGATGTATTGATTGGGTCGTACACCCAAGATAAGGTAATAAGTGGTGATCGTCCAAACGTACTTGGAGATCGACGAATATGTGAGGACCTCTCTCCTGTATTGGACATATGGGACGAGGAATAAGGTGCCTCCGGTATCGTTCAGACCCAGAATGGACTTGTAAATGGATGGTATGTCTGACATTGTATTCCTTTATGATGTATTCATTGATCTCTGCTAAATATATATATATATATATATATATATATATATATGTTTGGTGGCGGAGAATTTATTCTCTTGCTTAACACCCTTCTCTGAGATGTGCGAGCTTAGAGGTTATATATTGGCAGAAATCAATGGTATGGTATGGACTGACAATGTGGCATGCTAAGATGAAAATGATCAAGGCTTTTGTTGAAAAGCAGAGCCTTGTGGTTGATGATCAAAGCACAGCTTATTTAGGCATAGCTTTGTGTATAGCGTTACTTCACGAGCCTCACACCCCGGTATGAACCAAAAATGGGAGAAGAACCCTAGGGAGGACATGCGTTTCTTTCTAGCTAGAAGTGGTGTCATGGTATGGAGCCCAGACATTTTTACTTATGTGGATGATGGAATGAGGCACCTCAGATATTAAGTCCCTAGCGGCTCACCTTTTATGCCCTATAGGGCAGGGAAACGTATTGTTCAGGCATAACCAATCCACTAACATATTTGTGGACCAGCCCTGGAGCTTCTAGGTGCAGCTGCGACTGAGTCCTGAGGCACGGGCTAGAGTGTCTCGACTTCGGTAAGGACGATCCCTTGCCTTGGTTCATAGATGGAAATCCAACTTCCAATACACCATCATGCGGTTTTGATTGTAAAACTAGTACCGCGACATGATATATGGTACCCATGCCGTCTATGATTGATACATTTATATTTGAAGTTGTTTTTGATACTGTACACTTATAGTAATAATAATAAAAGATGAAATTTCGCATACCAAGCATGTTTGGCTATTATAAGGAAAAACTCTATCCTCCGGCTTGCGTTGCATTGTGTGACGGGACCCGAGTCTTATAATAGCTTCATTTTTCAAAAATCATTGCGTTGTTTTATTTTATACTAAGATTCATGTGGAGTAAACCTGTTTCGTGTTATACGGCGTGGTCCCATGATTTCCTAACTTTTAAAATAAAGATTAATAACTGTTTTAGTTCTCACACCAGTCCCATGACTGACCTGGAGTTTATTGTTTTAGCCTAAACTCCGAGTGCCCATATTTTCCACATGGGTAGCCAGTAGTTTTGGTTTTGTAGATGTTATATTCACAGGGTCCTGGTTTACAGCTAAAGCGATATTCAGAAAGCTCTGCATCTGTGTATTCTTTCCAGTTATGTTATGTATTATTTTTCTGCTGCTATGTAATTTAAATCCTTGATATTGTATTTCCAATGTGTAATAATTATTCATACTCTGTTATATTCTTGTACTCTGATGTAATTGTTGTAATAAGCAATGAAATGTTCTTTTGTTTGTGTTCTGATTTGTTGTGTTCTCAACTCAATACGGGCTTTCCCATAAGGACGATTTTGGGTCGTTTCAACCCCCTTGTCTCCCTACATGCTTTGCTAATTCGACAGTTTCTCTATCGAAGTCTCTTTAATATTCAAGCCCATATTCTTTAACTTCTCTTTGATGGTTCATTTGACTAGGAGATTTGACTTCGAAGCCTCGGCCCTCACTGAATGCTTCTATCTTTCTAGATCAACAAAAGAGGGCTCCTGCCAAAATAAATTCCTTCTTCCTTTAACTCTGAAATCGTTAGGCTTTGAGAGGCGAACAAAGTTTTAAGTGATGAATGCGAGAGGTTGAAAATCTTCCCTTGAACATGCCGAGGCAGCCTTGAATAAAGAAAGGAATACTAAGCATACAACCCCTGGCAAGGTGTCGGCTTTAGAGCACCAAATACAGAAAATATGATTACTCATGCATCAGAAGAAGGATGAGAAGCTTTCCCGTGCTACGCAGATAATATATACGGCTAAAGGCAAGATTTCTAACTTCCTGTATGTTCATCTTCCATGGATTAAGACTGATTATTACGAAGATGCCTTATTTTACCTTCTTTCGATAACCTTCAGAGTGTTTCCGAGATTCGAACCACCAAAGTTCCACCTTTCGTCAGGGATCGAGTAATGGAAAGGATTAAGTTGGGCGAGCGAGGTGTTGAAATACCACAAAAGGGTGAATCTAAAGTCGATGATCTCTTATATGTTGACAGTCTTTCTGATGATTTAGGTGAAGAAGAAGAAGGGACATTTTGCTTTTATTGACAATGATAGGAGAAATGACGACAGTGGTTCTGGAAGTAGTGGCCGTCAGGGTAAACATGATAGGGATAGGAATGATCCTCTTTTGGGTGCCGACAAATTCCATGATTCTGTTAGGAGTAGTCCCGAGGTAGGAGGTTCCCACGTTGCCCATGATTTTGAATTGCCTTTGCTTAAAGAAGGTGGTCCTCCCGATCTCTCGAAAAGAGAGAAAGTTGTTGGTCCTAAAGCTTCTTTCTCTCGGATATAATTCTTGTTCTGGCAACGTCTTACTCTTTCCCCGGATATTTGACTGTAACTATTCTCTGTCATTGTATCCAATAGACAAAAAAAAGTTGTTTCCTGCCTTAAGCAGAATTAGATAACAAACAGAAGGAATTAAACCGTTCTTATGTAGAGTAAGAGGAATACTCGTAAATTTAATTCAACAATCTATATAGCACTTGTAGGGAGTTCCATTTACTACATATGACGACTAACATGCTTATTTGCATCATGACAGAATTTTGTTTACTATGAAATGCATTACGTGTGACTTGTAGACTAAAAAAGGATTTTTTAACGACATCCACTCATACTTCCAAGAAAAAAACACTTTCTCGAGAAACTTAAGAGTGTTTACACTGAATTCCCGCGGCTCTCTTTTATCTTTCTGAGTGACGATCGTGAGGCAATTCTAAAGAATCTAAGGGCTAAACATGTCGAGATGTTATGTAAACGATAAATGTATTAACCAAGTGACAGTGATTCTTTTGTAACTCTTTTTGATATGTATGTCATGGCAGATTGGTTTTGGATTTAACTTACACAAAGCTTTTATGCAAGAATAGGGCTTTATTTTCTGTAAACCGAAAAAGATATAATCATAGCTATTTTTATTTGTTCTTATGAGTAGGTAGATTATCGAGAAACCTTCATGTCTCAGAGTGAAATGTTGCCGACAAAAGAGTTTTCCTCTATATCTCAAGGAAGGAAGAGTTTACTCTAGAATTTATCCGTTAAGCATTTGAATGAGAGAATGAATGCTCCAGCTAGAAGATAAAGATATAATTATCCTTGGATTGAAGGCATACATATAGACTACACCCTCTATCAAGTTTGAGGATGAATTAAGGATTTTGCGCCAACGCATCGTCGACTTATAAATTGATTTAAACAAAGTCAATACGAAGTGTGAGATGTGGGAACATTGTTTTAAAAACATTCCTATCATGATGGGATCCCAACCTCCTGGTGTGGCGACGCGCATAAGACCCCAGGCCTTCAAAATTATGTTTACTTGAATAACCCTCCTCCCGGGTTAAAGGAATCAGCTATTTCTGAGTGGTGTAAAAGAGTGGTAGCCAAGATAAAGGGGACCTATGATACTAAGTTAATTAGGGATTCTCGTGACCGTGTTTTCCGGTATGTTGATCAAATAAGACGTTTACAAGGGGAAAGGCACGTTTGTGTATAAATGTTTTCGAGTTAGAGAAAGCAAACAAGTCTCTCAGGTCTATGTGTAGAGCCTATAACAGGGACCTGAAACTTAAGATTAAACCTTCTAAACATCTCGTTGAAATAAGCAAAATAGTGAAAAATATCAACAAGTTACTAGGTATTGCACTTCGTCATGCTATTAACCCCCCTTTACCTGAGGATGGAGAGGACCAAGATGTTTAGTGACACTTTGTAATAGTGATATATAATTGTACCCATGTTTGGGTTATTAAGAATGCAGCCTTTTGTAAATGAACTTGTGTATGGATGTTATATATTATGTAAATAGTTATTGATATAAAATGCAGATAACAATTGTTTGTACATAAATGGCTTAAGAATTTTCCCTGAATAAGAAGAGGAGGTAACCATTTTATCTGGAGCTGTTTTGATGATGGGCTTTCTACAAAGAGCATATCTCTGACTGCTCTGATTCACCTCGGGCTTCTTCCGTTAGTGAATTATAAGCTTTCGAATCCATCCCATACTAGGATCCTCTGGTAGAGGACTGGGAATTAGCTTCTGATGCTTTAATATAGCTTTTGGTCTATTTTAGATTTGCGCATGTGACAGAAGTCCCGAAGTAACCCTGATTCAGGCATTGAAATAAGATCGGAAATTTACTTTCGGTGTTTGTAGAAGTTTTAAACCAACCCTTGTTTGGGTAATTAAAGATTGATGACAAAAAATCCCCTTTCGGTCTTTGTAAAGAATCGAATCGACCCAAATTCGGGTATTAACATAGAAGACCTGACCCAACCCTTGTTCAGACAATTAAAGATTAAATATCAGAAATTCCCTTCCGGTATTTGTGAAGAATCGAATCAACCTAGATTCGGGTATTAATATAGAAGATATGAACATCCAGTCGATTAGACTTGAGAAAGTTTTGTCGTTATTGTCGCAAACATACGATTCATGGGGAAATAAAGAAATAGATCGAATGGAACATATATTAAAACAATATAAAATTAATGCTTAATTACATTGACTTTTATTTATATGAGGTAATTCATAGACCATACATATTGGAATTATATATCATTGATATTTTTGTTCTCTCTTTCTATCACCTTTCCATTTATCCGCATTGTTCAGGCAATTAAGGATTGAGTACCGAAAATCCGCTTCCAGTATTAATATTTTGGTATCTTCCTTGGATCTGATTTGTGAAGCAGAGGTTGTACGTGCTTTTTAAGCCACTCTCTGGGCTTTTGATATCAAAGCACAACATGTACGTGCTTTGTTGGCCGCTCTCTAGGCATGTGCGTTCGGTGTGCATGGCTAGCTTATCCATAAGCAGGGCCCAAGGACTTATCTGACCTCCCTCCAGGAGACGCCTTATCCTAACCATCGCAGGTGATAATAAGGTCTTAGAAACTTAGACTGGGACATCGTAGATGCATAACTAAGGTTTACTCTTTTGATGCTCTATACCGACCATTGTAGATACTGATAGAGGCTTACACACCACCCCCTCCAAATGGTGCCCTATTCTGACCATCGTTGGCGATGATAGGGTTTTGTGTTCCCTTCTATGGGTAACACGGAACATAAGAAGAGGTAGGTCATGCTCTTCTGCGAGCGGAGGTAGGACGTGCTTAGTTCTAGTAGAGGGAGGGCGTACTCTTATGCGAGCAGAGGCAGGGCGTGCTAATTTTAGATGCACCGCCATGACTATTTCTGGTGTGAAATGGAGGCTTACACTTTTGATGCTTTAACCTATCCCCCTATGATTTGGGCAAGGAAAAAGACTAACACACCACCCCCCCCCCTCTAGGGGATGCCTTTCCCTGACCAATTTGGTGTTGACAAGGGTTTTCCTTTTCTTTTATCCATTTATGGCTTGACCTGTCCTTGGTCATCTCAAGTTTGTGAGGATTTTCTCCCTTGCAATCGTATAGGTAACTTTTTTCCTTTTCTTAAAGATCTTATCGGCGCAACTTTCTATGCCTTCTTTACATATTTTTGTAGTTTTACCTGGCTTAAGAAGTTGATGACCACTCCCTCTAAAACTCTACAATGGTTTGTTTCGTGTCTGTTCACCATGTGCTAGTCGCAATACGGCCCCTCCAACTTAACTTTATTTTTGGGTTTCTTTTTTAATGATGGCCAAAAGTTCAACTCATGTCTAGTTAAGAAGTAAATACCCTCAATTGACATTGTGAGCTTGCAACCTTTTGGTAATCTGGACTCAAAAGCCATCTTTCGTTGTTGCAGCTTGACCATTTTACCACTTGATTTTGTTATTCCCTCTTCGTTTTCAAACTTTCTTTTAACTGCCTTTCGATACGAGGTTACATCCCTTTCGGACCTTTTTATGGTAAGAGGGGTAGTTGCCTTCTCAACCTTCCTTTCGAGTATGGTTCCCCTAGCCTTTGTTTGGATAGCTTCTTGATATGAAGAAAGGGGTTATATCTTTCCGCTGAATAATGGTTTAGGGAAAAGATTGGGTTTGGTCCTAAATGGAAGGGGTTAATTCTCCATCGATCAGGATTATATGGCTCTATATCTTTCTTTTTTCTTCAGATATGCAAGGTTTCTAATTTGAACCTTTCTGTTGCCTTTGGCTCACTAATACTTGTTTCAACCATGGGAAACCCGTTAGTGACTGGTAGAGGCCTTTTATTCATAACGTTTGCTTCTTCAAGGCTTAGTACAATCCGGGACAGAACAGCACAATTAGAAACGTGGAAAAGTTACCTAAAGGGTTAAAGGTAGGAATAGTAATCGGAGGTTCAGGCCCTCCTTCTAGCGCCAAAATGTTAACGATATTTTCCGTCAACACCGAGGATAGGTCTATGGGAGTGGACTTAAGGGGAAAATAGGTCGTTTAGCCTTCGCAAGTTTGAGTTAGTTCACCGTTCCTGGGTATCAAGGTCTGGAATTCGAAAGAATAGTTACTCTGCCCTCGATGGGGGTGAGTACCACACTTAAGCGATTCAAAAACCAACAGTTACCTTGGGAAGAAGGATCTTTAATTACGACCCTTGAGAAAGGATTTAACGGATGGTAGAAAGGGGTTCAACACCAAGCTTGTTTAAGTGTCTAAGCTTGTAGGAAGGGTCTAAGCTTGTAGGATGGGGTGTTTTACCCGATTTGAGGAAAGGTTTGGGTAAGGGTTCATGCACATGTAGGTTACGTACGGTAAGCTGTAGCAACGATAACTAAGAAAATAACATGATAAACTCATGAGAAAATATCATAAGTGCTGATTCACTCTTCATTGATCTTTGACTTAGAATACATGAATAGAATATATGAAATCCCCAAACCAATCTAAGAATTAGGGTATACTCTAGAGAGAAAGAGTACAAGAATAAGAAATGAGAAAATCCTCCCGAAAATGGGGTTTTATTTGTTGAGAATTCGGGGCCCCTTCTGCTGTTGGGCCATTGGGCCTGCAGGTACCTCTTTCAGCCGCTTTTCTTCTTGGTTTCGGTTGCTTTAGCTTACGACCGCTTTGCGGTGTTGATCATAGATTCCGGAGTGAAGGTCCCGGTCAGTTAACGCTTCTTTGAGATTGATGTGAGCTTGGCGGTGTAATAGCTTTTCGGAAGGTACTTGAGCTTCTGGTTATATGCTTTCGGTTATAAGCTTCTGGATGTAGGCTTCCGGTTTTCTTATGAATACTTAGAGGAGAATGTCCTTATGATGTAAGTAGATAGTTGCCGGTTCGGAACCACTGTCTATGTCTGTACTAAGTACATTAGTATGGATAGCCTGTATCCCTGCTGGGGTTCTAGTTTGCCTCCCGGGAGAGTTTCCGGGTATAGCTTGTTCTTCCGGAAGGTTGCTCCGGGCGATTTGTCTATTGTCTACCAATATAACCTTTCGGTGTTTATGCAGTAGATGTATTGGAAGCCTGTTCTAGATAATCTTTATGTGCTTCTGGATCAATACTCTTGATGTCTTGTCTCCTAATGTATCGGTATTAAGTAGGTTAATACCGACAGACCTTCTGTTTTCCAGGTTTCAATTAGTGGAGCTTTTACCTCCCTCTTTCTCAGCTTCCGGCCTGGATGACCTTTCGCTATAGGATCCCCCCACCGGGTTAATTCTGTCGGGTCCCATGCGGAATAGACCCCGTTGGATATGCCTTGCCAGATAGATCCTATTTGCATTATGTAGCTTTCGAGTTCCTTTGAGTGTTTGACTCTGGTTTTTGAAGAGTTCTTATGTGCTTATGGTCATCCAATACCCCTTCACCGTTAGTCTGTTTCGGAGTTAATTTTGGTTGTAACACCTTGCTTTGCTTCAATACTTCCTTAGGGATACTGGTTCTGAACACTAGCGACAAAGTTTCTTTGAACATACCTAGCTTCTTCAAACCTTGAGAATTCATTAGCCTTCTTGTAGAATTTATTTAATGTGCTGGGTTCCTTCATTTTGATCCACCATCCAATGTCTCTCTCTCTCTCTCCTTGTCGACGACAAGTAACAATGTCATCAACACCATCTAATGATCATGGTTGCAAATTTCAGTGACTACCATATTGAATTGATTTAAAAAGGCCTTTAATGACTCCCGATGGCCTTGAGACAACCCGGACAGTGACGCGATATCCTTAGCTAGAGTAGTGTACAATTTGAACTATTCGTTGAACTTTCACGTTAATTCTTCGAATCACGGGATAAACTTAGGCGGTAACCTTGTAAACCATAATGAAACGGGGCGTTCAAAATAGATGGAAAATATCTACACTTCAACTCATCTATTGTAACGCTCTATTTATGTGTCATTCATAATTATATAAAACAAGTTCGAATCCGAGGTTTCTCATTATGCAAGCATTGTGGGAAGATTGAACTTCTTTGGGTAGTCGATATCGAAGATGTCTTGAGTGAACATTGTTTGACTTAGAGCAAAGCCTCAATCTTCTTCGGTGTTCTCTACGCCATACTTTCCTATATTTCTTTATAATTGCCGAAATATACTCGTTACCAGTATTATTTTCGTTGGGCGAATGTTAGAAGCCCCCCCCCCCCAAACCCGAATGTTTGGCTTTGCAAGCGATATCGGTTGTCTAGCTTAGATATGGGTCCCCCATTCGTTAAAATAACTATTCTAGTAGAGCTCAACACTCTTGGATGAAGTTTTTAGTACAGGCTAGACTGCGTTAGGTTGGTTTCCTTCCCCCATGTTCTTGGCCATCGTTCCGGTCATCATTTGATACAGACATTCTATGTATTTTTTGGACGATATCTATATGGATATCTTAATTTATCTCAAGATTGAGATTTTTAGGGAGTATTGTACCATTCTCTTCTACTTGACTTTGATTCACATCAGCAATATGCATATTCTTCCCTTGGCTTTGGTTTCACCTTCAATTGTCGGAAGCAAGTGAATGTGAATGGTCTTCCAAATCCACATCTACTCTAGAAGCTTTGACATTAGGCCTGAGTGGAAATGCAAACACATCATCCATCTTGTCCATCAAGGTCTTGTTAGCAATTCCCATCCGTTACATCAAATTTTCCACTACCATATCCGGCTCTCTTCCATTGGTCGCATCTCCTTGGAAAAAACTTCCACTTGGATTGTTAACTTATTTTCCAGTAGGGTTACATTAATATTTCCATCTACAGTTGTAGAACCACCACTAGATTTGCTAGTTATTACCTTTGGAGGCATCTTCTCCTCCAATTAGTATACAATTGCAAACTTTCAAGGCTTTAGCGATATATTTGTCTTCTAGACCTTGAAGATCTATAGTAGATAACCCAGATCTGTTATTTTGTTCGAGCGCTTAGCGAAAGTACCAAATTTTAATGTCAAAAAAGAAAGTAATTCCAGATTACAAACCTTTTTGACAATTAAGTGAAGGTCAAGATAAATCACTGAAATGAATGAAAAATGAAAGAAATAAAGAAAAAAGAAAAGAAGATGACACAAAATTTATAGTGGTTCGTCTATTAACTAAGTCTACATATGATTTTATAAGATTAAATTTATTTTCCACTACTTATTACAAAGATTTATAGTATATGAGCCTGATTGGATATCCTAGAATTGCTAAATTTGGTATCATAAGTTCAACGGCTGACACAACAATCTTGGTGATTAATGTTGATTGTCCTTGAATAAGAGTTGTGTAGGGTAGGCAGTTTGGCACCAACATCGAGACAGGGATAATCCAAATCTTTTGCATGTAAGATGTTTGTTGATATTTATAGAAGTTTGGAGCTGAATCAGACAAAGATATCGCATCAGTAGGCCTGCATAGGAGTAGAGTGTTGCTCCAAAGAAAATTGCCAAATTTAACAAGTGTCATGGATCGATAATGATCCATAACCTATATATTGATTTTTTGACTTAGACTATTCTTATTTTCATCGATTCTTCTAGTCTTCTAGTGTCCTTGTGATGTCTCATGGCAATTTCATGGGACTTGGACTTCACCTGAGTTTAATTTGCTATTGAATCATGTTGAATAACTTTAAAAGTGTTCATATATATATAGAGGAGGGTTATATGGCACCCCATTTTTTTAGCCTCCCTTTTGCTCTTCATTTATAGCCAAGTATTTATAGTTAAATAAGTTAGTGTATCTCTCTTTGTGTTTAATTTTGTATTCAAATAGCCGGCCCCGTGTGTGTGTGTGTATATATATATATATATATATATATAGTATGGGCACTGGTGTCCTAGTTACAAGCAAGTTGCAAAGTAAAACAATATGCGAATGGGGACGAAATCAGGAATGCATGATTTGTGCGGGCCATGAGCAGATTTGTAGCGTTGTAGCACTACCCCACGAAAGGTCGAACATAGACAAGGCCCATCGCCAAAAGAAAACAAAAAAAAAGAGGAAAACAGGAAATAATAGCGGCAGCGTGAACTTTCTGCGAAGCACGTGGGCTTTGACCCCACGACGGAAGATAGTGAATAAGGTCGCACAGTTCGTTCGTTATACCGGGGGCCATGCTCTACGTATCCGGTTCTTCCCATGTGAAAGTTACGCGTGTCATAAATTCCGATCTCAAATCAAATACTCCGCTCCTATTGGTGCTTTTTATTCCACATAAAGCCTGTAAAATCTTCTTTTTATTTTCTCTGTTCCACTTTCATCCTAATAGTATCATTTTATCTTCTTTTAACTTTTTACGTTCTCCTATTACGGTCCTTAATTTTTTCTCTAACCACGTTTCTTTTTCCCTACTTCCTGCTCTCAGCTTGAGGTAAGAAAGCTTCTTAATGGTATTCAAGCTTGACTGGTCCGTGTCAAATATCTTCATAATCCACTATCTCTGTGTATCGGCAACGAAAAACAAAACAAAATAACATCGCATGGTTACCTCAATGGAACGGTATGTCGAAACCAAAAGTTGCGATTTGGCGGAACTCACGCATCTGGCAAATTTAAGCTTGAGGTAAGAAAACATATCATGAAGCGATTTGGCGGAACTCACGGATTTGGCGGAACTCATGGAACATACCTCTGTTTTGCATATATCAATATATTATACACTTGTATGGGGACATGAAATTTTTTCCCCCTATAAGTTGCCGCACAGCTAGAAACTAAGAAGGCAAGACCGTCCGGTTGATGAATTATAATTAACACCTAATGAACACATTTATGTCACATGCATTGAGAGTGTTATCTTTATTTATAACCGCCATTGTATGGATGTAGCAAGATATTCTCTATTTTAACGCCAGAGCCATGAGTAGTTTTATCCACTTAAGATGTTAATTTCTTAGTTCTGAATGGTACCACTATAAGCTTCTTCATGCAAGTAGGTGTTGTTATTTATTATTCCATTGGTCATTAATGTTATTACATGTTTAGATTGCAGCATTAAATTATGGTTTGCTTATGTTGCAGCATCAGATAAGAATTAATGTTTAAGGTTAAGTGTTCTTTTGGTCAATTAAAAATAGCGCTATGTTTGATAATTAATACAAGAAAATGTAATCATGATGTTTAAAATACAAACCCTTACAGGTTCCATGACTTTTGTGTGGAGAAGCCTAAGCAATGGGCTGTATTGGGAATTAACGATAAAAATGGCTTGATAAGCTTTTGACTTTATATTAATTAATAAAGAGAAGGTTCTGCAAGCCGAGGACCATATGTATAATAGTACAGCAGTAGAAGATGGTTATTTGGACCTACTTTTTTATTGCTGTGCTGATGGGTTTAAGACGTGGACACGTGGATGAAAGATTTAATAATTTTTGAATTGAAATGTCATTAGACAAAAAGAATTAACATTTGAAACTACTTTATAGTATATATTTGTTCCGTATAGTGTTCAATGTTTATATATAATACCTTGGGTGTTTAAATCAAAACACTTTTTGTTGCTGATTCAATGGAAATTTTTTGGTACTATGGTAAAATATTAACTAGACAATATAATAAAATTATGCCTTATGTCCCTACTTCTGTTAAGTCTCTTTTCTGAACCTTACAAACAATGGATGTAAAATAGTGTGCATGTATGTTTGTATACATGGAAATCCGTTAGAACACAGAACGATGATACAATGACTTTCAATCACTGGATTTCAATATATATATATATATATATATATATATATATATATATATATATTTGGAGATTCGAACATACTTACACGACGCCATCTATTTCTGTAATAGCTTCCATTACAATCAGTTTTCTTTTAGAAGTCTATTAATTTAACAATTCATTTTTCTCAGGGCTATTACGGTCAATATTCTACGTACCTATCTTCTTTTAATTTGTCATTTACTATGAACTTTTACTTCTTTAATTATGTATATAATGGTTGAACCTAAAATATTAATCATTTATTATCTAATTATTAAATTAAATTCAAACCCCAAAACCCACTACATACGCTAGCCCAGTAGTCCATTCACTATCCTATTTCTTTATATATATATATATATATATATATATATATATATATATAGGTAGGAAAGAAAACTTTAAAAATATAAACAAACAGTAATTTTAATCAAGTTCAAGCCCAAAAAGCCCAATTAACCTCGTAGCCCAATGCCTATCCTATCTCAAAAAAAAAAAAAAAAAAAAATCCGATCCTTTCCATTCTTCGTCCTTTGTCTCGTATTCCAGTCGTCAAACAAATCCAATGGCCTTGGCACGTGAAAATTTCTGATCTACCATGCCAAAATGAAAACCAACACATTCTTGCGCCTGTCATTACAAAATCTGATCCACACATGTTCTTTGCCAACTCCTCCTCTTTCTCCTGTTACTTCTTCCTTCCCTCATGATCTTCTTCTTACATCCTTCGTGTGCACTGTCCAGCCATGCACGTCAAACGTCGCCACTGTCCCGTCGTCCTGGTCATTGCCGCAGGTCACTAACTCCACCCCAAACTCATCTCTACTTTTCAAATCCCCATCAATACTCTGCATCAAAAACTCGAGGCTTCACAGAAGCTTTTAAAATTAGGCATCCTCCATAAACCTGCTTTGCCCCATCTCCATACGTGACTGGCCACCTCCAAACTTTGGTCGGAGGTTGATGATGACCCAACGATCGTGACCCAGGAGGCATAGTTCGCGTTTACACCAACCTACCTGAAAACAGTATCAAACAACTTTTAAAAACTTAATTTCAGGATTTACATGTTTAAAATTCTAGTTTATATTTTTTCCTGAAATCCTTGGCTTCTCACGCCCTTCTGGCTCCTTCACCATCATCAACGACCAACTATATCGCCTGAATCGGACCCAAACGCGATGAACTGAGAAATTCTCACAATCTAAATTATTAATAATCTTGATATCGATGTTAAAATTCATGATTTTTCAATGTGAATCCATTTATATACTTAAATCCATTTATAATGATGTTCGAGGATTTAAGCTTTTATTTCCATTTTACTGTATTCAATTATTTTTGATGCTATATCCAACTGTTTGAGTTGAAACCACTATTAGATTGTCTGCGATATACAAACAAGTAACTTTGATGTTGATTGCAATTCTTATAACAAACTGTAATTCAAGTTAATGTTTTTTAAAACTTAACAGTAGGGTATTTTGCACTTAGGTTAAACATATAATTAGCTTGTAATTTGCAAATCAGACTATTTCCAGAAGTTTTCCATGACATTCAACATGTTATGAAAGCACCAATCTGATGTATATACATGCCTAAATATAATTGAGTCACAGTGGAACATTCATAGGTTTGGTTATAATAGGAAATAAAATAGTTTACTCACTTATAAATATATTACTGTATTTTTCTTTCTTTCAGGTTGTTCAAAATTTTTAAGATACTAGTTCCAGGAATTTAATCTTAACATCAGTATTTGAATACACTATAGGGTTACATATCGACATTCATATGGTTTGCATCCATTTAAATATTTTTATAATACAGTAGAGATATTTAAAGGGTTTACTCACCATATATTACTCTATTTATATTCTGTTTTTCAAAATTGTTTAAATTCCTTTAAATATTGATCTAACTACCTTTCACACTTCACCAATTTCATTACATATGATGGGAACATAATGCCACACACATATAAGATTTAATATAAAGACAGTATAGAAAATTTAAATGTTTACTCATAAATATAAAGTATTGTCATACTTTGCATCTCTGTTTTCCTTAGGTTTTTCATCAACTTACAAGTACAAATCTAACAAGTTTCTGAGATTTATCTTATGAATAACTTATCAAATATGATAGCAGCACCTAAATGGTCGAAAACCACTGGGATTTAACAAAATAAAAGGTTAAAGAGTGTTTACTCACATTATATAAGTGTTCATATCCTCGCCTAACATTTCAGATTTCTATTCGGTTCTCGGCCACTTTTGGTTCAGACTTGTGCTCTCCGTTTTCACTTGTGTTGCCTAGTGTTTTCGTCCATTGCCAACTCCAGTTTTCTCTTTATTTTTATTTGTTTACAATTGAACTTGTGTGTGTTTGTGTGTGGTATAGTAGTGTATTTATAGATGGGAAATTTAGAGGCTTAAGTAAGGTAGGTGTTTAAGGGAACATGGTACATATGTAGCAGAAATTGTGGACGTGATGTGATTTTTGGTTGCCTACGGTTGGAAAAAGAAAGATGTGTATGGTCTTTATCATCAAATTCTTGCATTTGCTATGGCCCGGCTATGAAGTGATGTATACGTATCTTCTACTTTGTTCCCAAGTAACCCAGCTTGTACATGTTCTCGCTGCGCCATGTATATCCTCCTTATCTTTTGGATTGTCATCTTTTCTTAAATCAAATGGCTAGGCTGTGTATAGAAATTGGATGGTGATTGCACATGTTAAGCTTTGCTTTGTTCTATTGAGTATCCAATTTGCAGGCCTATGTTCTTGTGAGTTGTTTACTTCCCGTTCTTTACTAATAATCTATGTTGTTACATCTACCTTTTCCACTTTAAATGTCTATGCTTCATTTGTCACCTTTGTACGCTTGCTGGCTATTTTCTCTTTCATTTTCCTTTTCAATTCAAATGTCTAGGCTGCATCTATTTGCAGTATCCAGGCTATATTCTTTATTTCATTTTGGTTTTGTTGCAGCTTCTTTTCCAATTGGATGTTTGCCCAGGCTTTGATTTCTGATCTATTTTGTTTAATGTCCCTATTTGATTTTGTATAAACTTGCAGCTTTGTTTTCTTCTTGTCAAATTTTTTTTCCTTTCCCATTTGCTTAGGTTTCTCTTTTTATTTCATTTCTTTCTTATTTTAGTAACGACAAGCACACATTTAAATGCATGCATATAATTTGAATTCATATATGTCTCATGTATTATATATGTCTATTTACATACATATACAAAACAAGATAGATTTACATTTTGAATTTTACACTATATATAACATTCTCTTTGATCATCATGCAATATACAAAATATATTTAAACTCAAAGAATTTACTTAATTATGTGAACTTGTATACACTTATATATTTTCACTTGTTAATTTAAATCATAATATTAGAATTCACTTGTTTTCTATTTGATCTTTGAAATTTTGTTCTATTTCATTTGATATTTAGTTTTTGATAAGATTTCTTGTAAACTAATGAAATGAACTTTACAGTAAGAAAAATTATTTAAGAAATCTTATTTCAACTAGCTAGCAAAATTCTATAAGAAACACTACTTCAATGTAAGATATTCAAGAAATATTAATTCTTCCTATATATTCATTCTTATGGATTATATAATGATTGTTAAATTATTATTTTTTAACAATATTCAATCCAATCACTATTTATTTAAATCCAATTGCCAGCAAAATCTATAAACAATATATTATAGAATCAGTCTACAAACTAGGTTGTTACAATCTACCCCCTTAAAAGAATTTCATCCCCGAAATTAAAGAGTAACAAGGAGATTTCGATTATAACTAACATCATATACTTACATCAAAACATATATCTGGGTCATCCTCTAACAATCACAGCAAATAAGCAATCTAAAACATATAGGTTATCTATTAAATATTTCATAGAATCAAAACAATTAATACGTTAGTAATTAGCTATCAATTACAATCACTTTCATAACTAGAAATATCTGTTATTATATTTGAAAAACATTTTCAATGCATATACATGCATTATTATTCTCCCACACTCATTAATTTCTGACCGTAAATAGGTTAGAAAATAATCTCCTAAGTATCAACCCCGAAGACCGAAATCAACATTAGATCAATACTCGGAAAATTATTTATCTTAACCAATCTCCATTTAGGTTCCAATATCTTAACTCCACATTTAATTTCTATATTACCCTCATTTTTCATTAGAAATATCCTTGATTATATTTGGAAAATAAATTCCAAATCTTTTCCACTTTATTAATTTGAATCAAATCATGTTTAAATCTGCTTTAAATTCTCTTTTCAAAACTCAATCCAGTTTAATTCCATTCAACTTAATTTTACAATTTCAATCCTGTTTCAGTTGAATTTTCCAATTCCTAACTCCTGGTTTTATTTCAAAATAGTTTGAATTATTATATCTCTATTCCATTGTAAATTCAAAACCTTAGAATTTTTCCAAAACACTTGTTCCTCAAATACCTTCCTAGTTTGTCTTATTTGTTTATTCGTTCTCTATGCAATTGCAATTTGGTTTATTATGTCACCATTTCAAATTTTTATAACAACATTCGACACATCCATATGTAATAATTTCAGAAAATTATTCTGTTTATATCAAAATATAAATTTGAGTAAAATTATTTCATTTACTCAACTTTTAAAACAATACTATGTCGAATTACTATATTTAAGAGTTTAGAAACACCTATCGATACAGTTTTGACTACTGTATTGACCAAAATACATAAATCACTCGGTAAACTAATCAACACAATATAAAATGGTTTTCATACCAGTTACCAAATATGCGCTTATATATATACACTCAAACTCAATCTAGGGTGTTACTAACCCCATCTCTATCGAGTTACGCCACAGAGCCAAGGTTATTACTAAACTATTACTCTGATACCAACTGTAACGATTTACACATTTACCATATATACCCAAATCTAGATTTTACATGCTAATTACCAAATTCACCAAAACTAGTCATGTTCCAATTCCCAAATTATGCCCAGCAAATTTCCAATTTCAAGTTATTAATCAAAATTCACTATACCCAATCTTCCCTAAATTTACAATAATAGTCATGCTCCAAAATCACAATATACACTATGCTGGCGTTCCAACTAACAATTATGCCCAATCTAGATTTTTCATGCCAAATTACATACTTTGTCGTTCATGCCAATTCTAGGTTCAATATGTCAAATTACATATTCCATAATTCATGTCAAATTACCCCAAATTGCATCTTAACAGTCATGCTATAATACAAGTTCCAAATTATGCCAAATAATGTAAATTTTATGTTATACCCAATTACCCCTACATTCATAATGTTTGAGATTCAACTCAAGATTCATAAAATAAGTGGAGAAACAATATGGAACATAAGAGGCATAAGAATATGCATATGACGATAAGAACTATTGGTCCAATAAATTTGATATACCAAATTGACAAGTTTTGCATAGAATACATTGCAGGCATATAGATATGATATGAATGTCATTATGAACCATCATAGACGTATAGGTTTGACAAGAGTTATATCATGAACTTAAACAAGATTACAATTCCAATATACAATAAGGATAGATATGATTGGACCAATTCCATAGTCAATAATGATTCCCAAAGGCATATACAAGCATGGATTCAAATGAAAGGATTGCTTACATCAGGCATAAATCTAATGGATTAGATTTGAATAACATCACATGCATAAATCTAATAGATTAGATTTGATAAATCTGAGAGAATTATCTCATAATCAAGTATAGCTTGGATCCAGATTATTACATGCCAAGAATTTCAATTAAGAATTCATATATGAAAGCAACTTGAACTTACAAAAAGAGAACGATTCTTGTATTTCTGGAATCAGTTTGAGCCACCATGTTGTCCATGATCGTCCTAGCCTAGCCACCATTTCTTCTTCAACTAGAAAGCAAATTAGAAGCTACGAATCAAATCAAATCTAAATTAGAGAAATCGATAGTCTACTTCAAGGGAGAGCTATTCAGTCCGAAAAGTTCAGATCCTGATTATCGACACTAATACATAACATATATCGGATATCGACTAACCAATTCATCAAAAATTAACATATCGTTAATACAAAGAATTTAGAGGGTGAGAAATAGAAATAAACAAAGTTATAATAGAAGAAAAAGAAGAACTGAACACAATAGAATCAGAGTATAACGATTCTCACAGCGGAATTGAAAAAATATATTGTATAACATCTTGAAATACAAAACTGCATTTACTTACATACATCATCGGAGTGCAACTCATATATACATCACAGCGGAAATAACTCTGTACATCTAATATTGAAGTCTTCTACTCCAAGCTCCTTTAGGTGAATCTGCATAATCCTGGAACACTTGACTGCTCGTACAAATTTGGGCATCCAAGAGTTCAGGGAAAACAGAGAAAAATAAACTCTGGTCAGTCATGGTACTGGTGTGAGTAAACAATTTTAAACAGCTTGGTTTAACATTCAAAAATCCTTTTTGAAATAAATGATAATCGTAAGACCAATCCACACAAAAATAAGGACGGTTTTTACCTTACGATAACCCAAAATATTTTTGAAATCATATCTTATATGATATTATAATAATGTCTAAATACAAATAAATATCAAAATAGCAGAACGCTTGCATCTCACGCTCTACATATATAGTATACAATCAAAACCGCGGGCACTTATTGGGAATTGGATTTCGACCATACAAGCCGATAGTTTATCTCTATAGGGGATACACTGGGTTCAATAAGAACGACTTGCAACCCGTCCCATACATGACCGACCACTCATTTTGCTTGAGTGTATCGAATGTATATCACCAACGATTGGGATCAGCAACCGTTTTCCCGAAAGGGACAGCATCGAGTAGATTAAAGAAGGAAATAAAATTTCTCTATATAGGTGATTATACACCCTAATGGGAGCGACCCACATAGCCATGTTGCCTGCCCGATTTTTTTTCATTTCCTGGTTGATGAGGCTTGATGTTAGAATTTACCTTTAGAACATCTGGTTACCAAATACTTTGAATGCCATATTGTCAGACTCGTCCAATCACTAATTGATGTCCACAAATATATACTGAATGTAAAAGAAGTGCCCTTCTTTACCATCAACTCGGTATATTTGTAAAAATCAACGTATGTGATTTTTAGGAAATACCTTGTCAGACATTCGTACATATAAGTCATCTAGGAACAGGATGAACTGAAGGCACTCTTCTACTGCATCCAATATAGGAATCACCCTATGGATCAGTAGCGAATAGTCGTTGCAAATCCGAAGATTTCAATTACGGAAGAATCACAAGTTATAATAACTCTAGCGGCCACCAGAGAATTTAACAAGTAATTCTTTTCGCTCATGAAGATCTATGGTCTTCAAATTCATTTATATAAGTCCTATACGTTAGTTTAACAATCGTCAAATTAGTTCGAAGTGGTTTTGGGTCCAGTTGCCATCCCGGTCTCTTCAAACTAATGCGTAGGGAATGTTATTTGATAACCGATGTTTTAACTATCAAATTTAAATAACGTAGTTAAATAAAATAGTTTATACAAATTATTTTATAATCAATATAATTTCCATGGCATGTTTATTAACATTAATTAAATCGTACAAGTTTCAAATTCTAATTTTAGAACAGTTTTCAATATCAGATAATTAAAATAAAACAAAACGTGTCAACTTTTTGTCTTAACAAATCTAGATTGATCATTTCATAGCATAACAAATGATTCACACCAATCATTTTTCACGATAATAAAATTCAATGATGATTCAATGTTTAAATTCCAAACTAATAACAGTTTGGAATATGGGATCTTAAGTAACAACCAATTTCACATCATTTTTATTCCAAATTCTTTGGAAATAAAAACATTGATTTTGGTTAAAACATTTATTTTGTTTCAATAGATTATATATATATTTGGAAATTCGAACTTACTTACACTACGCCATCTATTTATGTAATAACTTCCATTACAATCAGTTTTCTTTTAGAAGTCTACTAATTTAACAATTCGTTTTCTCAAGGCTATTACGTTCAATATTCTGCGTACCTATCTTCTTTTAATTTGTCATATACTATGAACTTTTATTTATTTAATTATATATATATATATATATATATATATATATAATGGTTGAACTTAAAATTTTAAACATTTATTATTTAATTATTAAATTAAATTTAGACCTTAAAACCCACAACATACACTAGCCTAATAGTCCATTCACTATCATATTTCTTAAAATATGTATATATCTATAAGAAAGAAAACTTTAAAAATATAAACAAACAGTAATTTTAATCAAGTTCAAGCCAACAAAGCCCAATTAACCCCATAGCCCAACGCCTATCCTATCTAAAAAAACCGATCCTTTCCATTCTTCTTCCTTTGTCTTGTATTCCAGTCCTCAAAAATCCAAAGGCCTTGGCACGTGAAATTTTCTGGTCTACCATGACAAAATGAAAATCAACACATTACCGAGCTTGTCATTACAAAATCCGATCCACATATGTCCTTTTCTAACTACTCCTCTCTCTCTTGTTACTTCTTCCTTCACTCATGATCTTCTTCTTACATCCTTCCTATGCACTTCCCAACCGTGCACGTGCACGCCAAATGTCGCCACTGTCTCGTTAACCTGGTTATTGCCGCAGGTCACCAACTCCACTCCAAACTCAGTAACAACCCGTATTTTCAATAAACTGTTATAACATAAATTGAAGCAGAATTTAATTCAAAAATCAGAATCAGGGGAAACGGGCTATGCCATTGCGTTCGTCTCGGAAAAATACGCGAAATAGAGTCCGGGTTTTCGAAAATCGGAGTCCGTATGACCCAGTTAAGGCCCATTGAAGTTTTCAGAAATTTCTATGCTAAAAACAGATTTAAATTTCGAATTAAAAGCAGGGATTAGGGCTAATCGGGGTTAGGCGGGAAAATTCCCGCCAGGGGCCCCATGTCGACAGGCATGTCGACAGGGCCCCCAGGGTGTCGACAGCCCTGTCGACAGGGGGTGCCCGGGCAGTTAGCCTGGTGCACCATTTCTGATTTGGGTTGGGTCTTGTGGCTTGGTTCTAGAGAGTTCCGAGATCTGACGGGCCTAAACTAACCTAGGGTTAATCCTAGGGCTTAAAACACTCTAATTCCCTATAAATATACCCCTAATCCTACCCTAAAGCCTCATTAATCAATCTAGCAACTAAACTATGTCAATTTGAATCCTCAAATGGCCTCCACCTAAAAATCCCTAGCCTCCACCTTCCTCAAAGTTTAATCCTATGAAGATATGATGATCATACAAACTTTTCTATGTTGTATGAATGCTTAATAACTTGCATACTTCATTAAGTTGCAAGTTTGATTTGCTAAGATTGTGTTTTTGGGATTTTGCAAAAGGGTTTTCTTATTTGAAGCTTTGTTTTGGGTTTTAAAAGGGCTTCTTCATCTTATTTGGTGGATTTGTGACTTGTTTATATTAGTAAGCCCTCTTACCTTCACTTTACAAACTCTAAAGTTAATATGTGGTGAAAGTTGAGATTTATGTGAGTTTAGTTGATTATGCATGCTTATGCGAACTCACTAGGCCATGTTTTATATGTTTCATAAGTTATGCATGCTTATGCGGACTCACTATGTCATGTTTCATATGTTTCTTAAGCTATGCATGCTTATGCGAACTCACTATACCATGTTTTACATGTTTCATAAGTTATGCATGCATATGCGAGTTTACTATGCCATGTTCTACATGTTTAATGGATTATGCATGCTTATGCAAGTTCACCTTACCATGCTATACATGTTTTATGGGTTATGCAAGTTCACCTTACCACGTTATGCAAGTTTAATGGGTTATGCATGACTATGCAAGTTCACCTTACCATGTTATGCATATTTAATAGGCTATGCAAGTTTATGCGAGTTCACTATGGCATGATTTGCAAGTTTAACATGTATGCATGTTTATTATGATATGTGAAGTTCATCATGTATGTTATGCCAAGTTACCTTTTATACCCTTATGCGTTATGACGAATATGTGAGCGAGATAATGACGTTGGGAGGGTTTGGGTAAACTTAAAAATACATGAAACTAAAAGATTGGGAATTTACCTATTAAGTTAGGTCTACCCCTTGGGAATTTACCTATTAAGTTGGGTCTACCCAAGTATATGTTAACTTGTAAATGTGTTTAAAAGTGGACATGACATTAGATAACATGATATGGCCAACTCGAGGTTAGACCTAGTTGTGGTGTAAATCTTCCCAGGTAACCACAACGTGGGGTCTAATGTGGGTAGTTGGTCATGTTGCACCATAAGACCCGAGGTTAGACCTAGACGTGGTGTAAATCTTCCCAGGTAACCACGGATGTCTAATGTGAGAGGTTGGGTGCGTTAAGTAATTAATGCCTCATGATTAGGGTTAAGTCATGGCCCACTAATACTTAACCAATAATGGGGATGCGAGGATTAGATGGGGTTAAGTGGTTACACTTAACTAATTTAATCCAGGATTAGTGAGGGGTTAAAACCACACTTAACCCTCTTAGAAACCCTAGCAACGTGGTCTGTTCCAGCAGTAATCCCAGTTTGGTATCACTACAACCCTACAGCTAGGTTAGGGCGGGGCACGATTACTGGACTGATGTAAGCGACCAAAGCGACGGCTGAGTGGTACAGCGGTGCGGGTCCGGCGGGCTACGGACGTGCACGTAGTCCGATGTTGGACAAACTCGAGGCACGGGTACCAGTAGGCTTAGACTGTGCATTATTGCTTAGGTGTCTGGGGTTGACACCTTAGGGCTTGATACACCCGAAGGTGGACCCAGCACAGTCTGACTACATCCATGTGGGCCGTATGGACAACAACACTTGACGTGTTAGGTTTATAGGGAGCCGATCGACTAGACCGTTGGGCTGGGCCTTATTCCAAGGTCACTTCAAGTTATTGGGCCAAAGTTTGGGCTAAGGGATCAAGATCGGTTTTGTGGGTTTGCTAGTACACTGTGGTGCAAAGTTTAATCTCATCTATGTGATGTCACCTTTATCTATTGCCAGTATGTTCACCTCAGTTTCCATCATGCTGTTAACTTTATTAGTTTATAGATTGATCGTAGTAGGGCTTACCAGTCTTTTTGACTGACCTGTTTTCTTTCGCTTCTTTTCTTCCGTTCCCCCCCCCCCCCACAGGTTCTCAGGGAGGGGCTACATCTGCTTAGTGGATCTTTGGCTTGCTTGTTGGATAGCTCATGTATGGATCTGAGCTAGCTGTGGCTTATCTTTTATTTCCGGGGATTAGTACTGATGTTTTACCATGTATTTTGTTATCACGTATCTAGACTTATGTTGTATTTTGGATCATGACATTTTGATATTATGTACTTGACTATGTGGGTTTTCTGAGATGATGATGATGGGTTTTTATCTGCTACCGCTGCTTTACTTATATTTATTTTTATATATATTCTGTCTTGCGATATCTCTGTGCATGTTTACCTTCGCAATAACGCCCCTCCAAAGCTAGTACATTCTAAGGAGTGATCCTAGCTGAGGTGGGGTGTTACATTTGGTATCAGAGCACAAGGTTAACAAGATTGAACAAAACTTTGAAAAAAAACCACTTTTTGAAAAACTATTTTCAAAAACCTACTAAGTATTTTCCAAAATAAAGTCTAGATTATTTTAAGGCTAATCCCCAAAAGCCATTAGCGCTATCCTTCGTTCCCTTGACCTGATCTTATCTTATCTTTTGTTTCAGTATGGCTGAGAATCTTGACATCCCAGATGGAGTGAACGTACCACTCTGGTATAGGAGACTCCTAGAAGCTAGGGCGACAGCTGGTCCCGCCAACCCTACTCCCACTCCCCCTCCTGTAGTTGAGAATCCTCTCCCTAATATCCCTCCTCCGGTGGTTCCTGCTCCCCCTCCTCCAGCAGTTAATATTCCTCCCCCCGTTGCTAATGTTCCTCCCCCTCCCGTTGCTGAGGCTCCTCTTCCTCCTCCTCCCCCTCAGCATCCTCAGATTGATTTTACGAAGGTTTGTAAAGACTTCAAGGCAATGGGAGGCAAGAATTTCCTAGGCACGGAATCTTTTGTTGAAGCTAGGAATTGGCTGAAAGACACGGAGGACTTGTTTGCTATCTTTGGGATTGATGACGAGAGGAAAATCCTATTGACAGTATGGCTTTTGAAGGATGAGGCGGCCTACTAGTGGGAGGTCACCAATGGGACGAGGCCCGTTGAGACTTGGGCCGATTTGAGGGCTAGATTTGTGACCAAGTTTCTATCTTCAGCTGAGGCAAATTTACAAATGGAGAAGTTCATTGCATTAAAGCAAGGTGATATGTCTGTCAAGGAGTATGTGAACAAGTTTAATCAGCTGGCCCGTTTTGGTTTGGATATGGTAAACACCCCGGAGAAGAAGGCTCTTCGATTTGCCAGAGGGTTGAATGAGCCGCTACAGGGCTTGGCGATGTCACATATTCCGCATGGAGCTACTTTTGAGAGTTTGGTCAATATGGCTCTGCTTCAGGGAGATGGAAAGAAAGAAGTCAAGTCGAGTGATACTCAAGCAAAGAAGACTGATTCTCAAGGCAAAGGCAATCAAGGTGGTCAAAGCAGCCAGGGGAATCAGGGCAAGAACAAGAAGGGCAACAACAAAGGCAAGGGAAAGTGCAATTACTGTGGCATAGCTGGGCACTTTGCTAAGGATTGCAGGAAGAAGAAAAGGAAGCTTAGTGGTGGATGCTTTTCTTGTGGAGAGACTGGGCACTTCAGCAAAGAATGCCCAAAGAAGAAAGGACAGGCTGGACCTTCAGGAGGGCAAGTTCATGCTTTCAACGCCGCTTCAGTTCCCGAGCGAGGTAGTGTTTCTGTTGAGAACCTTGTTTATATCTCTGATCTTCCAGTGCGTACCTTATTTGATTCCGGTGCATCACATAGCTTTATTTCATCTGATCTTGTTGATAGCTTGCACCTTAGTACTAGCTTAGTGGACGATCCCGTTTGTGTTTCGAATCCCATTGGGGGTTCTGCTCATCTATCTATGATATGTGAGGATCTGAGGATCTCTATACTCAGCGTAGAGTTCTTGTGTAGTGCATATGTCCTTGGTTTCAGGGGATACGGATTGATCTTGGGCATGGATTGGCTGTCCAGATATGGAGCCATTCTAGATTGTGAGCATAGGGTTGTAAGGCTTGTGACTCGCCTGGGCAACACCTTAGAGATTTCATGCAATCCGAAGAATCCCGTCATGTTATGCTATCTAGAATCTCTCGACTCATCAGAGGAGGCCCTTCAGTCTGTAAAGGTGGTCCGAGATTATCCAGATGTTTTTGAAGAAGTCAAGGGGTTGCCCCCTAAACGAGAGATTGATTTTCGCATCTATCTGGTAGATAATGCTAAGCCTGTTTCTTTGCCCGTTCGGCATATGGCTCCGCGTGAGAGACGGGAGCTGAGCAAGCAAGTGAAAGAATTGCTTGAGAAGAACTTCATCAGAAGAAGTATATCCGAATGGGGAGCGCCTGTGGTGTTTGCAACTAAGGCAGATGGTTCTCTTCGACTCTGTGTGGATTATAGAGAATTGAATAAGCTGACTAAGAAAAACAGACACCCGTTACCGAGGATCGACGATCTCTTTGATCAACTTGTTGGTGCTTCTATTTTCTCTCAGCTTGATCTTGCTACGGGTTTTCATCAGCTCAGAGTGGCTGAAGATAGTATTGACAAGACTGCATTCAGAACTCCAGATGGATTCTTTGAATGGCTTGTTATGCCGTTCGGTTTGACGAATGCACCCGCGTATTTTGTGGATTTGATGAGTAGGGTGTTTCGGGAGTTCTTGAATAAGTTTGTCGTGGTCTTTGTGGATGATATTCTGGTCTTCTCCAAGGATGAGGAAGAGCATGTGAGGCACCTAGTAGAGGTGATGGACACACTCAGAGCACACCAGTTAAAAGCCAAGTTCTCCAAGTGCCACTTTTGGAGAAGGGAAGTCAGATTTCTTGGGCATATCGTATCCAAGCAAGGCTTGGCGGTGGATCCCGCTAAGGTGGTTGCAGTTCAGGATTGGAAGACGCCGAGGAATGCAACCGAGGTGAGAAGCTTTCTGGGTCTTGCGGGTTTCTATCGGAAGTTCATCAAGGACTTCGCAAAGATATCCGCTCCTCTTACTAAGTTGACGAAGAAGAACTTAGTCTTTGCTTGGGATATGGATTGTGAGCTTGCTTTCCAAAGGCTCAAGAGAGCCCTCACCTCAGCACCCGTTCTAGCTTTACCCGATGACGGTAAGATATTTACCGTGTACACTGATGCTTGTGGCACGGGATTGGGCGCCGTTCTGATGCAAGAGGGCAGGGTTATATGTTTTGGTGGGAGGCAACTTAAGGTGCATGAGAGGAATTATCCCACTCATGATCTAGAGCTGGCAGCGATTGTATATGCCCTCAAGGCATGGCGTCATTATCTTCTGGGGGAGAGATTTGAGCTATATACTGATCATAAGTCTTTGAAGTATCTCTTTTCGCAGAAGGATCTGAACTTAAGGCAGCAGAGATGGATGGAATTCTTGGCTTCCTATGATTTTGAGATATCCTATACCCCTGGCAAGGGGAATGTTGTAGCGGATGCATTGAGTAGGAAAAGGTTGACACTAAGTCCTCTATTTGTTGAGATGAAGAATTTAGAGTTCTTGGCAGCCTTTGATTTTTCTTTGACAGTTGAGACGATGACCGGTTCTTTGGCATCTCTAGAGCTCAGGCCTACCCTTCTGGATCAAGTCGGGGCTTCACAGAAGGAAGACCCTCAGATAATTGAGACCATGGACAAGCTGGTTCGAGGGGAGACATCTAGTCACCTTGCTCGATATTCTATAGACGATAAGGGTTGGCTGAGGAGAGACGGAAGGCTTTGTGTTCCGATGGTGGAAGACTTGGTGAGGAAAGTTCTTGAGGAAGCACATCGCTCCAAGATGACTATACATCCAGGTGGTGATAAGATGTATAAGGACATGAAGCGCGTTTTCTTCTGGCCTGGAATGAAAAAGGATGTGGCGGAGTTTGTCTCGAGATGTGTTATTTGTCAGAGAGTAAAAGCTGAGTCGAAGAAGCCCGGTGGGCTATTACATCCGCTAGAAATCCCGCTATGGAAGTGGGAGAGCATTTCTATGGACTTTATTGATGGGCTTCCAAGGTCCAGGAAGGGGAATACGAGCATATGGGTCATTGTGGATAGGCTCACGAAGAGTGCTCATTTTATCCCAGTGAAGAGCAAGAGGACCGCATCTGGACTAGCATCAGTATATCTTAGTGAGATAGTGCGACTACATGGAGTCCCTTCCAGCATAGTCAGTGACCGAGACCCCATCTTTACTAGTCAGTTCTGGAACAGTTTACAGGAAGCTATGGGCACGAGACTGAACCTGAGTACGGCCTATCACCCACAAACAGACGGCCAAACAGAAAGGGTGAATAGGGTACTTGAGGACTTGTTGAGGCTTTGCATCCTGGATTTTGGTGGTGCTTGGGAAGACCATCTTCCTCTCGTTGAGTTTGCATATAACAACAGTTACCAGGCGAGCATAGGGATGGCACCATTTGAGGCTTTATATGGGAGGCCGTGCAAGTCACCTACATGTTGGTGGGAGACTACGGATAAGCTTATACTTGGACCCGACATGATTAGGGATACATCCGAGAAGGTAGAGTTGATTAGAAGACGGATGAAAGCGGCCCAAGACCGGCAGAAATCCTATGCTGACAGGCGAAGGTCCGAATTGGAGTTTGAGGTTGGGGACAAGGTTTCGTAAAGGTTTCTCCTTTACGAAATGTGGTCCGGTTTGGAGCTGTTGGGAAGTTAGCACCGAGATTCGTTGGACCCTTCCCCATCATTGAGAGAATTGGGAAGATGGCTTATAAAGTGCAATTGCCCGAGAAGTTGTCCGGAGTGCATAATGTCTTCCATGTCTCGCATCTCCGAAAGTGCCTGCATGAGTCCGCTGAGGTGGTTGAACCTAGCATGCTCGAAGACGTGGAAGTAGAGAAAGAAGCAACTTTAAGGAAAGCTCCGATTCGTATCTTGGGGACAGAGACCAAGAAGCTAAGGAATCGTGAGGTCAGGTTAGTGAAGGTTCAATGGGGTGAAGCCGAAGAAGACGCAACTTGGGAAACCGAGGAGAAGATGCGTGGGCTTTATCCATTCCTTTTTGAGGGTACACTCTCAATCTCTTTGTTTAGCATATCTTTCCATGTTTATCTAGTTATCGTGCAAATCTTGTCATGAGAACCTTAGGTAGAAACCCTTTGGGTGAAACATGTGTTTGAAACATGTTATGTTTGATGGTTGCGAGTGGTTGCAAGTGTTTGCAAGTGGTTACTCGTGGATGCATGATACACATTAGGCACTAGATCGGCTCACACACTCCTCATATTGCATGTGCATGAGTGTTTATGCTTATTCTTGAATAAAATTTGTATGCAGTCACATGGATGTTGCATATGGATGTATGATTGAGCACGCATGTAGATATTATACATTATGTTAGGGATTTGCATACATATGGATACATCTCACTAACATATTTTGCATTGATCTTTGCATTAGATAGGTACATATACACACACTTCTGCATATGTTCATACGACATTTAGAATCCTTTAAGGACAATGGTTGCTCGTGGATGATGTTTTGAGTAGATGGATGTTGGATGGTAGGATATGTTCTTCCTAACTTGAAGATTTCGGGGACGAAATCCTTTAAGGGGGGGAGAATGTAACAACCCGTATTTTCAATAAACTGTTATAACATAAATTGAGGCAGAATTTAATTCAAAAATCATAATCAGGGGAAACGGGCTATGCCATTGCGTTCGTCTCGGAAAAATACGCGAAATAGAGTCCGGGTTTTCGAAAATCGGAGTCCGTATGACCCAGTTAAGGCCCATTGAAGTTTTCAGAAATTTCTATGCTAAAAACAGATTTAAATTTCGAATTAAAAGCAGGGATTAGGGCTAATCGGGGTTAGGCGGGAAAATTCCCGCCAGGGGCCCCATGTCGACAGGCATGTCGACAGGGCCCCCAGGGTGTCGACAGCCCTGTCGACAGGGGGTGCCCGGGCAGTTAGCCTGGTGCACCATTTCTGATTTGGGTTGGGTCTTGTGGCTTGGTTCTAGAGAGTTCCGAGATCTGACGGGCCTAAACTAACCTAGGGTTAATCCTAGGGCTTAAAACACTCTAATTCCCTATAAATATACCCCTAATCCTACCCTAAAGCCTCATTAATAAATCTAGCAACTAAACTATGTCAATTTGAATCCTCAAATGGCCTCCACCTAAAAATCCCTAGCCTCCACCTTCCTCAAAGTTTAATCCTATGAAGATATGATGATCATACAACCTTTTCTATGTTGTATGAATGCTTAATAACTTGCATACTTCATTAAGTTGCAAGTTTGATTTGCTAAGATTGTGTTTTTGGGATTTTGCAAAAGGGTTTTCTTATTTGAAGCTTTGTTTTGGGTTTTAAAAGGGCTTCTTCATCTTATTTGGTGGATTTGTGACTTGTTTATATTAGTAAGCCCTCTTACCTTCACTTTACAAACTCTAAAGTTAATATGTGGTGAAAGTTGAGATTTATGTGAGTTTAGTTGATTATGCATGCTTATGCGAACTCACTAGGCCATGTTTTATATGTTTCATAAGTTATGCATGCTTATGCGGACTCACTATGTCATGTTTCATATGTTTCTTAAGCTATGCATGCTTATGCGAACTCACTATACCATGTTTTACATGTTTCATAAGTTATGCATGCATATGCGAGTTTACTATGCCATGTTCTACATGTTTAATGGATTATGCATGCTTATGCAAGTTCACCTTACCATGCTATACATGTTTTATGGGTTATGCAAGTTCACCTTACCACGTTATGCAAGTTTAATGGGTTATGCATGACTATGCAAGTTCACCTTACCATATTATGCATATTTAATAGGCTATGCAAGTTTATGCGAGTTCACTATGGCATGATTTGCAAGTTTAACATGTATGCATGTTTATTATGATATGTGAAGTTCATCATGTATGTTATGCCAAGTTACCTTTTATACCCTTATGCGTTATGACGAATATGTGAGCGAGATAATGACGTTGGGAGGGTTTGGGTAAACTTAAAAATACATGAAACTAAAAGATTGGGAATTTACCTATTAAGTTAGGTCTACCCCTTGGGAATTTACCTATTAAGTTAGGTCTACCCAAGTATATGTTAACTTGTAAATGTGTTTAAAAGTGGACATGACATTAGATAACATGATATGGCCAACTCGAGGTTAGACCTAGTTGTGGTGTAAATCTTCCCAGGTAACCACAACGTGGGGTCTAATGTGGGTAGTTGGTCATGTTGCACCATAAGACCCGAGGTTAGACCTAGACGTGGTGTAAATCTTCCCAGGTAACCACGGATGTCTAATGTGAGAGGTTGGGTGCGTTAAGTAATTAATGCCTCATGATTAGGGTTAAGTCATGGCCCACTAATACTTAACCAATAATGGGGATGCGAGGATTAGATGGGGTTAAGTGGTTACACTTAACTAATTTAATCCAGGATTAGTGAGGGGTTAAAACCACACTTAACCCTCTTAGAAACCCTAGCAACGTGGTCTGTTCCAGCAGTAATCCCAGTTTGGTATCACTACAACCCTACAGCTAGGTTAGGGCGGGGCACGATTACTGGACTGATGTAAGCGACCAAAGCGACGGCTGAGTGGTACAGCGGTGCGGGTCCGGCGGGCTACGGACGTGCACGTAGTCCGATGTTGGACAAACTCGAGGCACGGGTACCAGTAGGCTTAGACTGTGCATTATTGCTTAGGTGTCTGGGGTTGACACCTTAGGGCTTGATACACTCGAAGGTGGACCCAGCACAGTCTGACTACATCCATGTGGGCCGTATGGACAACAACACTTGACGTGTTAGGTTTATAGGGAGCCGATCGACTAGACCGTTGGGCTGGGCCTTATTCCAAGGTCACTTCAAGTTATTGGGCCAAAGTTTGGGCTAAGGGATCAAGATCGGTTTTGTGGGTTTGCTAGTACACTGTGGTGCAAAGTTTAATCTCATCTATGTGATGTCACCTTTATCTATTATCAGTATGTTCACCTCAGTTTCCATCATGCTGTTAACTTTATTAGTTTATAGATTGATCGTAGTAGGGCTTACCAGTCTTTTTGACTGACCTGTTTTCTTTCGCTTCTTTTCTTCCGTTTCCCCCCCCCCAATAGGTTCTCAGGGAGGGGCTACATCTGCTTAGTGGATCTTTGGCTTGCTTGTTGGATAGCTCATGTATGGATCTGAGCTAGCTGTGGCTTATCTTTTATTTCTGGGGATTAGTACTGATGTTTTACCATGTATTTTGTTATCACGTATCTAGACTTATGTTGTATTTTGGATCATGACATTTTGATATTATGTACTTGACTATGTGGGTTTTCTGAGATGATGATGATGGGTTTTTATCTGCTACCGCTGCTTTACTTATATTTATTTTTATATATATTCTGTCTTGCGATATCTCTGTGCATGTTTACCTTCGCAATAATGCCCCTCCAAAGCTAGTACATTCTAAGGAGTGATCCTAGCTGAGGTGGGGTGTTACATCTCCACTTCTAAAATCCCCATCAATACTCTGCATCAAAAACTCTAGGATTCACAGAAGCTTTTAAAATTAGGCATCCTTCATAAACCTACTTTGCCCCACCTCCATACATGACTGGCCACCTCCAAACTTTGGTCAGAGGTTCATGACGACCCAACGGTCGTGATCCCCCACGTACGATCACCTGTACCGCCATTCAGGAGGCACAGTTCGCGTTAACAACAAACTACCTAAAAACAGTATAAAATAACTTTTAAAAAATTAAATTTTAGGATTTACCCGATTAAAAGTCTAGTTTGTATTTTTCCTGAAATCCTTGGCCTCTCACGCCCCTCTGGCTCCTCCGCCATCATCAACGACTAACTACATCGCCTGAATCTGACCCAAACCCAATTTCTGATGAACTGAGAAATTCTCATAATCAAAATTATTAAAAATCTTGATTTCGATGTTAAAATTCATGATTTTTCAATGTGAATCCATTTATATACTTAAATCCATTTATAGTGATGTTTGAGGATTTAAGCTTTTATTTCCTTTTTGCTATATTCGATGATTTCTGATGCTATATCAAACTATTTGACTTGAAACCACTTTTAGATTGTTTGCGATGCATAAACAAGTAACTTTGATGTTGATTCCAATTCTTGTAATTCGAGTTACTATTATTTTTTTCTAACTTAACAACAGGGTATTTTGCACATAGGTTAAACATATAGTTAGCTTTAAATTTGCAAATCAGACTATTTCCAAAAGTTTGCAATGATATTCAACATGGTATGAAAGCACCAATCTGATGTATATACATGCCTATATATATAATTGAGTCACAGTCGAACCTCCATAGGTTTGATTAGAGTAGAAATAAAATAGTTTACTCATCCATACATATATTACTGTAATTTGCCTTCTTTCAGATTGTTCCAAAATTTTAAGATACTTGTTCCCGGAATTTAATCTTAACATTAGTATTTGAATGCACTATAGGGTTACATATCGACGTTCATATGGTTTGCATCCATTTAAATATTTTTATAATGCAGTAAAGATGTTTAGAGGGTTTACTCACCATATATTACTACTATTTATATTATATTTCTCAAAATTGTTCAAATTCCTTTAAATATTGAGCTAACTACCTTTCATACTTCACCAATTTCATTATATATAATGGGAGCATAATGCCACACACATACAAGATTTAATATACAGATAGTATAGAAAATTTAAAACGTTTACTCATAAATACAGCTTACTGTCATACTTTGCGTCTCTGTTTTCCTCAGGTTTTTCATCAACTTACAAGTACAAATCTAACAAGTTTATGAGATATATCTTATGAATAACTTATCAAATATGATAGCAGCACCTAAATGGTCGAATACCACTAGGATTTAACAAAGTAAAAAGTTTAAGAGTGTTTACTCACATTATATAAGTGTTCACAGCCTCTCCTAACATTTTAGATTTCTCTTCGGTTCTCGGCCACTTTAGTTCAGACTTGTGCTTTCCGTTTTCGCTTGTGTTGCCTGGTATTTTTGGCCATTGCCATTTCCAGTTTTCTCTTTATTTTTATTTGTTTACAAGTGAACTTGTGTGCGTTTGTGTGTGGTGTAGTAGTGTATTTATAGATGGGATTTTTACAGGCTTAGGTAAGGTAGGTGTTTAATGGAACAGGGTAATATGTAGTAGAAATTGTGGACGTGATGTGATTGTGATTTTTGGTTGCCTACAGCTGGAAAAAGAAATTTGTGTATGGTCTTTATCATCAAATTCTTGCAGTTGCTATGGCCTGGCTATGAAGTGATGTATACATATCTTCTACTTTGTTCCCAAGTAACACAACTTGTGCATGTTCTCCTTGCGCCATGTATATCCTCCTTGTCCTTTGGCTTGTCATATTTTCTTAAATCAAATGCCTAGGCTGGGTATAGAAATTGGATAGTAATTGCACATGCTAAGCTTTGCTTTGTTCAATAGGGTATCCAATCTGCAGGCCTATGCTCTTATGAGTTGTTTACTTCCCTTTCTCTGCTAATAATCTATGTTGTTACATCTATCTTTTCCACTTAAAATGCCTGTGCTTCATTTATCACCTTTGTATTGGCTATTTTCTCTTTCATTTTCCTTTTCAATTCAAATGTCTAGGCTGCACCTATTTGCAGTATCCGGGCTATATTCTTTATTTCATTTCGGTTTTGCTGCAACTTATTTTCCAATTGGATGTTTGCCTAGGCTTTGATTTCTAATCTATCTTGTTTAATGTCCCTATTTGATTTTGTATAAACTTGCAGCATTGTTTTCTTTTTGTCATATTTTTAATCCTTTCCCATTTGCTTAGGTTTCTCTTTTTTATTTCATTTCTTTCTTATTTTAGTAATGACATGCATACATTTAAATGTATGCACATAATTTGAATTCATATATGTCTTATGTATTATATATGTCTATTTACATTATATATGTCTATTTACATACATATACAAAACAAGATAGATTTACATTTTGAATTTTACACTATATATAACATTCTCTTTGATCATCATGCAATAAATAAAATATATTTAAACTCAAAGATTTTACTTAATTATGTCAACTTGAATACACTTATAAATTTTCACTTACTAATTTAAATCATAATATTAGAATTCACTTGTTTTCTATTTCATGTTTGAAATTTTGTTATATTTCACTTGATATTTAGTTTTTGATTTGATTTCTTGTAAACTAATGAAATAAACTTTACAGTAAGAAAAGTTATTTAAGAAATCTTATTTTGACTTGTTAGCAAAATTCTACAAGAAACACAACTTCAAGGGGATATTCAAGAAATATTAATTCTTCCTATATGTTCATTCTTATGGATTATATTAATGATTGTTAAATTCAATTTTTTTAATAATATTCAATCCAATCATTATTTATTTAAATCCAATTGCCACAAAATCTATGAACTATATATTATAGAATTAGTCCAAAAACTGGGTTGTTACACCTATCATTTATGGTGGGCAATCATAGATCTGTGGTGTATACTTCCATTTTCATATATAATAACAGTTATAAGTGAAATATGTTTCACTAGTGCCATATTCTTATTATTGCATGCTAACCCAAATGTAGGTAGAATCGTCAATCCTTGGTCTACTTGAAACATGTTGAGGTTGAGTATAAGTTTATGGAGATTCTAATTGTCTGGATAGTAGCCAGTGGTGACTAATTGCTATTGGCTACTGAAGAAAATTTTAGACTTGATACAGTGCTTTTCTCAGACTCCGCCAAGATGAAGTTTCCTAAGCACATTGATAACAAAAATTTACCCTCTTGTAGAAATGACGTGAATTTCTCCACATATTTTTTTGGTACTTGGAAAGGAGTTGGTATGCCATCGAGACTTAAGATTTGAAATGTAGGGTACCAAAGGTTACGGTATTCAGTTGATGAGTAGAAACAGGAAATTACCAGGATACCCGACCTTGCCTCTGACAAATGATTCGTTGAAGAACTCAGATAAAATTTCGCGGAGGAGTATGGGATACTTTTCTAGAGAAATTGGTAGAGATAACTTTGGAAAGAACATGGATATTTTTAGTTTCTTCAATCACGATGAGGTATGTTTAAAGTTCTACAGCAGCAGCATTTCATAACTGTAATGAGCTAACATAATATTTAGTTAAATGAGAATGTAGTTTTTTGTCTTAAGAATTCGGTTGATGATACTTATATTTGATGAGAGAGTTGTAAGTGGTCGAATTTATTTGCTACAGATCTGCTGAATCATAAAAAGTAAAGAATTCTAGTCTTTAATGATCAAACTAGCAATGTGTTTACGTGATGAGAATGTTGTTTTTAATATTTTTGTCTCAAGAATTCTAATTTTCACCCTAGTATTATGATCATCGCTTCCCTATGAACTAGAAAAGCGTGATTTATGAAATAATACTGCAACCGCACAGATCGTGTAGTATGTAGGTCGAACACAGGGAGGTAGATTAAAATCAAATTATTTATCTAATCTCTTGGGCGAGTTAGACGAAGTTTGGAGATTTGGTTGAAATAAAAATAAATTGAAATTTCAAAATTAGAAATATCATTGAATCTAATCAAACGATTAATCACTAATGAAAATAAAATAGCAAAGACAACTTGAGATTTATCAAATCTAATTGAATAGATGGCACAAATTGCTTGGAAAATAAAATGCAAAACACAAATAAAATTCAGAAATTAAAATTGCAGAAAAAGAAGAACAACAAAAAGTAAAATTAGGATTGTCGTTGAAACTAATCAAACGACTAATCGCTAATAAAAAAATGTAAAATACAATTGGTGTTCTACCAAAACTAATTGTGAAGACAATACCAATTGCTAAGAAAAAGAAAAAATGCTAGAAAATAAAAGAAGAAGAACTTTTATTAATGGAGGTTAAGATAGAAAAATAGGATGGTGGCTACAATGATATTACAAGGGTATTTATAGGAGATAATCAAACCCTAACCCTAATTACAAATGGGCCTAGCTATTTCAAGTAAGTTTTAGGCCTTTTGTCATTTGGAACAAGTTCAAGGCCTTTTCTCCTTTTCTCTTGCAAGCCTCCTTTAATTTGAGATGTGCATGGACTTTTATCAATCATTTTCTTGTCCAACAACAACTAGATGTGAGATCTTCATCTACAATTTTTCAAAATGTAAATATATAGCAATTTGATCTCTATTTCTCTACTTTTCTGGTTGCATGCGGGCTGGGTTGGAATATCTGTAAAAGTGACAAAACAATACCCAAGTAATATTTATTTATGTACAAAAGATAAGATATAAGAGCATAAAATAAACACATTTCTATGTCAATCAAATACCCCCCCACTTTTCTTTTACTCGTCCTCAAGTAAAACAAGAAATGAAAAACTAAACTAGATAGGTCACACTTTCGTAGGAAACATGATTGCATTGAGCGTATGCAACAACCGTTAAACCTCTAGGTGTCCCTAGTAGGACGAATGGTGACTCGTGAGGGTTTTCAACGGATACTACCCACAAAATCCGAAATGCATTATGCTATGGCTCTAATTTAACTACATGATTGCAGAGGACTTATGCAATTGAAAACAAAAATTGAAAACACGACTTGTTTTAGGAAAGTGGAACAACAAATTAAGTTAACAAATATTAATCAGTTGATTTTTATTTTAGATACCTCAACTTGTCACAAATTTTCAATATAATTCAAGTTTTCAAATGTTAAATCCCAGTTTGGCCAGCTGGTTCGGTCGATAACATAGTGCAGCCATGAAATAGATTCTTAGTTGCTTGGGAAAGTTTGTAAAGTGGTATTCTAATTTCCTTATGTATGGCTAGTCAAATCAATAAGGTCAAGAAGTGCTTGGGCTTCATCGCTTATTCTCTATCTCTATAAAAATTGAAATTTATGATTCATTACATACACCTAACTTAAAAGACCAAGGTATGCCACCCATACACTGTCTTGCGGACTGACGGAGAGTTGGGACAGACCTTGGCAGATTGTGCAGACCGATGCTGACTTTGTCAACAACATTTCGGTAATCCTTAGGTGTCCAACTCATAAAATGAGACCAAGATATTCCAACACTGACTTTGTCAACAACATGTCGGATAGAGCTTGGCGGGTTTGCACACCAACGCTTGATATACAAACAATGTTGGATACCCTTGGATTACTATTATTATTATTATTGAAAATATAAGCACAAAAGAGAGTTATGCGAATTCAACTTAACACAACTTAGTTTTAAAGATTCAAAAAGCCAATATAAGTATTTTAAGTCTTCCACTAATTAAACAAAGACTACAATATAGAATAAACTTCATGGCCGTCACCTAAGAGTCTCCCTATGTACCGGTTACACTATTATCCCTCAAAATTAAACTTTTCATTATATTTCTTATTCGATCTAAGCTGAGAGAAAAAAATACTATCAACTGATTAATAATTCTTAACTCATTTTGTTGTATCAATCTAAAATGAGTCATGTTTAAAAAAAAGGCATGTTACTACAATCTAAAATGCACGATGGTCCTATTTAAATGGTTGAAAATGAAAAGAAAGAAAAATAAAGAAAAAACAAAAATGAATGAAATGCAGACTCCCCCACACTTGGACAAAACAATGTCCACACTGTAGCACGTTTCCTAAATTTGAATGATAAAACCCAAAGATGGATTAGATGCAAAATGATTTGCAGAATGAAATGCAGCCTAACTATATGTAAGAAGGGATCATATGTACAATGATATATGTGTTTACGATGCATGCGATACAAAGAATGCCACCAACTTTCCCCCCACACTTGGTTCTAGCCCGATGAATCTCGTTCCCACTATGTCTAGGCATGTTTTACAATAGGCAAAGGTTTTTGAAAACCATCTCATCTTTATACCTAGATTTATAGTCCAGTAGATAAATATTTAGGATCGTCCTAACATGAAGTTTTTCAACCATGTCAGCATTCCAAAAATAATTTATGTGTTCCACAAATTTGTCAGTGTAATTGTTCAAAAATTTGTGATCGTATATAAACTTAGTTGCAATCGTGAAATTTAAATTCTGAGTGTTGTTCAAGACTATGTGATCACATTTCTCAACTTTATCAGTTGACAACATATTTTTGACATTGACAAATTCTAGTTCGTTTGAAATCTCAAAATCGAAATTTTCGAACTTGGATACGTGGCCTGATTCTATTTCATCCTCATTTGGCAATTCATCCTCAGATAATCCAAAAAATTCATGTTCATTAAAATCATTTTCCAAATTTGAGTTTTTGACAAATTCAACACTTCCATTTTGTTCAATTTCTAAAATTTCAAGTTTCCCGCAGCCTGAAAGTGGAAGATCAAAATCTATGCTTAAATCTTTTTCCTGAAAAGAGTTGAAGTCTTATCATTTACTGAATTGTGAATAACTTCATTTAGATAGATATTCTCAATTTCCAAATTTTACTATCAGTAAAAAAATGGATTATTTCCTGATTCATCGCATGTTTGAACTTGATTTTGTTGCTTGAGTTTTTCTTTAAAAAACGTCATTAAACGAAGAAGTTCATCAAGCTGTCTATCTTTTTCATCAAGCTGTCTATCTTTCCTTTCTACCCTCTCTCTAAGAATGTTAAGATGATATTCTTCAGAATCATTGGTTTGAGCGCTCTCGTTTTGGATTTCTTGATTCTCATAATTATAGTCTACATCAATTTCACAATCAATATTATTTCCAATGTAGTAGTTGTTTGAATTTTCTTTTTGATATTGGAAATCATTTTGATTGTAAAAATTATGTTCGTAACCAAAACTGTTGATATTCGAGTTAAAATTTGAGTGATTTTGGTTATCTTCAAGATGTTGATATGGTCTATAACTTTGAAAATTTTGGTTTACAACCCCATATTGATGTGGGTCAGAGCTATATTGGGATTCAAAGCTATTTTGATGTGGATGTGGCCCATAATCGAAATTATTGAACTTTGAATTGAAATTGCAATTTCGATCATTTCTATGATTTTGAAAATGTTGTTTAGTTGGAAAATTTTGAAAATTGTTGGCATTGTGCTCACGAAATTTTGGAAATTTTTGCCTCATGAGGTGTAATTCATACTCATACTGTTCAAGAGGACGTCAACTCCGATTATTATCCCACATTTCTCTCAAAGATTTTTTTGAATAAGACATTTGAATGAAATAAACAGAAGACAGAAATTATTCTTAGTTTAAAACAATATAAAAGAATAAGTTGTGCTCTATTAATTAACCGACTCAATTAGAAGGGGGAAGAGGGTCTTATGGTCGTTCACGTATAGTATAAATACTAAGGGATACGACCAATGTTTTACGGGTAGTATGCAACCTCTTTTGCTAATAGTCCAATAAATTGAACTAATATATATCCGCGATCCAATTATACGAGACAGTCAACTTCACAAAACACCACTTTTCAATTATATTATTTTGAAAATCAAAGTTTTATTGTTGAAAAACGATGAGAGTGATGGCTATAATTATGCAAATTCATTCCTCACAAACAGATTCAGAAATTTCAATCACAGAATAGTCCCAGAAGAATAATTGCAAGAACTAAAAAACTGTACAAGTAAGCCGCTGCCCCTACAGAAGATTTTTACAAGCAATTTCTATAATTTTCAAGTAGCTGCAGAACCTGTAGAGTTCAGAAATTTTTACAGTGGGGTATGGCGGTCCGTCCATAGAATTTGAGTGGCACTGACAATTCAAATCAATTGTTTGCTATTTGAGATCGGTTGACCCTTGAGTTTCCTATTCATTGCTCGAATCTATTTCTTGAGTTGTTTGTTTGAACTCTTTCTCGCTTTGCTTCAGTACCCTCTTTCTCTACTCTTCTTCTTCTTTTTTAAGCAATAAAAAAAATAGAAACAAATAACTAATGAAATCGGGGACCAATCCTATGCTAATCAAGTCAGAACAAACCAAAACTAACGGTTAAAAGCAAAACAATTGAAACTCATAATAAGCACCTCAAAACCCATAACAACGCAAAGGGTTCAAAATGATTTAAACACTCCAAATCAACATGCCTCGGAGTACATGCTCAAATTCAAAACAAAGTTTCATAAAATAAAAACAGTCAACCCCAAAACAAAGTTTCTGATAGACTGATATTGTTTGTCAGGGCAAGTGTATATACAAAATCAGGGAAAAAAACTCTTGCCACAACTGAGATTGGAAACCAAATCACACCCCCAATTATAATAGAGTGCGACACATTAATACGCACAAAACCCAATAAAACTTCTCTCTTTTTATTTTAATTTTAAGATTCAAATCGGATATTGGGTTTGTGGAAGGGCTTGTGCAATTAAGGGTTTGTTGTTCGAGTGTGAGCTTTGAGGGTGTGATGTGGGTAGGAGCCTGATGGATGCGATTTGTTGTAGTGGATGGGACGTTGGTGTATGGATGAGTGGATGGTCTGAAGCAAACGTTGATGTTATGTGGGGTTGGTTGGGGTAATGTAGATGGCAAGAACGTTGATATTGGGTGAACTATGTGGATAGGTGCGATTTTTGTGAAGATGGATGGTCAGACAATGTTTGTGCGAGGTCTTGGAGGACGTTTGTTTGTGGATCTACGATTAAGGGTTGAAGCTGAGGGTGCGGTTTGGTGGTCTTGTGATGAACGTGTATTTGAAGAGGTTTGTGCGAATTGATGGAATTCAAGAATTGCGAATTGGTTTGTGGACGGATTTGGCAGATGCGATTGGGTGAAAGGCAGTTTGTGGTGGGGTAGTTTTTTTGAAAGAGGGGATGAAGATAGTGGCTATGATGGTGAATTGTGGCTGCGATGGAGGAAGGTTTTCTAGATTGATTTGGGAAGATGATAGGCGCTAAAAACTTGTTCGTCGCTTTCTATGAACTAGAAAAGCGCGAATTTTAAATAAATACCACAAGCGCACAAATCATGTAGTATGCAGGTCGAATCACAGGGAGGTAAATTAAATTATTTATATAATTTTTTGGGCGAGTTAGACAAATCTTCGAGGTTGGTTTTGAAAGCAAAAAAAATTGAAACTGCAATTAAACTGTTATTGAATTGAATCAGATCTGAATCTAATCAAATCTATATTCAATCCAATTGACCTAAGGAAGCAGCAAAAAGAACAAAAATTGAAATTGAAGAAATTAAAATAACAAACAGGAAATAAAATTAGGATTATTGTTGAAACTAATCAAATGATTAGTCACTAATGAAAATAAATGTAAAATACAACTAGTGTTCTACCAAATCTAATTGTGTAGATGGCATTAGTTACTAAGAAATAGAAAATTGCAAAAAATAAGAACTTTGTTAATGGAGAAGAAGATAGAAAATGGGATGGTCACTAGAGCGAGGTGAACACAGTTTCAGGGGGTGTGTGAGTGGTGGTTTGGACAGTTTTGGAAAGTGGCGATGACCGATGTTGCTGCAGGTCGTAGAGAGATTGTTTGAAGAGGGTGGATGAACTTAGTCTGTGCTGTAGTGGTTTGCAAAGTGGTGATGGTGTTAGATGTGATGAATGGAGTCCAAGTGTGTAGAAGGGATGAATTGGTATGGAAGATGATGGGGAAGATGCTTGCACAAAGAAATAAAGGCAGGGAGAAAAAAATACAAGGAAGTTTTTTTTTGTAAATAGAAAAAAAGAAGGAAAGAAATGTAAAGGTTGGGAAGAAAATTGCAAAAGTGGGAAGAGATCCAATTATTTAGAGAGAATCAATTACAAGGAAAAAAGGGAAAAGATTTCAAAAGAGGTTTTTTTTTTAAATTTGTAGAAAAGAAGGAAGCATTTGTAAAAGAAAAGAATGAAACTGAGAAATAAAAAGGAAACAATCTAGAGGAAATTGGCAAGTAATTAAAAAAATGGCAACTTTTTTTTGTTTATTATTGTAAAACTAGAAGAGAGAGAAAAAAATGAAAAAGGAAAAAATTTGAAAAGGGGAAGAAATAAATGAAAAGAAAAGGGAATATCAAGAAAATTTGGCAACTTTTTTTTTGTTTAGAAGATTTAGACTATCAGTGGATAATAACAATTCAACCAATTAAGATATATTTTTTTCTTTCTATATATACAATAAAAACAAAAGGAAACAAAATAAAAACAACTAACATGAATCAAAAATTAAATATATAATAAATTATATCATTACCTCCCCGGCAACGGCGCCAAAAACTTGATCGTTGCTTCCCTATGAACTAGAAAAGCGCGATTTATGAAATAATACTGCAACCGCACAGATCGTGTAGTATGCAGGTCGAACACAGGGAGGTAGATTAAAATCAAATTATTTATCTAATCTCTTGGGCGAGTTAGACGAAGTTTAGAGATTTGGTTGAAATAAAAACAAATTGAAATTGCAAAATTAGAAATATCGTTGAATCTAATCAAACGATTAATCACTAACGAAAATAAAATAGCAAAGACAACTTGAGCTCTGTCAAATCTAATTGAAAAGATGGCACAAATTGCTTGGCAAATAAAATGCAAAACACAAATAAAATACAGAAATTAAAATTGCAGAAAAAGAAGAACAACAAAAAGTAAAATTAGGATTGTTGTTGAAACTAATCAAACGACTAATCACTAATAAAAAAATGTAAAATACAATTGGTGTTCTACCAAAACTAATTGTGAAGACAATACCAATTGCTAAGAAAAAGAAAAAAGCTAGAAAATAAAAGAAGAAGAAGAACTTTTATTAATGGAGGTTAAGATAGAAAAATAGGATGGTGGCTACAATGATATTACAAGGGTATTTATAGGAGATAATCAAACCTAGCCCTAATTACAAATGGGCCTAGCAATTTCAAGTAAGTTTTAGGCCTTTTGTCATTTGGAACAAGTTCTAGGCCTTTTCTCCTTTCCTCTTGCAAGTCTCCTTTAATTTGAGATGTGCATGGCCTTTTATCAATCATTTTCTTGTCCAACAACAACTAGATGTGAGATCTTCATCTACAATTCTTCAAAATGTAAATATATAGCAATTTGATCTCTATTTCTCTACTTTTCTGGTTACATGCGGGCTGGGTTGGAATATCTGTAAAAGTGACGAAACAATACCCAAGTAATATTTATTTATATACAAAAGATAATATATATAAGAGCATAAAATAAACACATTTCTATGTCAATCAATTAGTGTAAATATTATATCATGATTAAGTTATCTTCTCTTTCATATGTAGAATGACATACCCTTTTTAGCAGCAGCTCAATGGATTGTTCTACCTGTTCTAACTGTGATATGTCAATACACTTCAAAGATCGTGTCACAGTTTTTCACATAGAATGAGATTTGAGTTCACTGTATTTACTCATTTTATTTTCAGGTCTTTTGTTGCTAATAAACTGGCGACAGGAAAAACAAAAACGAAGGAAAGGGTCTCAATCAAGCCGTTCACTAAATTTAATGCACCAGTTCGAAAGAAAATTAAAGAAGCCAATATACAAATTTAACGACGGCAATACCTAATCAGATCCATCAAGAGAATTAGCAAAATCTGATGCAGTGTGCCAAATAGAGAACAAAATTGATCAATAAAATAGAGAAGTTATGCAGCAGTCTTGGAATTCTAGCGTTTTAATCCAATTCTCTATGTAATCTTCAATAAACGCTGGCTTTCAGCCAATCTATCATAGCTGATAATCAGATTTAGTTTGAATCAGTTCGGGAATTTAGTGTCTGATAATATGCGCGAATATATCAAAGGTCTTTTCGCTTTACATTTTTTGAAGTAAATTTTGTTAAATTCTTGTAGTGCCATTTAAAGCTTTATCTAAAACGACCTCTAATGACTTGTGAAATTTCTCATTGCATAAGTCTGTTTGTACTAAAAATATCATTTGCTGAAATGAAATTTAAGAAAGAACATGTATTTACTGTTACTATTTATAGATAAGTATAGTTGGAGAACTAAAATGACGAATTGGGAATGGAAACCCAGGTGCAATAAACAATGACAATCCTCTGAGAAATGTACATATAAACTGCGAATGACAAACTCATCAGCACCAAATCTTTCCAGTCTTCTTTTTGCCTTGGCCTCATCATGTTTTCCTTTATTTCTTTAAATATTTCTTCCATTTTTCTTTTGTTGTCGTCGACCCCTTTATATGTTTTCTTGCCTCCTTGAGTTCTACATGATATTTGAAACCTCAATTTGGATTCTTGTTTGGTAAATTTGAGATGGTGGGATGTGTTGACATGGTCGAATGCTTTAGATTCCCGGAAAGACGAGGAATCTACATATGCTCATTGTTAATTTTTGAATGTAACATTCATATTAAGAATACAGAGTATACTTCATTTTAAAAATATGAAAATATTATTATTTAGTAGTTGATATTTATAACATGAAATCATGATTGCAAGTAAATTGTTGAATGTTACTTGCGGTGTGCTAGAAACTTTCGGTAAGTAGTTCACATCCAATGCTTATGTTGTTATTATTTTATAATATGAATGGTTAAATGCAGAAATAGTTTTTAATTGAGGTATTATATAATGTCTATATTTTATGCTTTCATGAAGTTTGATGCATACCATAGCCTATTTGATTAGAATTTTTCCTTTTGTTTTTAACCTTCTTCAAGGATCCGTGTGTTTAAAAATGAGATTTTTGAGGATTATTAAGCCTTGATTAAATTTCAAAAGCTAATCCAATATATTTGAACTTAAAAGGGAAATTATGCTGCTTGTTGTAATAGAGTTAAGTATTGTTTAAAGACTAACCTAAAATATTGCCTATGGATGCATAATGAACAAGAACAGTCATCATGTATATCGACATTCAAAAATGTTGTAGAGCTCTCATACCCCATTCATGTTGTTGCAGATTTAGTTTATGCAGAATTGAAAAATATGTGTTCTTTGTTATAAAAAAAGCAGAAAATATACAATGTCACGATGTATAAGTTCTTCCAAAACTTGAGTGATATTACTTGTTTAACTAATTCAAAGTAACTTTCGGTTGTTTGCTCGTTCTTCTGCGCAAATTATTTTGCATGGTAGTTGAGTGGCCATACGTATTGTTTTTCTACTGCGTTGATAGACTGAATGTCAAATTAGTGTGTACATGAGAGTTTGATAGGAAATACAAACGATTTATTTGAAATACCATGCATAAATCAGTTTAATGTGCAATTTTTAACAACCATAGAATGGTACCAATAATTCAATTTTTTAAAAACTTATATCATATGTTTTCCAATGAAAGAACAACATTCCATAAGTTTGTGCTCAAGAAAATGCTCTAAATTATCTTGCCTCCTATACAGAAGTCCGCCACTGTCCAGCTTTAACTAATTTACACATATGAATGTTTCATTTTGGATTTAGAAAGGAAGAAGTGGCATTGCATCAAATCCTTCTGACTTATTAACAACCGCATCGCAAAAATAGTGACTTGCCTATCGATTTCTAAATTTTGTTACATAGCACTATACAGGACTCCGCATTCTGCAGTGCTCTGCTATGCATTCAGAATCGGAGAAATAAATATTCTCGTCGCCAAATTCGAGCCTTCTACGATTCTCAATTGCAGTCTGCACTCTCTCATTATATGCTTCATTAGATCCTGATAGCATGTATCTTAACTTCATGTTTACTTGGCTTTCCACTAGGATTTTGTGTTTGGGAGTTATCCTATCTTCCGGCGAGTAGCTAAGATATCTACAGTAAGTTCAGTTTAAGCTATTAACCCCTTTGCTTTATTAATTTGTAAACACTCATAATACCAATTCCAATAGTGTTTCAAAATGGCGTTTCAAGCATGCAGACAATCAATCAATAAACAAATTTAACATTGGATGCCAACAAAAGTCCACAAGGAAATAATACTGCCCATGTAAAATGAATCAATAGCACAGGGAGGGAAAAATAGAATTACTAAAATAAGTATTTCTATAAACGAGAAAAAAGTATTTTTTGATAACAAATTATGTTAAGGAAACAATCAAAGCGTTGACACTCTCCATATAGAAAGGAACACTACAACTAATTTGACTCCACCATAATTATCATCCTCCTTTTTTCTACTCACGTATAGTTCCAATAATTATTTGTATCTATTCATTTCACATTCTAACTCCCTTTGTCAACAATTTATCCACTCATGTTAATCTCTAGCCAAATATGAAATATCTGCATATTAATATGAATTTCCCTTTTATTCATGATTTGAATGACACATTTTTTAAATAAAAAATAAAATGATAACTAGAATTATAAAAAAATTGGGTTCTAGAGATGAATAGGCATGAGGGTTGAGCTAACCTTATGATTTCTTTATATTTAATTTGTTGTTGTTTTCAAGTACAGTTATATATGATTTAAAACTAATTTGTTTTGTTTTTTATAGTCTTATTTGCTTCATGAGAAAAGCCTATATTTATATTCAAGTACAATTTAAAAAAAAACATATTTTGTTTTTGGATAATAGGAAACGATGTCGTTCTGTAGAATAGGAAAGCTGAATTGAGCTAACCATGTGATTTCTTTATAAAAATATAAATGATTAATGACCCAACAATTAGTGCATGATGCTCAATGTATTGATCAACTTGATTTTTCAATGCGAGCATCTTAATGAAATTATACATGATAAATTCAGTGCTGCTTTTGTAGTTAGTCGAACAAAAGCCATCATTATAAAACATTTCCAACTTAACAATCTGCTACCTACACACCAAGCCATCAATGCATAAAGACTGTTTCCATTGAAGTAAAAAAATTCACTAAGTCTATACACACACATGCATGTGTATGTGTATGACTTTGTATGTTGATATTTTTTTAAGTATATTTTATAAATTGGTAAGTTTTTTCCTTTAAATAATAAGAACTGTCATTATGACGATAAGAAGTGGTTGAAATGGGAATTGTCGTTGAAAACATAGTTCGCTTGGAAAAAACAACTAGCTTTCAGATTAGTTCTAGTGTGTTCACAATCACAATTTAATTTTTTTATAGGCAAGTTGATGGCAAAGTTAACTCTAACACTGCATAGGCAAAGACATGTTCAAAGAGAATAACATGCTTCATTCTGAAAGTAAATCGCGTTAGACTAGAAAAGTAAATCGTGTTAGACTAAAAAAACCACTAGTATAATATTTTTACCTGTAAGATACTGCCAATGCCATTTATCCACAACTTATGGGGAAAGAACTAAAAAAATCATGCTATATGCGCTTGGGCAATTTACTGCAACAAAATAAGCAGTAAAAATAATGCAATGCGAGCTGTCTGTAACAACCCGGAAAATCAGAACCAAGCTAATTTTTTTTTATTTGGCTATTTTAATGAATTTGGAATATTTGAAACAATTTATTTTAAATAATAACGACTATAAACGTATTTAAATCGAAGTTAGAATTAATAAATTTATTTTAATTATATAACGAGCCAAAAATAGCGCGACAGTTTGAAAATTCAACATTGAACTTTGACCGAATGTACAGGATTCAAAATAAATCGGATTTCAGTAAAACCAAAAATATTTAAATCTGTTTAATTATATCTTTCTAACGAATCTGGAAAATTGAAATTTCATAGCGGGAGTAAAAATTTATGGCCAGTAGAATATTCAGGATAGTCGCTATGAAATTTAATATAAATATAGCCCATGAAAATAGATATTTTGCAAACGAACCCCGTTTTCGACGAAAACACTTTGGTTGGATTCAAAATGTCAACTTATTTCTAGATTCCAATTTCCATAATTTTTGGAATTAATTTATGAGCGTGGCAAAGGAAAACGCGTCTGGTAACAGTTTGAATTGGATCGATCAGAAAATGACCATTTTTCAGATGGTCTCCAAATTCAACGAAATTAATTTTGTTAGGACCGTATCGTCCCAACATAGCAAGATTTATTTTTCGGAAATTTTTGGAATCAGTATGTGGCCCCGACAAATGAAAATGTACATTCAAATCCGAATTTGAATGTTTTATATTTTAATTTGAAGAACAACTGACTGGAACAGTCGAACGGGGCTATGAAACATATTCCATTTTGTCCTGAATGGGGGTATTTAGCTGGGGGCATCAGTCCTTGGGTTTGATTTGGAGTTCGGATAGGAAAACACTATTTTTGGAATTTATATAAATATCAGCCAATAATAAAATTCCTTTTATTATTTTATTTTTCCCAAAAAAAATCAAAAAAACCCAATACACTCCAGTACGAACGGCGAAAGCAGTTGATTTCTTCCCGCTTCGATTCCTCTCAATCCAAGCAACAAAACTCATCGATCCAGTTGAAGTTTTTGTAGATCTCACCATCATCTACAAATCCATACCTGGTTTGCTAATTTTCATTGTGTATTTCGCTCGATTCACCCTTTTGAAGTCAATCCGCGTCGCCGCCAGTTGCTCCTCCATCTCGCAACGGATTTCAACCAAAAGGGGATTGATCTGCGTGCCGTTCGGAGTTCTCTAGCGTGGTATAACCTGATCGTGTCCAAACAACACGAATTAGAAGAAAAATCATGACCTAGTTTTGAACGTGGAGCTGAGGTATACGGTTTATTTATTTTAAACTGTTTTCAACTTCTAAAAGCATCGCAAAGTATGATTAACCAAAAAAATCATATCTTTAACATATGTTGTCGAAATCCAGAAACCGAAGACACTAAACTCATGACGATGTACTCTACATTCTAGAAGAGACCGGAGAATTTTCGGAGCTTCCTTCAATTTTAGAAGGAGTGGAACCCAATGTGAGCAATCTAAATTCAAAAATAAATAAATAAAAATATATAGGTTGTAGACGGGGCTCAGTAGTTCCTGACACCATCGTCCACAGACCATGGACGATTTGTTTGACAATATTGTGTTATAGGGATTTATTGTGGTTGCGAATGATTGATTGTGGTTGCAACAAAGTTGATTGTTTGTGGTGAATTCATTATATTATGAAAATGAATTGTATTATGGAAAATGAAAGTATTGTAATGTTGTAAGGCCTAGGATAGTAAATGAGTCATGCTGGACACGGTGCCGGTGTTACCTACCCTACCGTTGTAACGCCGAAATTTTCTGAAATGACTATATAAAACAGTTGTTGTGTTGAAATAAATTGTTTGGACAATAAAAAATCACATTTCTATTGTATGTAGGAACCTTTAAAAATAACTAAAGGTTGAAATAAATATTTTTTGACTGAAAATATTATTTTTAACATGTATATGAAGTGTTAAAAATAATCGTGTGTTGAAATAAATATTTGTAGATTGAAAATATTATTTTTAACATGTATATGAAGTGTTAAAAATATCCGTGTGTTGAAATAAATATTTTTTGATCGAAAATATTATTTTTAACATGTATATGACGTGTTAAAAATAACCATGTGTTGAAATAAAGATTTTTTGATTGAAAATATTATTTTTAACATGTATATGAAGTGTTAAAAATAACCTTGTGTTGAAATAAATATTGTTGATTGAAAATTTTATTTTTAACATGTATATGAAGTGTTAAAAATAACCGTGTGTTGAAATAAATATTTGTTGATTGAAAATATTATTATTAACATGTATATGAAGTGTTAAAAATAACCATGTGTTGAAATAAATATTTATTGATTGAAAATATTATTTTTAACATGTATATGAAGTGTTAAAAATAACCATGTGTTGAAATAAATATTTGTTTATTGAAAATAACATTTTTTTAACATGTATATGAACTGTTAAAAATAGCCAAAGGTTGAAATAAATATTTGTCAATTGAAAATAATATTTTTAACATGTATATGAACTGTTAAAAATAGTCAAAGGTTGAAATAAATACTTGTTAAATGAAAATAACATTTTTAACGTGTATATGAACTGTTAAAAATAGCCAAAGGTTGAAATAAATACTTGTTGATTGAAAATAATATTTTTAACATGTATATGAACAGTTAAAAATAGCCAAAGGTTGAAATAAATACCTATTGATTGAAAATAATATTTTTTTTAAACATGTATATGAACTGTTAAAAATAGTTATGAGTTGAAATATATTTGTTTGTCAAAAATATTATTTTTATCACGTATATGGAGTGTTAAAAATAACCATGTATGGAAATAATCATTCGTTCACTAAAAATATTATTTTTAGCGTAGATATGCATGTGTGTGTGTGTGTGTGTATATATATATATATATATATATGTTGAACAGGAAAATGGATTAGCTGTTGAGTAAAGAATTTATTTGTGTGCCCGACAAATAGGTAAGTCTTAATGAGTTGGCTACGCAATTTTATACATTATATAAACTCCTGTGAATGCCACTATATGCGGTGTGGTGGTTGTTCTGTGTGAGATTATAAACAACACCATAGAATAGTAGCAATTAACTTTGAACTACATCGCATGGCATACTTCGTGAAGATAGCATACTCTATCGTATACCACATAGGCATTTGGAGCTTATGTGACAAGGTTGGAATTACCATACAAGCGAAAAGCTTGTTCGGAAATGACTACATTTCAGGTTGAACCGAAGACGAACTATTGATTTCATAGTATATCATATTTCATATAAGCATTTAAAGCTTGTATGACGAGGTTGGGATTACCATATTGTTGTATAAGATGTAGTTGTATACACAATTATATGATTTTTTGTTTGATGATAACAACCATATAAATATTATTTTAATGTGTTTGTTACTGTACTGTTCTACATTTACATCACAGACAGGAATATAATATTTATATTTAAATAAAATGCGACTGTACATAAATTAAAATATTCACAGTATTTTATTTAAATAGAATATTTTATTTCAATTTCAAATAGTACAAAATTTTTATACTCCACTATTTGAACATGTATACATTTCAAATCACTTTTATTTTCATACACAGTTCTTCACACTCAGTCAGTCACACTTTTATTTATACATTCAGAGACTCAAAAACAAACAATTTCACTGTTACACACACTGTTATTTTCACTGTCTTCTGCCTTTCATCTTTTGTCTTCACAGCATTCTTCAGTCAGTCCAGTCTTCATACCTGTCATGTACAGAAATACACACACAGTTATCATGAACAGAAATAATTTCATACTCTAGCAAATATTACTTTATTTTTAAAAAAAAAATTGCCTCAGTTTTCTGGTGTGTTTCTCATTATTTTTCATGACTTGATCTGATTCATCTGTGTCTAGTCAGTTTGTATATTATAGTATAGGGACACGAAATTTTCTGATCGACTGCATATACACACGTGTATAAATATACACGTGTGCAATGCCTCGCCAATCAATGTGCGGCTGAGGAGTAGCCACGTGGACCATCTCGACTCAGTGCACATGATAACATCTCAAAATGGTCAAAACTGGTTGAACAAATACAAAGCAGAATGGTCGAGGCAACATCATTGCAGCATGCAAACATGAGTATACATGAAAATGGAAACACAACTTTTTCAAAGCACATGAGTATGGATCAGCTAAGAAGGGTACAACCCAACAAGAATTGTTAATGCAGCAAAGACACAAGACAGTAGCCAAGCTTGGTGCAGTCATGTAAGAAATGCAATAATTCAGTTTTTACAGGGTGACACAAGCAAGTGGACACAGCAAATATATGACATCACTTACACAAGTCAAATTAGTGCACAAAGCAGCAAATTGGATCAAAGTGGTCGAGGCATATCAAGACAATTACATTCTCAAATCAGGTGTGGCAAACACAAAATCAGTTCAAGTGTGTATGTCAAAACAGCTAGCATTTCCAGATTCAGTGTTCAAACAAATGTATACTCAAGGCAGCAGCATGGCAGTGGAGCAAGCAAGGAAAGTGGCAGTAGCATAAGAAATCAGTACAAAAAATAAGGGATGCACAAGCGAATGGTGGAACATACAAATGCACAAGATCACACATGATGGAAACAGTATGGAGCAAATATTCTGTACTGGTATGTGCATAACACAGCAAGCATTGATGGGTGCACATCAGTACTTGTTCAAGTACATGTGGTGCAATAGTCTCGAACATAACATATAAAGGGAGCAGCCGCAAGTATTGACAATGTACACACTACACAAACAAGTGTTCAAATCCAAGCACACACATGAGTATGCAAGCCATATAGTTTCAACTTAAGTTCATGTTTTTCAAAGGACCAGGTACATAGCCAAAACTACATGTACATGGTGTTGTATAGTAAAGTCAGTGCACAATGCATGTACAAAAATGGACATAGCAACATCAAGTCAGCAAGCACAAAACTGAAATGTTCAGTTTAATAAAGGAAAATGGTTTTTTTTTTTTTTTTTTTTGGCAAAACATGGTGGAGAAATTAGAGCAAATTATGGGCATTAATTTCATTCGAACACTTTTTCAAGAAAGTTTTAATCAGCTTATTGAAGTGCAAGATACAGAAAAACATGCAAGAGGAAATACAAGTTTTCTATGGTAATAAATCACAATTTTTTTTTTGGCAAAAACATGGTTGAGAAATCAGAGCAAATTATGGGCATTAATTTCATTCAAACACTTTTTCAAGAAAGTTTTAATTAGCTTATTGAAGTGCAAGATACAGAAAAACATGCAAGAGAAAATACAAGTTTTCTATGGTAATAAATCACAGTGCATATTAGGCATAAAAGAGTTCTTGACAAAACACAAATCAGTGAATAATATTTTGGCAAGGACCAAGGATTAATTTCCAAGAATTGACAAAGTTTAAATCGGCTTTTAGGTTTGAAATTATTTCCTGATTTTGTGTATAACATGGTGTAAAATGAGCATATGACTTTTGGAATAGTTTCATCTGCAAATGGAAGGAGCAAATTACATGCACAACATATATGGCAAATTAATTTTAGGAAAGTGTCAAATGCAGGTTTTGAAGTCGATTTTTTTTCATCCCAATTTTTACTTAATCAAGCATGGAATGTAGAAGCAATTACAGAATTGGATCCAACTATATATGATTCAAATTAAGATGGTGTATCCACATAAGCAATTTCAAGTCCAGTTATTATTCAAAGCCGAGAATTTTTAAAAAGGGGAAATCAACGCAAATCAAGCCGAGCAAAATCAGAGAAATAACCAAGTCATTTCAGTTCATTCAAAGGTTCTGATCCATCATTAATGTCGAGCAATCAAAAAGGGGAACACGAGCAAAATCAGATCGAAATCATTCACGTGAAATCAGAGTGTTTTAGGGTTTTCTATTTACCCTATTTATTTACACCATTCTCATCATTAGCAGTTATGGGAAACCAACCCAACATTTCAGATCGAAAATCAACAACACAATCAAGAGCAAAAATCAGAGAAACATTTATCTAGATGTTTACTCACAAGATTTTGATCGCTAGCAAAAACCGTAAATCGTGAAGCAAGAAGCATCGAATAACAAAGTCGACCAAGCCATCAATCTGCATCAATTTACAAGCATCGCGATTTGGGAGGAAGATTGGAAAACCCTAGCCGCCGCCATTTATTTTACCCAGAGCAAAGAGGAAAAGAGATCGGGCTAATTGAATTACAAAGGGGCCGGCCTACATGGAGTTAAACAAGGCCAAGTTTCTAAAAGAAAGGGGATGACCCCTTTTAATTTAAACTCCTAGTGGTTTTTCTTTGTTTATTTTATCTTGTATTGTTTTGTTTCTTTTTATTTTTCCATCTGTAATCCAACCATCAGTTCCAGAGTCTGTAAAATCTAGGGAGTTACAGTCAGGGTGTTGACTGACAATTGCTAGAGTCTATAAAATCCAGTTTACTGGTTATGGGTTCGTAATCAGGGGAAATCGGATCTAGGGGATATCGGTCAGTCTATGGTTTTGAGCATAGGGTTAGGACATGAGTAGGTGCTGCAAGTGTACATGGTCTTGTATGCGGGATCTGTTTATAACACCTAGTAGAAACCTTAGGAATGCAGCAGTAGGCAGGATTTTGTCGAAGCTGGGTATCTCTGTGTGTTATTTCTTTTCTGCTTTTTATTTCTACTGCAACCTGTGATCTGTTTATTATTTAATATTCTGTCAGTAGTTTAATTCATCAAAAAACTGTGATAAACCCTATTCACCCCACCTCTAGGGTTAATCTAGATCCAACAATTGGTATCAGAGCAGGTATTTTCTTTATCTCTAGAGAAATGGTGAACCCTAGCTGTCAGTCTTCTGATAGTCAGTCCAGTGATATTCCAATAATTTTCAATGGAACAAATTTTTTAATATGGAAATCAAAATTCGAATTATATTTAAAATCTGTTAATTTTGAATATTGGAATATTAATGAAAATATGGAAGATATGTCAGATAAGAAAAAAAAATTGTCAATGCCCGTGTTATGCATATTCTTTATTCTTATCTCAGTAATAATCAGCTTGATCCTATCTCTCACTGTTTGACTGCGTAGGAAGCCTGGAGAACTCTCAACAAGTTGTATGGAAAATCTAACAACAGCTCAAAACCCCAGGATGACAACTCAGATTCAGATTTATGCTTAACAAGTCATGTAGATGAAACTTCAAATGGATCAGATGATGGAGAATCAACAAATGTTGAAACAGAAAATTTCTCATATGAAGATCTGGTTTACATGTGTCTTGATTTAACAAAATCTGTTGATAAACTCCAACTAAAAAATAGGTCTCTGAAATCTAAGAATTTTGAGTTGACCAGCAAAATTGGTGAATTGGAATCACAACTTGAATATGTTAAAAATTCTTCAAATTCAGTTTGCAAAAATTGTTTGAAATTGAAAACCAATCTTGTTCATCTCAATGAAAATATTCAAAAGTTCGAAAATGAAATTATGATCCTAAAAGAAAACAAGATTGAGTTATCAAGTTTGAATAACTTCTTACAAAAGGAATTTGAAACTTTTAAGACTGATATATATTCTAATTTGAAATTGCTGGAAACGAAAATTTGGTGAAAAGTGGTTTGATTTTGAAAGAACTTGAAAATGAGATTGAAAAATCCAAGAATTTTGAGTCTGAAAAACATAGGCGATTTGAATTTGAAATTTTCGAATACCAAGCAAAAATTAAATTGCTTGAAAATGAGAATTTGGTTTTGAAATAGTCCAATGCTGAACAGCAGATCGCTATAAATAATAGCTCAAATTAATTAAAAGAAAATAGTGATCTAAAATCCAAAATTCAACGATTAGAATCAACTTTGGATAAATTTTCTAATGGGGAAAAATCATTGAATATGTTGCTACAAAACCAAGTTTCTATTGGAAATAAATCTGGTCTTGCCACGGGAAAAATGATGTTTTCGGAAAACAAAATTCAAATGATTTGAAAAACCCCTCAAACTGTTTTGGAAAGAACTACTCTAAAAATTTGAACTCTAAAAATTTCAAAGGTTTTTTGAATCAAAATTTTGATGAGAAATTGTTTTATAATAAACCATTTAAACATTCTTGTATCCTAAAAAGAAATAAAACATGCTTCATTAAATTCAAACAGATTTGGGTTCCAAAAGGTACAAAGGTAAATTCAGATGGTTTGTTACATAGACAGGTTTGGATACCAAAAGTGGTAAACACATTTCAGAGCGGTTTTACAAATTTTGTTAGACCACTTAACTCTCTCAACTGCTAGATACCAGTGATGGCTGAGGAACTGCTTTGGAAAAGGAAATTTTGAATTCAGGCCATTCCACATCTTTGATTTATTTAGAGTTCCTTAGCCAAGTCTGTTGAGTGGAGATTCTGGTTTATATGGATTTCAGGTATAATCTCTAAACTCATCTTTGTAAATATATTTTTCTTTGTTTAATTCCTCCTCCTTCTACCCCTTCTGTTTATTTTCATTATATCTTATGTTTTTGGTTTGTTACTGTCATTTCATTGTAACTTCTTTTTGAGCTTTCTTAACTTCCAATTACAGAATTCATGATCTTCTGGAAATTCACTTCATCTAGAATAAAACTCTGATCTTTTTAAATCACTTCCAGATCTTGAATTCCTTTGTATAATATTTCTGTAATTGTTTTGAAGTTTATTTTCTGTTTACTGAATTCATAACAGTGTTGATGTATTCTTGTCGTATCTTCAACACTGTTGATTAGAATTCTAAATTTTTGAAGATCTGAAAATTTGATGAAGTTTCACACACCTCTGCTGTTTTGAGTTTCTTCTAATTTATTTTAGAAAAGCTTGAAATATTATAACTCATTATAGCACACTGTTATTTATCAATTGTGATAATTTCATTAATTTTCAGATTGGCTTGGAAATTTTGAATTGTCTTGTCTTAGTGATACAGCTTGAAATTCATCTTTATTCAATTGGAATTTGTTTGTTTGAAATCATCTGAAATTTCTTGATATTTTGAGTCTCACATACTTCTTAAATTTGAAAGTATTAATGTTGTGTGACTGATTCATTATGTCTCAAAACTTGACATTGATTCGAATGATTTCAAATAAATTATTTCTTATTTTTCGGATCATGGATATCTTTCAAACTTGATATAAATGATCTAAGATATCTCTTGTGCTTGTCAGAAATTCTTGTGAAAAATTCTTTGAAAATCCGGTCTTAAATCTCTTTGTCATTTCATTGTTATTTGATTAAAAATTTGTTTGTTTAAAATCATTTGTTGTTATTGATTTATTAAATCTCACACATATCTTGAATCTAATATTAATAATCTGGTGTGGTCGATTCATTGAATCTTGATTTTTCATATTCCTTAAATGATTTCAAATAAACGATATTTTTTATTCTTGAATCATGAATCATTTTTTGAGACCATCAGAAATATCTTGGCAAGTCTGCATTGAAACTGATATCTTGTGCTGCTCTGATGTTATTTTGAAATTTTCTTTGGAAATTGCTTATTTATAATCTGTTTGCTGCTCTGATACATGTACAAGATTTGTTATCTTGTCTGCTTGGGCTTTGTACTTAATAATTCTTTTGTCTATGATATACTTGTTCAGCATCATGTCAAAATTCTCATGATTAGAGACATTAAGTGGTATCAGTTTAGAAGTGCTGCATATTTTTTGCTGTATATATATTTTTAATCCCTCTTGGCTTGTATAGTTTATCATATCCCTCTTGTAATTGATTTTCAATGTTAAAGTTATTTATTGATTATTCATTCAGAAATTGAAATCTATATCTAAATTTAACTATATTATAATTCATCAAAATAATTAATAGTTTTTGTAATTGTGATGAATTGTGACTAAAGTATATTTCACAACAAGAGGAGATTTTATTTAAATTTTTCATGATGGTTGATCATTTATTATAATATCTTTGAATTGGCAATTATTTCACGACCATCTTCGTTATCTATCATCTTTCTAGCATCCATGATAATTTAATATTAATGTAGAGAGTTTGATATTTTTCAAAAATCCTCTTGAATAAACAGTGAAAATATTTGTGATGGAATTGTGGCCATGTTATTATTATTCAAAATTAGTGATAATTGAAAATTTTCAATAATCCCGGTACGGTCGAGCATATTTCATAATATAATTAATTCAAAATTTTATTTCACAGTCCATTTATGTACCTACCCCATTTTCTACCATCCATATATTGGTTTTATATACCGAGGGTTTTGTCTTTTGAAGCCGAAAACGATAAATATATAATTAATACATAAGTGTGTCTCTAACCTCTTTTAAAAATTCAAGCTTTGGTCATGCATGGTTATGAGACAACTTATAATTTAAGCTGCGACTGACCTCATTTAAAAATTCAAGCTCTGGTTATGCGTGGTCAATGTGCTCTTAAATAAAATAAAAAGAAAATGAAAAATGTGCTATAAATAGAAATTAATTTGAAATTCTCCTTGGTTTATAAAAATCAGCCTATCAATCCATCTTTCTAATCTGTGAAATGTGTTAATATTTTATGACGTATTATGATTTGTTGATTAATAGATATTGGGATTTAAGATTATTCAATTTTGTCACTTAAATTAAATTAATAATTATAGTCCAAATCCATCACTTTTCTTGTGCTTTATTTTTATAAAAAATCTTTTGAAAATAATTGGAAATGATTTGTTTTTAAAACTCTCTCGATTTTATATAAAATTCATCGTAAATTCGTCATTATCTACAATGTGAAATATGCCACTAGTTCTCAGTATATTATGATTTTTGTTTTGCTGATTGATATTTATGATGATCATTCTTCCTCTTACGCTAAAATTATATTACTAGTCAATTTTTCATCTATATTTTAATTTCTGAATCCTTTTGAGGATAACAAAAGGGGGAGAATGGGCTGAGATTTTGATTTGAGATTTTGATTTATGAGTGAATATTTTATAAATATTTTTAATTTTGAAAATTCAAAATTATTCAGTTCAGTTCACATATGCACAGTTATAGGGGGAGTTTTCTGTTGTATGGGGAGCTAATAAATAGGGGGAGTTCAAAATTCACTGTCAAACACATTTATTATACTCAAAATCTTTTGTTCGTTTGTCATCATCAAAAGGGGGAGATTGTTGTATATGACGTAGTTGTATACACAATTATATGATTTTTTGTTTGATGATAACAACCATATAAATATTATTTTAATGTGTTTGTTACTGTACTATTCTATATTTATATCACAGACAGGAATATAATATTTATTTTTAAATAAAATACGACTGTACAGAAATTAGAATATTCACAGTATTTTATTTAAATAGAATATTTTATTTCAATTTCAAACAGTGTAAAAATTTTATACTCCACTATTTGAGCATGTATACATTTCAATTCAATTTTATTTTCATACACAATTCTTCACACTCAGTCAGTCACACTTTCATTTATACATTCAGAGACTCAAAAACAGACAATTTCACTGTTACACACACTGCTATTTTCAATGTCTTCTGCCTTTCATCTTTTGTTTGCACCGCATTCTTCAGCCAGTTCAGTCTTCATACCTGTCATGTACAGAAATACACACACTGTTGTCTTGAACAGAAATAATTTCATACTCTAGCAAGTATTACTTTATTTAAAAAAAAAATATTTGCCTCAGTTTTCTAGTATGTTTCTCATCGTTTATCATGACTTGATCTGATTCATCTGTATCTAGTCAGTTTGTATATGTATAGTATAGGGACAGGAAATATTCTGATCGACTGCATATACACACGTGTATAAATATACACGTGTGCATTGCCTCGCCAATCAGTGTGCAGCTGAGGAGTAGCCACGTGGACCATCTCAACTCAGTGCACATGATAACATCTCAAAATGGTCAAAACTGGTTGAACAAATACAAAGCAGAATGGTTGAGGCAACATCAGTGCAGCATGCAAACATGAGTATACATGAAAATGGAAACACAACTTATTCAAAGCACATGAGTATGGATCAGCTCAGAATGGTGCAGCCCAACAAGAATTGTTAATGCAGCAAAGACACAAGACAGTAGCCAGGCTTGGTGCAGTCATGTAAGAAATGCAACAATTCAGTTTTTACAGGATGACACAAGCAAGTGGACACAACAAATATATGATAGCACTTACACAAGTCAAATAAGTGCACAAAACAGCAAATTGGCTCAATGTGGTCGAGGCATATCAAGGCAATCACATTCTCAAATCAGGTGTGGCAAACACAAAATCAGTTCAAGTGTGTATGTCAAAACAGCTAGCATTTCCAGATTCAATGTTCAAAAAATTTATACTCAAGGAAGCAGCATGGTAGTGGAGCAAGCAAGGAAAGTGACTGCAGCATAAGAGATCAGTACAGAAAATAAGGGATGCACAAGCGAATGGTGGAACATACAAATGCACAAGATCACACATGATGGAAACAGTATGGAGCAAATATTCTGTACTGGTATGTGCATAACACAGCAAGCATGGATGGGTGTACAACAGTACTTGTTCAAGTACATGTGGTGCAACAGTCTCGAACACAGCATATAAATGGAGCAGCCGCAAGTATTGACAATGTACACACTACACAAACAAGTGTTCAAATTCAAGCACACACATGAGTATGCAAGCCATATAGTTTCAACTTAAGTTCATGTTTTTCAAAGGAGCAGGTACATAGTCAAAACTTCATGTACATGGTGTTGTATAGTAAAGTCAGTGCACAATGCATGCACAAATGGACATAGCAACATCAAGTCAACAAGCACAAAACTGAAATGTTCAGTTTAATAAAGGAAAATGGATTTTTTTTTTTTGGCAAAAACATGGTGGAGAAATCAGAGCAAATTATGGGCATTAATTTCATTCAAACACTTTTTCAAGAAAGTTTTAATCAGCTTATTGAAGTGCAAGATACAGAAAAACATGCAAGAGGAAATACAAGTTTTCTATGGTAATAAATCACAGTGCATATTAGGCATAAAAGAGTTCTTGACAAAACACAAATCAGTGAAAAATATTTTGGCAAGGACCAAGGATTAATTTCCAAGAATTGACAAAGTTTAAATCGACTTTTAGGTTTGAAATTATTTCCTGATTTTGTGTATAGCATTGTGTAAAATGAGCATATGACTTTTGGAATGGTTTCATCTGCAAATGGAAGGAACAAATTACATGCACAACATATATGGCAAATTAATTTCAGGAAAGTGTCAAATGCAGGTTTTGAAATCAATTTTTTTCATTCCATTTTTTATTTAATCAAGCATGGAATGCAGAAGCAATTACAGAATTGGATCCAACTATATATGATTCAAATCAAGATGGTGTATCCACGCAAGCAATTTCAAGTCCAGTTATTATTCAAAGTCGAGAATTTTTTAAGAGGGGAAATCAATGCAAAACAAGCCGAGCAAAATCAGAGAAATAACCAAGTCATTTCAGTTCATTCAAAGGTCCAGATCCATCATTAAAGTCGAGCAATCAAAAAGGGGAACACGAGCAAAATTAGATCGAAATCATTCAAGTGAAATCAGAGTGTTTTAGGGTTCTCTATTTACCCTATTTATTTACACAATTCTCATCATCGATAGTTATGGGAAACCAACCCAACATTTCAGATCGAAAATCAACAACACAATCAAGAGAAAAAATCAGAGAAACATTTATCTAGAAGTTTACTCACAAGATTTCGATCGCCAGCAAAAACCGTAGATCGTGAAGCAAGAAGCGTCGAATAACAAAGTCGACCAAGCCATCAATCTGCATCAATTTACAAGCATCGCGATTTGGGAGGAAGATTGGAAAACCGTATCCGCCGCCATTTATTTTACCCAGAGCAAAGAGGAAAAGAGATCGGGCTAATTGAATTACAAAGGGGTCGGCCTACATGGAGTTAAACAAGGCCAAGTTTCTAAAAGAAAGGGGATGACCCCTTTTAATTTAAACTCCTAGTAGTTTTTCTTTGTTCATTTTATCTTGTATTGTTTTGTTTCTTTTTATTTTTCCATCTGTAATCCAACCATCAGTTCCAGAGTCTGTAAAATCTAGGGAGATACAGTCAGGGTGTTGACTGATAGTTGCTAGAGTCTGTAAAATCTAGTTTACAGGTTTCGTAATCAGGGGAAATCTGATCTAGGGGATATCGGTCAGTCTATGGTTTTGAGCGTAGGTTAGGACAGGAGCAGGTGCTGCGAGTGTACATGGTCTTGTATGCGGGATCTGTTTATTACAACTAGTAGAAACCTTAGGAATGCAGCAGTAGGCAGGATTTTGCCGAAGCTGGGTATCTCTGTGTGTTATTTCTTTTCTGCTTTTTTATTTCTACTACAGCTTGTGATCTGTTTATTATTTAGTATTCTGTCAGTAGTTTAATTCATAGAAAAACTGTGATAAACCCTATTCAACCCCCCCCCCCCCCCCTCTAGGGTTAATCTTGATCCAACACATACGGGCAAGACGCTCGTATGGAGATGATTGTATTACAGGTTGAACCGAGGACTAATATAGACCAAATAAATATAACAGTAAATTGCCAGATTAAATAAAAACCCCACACGGATGTAGAATTGACAATAATCACATCTCTCTAGTTATTAGATACGAAACATGGATTTTTTATTTTCCAACACTAGACGAGGTGACGAGATTTGTCTCTGGAGTAACTTTACACACTCCCTCGGGCATAGAATAGGACACTACTGGATTTATTGGGTGCCTAATACGGCCCAATAAATTTCCAAACCTCTCTCCGTACAAAGGAGGTTATGGCGAAATTTTTCGAAATTTAAAGGCATTAGTCAAAGTTTTGAACTGAGAATGGTTTGGTAACCGTCAAATTAATTATATTGCTGCAGTTCGCATTTTGAAATCATAATTTTAAATGGTTATACCGAGAAATCCGACCATCGGATCTCCTCGAAACAGAAGCTGTTGGGTTTGCTTTGGAAAGATCTTTCCAACGATAAAAAATCTGTTGAGATCCAACGGTTAGATTTGGAGAAATGTTTGATTCAAATCTGAATAAAAACAACGCCAGAATGAATTATATATATATATATATGTGTGTGTGTGTGTGTGTGTGTGTGTGTGTATGTATAAATTAAAATAAAACGAATCGCGCCGCTTCAGTTCGTGTTTTGAAATCGTAACTTTAAACGATTATATCGAGAGATCCGACCGTCGGATTTTCCCGAAACCGGAACCGTTGGGTTCGCTTTAGAGAGATCTTTCCAGCGATATAAAATTCGTTATGATCCAACGGTTAGATTTTGCAAAATGTCTAATTCAAATTTGGACTAGAGCAGCGCCAGTGCCATCGAATGACCTGAAACGTCGTTCGATGAAAATGGACTATTTTTATAAAAATAGCCAAAAATCGTTATAAAATATTATAAGAGATATGGAATGGAAATAAACTGGTTTTATTTGGTTTATTGGATATTCTGATGGTTAGATGTATTTGACGTGAAATTAATATATTGAATTGAAACATGAATGTCGAATAATTAAACCATGGGAAAAGAATTGATTTGGTTTCTATGTATACGTGAATTATTTGAAAAGGCGGAGTTAATTCTCATTTCAAATAATTGATCGACGATTAAAATTCAAAGATATGAAGACGGTGCAGGACTGATGATCTTCACATCGAATGGATTACTACTGATGCCCCAGATCGGTTATCTCCCAGGAGGGGTTACAGTAGTAGTGGTCCGGACGTATTTGTTGATTACTCAGATATGCGAGGGCCTCTCTCCTGTATTGGACATATGGGACGAGGAATAAGGTGCCTCCAGTTTCGTTCAGACCCAGAATGGACTAGAAAATGGATGTGTGTCTGACATTGGATTTTATTCTGTGTTGATTGATCTCCATTAAATATATATTTGTTTTGTGGCGGAGAATTTATTCTCTTGCTTAACACCCTTCTCTGAGACGTACGAGCCCAGAGTTTATATACAGATAGACATCAGTCGCATGGCGTGGAATGTCAGTGTGGCATGCTGAGATGCAAGTGATCAAGGCTTTTGTTGAAAAGCAGAGCCTTGTGGTTGATGATCAAAGCACGACTTTAATATAGCAGCATAGCTTTGTGTATAGCGTAAATTCGCGAGCCTCACACCCCGGTATGAACTAGAAACGGGAGAGGACTGCAGGGAGGATATGCGTTTCCTTCTAGCTAGGAATGGTGTCATGGTATAGAGTCCAGAAATTTTTTATTTGTGTAGATGATGGGAAGCGAGGCGCCTCGGATATATCGGTTACTATGGAGCTGATGGATATTGAGTCATCTGGCTCATTTACGCCCTATAGGGCGGGGAAACGTTTCGTTCTAGGATTATCAATCCACTTAGGTCGACCGGCCCTGAAGATCCAAGGGTCGATGCGTTCTGATCCTGAGACATGGGCTAGATTGTCTTGAAGTCAGTAAGGACGATCCCTTGCCTTGGTTCATGATGGAAATCTAACTTCCAATACGACATGTGCGGTCTTGATTGTAAAACTAGTATCGCGACATAGTAGTTTGGAATACTATGCCGTCTATAGGAGTGAGCGTTTGGTTGGTTCGGTTTATCGAATGATGAAAATTGTCAAACCAAACTAAAACCGATAAAAATGAAAACCAAACCAAACCAACCAAATTAAGTTTGGTTGGTTCGGTTGGTTATCCGATTTAACCGAACTAAAAATATTTTAGAACTTATGATTGTAATATTAACTATAATTTGAAACAAATCATAAGTATATGATTAGAGTATTATAATTTATGATTCTTATGTTTTCTAAAAGTAATTTTGACACATGCATGATGAATAAAATTTACTTGGAGAACTAATCTTACTTAAAACATTCATAATAATATTGATAATTTTCAAAAATATAATAAAAGTTCGGTTAATTTGGTTAAACCGATAACCGAACTAAATATTTTTCCGAACCGATTACAAACCGATTTAATTTCAAAACCAAACCAAACCGACCAAAATAAATTGGTTCGGTTGGTTTATTTGGTTTAACCAAATAATGCTCACCCCTAGCCGTCTATGATTGATACATTATGATTGAAATTGTTTCTGAAACGTATATGCACTAGTAATAATATCAAATGATTTTGATTTATACGTATCAAGCATATTTTGGCCATTATAAGGTAAAACTCTATCCTCCAGTTTGCGTTGCATTGTGTGATGGGATTTGAGTTTTATAATGGCATCATTTTTGTAAAAAGCATTGCGATGTTTAAATGATTTATTTGATGTATGCACTGGCAATCCAATGGAGTAAACCCGTTCCGCGTTAGCGACATGGTCATGTGATTAGGCATATTATCAAATAAGTTAAGTGGATTTCTCATACCAGTCCCATGACTGACTCGTAGTTTGTTTCACTTTGCAAACTCGGGTGCCCCTATTTTCTACACGGCAGCCTTATGTTCAAGTTTTAACAGGCTCATTCTGGATGGCTATGGAGCAGAAGATGGATTTTATCATTTCTATTATGTTGTTCAGACTTTGTTATGTATATTATATTTGATTCCACTGCAAACATTTTATATTATACTGAAACTGTATTATGTACTAAGTATGATCCTGCTATGTTGTGTAACTCTGATGTTGACATTATTTACAGTGTAATCTGATGTAATTTTATAATTCTGTTCTGTTGTTGCTATTTATATGTTATATTATAATGATTATCCCTGCTTCCGTAGCACGGGAGTTTGGGGTCATCACACTGTTGCTTAACAAAGTGTTTTTTGTTGGTGTTGGGATAGATGTTGAGCAATTTAATGATGAAAAGTAAGTGAAATCATTTAGAAACACAAGTCAAAATTTCCTCCTCTTTACAATTTTTTATATTCTTATTTTGTTATTTCTAGATGCATTAATTTGATTAGAAGCATGGTTTGGAAATTCACAGCCTGGATTAGAACCAAATCTAGGGATGCAATGGCAACTGACTAAAAGAAGAGGCATCGAGAAGTTCCCGAGTAAGCTCCTTAATAGTTAATATATCTCAACTGCATGTGTTTTATCTGCTTTGTGATTGTGTTAAAATATCTGAATATATTTTTAATATCACATTTTCGAGCAATGAAGTGGTGGATGCATTCCAGCATATGTATGCATATTGAGCGTTTTATTTTTGCTGCATTTTATTTTGTCAATGTTAAATGGGTTTCCTACAAGCATCAACAAATTATCATACTTATTAGCCTGCATGTTTTTTGCGGCATTTTATTTTATTAGTGTCTATGCAAGATTCTTATAAACATCATTAGGTGTTAACCAACTATCATCAGCAAAGCCTACATGTTTTTTTGCTCAATAAAAATGACTGAAAAGGTTTTTTTTTGAGTTCGTATATGTTCAATGTCTTTCCAGAAATTCGCTCATAACACTTGGAAACTGCAACATTATCCCTTAGAATATCTGGCAGTAGAAGCAACACACACCTGGTTCAGATCAAGCATAACCAAAGGAAGCACAGAGGGTAAATGCACAACAAATATACGGGAATACAAATTGTATGAGAATAGTGTGTTGTATGAGAATAAAATTGTTATATACGTATAGTGTATGAAAAGTTGGAAAATTTTGTTGTAAATTTTTGTACTATTAAAATTTTGTTGAAATAAATTTTTTATTTGTTTATTTCATTTTATTATATGCAGTATTATTATATATATATACATATAAGTTGCTAAAATGTTAGCATTTGTGACGAATTACCGATAGATATCTAAGGTGAAGCAAAAGTTGTATCCGCTTCTAATCCCTTGTTGTTTAGCAAGGGATCTCCGACGGATTTTTTAAAATATATATATTATAAAAATATATATCCGTCGGCAAAATGACAATAAAATTAATTAAAACTAAATTTAAATATATTGATAAACGATGGTGAAGTGGCGGAGAATTGACGTTAAATTCCGTCGCAAAATGATCACTAAAATACCAACGCGAAATTTACCAACCACTGCTATCCGTCACAAATCCGTCGCTAATACATGTTTAGCGACAACTTTGCAACTGATTGATCCGCTGCAAAATCAGTGTTTTCTTGTAGTGCATTTTCAACGGGAATGGATATAATAAAAAAAAAATCCAATAAAAAGTCATTATAATATAAAGGATCATTAGAAATCTTTTTTTTTTCTTCATATCAAGAGAAGACAAAATAATTAGTACAGTCTTTCAGAGTTTAGAAATAAAATAAAAATAACGGCTCTCCAATTTAAATTTGAAGTCTATTTAACATACTGTAACAACCCAAGATTTTGAGATTTGAATATTTAAAGAATTTATATATTAAAGAAGATGAATTTGAAATTTAATAACTTTGATTAAATTTATACGATGAATTGAATATGGAATGAACTTAAATTTTGATTTGGAAATTTAATATGAAATTAAATTGATTTGAAGTTTAACTATAATTCTATTTGAATTAGAATGATAATAATAAATTATTGCCGATAGGTTTGAGTGTTTAAAAATCGATTTATATTTACTCAATTTTGTTAACATGTGAAAATAGTCATTTTGCAAACATTTTCGGAACCCAATGAAATCAATTTTATCGAATTCAGGACAGTTAATTATTAAATGATTTCAAATTACATAACAATTGGAGTTATCGCGTGATTGTACGCGATATAAACCGTGTCGATAAATGATATAAAATTATCATATTGTAAAATGATTTCAAAAGCTAGATTTTACATAGAACTGAACTAGCCTTCGAAACTAGTTCCACTGTGTTTGGAATGAGGGTTATTAGTTATGAACGACAGTGAGCGCGTCTCGTTTAGAGTTGTAACTTTTCGGATTCGATGAATAGTGATTTGGTGGAGGCTATAAATATAAGTTAACTTTTCCATTTTTAAACCCTAGCCTCTATTTGCAAATCAATGATCGAAATTCAATTTTCAATCCGTCAACAATTAGTTGAAACTGCAACATGGAAGTTGTTCGTATCGACGATACAAACTCCTCGTTGCTGGTCATTCGTCGATCGAGCGTCGGAGATGGTTGAAATCTTATCAAAACTGAGATAATGCCACTTTCGCTTTTTTTCCTGTAAATCGCCAATGGCGAGGTTTCAGGTGATGTGGTCTAAAGGGAAAAGGTGGAGGGGAGGGAGATGTTTCAATCCATGGTAGTCGCAAGGCGTATGGTGGTCGGTGGACGCCGAAATTTGGAGTCGAACGATTTTCGGATATCTCGAGATTTCTGGCCAAGGCAGCGACTAGGTGGTCGAGGCTTTAGGCATGGGGTAGGTCGGGCGAGGCAGAGGTGCTGGTGGAGTGCATTAGGGTCCGGTGCTGGGGATTGCCGGCGGTGGTCGATTGTAGAGGTGAAGCTTGGTTCGGAAGTTTCGAACCTAGAGGAGAACGGTTACGTGAGTTAATTACGTACTTAACAGCGTTAATGAAGGTATTAAGGGCTAATAACTGTCATTAGTAAATTAAATAATTTATTTTAACTCACATAAATCTTATAACATATGCAATTCTTTCATACGAGGTCGGATTTGGACGAAAAAAGTTATGTTGGGTTCGTATTCGTGAATCCTTCGTGCATGAGTTGGATTGAAGTGATTTGGAGCTATGTAGAGTTTTATTTAATTTTAAACGTCTATTTAAAATTAGATAAAATAACATGAAAACATTGTTGATTGGTAGATGATGAGTTAACTCTTACAAACTCTTACACACTCCGTTGATATTTGATTTAAAACTCATACTCACACTGTTAATATTCATTGTTGACTTTATATTTATTGTGCGATTGGTTAATCGAATGATTTATTGCTTGGTTTGGTTATATATTCTCGCCCATGAGCGGGTGACCTTTGACACTATCTTCTTTTAAGCGGCGGATTTATCTTATTTGAATTTGAATTTATTATCTAAGTATTATGCATATATGTGCTGATATATGAGCTACGATGCAGGGGAACATATTGGAGGGATCCAAAAGGAATCGTCAGTGTTTGTGATGTTATTCGGTTTCATTTTATACACCCATGAACTGTCTAACCTAAGTATCACCACAAAAAAAGGGTAACGGTTGTTGAATTAAATTCAACATTACTATGTTATTAATCAATAAACATTATTGGTTAAGTGATTGTGATAGACGACCTAAATTCAACATTTTGAATATGAAGATTTGTCCTAAGGCAAAATTTACCAAGTTTGAAGTTATAAGATGTTTTATAACAAAAGTAAGATTTCGAATCAATTTTATATAAGATGTACAAAATGAAGTTTTAGAATAAATGAAGATTTTATAATCGTATTTTAATAAGGAATTTATAAATGATTATGATTTTATAATGAATTCCTGTTTTAAAATCAGGTTTTATAAATAACACTTTCAAGTGTTGAAATTTAAACTAGTTTACAAAAATTTTATAAGTTATAAAATGACGTTGGTATGAATGAAAGAACTAAAAAAAAATGTTTGCAAGTGTTTAAATGCAAATGAGTTTTCATAAAAGAAGAAATGAAATAACAAAACCAATTTTTATAATTGATTTCCAAGTGTTCGAACTATGTTTTATAAAATGACGTAAAAACTTATAAGAAATGTATAAATGACGTTAGAACCTAGAAATAAAGATTTATGGAGTTTAGAGTAAACGACAATTTATAAATGATGCGAGTTTGACCTGTAAGCTAAGCTCTAAATGATTTGATTTATAATCAAAGAAGATTTTATAAGATATAAAAATGAAGATTCAAAGTTTCCAAAACTTAACATGTTTTGAAATTGAATATTTATAATATTCTAATTAGACTTGTAGTGAATTCCAAATACGGGGCTCGTACCATTTGTACAAATTTGGAAGGTGTTGTCACCGCTGTTCGATGAATAATATAGCTGGAATTTGGAGATTGGTAGTGAGAAAGATCATTTCACCATTTTACTTCTTTTTCGTACTTAACGCCGGTTTTTTTTTGGTTTTATACGAAATGATGTATTCCATGACATTACTTTTTGTCCACCTATGATTTATGACTATGCTTGTACCTTTGAGTTAAATATAGACATGTTTTCGAAGTAAGAAAACTATGATTGTGAATACGCTTATCCTACTAAGATAAGTGTATGGATATGATTTTCAAGTATGAAAATGGAAAATTTTGTGAATATGCTTATTCTTATGAATTAAGTATGTGGAATCAATTTGTAAGAATCGATGAAACGGTTTTAATGAAGAATTTAATTAAAATGGATGAAGCAGGTGATATTTTTAATCTAAATATACAGTGCGTATAAATTTTACAATATAATAGTATTGGTTGTAATCCAAATCATAGTGAAACACTATTTTCAAAGCTCTAAAGCTTTAGTTCAAACAAACAGACTATATTTATCATTTCTGCAATATAAAACTTATTTTGAAATGATATTATTTATGTTACTACCGACTTTGTTTGTTAGTCTTCATATTCTTCATTTTCAATTATTTCCACTTTTTTCATATTTTCCCTGTTTCATAATTTTGATACTATTAGAAAAATATATTACTGGTATCAGTTTTATAGTTTTACAATACCATTTATCTGAACGACTTTCATTTGAGTTTTATCTAGCATTTCTTTCTGGATACAAGTTTCATCCTTTTTCTTTGTTGTTCCTTTCATGTTCTCCATCTTTTCAACAATTAGTTTGTCGAAAGTTTTCTCTTGTTAAATGTTTTCTTCATTGTTCTTTGTCATTTGATTTTCTTATGTTGTCTTTTGTTTGTTTCTTCTTTTCCTTCTTTCTCTATTTTGTTGTGCTTGTTCTTCGTTTGGTTTTTTTGATAATTGCAATTTGATATGTTTTGATTTCATTTTCTGTTCTACATCTAGGTTTTTGACCATCGATATGGATTGAATTTTAACTTGCTATTCAACTTTAACTTGTTTATCTCCACGTTTAGGGTGAGCAATATTAGTTCAAACCGAATTAACCGACCAAACCGGTTCATTTCGCTCGGTTCGGTTTTAAAATAAATTAATTTAAATTTGGTTTGTAAAATATATTTTTTTGGTTATCGGTTTAACCGAATTAACCGAACTTTAGATTTATTATTTAATTATTGTAGTGCTTTAAATAATTTGTTTAGTTATATAATACAAAGACATTTGTTGTCAATAGATAAAATCTTATCATAAACATATAATTTACTATTTAAAATTTCTCTAAACATGAATTTATGTTTTACTTTGAGAGAATCCATCACTTGAATAATAATACGTCCTTCAAATTCTGTTCCAATTCGGTTTGAGTATTTTTTTATCTCCAAACCAACTGAACCGACCAAACGCTCACCCCTATCTAGGTTCGACTGGTACAACTTCGATTGTGGATTCAATTTGTTGTAGATTTTTGTTCGTACGTTAAAGTTTTAGGTATGACTGGAGATGATGGTGTCAAATTTGTTTCGACCGACATTTTTGTTAGTATTGATGATTTCAAAGGTTTTAATAAGGAGAGAGAGAGTGTGTGTGAGATGAAAGATGAATTCGAACGAGACGATGAAGAAAAGGAAAAAACAATTCATGTTAATTTGGATTTTAGGCGTATTATCCTTGACTAAAAAGTGTGTGTCCTTCTTCCAATTTTTTTTTTTTTTAATAATTTGTCCTTTACAATTTTCCTTATTTGTATTTTAGGTTTTTTATATAGCTCTATTTTTTATTTTTTATGTGGATCTTAGATTTATTTTTTGGGGATTTCCTTACTTCCTTTTTATTGTAGGTGGGTTTTTAGCTACCAAGCTTGTTGGCAGTCCTAATTTTTGTGTGCAATAAAATTACGTGAGTACTCTTCTCGTTGAGTGGATCAATGATTTCTCTCAAAACAAACAAAAGAAGACAAAATATAAACTTTAATCTGAATATATAATTTTTTTCATAAGGCTAACCGGTGGATCGTCCACTTTTCATTATAACAAATAATGAGTACAATAATATACAAGAGATGGACATGATGCTTATCAACTATAGAATTTTTACAGAGCACAAGCTACAATAAGTACTGACTAGTAAAACTTGACAATCACCACATAGGTTGAAACTCGGAACTAGTAAAATGCGGCAAAGTAACTAACATCAAATCCAAACATTAACTTGGACACTAAGTACCGCTACCAACTGCCAAAGCAGTCTCATCTACATAATTTCAAAACTATGCAAACAAGGCTTTACAAAGAGTATCACAAGTCGTACATGCAACAACTTGATATTGCACACAACTTCCAACCAACCGCATATGCCAGCTATAGCAACAACAAGGAGCAACTAGAGATTGCTTCCTTGAGTAACAAGGCACAATAATCTAAATCAAACTCAATACATTATGTTGCCTAAACATACCAAAAAGTAATTGCAAGCTAACTAGCAATTGTCAGTGCATAGCACAAACAGGCAACGACCAACCCTTTCACCAACTCCAAAGCAGCCCAATTCAATGAAACCGATGACACAAACCAAATCCTCCTCGCATGACGAAGACTCACAACATAACCAGAGCATAAACATCCAAGAACGAACACACTAACTTCCAAGACGATACACTCACAATTTGAAAACAATCAGCTAACCATCGACAATTGCTAACAGACAGACCAACCAAAACCATACTAGCACAGAACCCAAACCAAAAAACTTACCAGAATAGAGAAACCGCAGTCACAACACCAACAAGTCGAGCAAGTCAATCCACAGCCAATAAATGGCATGCCTCTCGGTGGTAGACTAAGACGCTGTAGTTATGAGGTTCAAGGCAGTAGGGTAGGGAACTAGATGGAGGAGTCACGATAACTCGGCAACAACTACCAGGAGAAAGGCAAAAAGGTCGAGGAGAGGACTCAAACGAGATGTAACAGTAGGTCAAGGTTGAAAAGGCCACGGTTAGACAAAACAGAGAAATTGGCTAAAAGTGACCTATCAAAATATGACGCTACCCATTTACTTAACCCATTTTACCCTAATTACAACCCTATTGGGTCAACCCATTTATAATTTTTTATTAAATGGCTCATAAAAGGGTTGACCCATTTTTAAAAAGGTTACAAATGGGTAACCTACTTACCCAAATAGTAAAAACGTAATATTTCAAAATAACAATTTTTAAAGTTAAAAATGTCTACGAAAATACCTTTTATTTTGGAAAAAGTGAAAAAAAATGCAAATTTTTCAAAAAATCTAGAAAATTATGAAATGAAAATTAAAAAAATGAGTTATTCGAAAATAATGATTTTTAAAGCTAAAAGGACCAAAATTACGAAAATGCCCTTCATATTGGAAAAAGTGAAAACAATGAAAAAATCCAGAAAATTACGAAATGAAAAGTAAAAAAAATATTTTAAAATAACGATTTTTAAAGCTAAATTTCTAGAATTACGAAAAAACCCTTTATTTTGGAAAAAGTAAAAAATGAAACAATTTCAGAAAATGCATAAAATTACGATATGAAAAGTAAAAAAAAATATTTTAAAATAACGATTTTTAAAGTTAAAAATGCCAAAATTACGAAAATACCGTTTATTTTGGAAAAAGTGAGAAAAATGAAAATAATCTAGAAAATTGTGAAATGAAAACTAAAAAAAATAAGTATTCGAATATAATAATTTTTAAAGACCAAAATTACAAAAATGCCCTTCATGTTGGAAAAAGTGAATTTTTTTTAGAAAATAACAGACTAATTCTCATAATTGTATATAAAAAATACTTGACTACATTTAGATGGGTTAAATGGGTAACCCACATAATATGTGGGTTGGGTCAGGTAAAACGTTACGTTAAATGGATCAGAATATATGGGTTGCAAATGGGTAGGGTCAAATTTTGTTTGACCCTCATACGAACCTAAATGACCCATTTGACACCCCTAGCTAAAAGAGGAAAGTGCGGCTTTGGAGCAAGGTATAAACAAAATTGAAAAGGAGGAAGTCAGAATTAGGAAATACCATATCTGAGAAGGGTAGAAGGAGCAAATAAACCATAACAGCGAAAATTGACTAAGGGGACGGTGGGTCGGAAAGAAGAGAAGAATGAGAGAAGGAAAAATAAGGGGATGGGAAGAAAAGGACGGCAAGAAGATGAACGAAAAGGAAGAAAAGGCGGTGGGTCAACCAGTCGCCATTAGAGAAATAAGAGCTCCCTTTTAATTTTAGGAAAATGAATATATAAATTTAAATATATATTAATATAATAGTCCAAAAAAATACATGTACCCATACATAATACATGTACATGCATACATAATTTGAACTTAACAAAGGGAAATGATACAAGCAAACAAAAACCAATTTTTATTTATAATTCCGATGACTAATGTTTATTATAGTCTTAATTTGAAATTAATTATGCATGTCTTTAATGCACACACATATGTATATATACATACATAAACACACACACACACACACACACACACATATATATATATATATGCATATACATATATACACGCACACAAGCATTCTATAAACAGTGCAACACCTCTAAATGCTCCATGATTTCAACCACATGACACCCTTTCTCTTTTCACCCACTAAGGCTCTCTTTCACAAATTTATTATTCAAATGTAAATGAATGGTTGTGGTTCGAGTGCAAAAGAGATGCTCCAAAACATGAGTGTCATATATATTTCTAGATCCCACTGTAAATTATATATACATAATTATATATACAAATATGTTGTAACGGCAAGGAACTTCGCTCGGTCCGAACCAGTCGCTAAACCGACCCAGACCGTTCGAAACGCCCTATCGTTTGAGAACACGACACAACAGAACGCATACAGAAGAACATTTCATTGTTATTACAACAATGCATCAGATTACAAGAATATACAGAGTATAAACGAATAAATATTACACAGAAATATCAGAGATTTAAATTACATTTAAATACATAGCAGCGGAAAATAATACAATACACAACTAGAATGAGATATACGGATACAAAGCTTTCCGGATATCGTTCCAGCTGTAAACCAGGATCCTGTGAATATAAATCTGCAAAACCAAAACTACTAGCTGCCCGTGTCGAAAATAGGGGCACCCAGAGTTTAGGTTAAAACAATAAACTCCAGGTCAGTCATGTGACTGGTGTGAGAACTAAAACAGTTATTAATCTTTATTTCAAATCATTAGGTAAATCAAGGGACCACGCCGTATAACACGGAACGGGTTTCCTCCCAAGAATACCAGTGCATAAAACCAACAGCGCAATGCTAAATAAAGAAAAATGAAGCTGTTATAAGACCCAGGTCCCATCACACAATGCAACGCAGTCGAGGATAGGGTTTTCCCTTATAACAGCCAAAGAATGCTTGATACGTTTAAAACAAATCATTTGATACTATTATAAGTGCATAGTATATAAAACACTTCAAATCATAAGTATCAATCATAGGCGGCATGAGCGCCCCATCCCACTATGTCGCCATATATAGGATATACAATCAAAACCGCAAAGTCTCGTATTTGGAAATTGGGTTTCCATCTATGAACCGAGGCAAAAGATAGTCCTCAACCGATTCGAGACAATCTAGCCCATGTCTCAGGCAAGCGCGCAGGCAAGCCTTGGATCGTCAGGGCCGGTCCACACGGAGTGGATTATTATGCCTGAACAATACGTCTCCCCACCCTATGGGGTGTAAGTCTGGTCCGTCAGCCGACCAGAATGCATTCGGCCGAAACCGATATAACCGAGGCGCCTCGCAACAGCAACAACCACATAAGTCAAACTCGTCAGGGCGTGTAAAACCACTGACGCCACTTCTAGCTAGAAAGAAACGCAAGTCCTCCCTGAGGTCCGTCTCCCGTTTTTGGTTCATACCTGGTGCGAAACACGCGAGGTAAACGTTACACAAAGCTACGCCACAAAGGCCGTGCTTTGATCATCACCACAAGACTTTGCTTTTCAACAGAAGCCTTGATCATTTGCATCTTAGCATGCCACACAGGCAAACCATCCTATGCAACCGATATCAGTCACACAGAATGAAATCCGATGTCAGACACACAGTCCATTTACAAGTCCGTCCTAGGTCTGAACGAAACCGGAGGCACCTAGTACCCCGCATATCCATCGATCTCCAAGTACGTCTGGACGATCACTAACTGTTTCCATCTTCTTGGGTGTACAGCCCAATCAAGATCATCAGTTATCACCCAAACGACGTGAAGACCTCCGGTCTTCGACCATCGTCTTCATCTTCGACTTATCGTCGTATCCGTTATTCAGAATGGGATAAACCCGGTCTTTCCGAATAACTCGCGTATATATTATAAAAGTGTTACACAAACACAACATACGCCTCATTCCAACTCATTAGTCACTAACCGTAAATTAATCAAGAGAATAATTCCCCAAATATTAACCCCGAAGGCCGAAACCAACATCAGATCAATATCCAGAAAACCATTCTGCTTGGCTAACCGACAGTTAGTTTCTAAATTTCACGTTCAAATCTAATTAAAGATTTAACTATCGCCTGGAGCAAAACTGGTGATACTCCATTCTCGATCTTTTCAATCTAATTAAAGATTCATTAAAACTCCACTTAGTTTTAATCATTATCTGGGTTAAAGAATCAGTGTCATTTAAAAACACGATTCACGATAAACCCAAAATCACATTCCATTAATTATCGGGTTAAAGAACAAGTGTTATTTAAAACACTGCTCACGATAAACCCCAAAAATCAATATCAATTCAATTCCAATTAAATATTATTTAATTGGTACACTTCATTAAATCTAAATAAAAAGATTTAATCTTTTCTCAACTGGGTTCAAGAACAGTGTTAGTGAAGACACCATTCACGACAAACCCAAATCACATTCATTAATTATCGGGTTAAAGAACAAGTGTTATTTAAAACACTGTTCACGATAAACCCAAAAATCAATATCAATTCAATTCCAATTAAATATTATTTAATTGGTACACTTCATTAAATCTAAATAAAAAGATTTAATCTTTTCTCAACTGGGTTCAAGAACAGTGTTAGTGAAGACACCATTCACGACAAACCCAAATCACATTCATTAATTATCGGGTTAAAGAACAAGTGTTATTTAAAACACTGTTCACGATAAACCCAAAAATCAATATCAATTCAATTCCAATTAAATATTATTTAATTGGTACACTTCATTAAATCTAAATAAAAAGATTTAATCTTTTCTCAACTGGGTTCAAGAACAGTGTTAGTGAAGACACCATTCACGACAAACCCAAATCACATTCGATATTCAATACAAGGCTCTGAATAGGAAATATATCGGCTTATATTCAATATCGAATTCTACGACTAACAAATGTCGTATTGGAAATAGCGATATATGTATATATCTTTCAAATTTCCATATCAACATCCGTATAATCACGAATTCCAACATCGAAATATTCCGAAGACAATTTCGATTCAATTCCACTCCAATGCAATCATTGGATATTCTGGTTATTTTTAAAACCATTTCAAATTCAATTTATTTATTTAAAAATAAATAGAATTATAATTCTAGTTCAAAACTAGTTCATTTCGATAAAAATCTATTTTTATCTTTTCAAATATGGAGTTTTTCATCCCAATTCTTTCTAAATCATTTTTTTTTGATTTTACACAAATTATTACTATTTTTAATAATTTTATCAAGGCCCGTACAGTCGATTTCCATCAACGGCCATCGAACTGCACTTACAGCGACCTTTTTCGAATTTGATTTGGACGTATCTCCAAATCCAACCGTTAGATTTCAAATTTCTAACATTCATTAGAAAGCTCTTTTCGATACGAACCCAACGGTTCCGGTTTTAGGAGAATCCGACGGTCGGATCTCCCGTAATGTCCGTTTGAAATAAATGGTCGAAATTCACGAACTGCCGCGGCGCGGCGCGTTCTATTCAGGCCGTTATATTATATATATAATATATATAATATATATATTTCGTCGATTTCTATTTAAAACGAATTACATAAATAGTTTTAAAATCGTTTCAAAACCTATTTCAAATTCCATTTCAATTCAAAGCAAAATTGAATTCTTCTTTATAAATTCGTTTCAAAATTCATTTCTATTCAATTCAAATTTCAATTCAATTTGAATTCATTTCAATTCGCTTTCAATTCCATTTGAATTCGTTTTCAATTCAATTCATTTCGAAATCGTTTTCAATTCATTTTGAATTCGTTTTCAATTCAATTCATTTCGAAATCGTTTTCAATTCATTTTGAATTCGTTTTCAATTCAATTCATTTTGAATTCGTTTTCAATTCAATTCATTTCGAAATCGTTTTCAATTCAATTCATTTCGAAATCGTTTTCAATTCCATTCATTTCGAAATCGTTTTCAATTCAATTCATTTCAAAATATTCGATTTCGAAATCACTTTTCAATATTCATTTTAAAATGAATAAAATCGATATAAATATCGTTCACGTCAAAATGGCGTCAATCTAATCCTCACGGCTTCACATATTTCTATTTTCAAATATTCTATTTCAAATATTTCTATTTCAAATATTTCTTTTTCAAATATTTCTATTTCAAATATTTTTTTTTTTTCGAAACTGGAATGAGGCCCAATCAATTACCATATAATGTTAATTATATGGATTTTCTACAACACATGTATATATCAACAACGATGAATAATCAACCATCAACCAAAGTGCACTACACTGTATAAGCATCAAATATAGACATTTAACGCTTATAGCAGCTTGTCAATCAATCGATCGACATATTTAATCAATCAGGATGAGTGAACTTCAAATTTCATCCTAACACCCGTGTGGGGTTTCAAACAATCAAACACATATTTTATTTGTGCAGTTAGGCGATGTGTAAAATTTATCGACCCAATCAACGTCATTCAAATAGGTGTACATAAACAAACCGTCTGGTTTGTAAATGAATATTTATTTATTCACATTCACGTTAAAAATTATATTTTTAACGATAACACATTTTATTTTTAACATATCAATTTCTATTCAGTTCATTCGTTAAATAAAATGCTATTTTTATTTTTCTAACTTATTTTAGAAAATTTCGGCGGCATAACGGCACGATACTAGAAACGGGACAAGGCCTAGCCTTATCCCCGGTCTAGTGAAGGCCCACGCCATTCACACATCAATCAAATTCACTTTCGTTATGCAAACCACAAAATTTGGAGTAAGGGTCTAACCTAGCCTTACTCCTTCGCCTTATAACGGCGCACGTCTAATCCTAACCAATTTATCGATTTGATTTTTCACACCACAAACCACATTCAAACCAATATCTCAATCAATCACCAAACATCCAATCAAACAAGTCCATGGTATGTGGACGGGTGTCGGGTGCTCCTAATAAGCACCGTCTGCATCCTAGTATATATATATATATCTAGAAAAAGAGAATTAAGAGTGAGAAGTTCTCACAGAAAGCTATCCAAGCTCCACGGCACTTCATTTGATAGAAATCTTCATCTTCATCGTCTTCGTTGCCCGTAGTCACTATATATATAAAAATCACATTTTTATATTTCGATGTCTTTAAAATAAAAATCACATTTTTATTTATTCACTTTCAATTTAAAAATCATACTTTTATAATCACTTCATATATTTAAAAATCGAATTTTTACTATGCTATTCAATATATAAAAAATCGAAATTTTACTTTGCTATTCATTATAAAAATCGAATTTTTACTTTGCTATTCAATATAAAAATCGAGTTTTTACTTTGCTATTCAATATAAAAATCGAATTTTTACTTTGCTATTCAATATAAAAATCGAATTTTTACTTTGCTATTCAATATAAAAATCGAATTTTTACTTCTATGTTATATAGATAAAAATTATATTTTTATCCCGCTATTTTCCATATAAAGATTTCGCCTTTTTGAATTTAAAGATTTCACCTTTTTAAATTTAAAGATCTCACCTTTTTAAATTTAAAGATTTCACCTTTTTAAATTTAAAGATTTCACCTTTTTAAATTTAAAGATTTCACCTTTTTAAATTTAAAGACATCACTTGATTTCAACGTATATAAAATAAAAATCAGATTTTTATTTTGCTACATATACAAAGATGATATTTTTATATTCTCTATCCTATAAAGATTATATTTTTAATTCTTTAAAAATATAAAAACTATATTTTTATCACTTTAAAAATATAAAGATCGTATTATATTACTTTTTAAAAATCAAATCTTTTCTGTTTTAAAAGCCACGTCTTAAAATAAATAAATAAAATCTGTTTTAAAATAAATAAAATCAGTTTTAAAATAAATAAAATCAGTTTTTAAAATTTAAAAATTCAGATTAATAAGCAAATAAAATTCAGTTAATAAAACAAATAAAATCAGTAAATAAAATAAAATCAGAAAATACTTACAGGGGGGGGGGGGTTCATCATCGGTTTTGGGTCCAGGGGGGGCTGTGGCTTCCGTCGCTTTGGGGGTTCGCGAGTAGGAGGGAGCAGCGGAGCTGCGAGGCGAGGTGGAGGGGGTCTGGTTGCGGCGGCTAGGGTTCAGGTGAGCAAGGGGGTGCGGAATTAGGGTTCTTCACGTTGGAGGAGGAGAGTGGAGAGGGAAGAGGAGGGGCGCTGCGCGACGGCTCTGGGGGGGGGCGCGCGAGGTGGTGGTGGCTCTGCCACCGGCGGCGGCGTGGGGGGGGGGCTTCGACGCGATTTCGATCTCCCTTTTTTTTTCTTTTTTTTTTTCTTTTTCGATTCTGAATTATCGGGGGGGGGCCTGGAGGTATAGGGAGGGAAGAGGGATTATATATTTTTTTTTATTAATTTAATTATTTTATTTTAATTCAAAAAGTCAACTTTTTCAAACGACCTCTAAACGAGGTCCACCGCCTGTCGTCCATAGCGTTTCACCCCCATTCCGAACACAATGGGATATGTATCGTAAGTTGATTCGGCTGTTACAATCAGTTTTCGTTAAATTTACATTTAAATCACTATATTGAATTTTAAACGCACATTTCAAATTACCGGGGTCACATACTAACTAGAAAAATTCCAGAAAAATATTTTCTAGCTTCGTATTGACGATACGGTCCTAACAAAACTAGTTTCGTCTAATTCTGAGGCCGTTTGAAAAATGGCCAATTTCCATTCGATTAAAATCGACAAAAACTGGTCAAACGCGTTTTCTTTTGCCACGCTCACATATTGATTCGAAAAATTATGAAATTTGAAACCTAGCAATAACTTGACACTGCGGACCCAACAAAAGTGGTTTCGTCGAAATCCGAGGTCATCTGCAAAATTGCTATTTTTAAGGGCCTTATATATATAAAAATATATATAAATTTCACAGCGACTATTTCTAATTTTAAACTGGACATATCTTATCATTGCTAAGATGAAATCTCAGTTTGTTAACTTCGTTACAAAGATATAGTTATACAGATTCAAATATTTCTTGTTTCGTTCAATTCTGACTTATATTGAATTCTGTATATTCATTTGAAATTAGAAATCGAATTTTCGAACTACCGCGCTATTTTCAATTCCTTTTATAATTATATATAATTATTTTTATTCTAACGACGACGCGTATAATATATACGTTCGAATTATATTCAAAATAAATTTATTGTCGATATTATTTAAAATAAATCATTTTAAATAAACAAAACTCGCTATAATTGCCAAAACAAAAATTTCAAACTGGCTCGCATTTTACGGGTTGTTACAATCTCCCCCACTTAAAACTTTTCGTCCCCGAAAAGGAACAAAGTCGAAAATGGTTTGATTAATCAACTCTATGTTCGATCAGGCTTTCATTCTCCAATTCTTTAGTTTCTGAGAATTTTTAAAATTTCAAAAATTTGGCTAACACCCTAAATTTTCGAAAAATTTCGCCATAACCTCCCCTGCACCGGGAGCATCGGGGAATTTCAAATAGCTTCCCCGGTCCTTCAGATCTCAAAAAGAAAAAGAAAAAGCCAAGCGGCTAGCCAATAGGCTCACAAAATCATCATCACCCAAACAAAACAGTAAATTATGTAGTAAACATGTACCTATTTGTCGGGCAAACAAATTTTATTCTCTGGCTCTAGCCTCCTTGCTATGACCTGTTCAATGATATATATGTATATGCAAACAAATGCGACCAATTTTCAATATAATCCAATATTTGATTCAGTTAGGCATAATGGTTCAAAATTAGCAAACAAATAAATCAACAACACAAACATCAATCAATTAGTTGATTTAGAGTTTCAAATTCATAATTTTGATACATATACAAAAATCAGATTTTTGATGTCAAATCACAACAATAAGCCCTATCTAGTTTTGGTTCTCACACCAGTCAATAGGAAATATATAGAAAACCCACTTTCGTCACTCGAACATAAATTCTAATGATGGAGCTCCATCATCAAAATCATCTCCGGGCGATTAGAGTGTGATGCTATATCTATCCAATATATTAAAATTTCAAATACACGTTTGCAAGGCGTATATGCAAAATCTTTATATACTGGACTGTCCAAATCAATATAAAAACTAATCAAATACGAATAATTGATTTAAATTTTCAAAACGAAATTTGTTTTCATTTGAAAAATATACTCTTCACACTCGTTCTAGGATACTACTGATCCTATCTCTAACGAGTCATTCTAATTGGATATTGCTAATCCAATATCTGATGAATTCTTTCGTATGGTTCTAATGTGTCTTGTTCTCTGAGCTTTGTAAACCAAAGCTCTGATACCACGTGTAACGGCAAGGAACTTCGCTCGGTCCGAACCAGTCGCTAAACCGACCCAGACCGTTCGAAACGCCCTATCGTTTGAGAACACGACACAACAGAACGCATACAGAAGAACATTTCATTGTTATTACAACAATGCATCAGATTACAAGAATATACAGAGTATAAACGAATAAATATTACACAGAAATATCAGAGATTTAAATTACATTTAAATACATAGCAGCGGAAAATAATACAATACACAACTAGAATGAGATATACGGATACAAAGCTTTCCGGATATCGTTCCAGCTGTAAACCAGGATCCTGTGAATATAAATCTGCAAAACCAAAACTACTAGCTGCCCGTGTCGAAAATAGGGGCACCCAGAGTTTAGGTTAAAACAATAAACTCCAGGTCAGTCATGTGACTGGTGTGAGAACTAAAACAGTTATTAATCTTTATTTCAAATCATTAGGTAAATCAAGGGACCACGCCGTATAACACGGAACGGGTTTCCTCCCAAGAATACCAGTGCATAAAACCAACAGCGCAATGCTAAATAAAGAAAAATGAAGCTGTTATAAGACCCAGGTCCCATCACACAATGCAACGCAGTCGAGGATAGGGTTTTCCCTTATAACAGCCAAAGAATGCTTGATACGTTTAAAACAAATCATTTGATACTATTATAAGTGCATAGTATATAAAACACTTCAAATCATAAGTATCAATCATAGGCGGCATGAGCGCCCCATCCCACTATGTCGCCATATATAGGATATACAATCAAAACCGCAAAGTCTCGTATTTGGAAATTGGGTTTCCATCTATGAACCGAGGCAAAAGATAGTCCTCAACCGATTCGAGACAATCTAGCCCATGTCTCAGGCAAGCGCGCAGGCAAGCCTTGGATCGTCAGGGCCGGTCCACACGGAGTGGATTATTATGCCTGAACAATACGTCTCCCCACCCTATGGGGTGTAAGTCTGGTCCGTCAGCCGACCAGAATGCATTCGGCCGAAACCGATATAACCGAGGCGCCTCGCAACAGCAACAACCACATAAGTCAAACTCGTCAGGGCGTGTAAAACCACTGACGCCACTTCTAGCTAGAAAGAAACGCAAGTCCTCCCTGAGGTCCGTCTCCCGTTTTTGGTTCATACCTGGTGCGAAACACGCGAGGTAAACGTTACACAAAGCTACGCCACAAAGGCCGTGCTTTGATCATCACCACAAGACTTTGCTTTTCAACAGAAGCCTTGATCATTTGCATCTTAGCATGCCACACAGGCAAACCATCCTATGCAACCGATATCAGTCACACAGAATGAAATCCGATGTCAGACACACAGTCCATTTACAAGTCCGTCCTAGGTCTGAACGAAACCGGAGGCACCTAGTACCCCGCATATCCATCGATCTCCAAGTACGTCTGGACGATCACTAACTGTTTCCATCTTCTTGGGTGTACAGCCCAATCAAGATCATCAGTTATCACCCAAACGACGTGAAGACCTCCGGTCTTCGACCATCGTCTTCATCTTCGACTTATCGTCGTATCCGTTATTCAGAATGGGATAAACCCGGTCTTTCCGAATAACTCGCGTATATATTATAAAAGTGTTACACAAACACAACATACGCCTCATTCCAACTCATTAGTCACTAACCGTAAATTAATCAAGAGAATAATTCCCCAAATATTAACCCCGAAGGCCGAAACCAACATCAGATCAATATCCAGAAAACCATTCTGCTTGGCTAACCGACAGTTAGTTTCTAAATTTCACGTTCAAATCTAATTAAAGATTTAACTATCGCCTGGAGCAAAACTGGTGATACTCCATTCTCGATCTTTTCAATCTAATTAAAGATTCATTAAAACTCCACTTAGTTTTAATCATTATCTGGGTTAAAGAATCAGTGTCATTTAAAAACACGATTCACGATAAACCCAAAATCACATTCCATTAATTATCGGGTTAAAGAACAAGTGTTATTTAAAACACTGCTCACGATAAACCCCAAAAATCAATATCAATTCAATTCCAATTAAATATTATTTAATTGGTACACTTCATTAAATCTAAATAAAAAGATTTAATCTTTTCTCAACTGGGTTCAAGAACAGTGTTAGTGAAGACACCATTCACGACAAACCCAAATCACATTCATTAATTATCGGGTTAAAGAACAAGTGTTATTTAAAACACTGTTCACGATAAACCCAAAAATCAATATCAATTCAATTCCAATTAAATATTATTTAATTGGTACACTTCATTAAATCTAAATAAAAAGATTTAATCTTTTCTCAACTGGGTTCAAGAACAGTGTTAGTGAAGACACCATTCACGACAAACCCAAATCACATTCATTAATTATCGGGTTAAAGAACAAGTGTTATTTAAAACACTGTTCACGATAAACCCAAAAATCAATATCAATTCAATTCCAATTAAATATTATTTAATTGGTACACTTCATTAAATCTAAATAAAAAGATTTAATCTTTTCTCAACTGGGTTCAAGAACAGTGTTAGTGAAGACACCATTCACGACAAACCCAAATCACATTCGATATTCAATACAAGGCTCTGAATAGGAAATATATCGGCTTATATTCAATATCGAATTCTACGACTAACAAATGTCGTATTGGAAATAGCGATATATGTATATATCTTTCAAATTTCCATATCAACATCCGTATAATCACGAATTCCAACATCGAAATATTCCGAAGACAATTTCGATTCAATTCCACTCCAATGCAATCATTGGATATTCTGGTTATTTTTAAAACCATTTCAAATTCAATTTATTTATTTAAAAATAAATAGAATTATAATTCTAGTTCAAAACTAGTTCATTTCGATAAAAATCTATTTTTATCTTTTCAAATATGGAGTTTTTCATCCCAATTCTTTCTAAATCATTTTTTTTTGATTTTACACAAATTATTACTATTTTTAATAATTTTATCAAGGCCCGTACAGTCGATTTCCATCAACGGCCATCGAACTGCACTTACAGCGACCTTTTTCGAATTTGATTTGGACGTATCTCCAAATCCAACCGTTAGATTTCAAATTTCTAACATTCATTAGAAAGCTCTTTTCGATACGAACCCAACGGTTCCGGTTTTAGGAGAATCCGACGGTCGGATCTCCCGTAATGTCCGTTTGAAATAAATGGTCGAAATTCACGAACTGCCGCGGCGCGGCGCGTTCTATTCAGGCCGTTATATTATATATATAATATATATAATATATATATTTCGTCGATTTCTATTTAAAACGAATTACATAAATAGTTTTAAAATCGTTTCAAAACCTATTTCAAATTCCATTTCAATTCAAAGCAAAATTGAATTCTTCTTTATAAATTCGTTTCAAAATTCATTTCTATTCAATTCAAATTTCAATTCAATTTGAATTCATTTCAATTCGCTTTCAATTCCATTTGAATTCGTTTTCAATTCAATTCATTTCGAAATCGTTTTCAATTCATTTTGAATTCGTTTTCAATTCAATTCATTTCGAAATCGTTTTCAATTCATTTTGAATTCGTTTTCAATTCAATTCATTTTGAATTCGTTTTCAATTCAATTCATTTCGAAATCGTTTTCAATTCAATTCATTTCGAAATCGTTTTCAATTCCATTCATTTCGAAATCGTTTTCAATTCAATTCATTTCAAAATATTCGATTTCGAAATCACTTTTCAATATTCATTTTAAAATGAATAAAATCGATATAAATATCGTTCACGTCAAAATGGCGTCAATCTAATCCTCACGGCTTCACATATTTCTATTTTCAAATATTCTATTTCAAATATTTCTATTTCAAATATTTCTTTTTCAAATATTTCTATTTCAAATATTTTTTTTTTTTCGAAACTGGAATGAGGCCCAATCAATTACCATATAATGTTAATTATATGGATTTTCTACAACACATGTATATATCAACAACGATGAATAATCAACCATCAACCAAAGTGCACTACACTGTATAAGCATCAAATATAGACATTTAACGCTTATAGCAGCTTGTCAATCAATCGATCGACATATTTAATCAATCAGGATGAGTGAACTTCAAATTTCATCCTAACACCCGTGTGGGGTTTCAAACAATCAAACACATATTTTATTTGTGCAGTTAGGCGATGTGTAAAATTTATCGACCCAATCAACGTCATTCAAATAGGTGTACATAAACAAACCGTCTGGTTTGTAAATGAATATTTATTTATTCACATTCACGTTAAAAATTATATTTTTAACGATAACACATTTTATTTTTAACATATCAATTTCTATTCAGTTCATTCGTTAAATAAAATGCTATTTTTATTTTTCTAACTTATTTTAGAAAATTTCGGCGGCATAACGGCACGATACTAGAAACGGGACAAGGCCTAGCCTTATCCCCGGTCTAGTGAAGGCCCACGCCATTCACACATCAATCAAATTCACTTTCGTTATGCAAACCACAAAATTTGGAGTAAGGGTCTAACCTAGCCTTACTCCTTCGCCTTATAACGGCGCACGTCTAATCCTAACCAATTTATCGATTTGATTTTTCACACCACAAACCACATTCAAACCAATATCTCAATCAATCACCAAACATCCAATCAAACAAGTCCATGGTATGTGGACGGGTGTCGGGTGCTCCTAATAAGCACCGTCTGCATCCTAGTATATATATATATATCTAGAAAAAGAGAATTAAGAGTGAGAAGTTCTCACAGAAAGCTATCCAAGCTCCACGGCACTTCATTTGATAGAAATCTTCATCTTCATCGTCTTCGTTGCCCGTAGTCACTATATATATAAAAATCACATTTTTATATTTCGATGTCTTTAAAATAAAAATCACATTTTTATTTATTCACTTTCAATTTAAAAATCATACTTTTATAATCACTTCATATATTTAAAAATCGAATTTTTACTATGCTATTCAATATATAAAAAATCGAAATTTTACTTTGCTATTCATTATAAAAATCGAATTTTTACTTTGCTATTCAATATAAAAATCGAGTTTTTACTTTGCTATTCAATATAAAAATCGAATTTTTACTTTGCTATTCAATATAAAAATCGAATTTTTACTTTGCTATTCAATATAAAAATCGAATTTTTACTTCTATGTTATATAGATAAAAATTATATTTTTATCCCGCTATTTTCCATATAAAGATTTCGCCTTTTTGAATTTAAAGATTTCACCTTTTTAAATTTAAAGATCTCACCTTTTTAAATTTAAAGATTTCACCTTTTTAAATTTAAAGATTTCACCTTTTTAAATTTAAAGATTTCACCTTTTTAAATTTAAAGACATCACTTGATTTCAACGTATATAAAATAAAAATCAGATTTTTATTTTGCTACATATACAAAGATGATATTTTTATATTCTCTATCCTATAAAGATTATATTTTTAATTCTTTAAAAATATAAAAACTATATTTTTATCACTTTAAAAATATAAAGATCGTATTATATTACTTTTTAAAAATCAAATCTTTTCTGTTTTAAAAGCCACGTCTTAAAATAAATAAATAAAATCTGTTTTAAAATAAATAAAATCAGTTTTAAAATAAATAAAATCAGTTTTTAAAATTTAAAAATTCAGATTAATAAGCAAATAAAATTCAGTTAATAAAACAAATAAAATCAGTAAATAAAATAAAATCAGAAAATACTTACAGGGGGGGGGGTTCATCATCGGTTTTGGGTCCAGGGGGGGCTGTGGCTTCCGTCGCTTTGGGGGTTCGCGAGTAGGAGGGAGCAGCGGAGCTGCGAGGCGAGGTGGAGGGGGTCTGGTTGCGGCGGCTAGGGTTCAGGTGAGCAAGGGGGTGCGGAATTAGGGTTCTTCACGTTGGAGGAGGAGAGTGGAGAGGGAAGAGGAGGGGCGCTGCGCGACGGCTCTGGGGGGGGGCGCGCGAGGTGGTGGTGGCTCTGCCACCGGCGGCGGCGTGGGGGGGGGGGCTTCGACGCGATTTCGATCTCCCTTTTTTTTTCTTTTTTTTTTTCTTTTTCGATTCTGAATTATCGGGGGGGGGCCTGGAGGTATAGGGAGGGAAGAGGGATTATATATTTTTTTTTATTAATTTAATTATTTTATTTTAATTCAAAAAGTCAACTTTTTCAAACGACCTCTAAACGAGGTCCACCGCCTGTCGTCCATAGCGTTTCACCCCCATTCCGAACACAATGGGATATGTATCGTAAGTTGATTCGGCTGTTACAATCAGTTTTCGTTAAATTTACATTTAAATCACTATATTGAATTTTAAACGCACATTTCAAATTACCGGGGTCACATACTAACTAGAAAAATTCCAGAAAAATATTTTCTAGCTTCGTATTGACGATACGGTCCTAACAAAACTAGTTTCGTCTAATTCTGAGGCCGTTTGAAAAATGGCCAATTTCCATTCGATTAAAATCGACAAAAACTGGTCAAACGCGTTTTCTTTTGCCACGCTCACATATTGATTCGAAAAATTATGAAATTTGAAACCTAGCAATAACTTGACACTGCGGACCCAACAAAAGTGGTTTCGTCGAAATCCGAGGTCATCTGCAAAATTGCTATTTTTAAGGGCCTTATATATATAAAAATATATATAAATTTCACAGCGACTATTTCTAATTTTAAACTGGACATATCTTATCATTGCTAAGATGAAATCTCAGTTTGTTAACTTCGTTACAAAGATATAGTTATACAGATTCAAATATTTCTTGTTTCGTTCAATTCTGACTTATATTGAATTCTGTATATTCATTTGAAATTAGAAATCGAATTTTCGAACTACCGCGCTATTTTCAATTCCTTTTATAATTATATATAATTATTTTTATTCTAACGACGACGCGTATAATATATACGTTCGAATTATATTCAAAATAAATTTATTGTCGATATTATTTAAAATAAATCATTTTAAATAAACAAAACTCGCTATAATTGCCAAAACAAAAATTTCAAACTGGCTCGCATTTTACGGGTTGTTACATATGTAACAAACAAGAAAATTCGACCTTCAACACTAATACATCCTTCGTATTCATATGCTTAAACTCAAAGTGCCTAAACTCAAATCGAGCTTACTCCTCCTTGATAATGAGAAAAAAAACCAACCCTAGATCGAAAAAAGTTACGGCCCTAAATTTGTTGACTATGAACAACCTGTCGCACCCTCCTATAACCCACAACAATGTAGATCTATGCATTTAGAGTTCAAAGACATGAACTTTTTGGGTTTTTTTAGAATTTCAGTGGATGAGAATGGAAAAAAAGAAGTGGCGGCTGTATAAACTTAATCAAGTAAAAATGAGGAGGGTGATAGAATTAGGTTAAAAGTAAAGATTACTTATGGATTAGAATTTTATTGTAAAAATTCACACATTTCTAACAGAAACGTCCGGCGTTTATAACTTGCACCATCTACGAAACTTGAAATCCTACAATAGTTTAACATTCATGATCCTATGAAACTGGCTTCGTCAAAATCTGAGGTCGTTTGGAATATGACTATTTTAGGTGTTAATCAGAATCGATTTAAAATAAATTTGATTTCAAAACACACAAATTATTAACATAAATTATTATTATTATCGTTCATATTCAAACATAATTTTACATAGATTCAAAATATTCTTAACTGGATTTTATACTCAAGAATTTTAATTTCAAGTGTATTTGACATTCAATTTTGATTCAAGTCATTAAATCTTAAAAGGTTAAAGATGGAACCCAAACAACTAAGCCATAAATCTCAAACAAGTTTGGGTTGGTTAGAGATGGAACCCAAAAAAAAAGGTTAAAAGCTTTAATAAAAGTAAAATAGATTTTAAAATAATTAAAAAGATAACAAAAGCAGTTGTAATGTGGCAAAAAAACTGAAAACCTAAGGTCCTGGTACGTGAATTGCTAACTTTCATGCACTCCTATTCAATGTCAGCCCTTCAGATATACTCCAATTTCTTAAATCTCTTTTTACTATCTCCTCCAAGGTCATTTTAGGTCGACCCTGCCTCTCTTTGGGCCTTCGACGCGGCCTATAATTCCAACGCACACAGGTGCATCATGCGGTCTATGTTAGAGATGTCCAAACTATCTCAAGTGGTGTTGGACTAACTTCTCTTCAATAGATGCAATTCCAAGTTTGTCCTTAATATCATCATTTCTAATCCGATCTCGTCTGTTATGCCAACAACTCCAACGTAGATACGCATCTTTACTACACTTATCTTCTGGACGTGTTATTTTTTAGTAGGCTAACATTTTGCACCATATGACATCGCAGGTCTGATTGTTGTTCTATAGAACTTTCCTTGAAGCTTCTGAAAAATATTCCTATCACAGAGAATGCCAGAATCTGGTCTCGATTTCACCTATCTTGCTCGAATTCTAAAACTGACATCCATATCAATCTCCATATCAAACTGCAGCATAGATCCTAAATATCGAAAGGATCCTTCTTAGGTACTACTCGACCGACCAGGGTGACCTCTCCGTCATCTGACCCGACACCGCTGAACTCACACTTCATATACTCTGTTTAAGTTCTAATAAGCCTGAAACTCTTCGTTCTAAGGTCTCCTTCCACAATCCCATACATCTATTAACCCCTATTCTACTTTCATCAATCAGCACAACATCATCAACAAAGAGCATAACACCAAGGAATCTCTCCTTGTATAACTTTTGTGCTTTCATCCATCGCTAATGCAAAATATAGGGACTCAAAGTAGAACCTCGATATAACCCTATGTGAATGGGAAAGTCATTGGTCTCACCATCGCATGCCCTGACACTAGTCACAACCCCCTCATACATATCCTTGATAAAGGTAGCATACTTTGATGACACCCTCTTCCTTTTTAGTGCCCACCACATAATCTTCCTTGGTACTTTGTCATAAGCTTTCTCTAAATCAATAAAAAAAAAACATGTGAAGATATTTCTTCTGCTACATGTACCTCTCCATATGTTGCCTAATCAAGAAAATCGCCTCAATGGTTGACCATCCAGGCATGAAACCAAATTGATTCCTAGAGACATTTGTCAACCTCTATTTAATATATATATACACACACACACACATACATATATGATTATGTTTTATAACATGAATATACATATTGTTTAAACGGTGAATATAGTAAACGGATTATGAAATTCCCTCGGTGGGTAGAGATAATTTCGAAATTTAAAAAAGACACCATGGAAATCATCTTCTTTGAGTTCACTTTATTAATGGTAGAGATACGTAGCTAATAGTGTGAACTACATCCTTAGTTCAATATGATAATATTTATCAATTAACGATTTTTTTAACCATAAATTTTGACTTTTGGTTTACTTAAAGTGATAACACTAACTCTTTATTAAGTAGCGGCTTAACATGTATCTAACTATAATTGTAACATGATCGCTATGACATGTAGTGGAGTTGTGCAATTAAAGCGCTTAATAACTCTATAACGGCGGAGGTGAAAAAAGTGTTAGCAAGGATAAAACAGGGAAACCTTTGTGCATTAGTATTGCTATAGAGTATGTTAAAAAACCTTGATTTAACGGGTACAACAGAACACATGGGGGCTTTAAGCGGATCCATTGTTCATCAACGGTAAAATAAAATAGCACAGCGATAGAGGAATGCTACAGTCTATAGCAGGGTCTAGCAGGCCTTTAGCTGCACAGTGATGGAGCATAATCAAAGCATAGCCTAAAATCCACCTTACTATTAAGTTTGAAGACAACCATATGTCCTTAAATGAGATCCTCCATATTAATTTAGTTGTATTTATAGAAGGCTTGTTTTATGTATTGTTTCAAATAACCATAAGTGCATAACCCTTCTGACGGTTATGAACCGTACATCGTATGGAGAGTGTTACGTAAACTGATCTAAATATATGTATCGATCTTTTTTCTCATTGCATCTTGACTAAGCATTTAGATCTTGATTCAACACTCATAATTACGAACCACAACTACGTTCGATAAAAATGCGTTTTTTAAGGATTTTATATTTATTTATATACTTAATGCTTATAAAATATTGCTAGCATCTAATTTAATAAAACGATAATAGTGTACATATAATGGAGAAATAAAACTGAAAGCGTACTTCATTTTGATCAATATTCTTAAAAGAGTTAAGTTACATAACAAATTGCATAATTATGCCTAGAGTACCTTACCTCGATCATGCTACAACTAAGGTGGATTTTGGATCATCTTTTGATACTAAAATTTGCATTGGGAGAGAAGAAGATACTAATATGATACTTAAGCAAAAGTGAACAATCTTATTGATGTGCTATAAAACACTGAATGAAGAAATTTCGATCGAAAAATGAATGTCCAAGCACTACTGGAAATCCAACAATCAATACAAGCAGTGCAAATTCTATCAAACCGTCTTCGTTGTATACCACTCTTGCTAGTTGTGTGAAAACGACTAAACAGACAAACGTTAGCGAAACATTAATAACTCCCATGAAAAAAAAGAAAAAATGATTATTTATCGTTTTAGGCGATGAAACTGCATAAAGCAAGTTGAATGTCGGGATAGAATAGATGAGATACAACATTCAATACCAACATTAATCAATATATGGATCGTATAATTTGTATTATTTTTTCATATATTCCTGTTATGTTTGTTGATTTTATTTTATTTTTCAATGTACAAATTACTTTTGAATGTACCTATAATTTATTTTTACTTTTACTTCTTCAATTTTCATATTAATTTATAATTTTGTATAATTATTAATATTCACTTAAAAATAATTAAAATGATTTGAATCAACCGAAAAAACAATATAAACAAACAATCATTCTCCATTCAAGGTTTCTTTATTTCACCTTTTTTGAACTTTCTTCATTTGCGATGAATTCATAAGTTGATTTTCATTTAGAGGGTTTATTTGTTCAAAGTGATAAGTTTTAAGGGCAACACTTCTAAAAAGTTAGTTTTAAGGATAATTTACAAAAAAAAAAAAAAAAGATAAATGATTTTATCATTTTCGGTTATATGAAAATAATGACTAATGAGTTTATTATTTCCTGTAAAAATATCCTTAAAATTTTATTTTGAAAAAAAATAGGCCTTCAATTTAATTTTCACCATCCAGAATATCTATTTCAGGTGCTCGGTTCTTTGTTCCAAAGAACCTGCCTTCACTAATAAGACATGCAATTTTGTTCGATGTTATTTTTTATAACAATTCATAGATGTATTGCCAAGCATGAAATAGTATTTCAAACGAATACAACTATATAATGCATAAAGGTGATTTTCCTTAACAATGCTGAAAACATCCTTCAACGAGTCATGTATAAGAATTGGAAATAAGTTTAAAATACGAGTGGTCAAACCGCGCACTTTCGTTACTCATCATCTATCCACTATTCCTACATTTTCATTTATTTTTGTTGACATTGGAAGGACATCCACTAAAACTAAAATATTAAAGGGTGCGTTTTTTACAGGTCCCTGTTATAGTTTCAAAATAGAAAAAAAAAACCGGTCATAAACTTATTGTAAATTAGGTCCCTATTTTCTGAAAACTCATCAAAAAATATAAAAATATATAAAAAAAATCATGTAAATTCGTATTTAAATAAAACATGTAAACGCTAAAAAATTCAGAACAAAAAATCATCAAACAAGGCGTCAAAAATAAAATAAAATAACAGAAAAAAAACGAAATTTCCAGTTAAATGCATAATAGTATGCACATACATCATTTTCCTGCATACATCCGTGCTTATTTTTCACTACATTCATCTTCGTTGATTTTTCTTCATGCAAATACGTGCATATATGTGTGCAAATATTTCAAATACTTGCACACATTTGTGTAGGTTTATTTTCAGATTTTAATCCGAACACAGCTTACGGAAAAGTTGCATACATATATGCAATTATCAGTAATACTTGCATAAATGTATGCAACTATTTTTTTTTTTTTTTTTTGATTTCCGTACAATCCTGACATTATTTCCAGATTTTAGAAATTTTTTTTTTTTAATGAATGAAAGCACATTTTTTAAAAATAAAATAAAAAAAGGCGGAAGTAATAAAATAGGGGGCGGGTTTAAAGTTTTCAAAAAAAAAAAATTATATAAATTAGGTCCCTACTTTTAGCCAGTGTGTTATCCTATAAAAATGTTGCACACATGTGTGCATGTTTACTGAGAAATTTGCACATTTGGATGCAAATAAAAATGAACTGAAATATTAACTTAAATCTATGCGCTGGAAGAACTGCAATAATTGCACATATGCATGCAATAAAATCAAAAACGTGCATAATATTATCCATTTAACTGCAGTTTTTTTGTTGTTTTCTTCTTTCTGACATTATTTTTGTTGTTTTTTTAACAGAATTTTTTGTATAATGCATAATATATTTTATTACTAATTTACAAATTTTTTTTTAATTATTATTTTATAAGTTTTGAAAACAGGGACCTAATTTATATTAAGTTTATGACCAGATGTGAGCCTAATTAAGTTTCAAAATAGGGATGTGAGCCTAATATTCACAATATTAAATGGGTGTCATATTTTGCTTCTCGTTAAAATTATTTTTTATTTTGCCATACTGATATTTAATTTTACATGCATATGCAGTGTGTTACAATCTGCACATGCCAAAATTGCAATAATGAAGTATAAAGGCACCGCCGTAAATGCAACATCTTCGTGTAATCTTTGACTTACCTCGACTACCATGGCCGCAATCAGGGCCGACCCTAGGATTAGACAGAGCAAGCGGTCGCTTAGGGAAACCTACCTCGATGGAGGCAACGATCTTAGGTCATGGAAATACCGATGAAAAAAAATTATATTTTAGATTTGGCTAAATGTGGAACTAACAAAAATTTGTGCATCTCGGTTGGTTGTGTTTGGATTTGGCATAGCTGAGATGGGGGAGTCCGATCTTGGACAACAATTTTTTTTACCTTCCTAACATTTGGTTGTCCCCGCCTTGGGTAGCCAGAGTGATGGGCCGACACTGGCCGTAGTTGGGGGACAAAAGCATTAAATTAATTTTCAATATCTTACCAGAGTTGATCCAGAAATTTAGGTATCCAAGCCCTACAACAAATCTGGAAAAAGTATAAAAAGCAACTGCATCCACATCCGAAGTAATTTTTGGATATCGAATACTTGTATCCGCGGATACGGATGGATATCGAATAATTATCCGATCCGACAATGATCGATAAATCAAGGAACATAAATGAAAATTTTAATTTATAATAAAGTTGTTTTCATTTCAACTGATTATTAAAATGTTAAAAAAATAAACAAATATGATGAAAAATAGTTTTAAGTAATAAATATGTGTTTAGTGTGTATAATATGGACTTTCAACTGAATAAAAAAATAAATTGATATATTTCATAATGCTAAAATACACATAACTTAAACCATAATCTTTATAAATAAATAAAAAGATGGATAATTTTCGAGTGTGGGTGTGCTTATATTCGCATCCACATCCATTCTTACGAATATTAGATATGTATTCGCTTTTTGATGCGAATGTGGATAGATTTCGAATTTTTCTAGTATCCATTGGGAGTCCTAAACACTACAAGAAAGGGGCTTAAATTCGACGGACCATATCGACGGTTTCCGACGGCTTTCGACGGGCCGTCGGCGGCCGTCGGAAACCGTCGATTATAAACGTATTATCTTCTTCCAGCCGAACAGAATTTTTCACCTCCCTCCTCAAACCCATTTTCCAGCCGATTTTCCAACCCTTACACCATCAAAATCGCGATTTTCCACCTCCAAACACCAAATTTTTCACGTCCAGATCACTCCCGACTCCTCCTCAAGCTTCCAGCAACATCAATTTAAGGTATAATTCGTTTTTTGGTTAAAATTTCAATTTTTGACCTAAACCTAAATTTGGTAAAATTAGTAAATTAAGCATAATTGTTGATTGCAATTGGTTCCTATGGTGTTGTAGTATGTTATATCATCATATTATATGTGTGTTTCATTTGCTACACTGAAATTGAAAAAGTTATGTTAAATATTTGCATATTTGTGTATTTGACATCAAAATTTAGGCATGTTTTGGATATATTGTTGTTTGTAGTGGTCATAAAAAATTGTTTAAAATCCCAGATATTTACAAATTGGTTTAAGTGTGTGTATGTGTTTCAATTTAGATTGTTTATGTCGTTGTATAATTTAGGATATTTTTGTACATGTGTGCTGTTATGCGTTCGTCATTCTTGCACGTGTTATTTGACATACGAATAATTGAATGGATGAACTATGAAAAGTACATCGTGCAAATTTTGATTTATGCACAAAAACGCATGATTCTAAATTCTAGTTGTGTGCCTATTGAATCGACGGTAATAATATTGTTTTAAGTTGATTGAAATGTTAGCAGATGAGATAAAATATAAAATATTTTTTTGTTGCAGTAAAACGTACTTTATATTAATATGCGCACATATAATTGAGTAATATCCCCTAGAGTGTTTTCGGCCCCGTCCGACGAGTGTTGTACATGATCGTTATATAAATAGTTGTTTTTTTTAAATTAAAAAACGACCGTTTATATTTATATGGTACAATATTTGTTGGATTTGTCCTTGTATTGGACAAGTTATAAACGCAATAAGCATCTACATTTTGTATACTACTTCGTTTCAAAAGATTCACAAAATTTTGGTTCCATTTTCCCTTTTGTTTCCTGCGTACATGTGTACAGTGCAGGAAACAAAAGGGAAATGCTGCCGAAATTTTGTTGAATCGTTTGAAACGAAGTAATATACAATTGTAAACGTTTACTGTGTTTATAATGGGAAGTAGTATGCCTGACCATGTAAAAGAATTGCATTAAAAAAAGTGTCAAATTTAACTGTGTTGGGTTATGGATATGTAAGATTATTTATTTTAAATAACAACGATTGATTTTTTGTTATTTAAGTTAGATTTTATAAATTAAAATAATTTATATTCCAAGACTAAAATGGCGCGGTGGTTTCAAAATTTAATTTTGAACTTTGGAAAATTATATAAAATTCATTTTAAATCGGATTTGGACGAAACAAGAAATGCTAGGACCGTTCTGAAATTTTTTTTCTAACGGATATAAGAATTTGAGATTTTAATTCATAATTTGTAAGTTACGACAAAATCAAAATTTCAGAAAAACGCTATGGAATTAATATATAAAATACATATGGATCAAAACGCTATAGAATTAATATATTTTTAATATTAAAAATATATTCCTTAAAAATGAAAATATTGCAATATACGTGCGACTTATTACCATAAGTACAAGTTTTTTTTGTAATTTGAATTCTTAAATAAATATTAATTTTTGGACTTATGACTGAATTTCTCAACTAGGAAAAATGATTGATTATTTTGTTGATCGGAGGAGTTGGATGTACCAAAGAAGAGGACAGAGAGGTTCAATAAAAGAAGATTTTTATAATGGTATAAATGTCTTTGTTGACTTTGCTTTAAGTAATAATGGAAGCGATCCTGAAATTCGTTGTCCGTGTAGCAAGTGTAAACATTTGAAATATTTGTTACCCGATGTTGTGAAAGTCCATTTGTGCAAAAACGGATTCGTACCCGAGTATTATTTTTGGGATCGTCATGGAGAAGTTGTATCAAATACTCCTGTTGAGACTGAGGTAGACAATCCTGTTGAAGAAAATGTTAGCACGACCCGTATTGAAAATATGGTGGAAGATGCAGCTCGATCTACGTTTCCTATGATTGCAGCCGACGACGACGATGGAAATGATGAAGAACCGAATATTGAAGCTAAGAAAATTTATGATTTGCTGGATAATGCTAAGAAACCTATTTGGGATGGTTGTACAAGCGGCACTCAGCTATCGGTAATCGCGGAATACATTGCGATGAAATCTAAATACAACATCACTGAAGCTGGGTTCACAGCAATTGTACAAGCTGCAAAAAGGCACATGCCGCCGGATAATTTAATGTGTGAAAATCACTACGAAGTTAAAAAACTTATGTCGGCATTTGGTTTACCTTATCAAAAAATAGATACATGTGTAAAAGGATGTATGTTGTTTTGGAAAGATGACGTAAACCTTAGAAATTGTAAAATTTGTAATGAAGAAAGATATAAACCACGAAAAAAGAAGGGAAAGGAAGTTCCATATAAACGTATGCATTACTTACCTCTTACTCCAAGGCTTCAAAGATTATATGCATCTTCTGCAACTGCATCTCATATGAGATGGCATAAGGTGAGATCGGAGCAAGAAGGTACGTTGACCCATCCAGCCGATGGGGAAGCATGGAAGCATTTCGATAAAACTTATCCCAATTTTGCAGCGGAGAGTCATAATGTCAGACTAGGATTATGTACGGATGGGTTTTCACCATTTTCTCAGTTTGGTTCTAAATACTCATCATGGCCCATTATCATCACACCTTATAATTTACCTCCATGGATGTGTATGAAAACACAATATATGTTTCTTACTGTTATTGTTCCTGGGCCCGATGATCCAGCACAAGGAATTGATGTTTATTTACAACCGTTAATTGAAGAATTAAAAACATTGTGGAACGAAGGAGTAGAAACGTACGATGTTTCAAAGAAGAAAAATTTTCGCATGTTTGCTTCTTTGTTGTGGACTATAAGTGATTTTCCTGCATATGCAATGCTTTCAGGATGGAGTACTGCTGGTCGTCTATCATGTCCATATTGCATGGAAGAGACACGAGCGTTTTCCTTACCGCATGGTAGGAAAATTTCATGGTTTGACTGTCATCGATGTTTTCTCCATGTAAATCATGTTTTTAGAGCAGACAAGAAAAACTTTTTGGTTAATAGAGTAGAAACCAGACAACCTCCAACGTTATGGACTAGCGAAGAAATATATGAAATGGTTCGAAATCATCCAAAGATATCAAACTGGAGTTCAAACAGAAATTGAAGGCAAATCGATTTATCATAATTGGTGCAAACAGTCTATTTTTTGGGAGTTGCCGTATTGGAAACATCTTCTGCTTCGTCATAACATTGATGTGATGCATAATGAGAAAAATGTATTTGATAATGTGTTTAACACGATTTTGAATGTTAAAGGGAAAACTAAAGATGATTTGAAATCAAGGCGCGATATAGAAGAATTATGCAAACGTCCCGAGCTTCATATGAAACCTAATGACGGTAAAAAACCCAAAGCATGTTATGAATTAGATAATAATCAGGTTAACGTTGTTTTAAAATGGGTTGAAGGGTTACGATTTCCTGATGGGATTTCCTCAAACCTTCGTAGGTGTGTTGACTTCAAAAATGGTAAATTGAGCGGAATGAAAAGCCACGATTGTCATATTATGATGGAGCATCTATTCCCAGTTATGTTCAAAGAACTACTGCCGTTAAAAGTTTGGAAGGTAATAACGGAGCTTATTTTGTTTTACAAAGAACTTTGTTCAACTACTTTGAAAGTGGAACGTTTACGTAAATTTGAGGTAGATATTCCAATATTGCTTTGCAAATTAGAGAAAATATTCCCACCAGGTTTTTTTAATGTAATGGAACATTTACCTGTTCACCTTCCAACTGAAGCACGATATCGAGGACCTGTCCAATATGGATGGATGTATCCATTCGAGAGGTAAACATAGACATATTAACGATTAATTTAATTGAATTTAAAACTATTAAATAATGTAAATTAATATTGCATAGGTACCTGAATCATTTGAAGAAAAAAGTGAGACAAAAAGCACGAGTTGAAGGTTCGATATGTAAATCTTACATCGAAGAAGAAGCTTCGTTCTTTTTCTCTCATTATTTCAGTGATCATGTGAATATATCATTTGAAAGTGTTCCAAGAAACGACGAAGGAGACGAACAAGAATCGTCTCAAACAGTTTTGTCTATTTTTAGACAACACGGTCGACCTTCTGGAAAATGTGTTGACGTCTGGCTAAATGATAAAGATGTTCATGTAGCTCACACTTATATTCTTCTAAATTGTGCTGAAGTTGCACCATTCGTTAGGTAATCTGAAATATCAATTACTGCATTTTTATTTCTACATCTTTACGTGTGTATAATCTAATGCAAAACACTATTTCTATTTACAGCGTTTATGAACGTGAACATCCAAATGGAGATATCAGTAAAGAATTTTCTGCTTGGTTTACAAATTATGTTTATGAACCCAAAAATTGTGTTGTTGATGAAGGGTTGAAACATCTTGCAATGGGACCAAAAAGATTGGTTAAGACATATCCAATATATTTTGTTAATGGATATAAATTTAACACAAAAGAATACGGTGCTGAAAAATCAACGAACAATACTGGTGTATTCGTTAAAGGCAGTGACGATCCTGAGAATCACATCAAAGATTTTTATGGCGTTTTAACACAAATTTTGCAATTGACATATTTCTCACGACCCGCAGAGGAGGTGTTTCTATTTAAATGCGATTGGTTTAGCAATGTTCCGGGTTCTGGGATTAATGTACATAAGGATTATAATCTGATTGAAATAAAGCATACATCGCGTTATTACAAGTATGATCCTTTTGTACTAGCCAAACAAGCATTACAGGTTTATTATGCTCCTTACCCGTCTCTAAAAAGAGATAAAGCAGATTGGTCGGCAGTTTTTAAAACAAAGGCCAGATTTACGTTTGATGGGAAGAATATTCCAGATGAAGGAGCCTATCAGGCAGAACTCGAACAGAACAATGAAATAATAATTGAAGATGATCATGCAGATTTCGGACCTCTAATCGATGAGGCAAATGCTTTGGTAGACGCGTTTGAGAGTGCGGAGGAAGATAGTATGCAATCTGAGGATGAATTTGAATCTGAAGAAGATGATGATTGATATAGATGATGATCGAGTACTATCTATCTATTGTAATGTAATTATGTAGTAAACCCAGCTTATTTTGCAATTCATGTAACTCTATTAAATTTTTAACTTTTATGATCGTTTTTTACATCTTTTGTGTCATATGCAGTTTTGCTTATTTATTTGTCTTAAATCTGCAATAATGTAAAAATGTTAATCTTTGGAATATGAGACCAAATCAAATACAGGTAAAAACAATTTCTCTTTTATGTCATTTTTTGCATCTTTTATGTCACTTATTTAGCAGCTTATATCGTTTGTTTAAGTTAGCTTAGATCTTTGAAATGATTTGTATGTGACAGGTATGTCATCTAGAGGAAATTCGTCAGGCGAGGGTTCTGGATCGCATCCCCACGTGCGTCCAGTCGTGTCCTTAGTTCCTACGAGTACTGGGTAAAAATTAAACTTTATTTAGCATGTTTATTATTTTATACAGCACACTTATATGTTTTTCACATTTAATGCAGGACTTTCGATTTTCAGCCTTCGAAGACTATTTTGACCGCTTCGACAGCAGCATATAAGGCAAGGATGTCGGGATTTTGGCCTAAGTGGGATTTGATACCACCTCACATTCAGGAGGTCATTTGGCAGGATGTGCTAGTAAGTATTTTCTTTTATATTTTTTGCAATATAATTTATGTTAATCGCTGAGATATACTGTACATATTTTACTACTAATGTTTGTTTAACGTGAAATACAGGCTGAGGTTGATATGCAGACCGATGATTTGGCATTGGCTAGGACGTATTGGATGCAAAAGATGAGGAAAAACTATAAAGATGCCATATCAACAATGAAAAAAAATAGGAAAAAACCTACGTGGATGGGAGATAATGTTTGGAGTGGGTTTCTGAAGTATTGGGATAGTGATACAGCGAAGGTTAGTGTACTAATTTTTTTTTAAGAAATATTAAAATATTTAGACTGATAAATATAAAATTTTAAATGTGAAGGCGGAGTCACAAAGAAACAGCGCGAATAGGAATAAAAATCCAGTCACGCATAGAGGAGGATCCAAGTCATTCCAGCAGTATCGGCAGGAGTTGGTAATTTTTTTTAAATGCGACTTATTATGCTGTATATAGTTTTGAACATTTAATAATTGTGTTTAATAATCTAATTCAGGAGGCTGAGGGGCAGGGTCCAGTCTCCTATATGGATGTGTTCACACGTACGCAAGCCATAGAGCATGTCAACTCAGACGGGAACATCACATACTCATGGCATGACGAGAAATCCAGGAAGAGTCACGTAAGATTTCATTTTATGTAGAAGTTTATGTAGTAATTGTTAAATTAATATAAAATACGATATCATGATATTAATTTTATATACATTCCTATTGGGCTTGCAGGAGAAGTTCATGGAGAAACGTCAGTTGCGTCTAGCTGAGACTGGAAAGGAGCAGCTTACTACAAACGAGGAGGACATTATCTTCCAGTCAGTGATGGATCCACAGACGCGTAACAGACGATATGGATTTGGAAATCAAGTGGTAAAACATTTTTAGTTTAGTTTAATTTTTATGCGTTTTATTTTTATCTACAAAGCTTAAGCCTCAAGTTCTTTAATTTTGTGATAAATATATCTTTCATGATACCAATGTTGCGTGCATTCAATGTTATCATTTGAGAGATCAATAATTATTGCTCTAAATTAACTCGATGAAGTGCATAGTTTACGGTATTAAATTATGCCATTTAAAGCATATCAAATTTCTTTAACATGTGATATCACACCTGTCATTAATTGTTGTTATAATTTAAAGCATATCAAATTTCTTTAACATTTGATACCAACAAGTAAGCATTAACTATGTTATTGTAATTTATAAAACGTTTTATAATCAGTGTTATGCGTTGGCTTGGAATAGGTTCATTTATGGTCTTATTTACCATAATAGTTAAAAGAGGATATAGAATGTAATGATATAGTCGATAACCTTTTTATGTCAACGAAGATTATAATGTATTACTCTGAACTCTTTAATTACATATTTTTACGCCATGCAGATTATTAAAATAATTGTAAATGAGTAAAAGAATTTTAAATAATTGTTACAGTCCACCAGTCAGCAGGCACGGGCCAGACATGCTAGAGAAGCTATGGATGCCGCAGAGATCGAGGACTTGAGAGCTAGGGTGGCACAGCTTGAGGAACAGAATCGCCGCCAAGCCATTGAGATGACTCAGATAGTGGATCGACGCATAGCAGAGTTCGAGCGGCAGTATGGACGCTTTCCTTCATCAGCTGGCTCTGCAGAGGAGGACGACCAGTGATGTTGCTTGTTAGGTATGTTTTTTTAGTTTGACATATGTACATATATGACTAGAGATGCGCTATATATATATGGGGGTGTATGACTGAACATTGGTTGACATTTCGTATGTATTTTGATGGTAGACAAGATGTGGTGGATTGATGTAGTAAATGTGATGTATTATATAGTGTGCAATCGTAGAAGTGTTATGTTTTATATGTTTTTTTATCGTTTTTATGAATTTTTGGTTGAATTGGTTTGGTTTTGATGATTTTTTGGTTGAAATGGTGTGGTTTTGATGGTTTGTGTATGAAATGTTGTGATGGAGTTAAAGACCGACGGTCTGAATTAATGAATTGAGTGGAATGTGGGTTTGATGGTTAAATAGCAGCTGTAATATAAAAAAAAAGCAGCAGTATTTCCGACGGCTTCCGACGGCTTACTGGTTCAAATGTTTATAACGGTTTCCGACGGCTTGCGACAGCTTCCAGGCAAACGTCTCTAACGGTTTCCGACGGCCGTCGAAAGCCGTCGGAAATTGACGATAACCGTAGGAAAACGTAGGAAAAATATTCGACAACAGCCGTCGAAAACCGTCGGAAACACTGTGTGCCGACGCCTTTAATTGCGACGGGGATTTCCGACGGCTTCCGACCATTTCCGACGGCCGCCGACGGTTTTCAGCCGTCGGAAATCCGTATTATTCTTGTAGTGAAATGAGCTATATTTCTCTCAAAAACTTAGACGATGTCTGATTAATGTTGTATTTTGTGTTCACAAAATTAATAACAGAAAATAAAGGAGCTTAGAGACGGTGTAAAAAATGAAATAACTTACATGAGAAAAATAAAGATTCCAACGGGCTGTCATGGAAATAAAGATTCTAACCGGCTGTCATGAAGGAAGAATGAATGGATGAGCTGTCTCTCATTTTTTCATTACTTTTGAGATAGCCCGACGAAATCCGGTAGGCTTTGCAACAATCCCTTCATCCCCCAAAGCAGCAGGTAAAATCCACTGTGGCTCCCAGTGGTCCTCCAGTTTGTCTTGTTTTACGGCGACCCTCTCGAGCCTCTTGGCCACTGCCTAACCAACCCTCAAAAGGGATATGTGGGGGTAAGAGTCTCCCGTTCGCTACCAAACCGAGAAGCGAGAACCCCCATCATGCGTACCCAACCCACACAGGACCAGCAACAAGAACTGGTAATAAAGTAAACCTTTTAAACAACGCAATGATTTTTAGAAAAATGAAGCCAATATAAGACCAAGTCCCATCACACAATGCAACGCAAACCAGAGGATAGAGCTTTACCTTATATTGGCCAAAATATGCTTGATACGAATAAAACGAAACCATTTGATATCATTACTAGTGTTTATATGTTTCAAAAACAATTTCAATCATAATATGTCAATCATAGACGACATGAGCGTCTCATACCACTATGCGGCCATGTACAGGGTTACAATCAAAACCGCACATGTCGTATTGGAAGTTTGGATTTCCATCTTGAACCAAGACAAAGGATCGTTCTTACCGCTTCGAGACCCACTAGCCCGCGTCTCAGGAACAGCCGCAACTGCACCTTGGATCTTTAGGGCCGGTCCACACGTAGTGGATTAAAATGTTTGAACAATGAGTTTCCCCGCCCTATGGGGCATAAACTGGTCATATCCCGACCAAACCATCGGCACCGGGGTGTGAGGCTCGCGAATTAACGCTATACACAAAGCGGCGCTATATTAAAGCTATGTTTTGATCATCAACCACAAGGCTCTGCTTTCAACAAAAGCCTTTATCACCGCATCTCAGCATGCCACACAGGCAATTCACGGCATGCAGCTGACGTCTATCAATCACACAGAATGAAATCCAATGTCAGACACACAATCCATTTACAAGTTCGTTCTGGGTCTGAACGAAACCAGAGGCACCTTATTCCTCGTCCCAAATGTCCAATACAGGAGAGATGCCCTCGCACATCCGAACGATCAACAAGTACATCCGGACAACCACCACTTTAAGGCAGCAACTCCTATCAAAGGCATCATTCGATGTGAAGATCATCGGTCTTGCACCGTCTTCATATCCTCAACTTCTAATCGTCGACCAATTATTTGAAATGAGAATTAACTCGGCCTTTTCAAATAATACATGTATATTTAGAATTCAAAACCAATTCTGTCCATGGTTAAATTATTTGACATCTATGTTTCAATTCAGTATAATAATTTCATGCCAAACACATTCAACCATCAAATATCCAATAAACATAGTAAATCTAGTCTATTTCCATTTCATATCGTTTATGATATTTTATAACGGTTTTTCGCTATTTTATTTATTTAAAAATAGCCCGTTTATATTAAACGACGCTTTAGGCCATAACGCGGCCATGGCGCTGTTTTTATTCAGATTTGATTTACACATATCTAATGGATTTTACAAATTTTATATCGTTCGAAAGATCTTTTCAAAGCGGACCCAACGGTTCCGGTTTTTGGAAAATCTGATGGTCGGATCTTCCAGTATAATCGTTTAAAGTTACAATTTCAAAACACGAACTGCATCGTCGTTATTCATTATATATATATATATATATATATATATATATATATATATATATATAATTCGTTCTTCGATTTCCAAACCATTTTCACTTTATATATGGGTTGAAAACAATATTTTTTAACTTACACATATCTGTTTCAACACAAGAATATTTTTAGCGACTTATCCATACAATAAAAAAATTAATTTTATTGTTCAAACCATTTATTCAACCTATGAATATTTTTAATATTTCATATATGCGATAAAAATGTGATTTTTATCGTTCCAATATTTTTCTAAACATATGAATATTTTATATACTTCATATACATGATAAGAATGTGATTTTTATCATCTAAACAATTTATTTCAATCATGAATAAATTACCTACACATGAATATATTTCAGCATATGAATATAATTCAAACACAGAATATTTCAGAAAATTTCAGCAGCATAATGGTAGGGGGTATAAAATTGGCACCGTCCCGAGTACGGCTCCTTGCATTACCTTAGGCCTCGCGGCGTTCCCTAAGGGGCTAATTTCAATGATCTAAACATTTCGATCATTTTCATATCATATTCAATTTTTCCACAAACAATTCCAATTTGGTTTCAACCACAAACAACCATATCAACCATTCGCATTTATCAATCAAATTTCACATCAACCAAAATCAAGTCATCCATGGTTTGTGGACGACGGGTGTCGAGAGTTTCTAAACTCCGTCTACATCCTAATATATTTTATTTCTAAATTAAATTGAATTTAGAAATCTCACCTTACTCTCGGATTCGCCAAAACTTGTAGCGAGCTCTAAAAATTCTCCGGCCTCTTCTAGAATGTAGAAGACGTCCCCACGAGCCCAATGTCTCATGTTTCATCGAATTTCGTTATCGTATGATAAAGAAACGATTTTTATTCTAAATTCTTAAATCGCGACGCTTTTAACTGTTAAAACCCATTTAAAATTTCAAAGCCGATACCTTTCAGTTTTTGTTCAAATCTAGGTTTCGCTTTTTCACCAAATCTGAAGCACTTGAACGCAATCGGCCGGTGCCACGTTGACGGGCTAGGAGAGGCGCACCACCCCCCGGAAGCGCGGCCAACTCGAACGCACGATGGAGGGGGATCGGCGGCTTGAACGTCGTGACTTCGGGGACCAGTAACTCGAGAAACACTACACGAGAATGGGCGAATCTAGTATTGATTCAAGGTGGGAGAAAACTCTACAAAAACTTCTAAAGGAGCAATGAGTTTAGTTGTGTGGATTGAGAGAGAATGAAGAGAGAAGGGAGGAACTGTAGTCGTCGTCGGTTTGAGAAGATTATCGGGTTTTTCTGGAGAACGATGATTGTGAGCGGATTTTCTGAATGGTCAACGGTTTTAAATTTAATTATTTAATTTATTTAATTTCGAAAATACCCTTCAATCCATACGAACTCCAATTCAAACCAAACGACTGTCGCCCCTAACTAAATACCCTCATTCCGGATACAATGGAATATGTTTCGTAAACCCATTTGACTGTTTTAGTCAGTTTTTCTTCAAATTAAAATATAAAACATTCAAATTTGGATTTGAACGTACATTTTAATTTACCGGGGCCACATACTGATTCCAGAAATTCCAAAAAAATTATATCTAGCTTCGTATTGATGATACGATCCTAACAAAACTAATTTCATCGAATTTGGAGACCATTTGAAAAATGGTCATTTTCTAGTCAATTCAAATTGACTGAAATTAACCAAGCACGTTTTCCTTTGCAACGCTCACATATTAATTCTAAAAAATTATGGAATTTGAAACCTAGCAATAATTTGACATTCCGAATCCAACCAAAGTGGTTTCGTCGAAAACGGAGGTCGTATGCAAAATGTCTATTTTCCAAGGCTATATTAATTTCACAACGACCAAACTGAAAATTCATTTGGCCATAACTTTTGAATCCCAGCAGCTTTTTAGAAATTCGGCCCCGTTTTTTGTTTTTTTACTAAAGAAAGGCGACCTCGCACTATGAAATTTCGATTTTTCAGATTCATTAGAAAGAAATTTTTAAACAGATTTAAATATTTTTGGTTTCACTAAAAACCGGTTTGTTTTGAATCTTGTACATTCAGTCAAAGTCTAAAGTTGAATTTTCAAACTACCGCGCTATTTCTAACTTCTTTTAAAATTAAAATAAATATTTATATTCTAACTACGATTCAAATAAATATATACGTTCTAATTCTATTCAAAATAAATTTCTTGTTATTATTTAAAATAATTCATTTTAAATATTCAAAATTCATTAAAATTGCCAAAATAAAAATTTTAAATTGGTTCTAATTTTCCGGGTTGTTACAATTTTCCAGAATACGAAAAATAAATAAAAGTAATTTTTTGTTTTATATGTTAAATTTATTTTCTGCATATCTGCTATAATTTTGATAGAAATGAACATTTAATTAATCTGATTTGTCCAATGGAAATTGTTAAACGGCAATAAAACTAATAGAAACAAAAACTAATCCAACCAACCAATTTAAGTTTGGTTGGTTCGATTGACTATCCAATATAACCAAACTAAAAATGCTTTTTACATTTTATGTATGAAAAATCCATAGCAATTTGAAATAAAACAAATATATTATTAAAGTAGCCTTATGACATTTTTTGGTCTTTAAAGGTAATACTGACGCATATTTGATAAATAAAATTTATTGGAATCACTAGACTATTCTAAAAATATTATCATAACATAGTTTTCAAATATAATAGAAGTTTGGCTAATTTAGTTAAACTAATTTTTTTACGAACAGGTTATAAACCAATTTAGTTTCAAGACCATACCAAACCATCTAAAATTAATTGGTTTGGTCTAATTATTTGGTTTAATCAAATAAGTCTCATCCCTAGTTTTTGATGAGTATATGAATAAAACAACGTGACACCCATTAAACTGCCCATAATATACCAGAAACATGCGCAACAAGTTATGCTGCATTTTCATTGTAGTAAACAAACAAGGACAACTGAACTGAAATCTCATCTAACAAATTCCTGAGATCTAGAAAAACAAAAAAACTGTCCGACGTATTTCTTTCCGGATGCTAACCCTTCTACACAATAAAATCTGGCTATTTTAAGCTTGACAAAGGTGGGATCATTTAACACCAAAAATTCCCGTTAGTTTAGGTGTACTCATTACCTATGTATGACGGGAAATATAATAATTGCTGCAGCTAAAGGAATATGAAAGAAGTGCAGCCGATTAACAAATTCTTCTCTTCTACACTAATAAGTTCTCTTTCTCACAAATGACTTCTTTGTTTCCTTTTTACCAGTTGAAGAAGATGATGCAGATGTAGCAAGCTCAATAGCTGCCTGGTATAGATCCTTCAACCTGCAAGCCAATTGAAGGACATTCACCAAGATAAATGCAAAGAATTTGATGTTGATTTTATTTTACACACATTTACGTTCATATCTTACCGTGGCATGCTGATAAAGAGAAGAATAACAGCTAAGCCAGTAACCAAAGGGAAAACCGGAGCTGCTGTAAGTTCCTGAATGTTTTGAACAAAAATAGTGAGTGCCATGCTTCGAGGATAATCATTGATCATAGTATATGAAAAACAAAAGACTGTTAAAACTGCTCTTAAACAAGTTTTATCGCAATTTTATTTGCCAACGTTGGCCATTTGTAATAACATGGTTGCTATCTTAGCTTGCATCCCATTTGATTCATTTTTTCATTTTGTCACATCAGTTTGTACTTGGAAAACTTAAACCAATATCCATATGAATACTTTAAAGGAAGCTAGCAATATGTATATCGATTAGTAGTGTTAAGGATCATGCATTGTTCATGAATGGCCTCATGTGATACATAAGAAACTAACATAAGAACCAGTTCAACTGACCTGTTTGTGATGGTGCTCCTCAATGCTAAATTTGATAGGACCTACGTGAACCTGGGGGTCTTTTCCCAGATCAACTTCAATGACCTCTGATTCAAACTTGTGCGTACTTGATGGAAGGCTTGATCTTAGCTGAACAAAGTGCTTGCTCTTGGGCAAATCACGAATTTGGAAATAATTTGAGAGAGGCACAGGGATTACTGCCTCAATTATCGATGCATCACCAGCAGCTTTTATTTCAACAGAGAGATATTTTTGTTGTGATTCAAGGTCGCCGCCTCTTATATGACCGCTTAAAATTGTTGTCTCGGGCTTTTCAAATACAACAAAATTTATGCCTTTTGTATCCTTGTATCCTACCTGGTTTGAATGAGAAGTATACGAGGTCAAAATTTGATCTTGGTAATATTACTACAAATAGCTAGTACTATAAACTTAATTGTTCAAAATAAAGGACATAATTAATGTTCATAAGTGAAGCTAGCAAATCGAAATAGCAACGTAAATGTGAGCATCTATAAGCAAATCAAAACAGCTGCACAAATGTGAACATCTATGAGCAAATCAAAATAGATGCATAACAAGGAAATGCCAGCACATTGATACCTACATATAATCCTATGCATTGTAGGTTTTTTAGTTGCCCTAAGCGCACATGTACGTAGGAAGTGAAAAGAACTATGCAATAGAAAATCTAAACGCTAAGCAAGTGCCAAGAATTACTATAAAAAATAATTATCTGATCAAAGATAAACTGAAGATTGTAAAGAACATCAGTAGAACATAAATACTTTAGATGTTATTATAGCATTGATGCAAAAGCATGAACAAGATCAAATTCCTTTTAAACAGCTTTCAAGTTGGCCGAACTTTTTTTTAACATTTCCAAATTCTATTTCCCAACTAAAGTTAAATTTCCATAGCTTATTTAATAAGCAGTTATCAAATGCAGTAAAATTAGAAAGTTATATAAGAAGTTGAAATATATCACAATACCTCAACCAAAATAGATTTTGGAGAAGCTCGTTCAATTTCAACAACCCCGACGTCGTCCTTAGATACAACTTTTATTGCATATGTTGTATCAGGAAGAAGTCCTCTAAGACGGAAATTCCCTGCGCTATCGGTTTTTGCTTCCTCATAATATCCTCTGGATTCAGATCGAGCCTCCACATACACACCTTCTTTTGGCTGACCAGTAAGTAGCGTTACTGTACCCATTACACTGCAGAAAATCATTGCTTTATTAAATTAACATCTTCCAACATGGGTAAGTTGCTTAGGCACAAAGTTTAAATCATTCAGTGTTCACTCGTCTGGGATTGATGCACCATTTACTTTGTTCTCGGACTTTGTTCCAAGTATATTATTACCAGAATGTATGATTTCATCTAAAAACAAGTTGATTTTTTTAATTTTTCCTTGAAACGATAACTATACAATATGGCTTATGTATGTACGATTAGCCTCAGCATTGAATAGCTGTATATATAAAAACCCAGGTAAGACCATGCACCAAGGCATGAAGATGATTCAATCAATCCAACATAATCAAGGACTTCAAGCCTTAGAATATGATTATTAAATCTTATGTTAATTATGGTATCAGCAGAAAATTAAATATAGCACATGACATAGATATTAGTTTAGTTAGTCCAACCATCAAAATTAAATATTGTGAATGCAGGGAGGAAAATATTCAAAACAAAAGATGCATCTTGAGCTGTGATGCAGTATCAACTTCAGTAAGCATTCGTTAATGTTTTGTCAGACATCAATCCACATACATGAAAACAGTAAAATATACACTTCATTTTTACCTAATAATTACTGTTGTTAATATGGATGTCCAAAGACCTGTAAGCCGCTTCATTTTTACCCATAATTACCGCTGTTAATACAAACTAGTATAAAAGGCACGTGTGTGCACCTAATATCTAGATATATTTATTTTTAAATTAATAAAAATATGACTATACAAATGTATTGTAAGTGCAAAAGGTTTCGATGGTCACAACACTTATATTTCATGTTGTTTTGCTGGTGGTATAAACAACAAATAGATGATAAACTTGCGTTGATGGTTAGACGGGAAGGAGATGATGGTGAAGGTTGCAAATCAGTATTGAGATTCCATTGGTGGATAAGGATAGGCTAGCTATGAAATTTCAAAAAAAAAAAAAAAAAAAAAAAAAAAAAAAAAAAACCAACACCATGGAGATCATATTCATTGAAAAAAAAAAAAATCAGTAGAAAAGATGTCGGGATACCTGTAGGCAACACGGTTTGCATGGAAGACAACCATTTTAGACTCTCCAGATCTCAACTCTATAGCAACTGTTGGAGGGGAAAATGAATACTCCTACAAGAATGAAAACTTTATGAGTGCTTAAGATGTAGAAATAAAATGGAGAACTTCCATTCTGAAATGTGGAAGCAATTCATTGTACTTCCAACACAAGATGCAGATTAGTGTAAACAAGAAAAAGAGCACATACACGAAATTCTTAGAGCATGAAAGAGCATTGTGGTAGAGAAATATGAAAAAACATTGGAGTTTATAATACGAAGATGGAAGCTGCTCATGAATTGACCAAAATTGTACAACATCTAGAATACACACAAATTATGAAAACAATGAGTTCTTGTAAGGAGCTTTTGCAATCTAGGATTCAAGGATGCACATATTCCCTCCAGTGAGCACATTTTGAAGCATTATGAAACATGTGTAGGCACATGCAAGTTTACGTGTACACTCGCACATTATATATGGGAAACTTCAGTAAAGCTCCCTCTCTTTAAGTTTAAAGATACACAGTCGTCTCTTCTCAAAAATATATAGTAAAAAACACCTCTGTTTTTAGTTTCAACCATACTGCAGATACTTACAGTTTTTAAAACTTGTAGTTATTAAAAAGAAATAGGGAAAAAAAATTGATCATAGAAATTCACGGTTAAGTGTCAACTTTATTTTCAAAAAAGTAAAAAAGTGAAAATAATTTTATGGGCGTAATTTAAAACAAACTTTAGAAGGGTTTTCCATGTCCCAAATTAGAAAATAAAGGACGAACTCCCCCCTCCCTCCACCCACCATAAAGATATATATGGCTGGAACAGAAACACAATTTTTTGGGCCGACCGCAAAGTTCTAAAAATACCCTTATATGCAAACAAGAGGTCGGGAGTTAAGCCATGCCAAAAAAAAAAAAAAAAGGTCGGGAGTTAACATATCTTTATCAATTGGTGGAATAGAAAACACTATTTTCTGTTCGACCACGAAGATCCAAAAATCCCTTTATATGCGAACAAGTGGTGGACTTTGAATCTCAAAAAGAACAAAAGTTAACATATATTTTCAAATTGAATTTTGGTTATATAATTGCAACTCTGTTACAACAAAAACTTGTAAATTTTTCATTGTATTTTTCAATTTGTTTTTATCAAACCATGTTCAAAATTTAAATTTTTAAAACTTGATATGCACATTCATTGCATATGCCATCAACTCTTGTTATGTATCTTTAGTAACAGACGCAATAGAAAACACAATATTTTTTGTTCGACTGCAAAGTTCCAAAAATACCCTTATACACAAACAAGTGGTGGACTTTGGATCTCCAAAAAAAAAAAAAAGTTAACATGTATTTCAAATTGAATTTTGGTTACAATTTGAAACTCTGTTCCAACAAATAACTTGTAATTTTTTTCGTCATATTTTTCATTTCTTTAATTAAACTACGTTCAAATTTTAAATTTTATAATTTTATTAAAAATCTGATATGCAGTTGCATTGCATGTGCCATAAAATCTTGTGTATGTATGTATGTATGTATGTATGTATGTATCACGGAAACACAATGTAATTTTGGATAACTAACATCATGCATACATATGCATGTACCTTCAGCAGTGGGCGTAGATAGAAATTTCCCGGAAACAGATTGTCAAAGCTGAAAGCTCCACCACTACCACTGACTGAATTGTTCCTATAACCATCATCACCACTCAAGGATAATAAAACAGAAGGGAATAACTCTTTAGCTTCCCCATCATCATCGTCATCAATTTTCACTACTATTTCTCCAAGTTTCTGACAATTAAAAGAGTTTGGTCCCAACTTTTTAACATGGTACCCTGGCTGTATCAAGGGTAAAGACACATCAGTACCATATTCAAATTATTCACAACAATCATTTAATTGCAAACTTTCTCAGTGATACCAGAGCCGCAAACCTTTGAGGCTTCAATAATGTAGGTTGAGTCATCATACAATGGACCAGCAACAAAAGAACCATCTTCTAGTGTCTTTGTTGTTAATGCTAGATCACCTTTGCGTAAAAGAGTGCTGTTGCTTGCTTCATCAGCTAAAACTTTTATATTTACCCCAGATAAAGGTGGAGATACTGATCCTTCAAGGTAAAGTCCTATACGGCCAACGATAGTTGGAATAGCAGCTTGACAACCATCAACAGTAACAAACACCTGTCAGTAAACCCAAAAATAACAACAGCACACAAGAAAAACCTCATGAGCCTGTATATATGCAGATACATGGAACAAGTATAAAGGATGTCTTTACCTTACGCTGTCTGGGGTAAAATAGAATCTTCTTTTCTTGGTTATCTCTGCAAGACAAGGAGGAAGATGAACATCAATGTTTATCATTGCTGGAAATTTGAAACAGCAATGTTGCCCTCCCTCCCTCCCTCCCTCCCTCCCTCTCTCGTTTCGAAATTGAGAGAGCGCGAAGGTGTGAACAAAACGAGATTTATAGCTATTAGACTACGTGCTTTAAATTGACACACGATCCGTCCCTTTCTCATGTAATGCCTCAAAGTTGCCTAATTTATGTATCAATCAAATCAAACTCTCAGAGAGGCAATACAGAAGAAAAGAGTGCTACGATAATAATAAATCATCTTCAGAAACTAAACAAGTGATTGAATTAAAAGACAGATTTGTGGGTAACCCAAATATACTGCATTGGAGGATTTATGAAGAATTGCCTTGAATTTTGGTGCATGGCTATTAAGGCTGGGTATTTTCCTATTTTCCGAATTTCCTTCCATGTCCTACAGACCGTCCCAGAAAATTTCGTTTTTCATGTTTTTTCAATCAAGAATTTTCGGAAGAAATTCCTTCCGCTTGAAAACGAAAGAAATCGAATATTTATCACAACTTCCATGGAATACTTTTCTTTTCGCCATTTAGGCCTCCAAACCCCCTTTCTCACGCCAAATAAAAAACATCTCCAATTCACACTTGCAAAAGGAAAAACTCAATTTCAACCAAATCTTTAGCAATGTTTTTTCTTTCTTCCCAATTTGTTGATCACTACTTTCTCCTTTGCAATTGCGGATCTAGCAGATTTTTTTTCCCCTCCAGATGAATTGCGATCCCCAAAAACACTTTCTTGCCTAAATAAAAAATTCGCCTGTAATATGTTGTATAAAAATTTTGTCTTCTTTCAAGGGATTCGCTGGCATCGTGTCGTAGATTTGTTGTGCCTAGGTTGACTTACCGTATCAAAGATCTGAATACTGCACGTTGAGTTGGTCGACGTCGAAATTTGTTGATGTGGCACCAAACTACAGTGGTGTCGAGTTGTTGAGCTCAAGATCTGAGACACATTGCTGGTTAGAGTGTAAGGGTCACAATGCAACCGGCGGATAGAGAACATGAAAGATGAAATTGGTGTTATTTTATTCAAAGTTATAAATTTCTAGAGTATTCTGATTATATTTGGTAAAACAACGTACTTGATATGTAAAAATGCTTTTAGTGTATTCTCATTTTTTTTATAAAACTGTATTTTGCAAGACCAGGGAGAAGAAATTTGTCGTTCACGTTCTGTTCATACCTGGTTCTTCAGTTCTTTTGTGCTGACAGTAAACGGCAACATCTTGCTGATTCCGTAATTTTAATTATCTCAACCGAAAAATTGAAATTCTGCGTTCCGTTTCGTCTTCCAATTTCCGCTTGTTGGAATTCCGAAGATAGCGGAATCGAATTTGGAACGATGAGCATCATTCCACCAACAATCGGAAGAAAAGGAAAATGTCTCGATTGGTACGAAAATTTTCCGTACCCACCCCCAAATAGCAATACAAAATCTCACAAGGACCATTAATATGTGTGAATCGTAAAAAATATCTTGACCCTTGATGCATAACTATCCAGAATTGTACTAGTTAGCTTCAGCACTACTAGTTGACAGCACCAAAGCCAACAATCCCTTTCTCATGTAATACTTCAAAGTCGTCTAACCTATGTATCAATCAAATCTTACTCCAACAGAGGCCAATACAGAAAGAAAAAAGTGCTATGATCATAATAAATCATTTTCAGAAACTAAAAGAAAGTTTGAAAGACAGATTTGCAGATAACCCAAACATAGTCCCTTGAAGCATTCATAAGAAACTGTCAAACAAAGGTTTATCGAAGTCGTGCCTCAGTCAAGGAAACAAATTGTTATGCAAAGAAATATGTGAACATTCACGAAGTTTAACTGATTTATAGCTTTACCTCGAGTGTCTTGGAACAAACGTGTATTCTTCTCCAAGATCAGCCCACATGGCATACTCATAAACCGATGTTCCGCTTTGATTTACTGTACTAGTAACAAAATTTGCATTAATAGACTCGATGTTAACATTAGATTTGTCATATATGTCAACAACAATTGTTTCAGATAAATCTTCAAGCAAACTTGAGTCCATATGGATTGACCCTTTGAGCAAGTACTTCTTTCCAACCAAATTTACAGGCTGTAACAATGCAAAAGTGACTGCATGTTATATTATATGTACAAGTAAAAAATTATGATTGAAAACGTATTAACAGCAGACATGTACCGTTGGTTGCAATGTACTAAACTTCAATGATGAGCTTCCAAAGAATATGCAAGGGTCAAAAAAGTGCATTTCGTATTCTCCAGGATTATCTACGCAAATGTTTTGTGATCCCTTCTGCATATAAAAAAGAACAAAGCTCGGAACTCCAAGCATAATTGATAATGCTATGAATTAAAATAAATAAATATTATTAGAGGAAATCTACCTTTATGAATAAATCAACACGTGATGCGTCAGGTTGTTCAATAATGACTTTTGTGTCATGGCTTGAAACAATAGTTATCCGGTATCCTTTTTGAGTAAATACAATTCCCTCCATATCTTCTGATCCAACATTTAACTCAACAGAACTTTGTTCCCAGCACCAATTATCCTCTGAAGATTGCAACGTTGGGGCGTGTTTAACCTGGTGATAAGGTATCGAGCGCAAACCATCAGAGACAACAGCATTTCATGGTTGCTTACAAATTTGTAGCTAGATTATGCCAATATACTGCCAGTATTGGTAACAGCTTTTCAAACATCAAAAAGAAAACGAAAAGGCGTTAATGGTTGTTTACAAATTTCTAACTGCTTGATGCCAGTATGCTACAAATTTGTAACTATATTATGCCAATACTGCTAGTATACAGGATACACTCCTTGTCCACAGTAAAATATGTTGACAAATTAATTATGTAGCTCGTGTTGATGTTAAGGCTACGTTTGGTTTATAATTTTTAGTTCTGTGTTTCATCCACAAAAAGCATACGATGCATATATTTTTGAAAAACAATCAATTTGAAAATTGAAGCTAACACATAAATTTATCTTGTTTTTTGCGGTATGAAAAATGACAAAGGAATGGAAAACAATCAATCATAGTAGTTAAGGCGCAAAGGCGCAAAATGGCGCAAGGCTTGAGGCCTGAGCTTTTTTGAGCCTTGGACTTTTTTGTGCGACTTTTATACAAGTATGAGTTTTTTTGCTAGAAAAAAACTGCACTACAAAATGCTACTAGAAATGATAAATTTAGTGATAAAAAACATAGATTAGTAGCTACGAAGTCACAAATGCAATTTCGGAACTAAAACGATCACAAATTCAATAAATTTAATTGTTTAAAACATAACTCTTTAAACTTTAAATTAATACATAACTCAATAAATTTTAAAATATATCTGAATTTTAATTTAAAATTTAAAACATAACTCAGTAAATTAACTAACAAGTTTAGATTAAAGTTTAAACCTTTAAACTAATTAGTTTAAATGAAAAACAGTTAAATAACTGCTGCTTATATTTAATATACATACATATATATGCAGCAGAAGCTTTTTAGTGTCAAATGTATTAAAACAAAATGAAAACCCCTAAAAATCCAACAAAACTGTTCGAATTTGATAGTTGAGAGTCAGATCGGGTCCAAACGAATGTGCACTTGACATAAAATATATTATTTCTCGAGGCGCGCTTGTTTGAGCCTCAGCCCCTCGAGAAAAAGCGCAAAAAGCGCGCTTTATTTGCGCCTCGGTTAGCCAAGGAGCCTTGTAGGGCAGCGAGGCGCAACGTCTGCGCCTGAGCCTTAGGCGCGCCTAGGCACGCTTAAGCGTGCGCCTTAACAACTATGCAATCAATCCCCTTTGTTTTCCCTCCATCCCCTACGTCGTCCTTCAATCGTCGTCGTAATGACTTGAGGTTTAAATTTCTCTTCCATAATCCTCATATTTTGTTCTGAATGTTGAAAATGCAACACACAAAATGAAACCAATCATGCCTAAGATTTTAATGCTGTTAGGATATAATTTAATCTAATATCATCTTCAAACAAAAAACTATTGAGTTGGTATTAAGTTGATTGGAGTATACTGTTTGTCTGTGGAGTTGTATATTTTAGGACCAACATTCTCGAAAGTTCCTGAGTCAAAAATGTGATGTAGATACAATTCGGAAGAGACCATAGTTGCATCTTGAAAATTTGTTAATTTTCTTTTACTAAAAGTACATTAACATAAAAGTCAAATGAAGAGTGAAAAACTCATGAGGACCAGAGAAATTACCTCGAGGCGATATTTTCCAGGAAATATTTTGGTAAAGGTAAAATCACTGCTCCCTTCACTCAAGAAATTTGTTTTCTTTTTCTCTGCCATATTGCTTGACAGTCTTACAAGTGTCACAGAAGTGGAATCCCCACAATACTCTTTACAGTGTACAGTTCCTTGGATATCAACTTGTGCCTGGTGATCAAGAGGAAAACATGCTTTAGAGTTTAAACAGGATGTCCATCATAGTGTTGATGCATATCATGATATTAATACTTGCTATATTTTCGACCATATATTAATACAAGCTAACAAATAGTAATATTTGCATATCATGGTGTTGATCCATCAACAAAGTTTACACTGTTTACCTGAGAGAACTCCACGTCCAGCAATGGTTGATCAACCTTGATATCAACATATGGTGGTGAAAATAGAACACTTGATGAAGAATCAACTGCCAGAGCAGATAGACGGTATTCCCCAGCAGACACCTATCGCATAATCATCCCCATATGTTGAAATATTACAAAACAAAAAAAGTAGGATATAACCATTGAATGCAACTATTAATCTCTAAAATCAGAAGAAAAAATTTGTAAGAACATTTCATTTATCTAAAAGAAGTTGATCGTTTCAGATTCTTCCGAAGTAAACAACAATGTTGCAAGAAATTACATGGAAGAAACCAAAATATTTAGACATACATAAAGCAGAAGACGAAATGGAACTAAAATAAGTTAGTTCAAAGGAGTACTAAAGTGATTGGCACAAACATAGTTCGCAATACCTGGAAGCAAAAATTCCCACTGTTATCAGTTACTTTCATTTGAGGTTTAGCATTCTCAGGTCCATGTGTCAGAGCCACCTGCAACAGAATATACAAAATTAATTCACTGAAATGAATACTCGAATATGGGCAGGAAAACGTAGATCCCAAGTACCTTTGCCTTGGAAATTCCATCAAGCAATCTAATGACACCACAGATGTCATATGAAACTGCTTTGATCTCTTTGACGTAAGCCATGTTAGGTAAAACCTGATACAAGAACATTAACAAACAAACAAAAAGTGTAACTAAAACATATTCAATACAATATCATTGCAAACTCATTGTTAATGAATTAGAAGAAACAATCTTACCTGAAAATTTTCCAAAGGAGTGAATTTGTAATGTTCCTTCTCTGCAACAATCGAATAATGCTTGGATGTAACCTGGGAAGTATACAGATGGACGGTGTAACAACAATAATACTAATAGTAGCATTAATAATATAATAATTTCTAAAAAAGAACCCAATACACCCAACTTCTTGTTTCTTTGGAAATGAGGAACAATTACCAAGGTTATTTACTTATGAAACTATATTTAACTACCTTACACAGCAAACATCAAAATTAAGCAATAGAAGTAGAACACATATATGAGAATAGAGGAGCACCTGATCAAGCTTGTAATATCCTTGGCTATCAGTAGTGGCCCTCTGTTGACCATCTACTTTAATTTTTACACCATCTATCCCAGCTCCATTGCTGTCAACAACACGGCCTCCCACAGAAAATCCAGTAACCTAGTTTTTTTATAATAAAAGAAATACGATGGGTTACATACAAAAGGAAGGGGGTGTGGACTCTAATATGAAGATTATAAATATAACTAGTTGGATAGTGTGGACTCTAGTATGAAGATTATAAATATAACTAACTGGATAGTATAGCCTGAGCGCACAAAGTACAGGTGACTGGCGCTGCAGTTAACTGAAAGTTTCTGTGCAACAACTGCTATCAGTATAATGCAATTGTTTGTAGGCTTGCTTTTTTCCAGGAATACAGCATCAGATATATAGTTAATTTATGCCCATGTTGGACATTTTGAGCAGACAAGTGCTCCAGCATGTCATAGTCAGGCGTAAGTTTATATCCATCTTCCCCACTAATCCGATCAAACATTGAATTTTTACACGTCTCATGTAGATTTTATAATTAGGCAACAAAAGACGCTGCTGACATTCAGATGATTATGTTTCTTCTCCATAAATTTTCATTTCCATTGCATTTTTATTATCAATTTCAATTTATAAACTTTATCCCATATGTACAACATCGTTTTCAATTCATTTATATCATCAATTTCAATCTATAAACTTTGCTCCATATGTACTAGATGGTCATGTATCTAGTTATGTATGATTTATCAATTTCAATCTTAAAATGTAATGCACAGAAGAAAAAAGATCACTGTTTCAGAACAGTAAGTAATGTATCATCAATCATGTATGATCTAGATTGCACTTCTAAAAATTTAATATAAAATCAGGAGTATGTTTTCATGGCATGTCAACTGAATATTTTAATTGGTCCCATAGTATGATATTCGCAAGTGCAAATAACGTACTAGGTATGCATGTTCAAAGATATTATTGCATGCAGACTTAAATGGTTTTTTCCTGATGAAAATATATAAGATAAACATTTTTATTTTTTCTTTAAAAAACTTCGGTATCGCTATAAAAACATACATTTCACTCATGTTAGCAACTAGGAAGGAAAAAATGGGATGCATTTTTACAGTAGAAAATTTACCACACACAAAATGGTAAGGCTGACTATAAATTCTAAATTGACAGTTAGCTATATAATGGCTGATTTTAAAAGATTTACTCATGATAATAGGCTATTAACACATACTATTTACATATGTTATTGACGACAAATCCAAACTTTAACCATCTTTCACCTGAAAAATATTATTTGGTAGATCAGGGATGGAAAAAAAAGGGTAACTACCACCTATTCATACCGATGCTATCACATTCTGCATTTCCATTAAATCCAAAACATTCACAGGTTTGAAGAAAAAGTCATTAGATTCTATCATTCAAATTCGTGTATACCATTGAAAGCTGAAAGAGCATTAGGAATTTGTAGGATAATACTAAATTCTTAAGAGATTCGCCAACATACAGCTTTGAAAAACAAATAAGTTTGTAATTGCAATATGTGATCTTCGTAATTTTCATAACAATGCAAAACAACGAAGACAGTGGTTTGATGAATTTTTTAATGAAGACAATACTCCTGAATAACGGTAGTGTCCTGAACTGAATCAACAAATATGCGATGCTCACAATTCAACAAATGCGCAAAAAAAAATTACTGCAGCACATGAACATATTAAAAAGGCTTTGATTGCTTTAGAAAAGCATTAAATTATACAGTCGTACTTCAATTTTCTAATGTTTTTCATCGCATTAATGAAACAGCATTTCTTATACAGTTTGTGTAGTTAAAATAATTTATTAATTAATTAGTTATAGTAACCAGAATAATTTAAAAACATTTTAACTCATATAACTAAAACAACATAACATCAAAAATTATCACATAAATATTAACTTTTACAATCTACCATACAGCTTCAACCATAGTTTTGTATGTCAAAATTCGCTCAACTCTTCGTTTGCAAACACATCCTTAGCAAGGCTCTATACAATACACATGCATTTTCAGTTTTCAAAATACCAACCCCAAATGGATCATTAAATGATTAGGCTATTACTGTCGTGAGTAAGGTTACTATCGCAAAGTTATGTTGGCAACACAAGCATTGTTTTACCTCTAAAGGTTATGCCTCAACAACTTGAGGCATGCAAAGCGCATAAAGCGCACGCCTCGCACGCCTCAAACAGCTGAGGCATATGAGTTAAAAACCTTTTTATCTTTAGTTGCAGATATTGACATAAAAATCATTAAACTTTAATTATTTAATGGAAATAAAATAGACAATTTAAGAAAATAAATTAGTATTTCTTTACTTTACAATTTCAATATTGACATGATCAAGATTGTTTATGAAATAATGATCATGAGCAATGTAATGAATTTTCTCATTGTTATTTCAAGAATATTTTTCAATAAACTTTGTTAAATGTTGAAATAAGTTTTGCAAATCGATTTGAATTGATAGAACGTATCAAAATTGGAGCTTGATGTGATCTTCCAATAGTTTTAAGAAATCAAAATTTGAATCACGAGCTTCAATTATTTATTTTTAATCTATAATAAAAACATATACTTGGTAAAAGTCGGATCTTAAATTATTATTTTTCATTTTTTTGCATTGGTTAATTTAAAGTGTCAGAATTTCTTTATTTGTTTTGCGTTTTATTTTTATCGGAAAAGCTTACGCCTCAACGTTTCGAGGCTTACGCCTCAACGGTTCGAAGCTTATGCCTCGCCTCGTAGACCTGAAAACGCCTCATGTACAACTTTTGTGTTTTAAAACTTGGAACACAAGTCTAAATAATTATATCTTCATTATCCCCTTACAATATCTTCAGTGTCTTCTTACAATATCTTCAAACTTCGGTACTCACATAAATGTCTGAAAAGTGATCGAAACAGTACAAAATATTGTAGCTTTTGAAGATCTCTAGAGATAGCCGATGAAGCTTGTGGAAAGATGCATTAGGTACTAGCGAAAGCTGATGTATTATTATTCATTTTATAGTGGGGAAAAAATTATGCTGCAAGTTGCAATTATATCAAAAAAGTTTCAAAACATGAGCTTTAATCTCTAGGCAATATTTTGTAATTACCAGAGTTTAGACAAAAGAAAGTATGAAATAATAGTTTGTTGACATACACTAGCAAGATATTGTCGATTGAAGTCCATTCTTTTGGAGGTATTCTCGGATGGTATAACAGCATGACCGATATTATTCCACTTAAACATCTAAAATACACCAAGCTATTTAAATAGACTCCTAAAAATGAAGGAAAATACAAGGGAGAAAGAGAAAATTCACATCAACACTACAGGATACATTCACCAATTTTAACCTTGTCAAACTTAGATTCATTGTTGACTACTTAGACTTGGCCCTCATGGGATTTAGACATGAGGAAAATGTGCATTTTGACAACCAATGAAATGCAAGAGGGTGAACAAATAAGTATTTACAAAAATATCCAAGACTATGCTAAAAAAATTGCCACCTTGATAATGAAAGATAGGCACCACCTTTCGTCCATTGGTCACTCTTGCCGAGTAAAATAAACGATCGAATAATAATTAAACATTCCACAATCGAAACTAGATTATTGACCATGGTTCGAGAACATGATTTTGGTTTCGATGACTTGAAATTTTCTTAGTTTCAGACGATTTCAGAAGTTTCATTTTCGGTCCCTATTCCAGTTTTTAATGGTTTGTCAATTGTATGTAAAGATATCGTGACCATCTTTCTTGTGCAATTTTTATCCGTTTCAAAGAACTGGTCCTATATCCATCAATATTTCTTGAACTTTGCTTGAAGTAAAGGCAAATGAGCTAGGCTTTATATCAGACCCGGTTCTTCAACAAATAATCGGTTTAATATTGATACAGAAATTTAAGATCAACAAGTGGAATAATGTCGCTGAAGAGAGGAATAGTTCGACAAATTTTTGTTTTGGTCATAATTTTAAACCTCCTATTTATCGCTTGAGGCCTGCTTTGAAAATTTAAATGAGATCGAACGTCAAGCCTCGTTTATCTCTCCTTTGACACTAATCTCACCCAAAATATCTAAATTTGATCCAAAATATGGACTGCAATATTAATCCAATATCAAATTTCAAAATTATATATTTTTTCACTTCTTTTAAGTTTTTTTTAACCCTTTAATATAGGTTATGAGTTATTCACTCCAATTGCCATTTACCAACTATAGACATTTTTTGCTTATTGCCTCAGCGACTCAACCAAAAAAAAAACATTTGTTTTAATGTTCAAATAAGAAGATATTATTCAATTATCACCAAACCAACCCAAGAAACCAAGCTTCATTTCTTCTCTAAAACATCAATTTTGGACATGTAAGCTGCTCTGAGATAGTTTTGAGATGTACTTTAAGATTTAAGATGTAATTCAAGATGTACTCTCAAGATATTTTCTCCTTCACGAGATATCTCGTAAAGAAATCCTGTGACTAAAAGTAACCTAAATCTGAGATTTAGAACCTTGCTAATGATGCGTCATCATAGAATAGGACCAAACAAATAGTTGTGAACAGTCTTGAGTTGCTATATTGAGTAGTGGAGGAAGCACAAACATTGGTCTCTCCCCAAACGTTCAATGGTTGTGCATCTAGTTGTGCAATTAAAATGGTCAGCAGTTTCATTATGCTGTGTGTACAAAAAAAAGAAATAGCGGAGATAAACAAAAAATATAATTTAAAAAAAAAAACGTAGCTGTAGAAAAACAATATTGAAAGCAAGATCCAAAAAGGCCAAAACAAGTCATTACTAGTCTCACGCTGTTGTAGGAATAAAACATTGTTTACTTTAAGATAACAAATCTAAGAATGCATTCGTTACTAGTCTCACATTGTTGTAGGAAGAAAACATTGTTTACTTCAAAATAATAAAAACTAAGAATCCATTGATCCATACAGTTCAAATTTCAGGACTGGAAATCATGCACTAACTTATGTTGAACACTTGAACCTTGATTTGGGTTTATACTCAAGCTTTGTTACTGAAAAAAATGAACAAATTAATTTTATACATTAAAGATGTTATAAAGGATGCTAAAAATACCCGATTTAACGAGTTCGATGGTAACTAAAGCGGGTCCATTATTTAGAAATACCAAATTGAAAAGGTGCAACATTCAAAGGGTACTGAGCGCTCTAACCATGCTTTATTGGAGGCTTCAAAAAAAATTTAACTGTGTATCAAGTGGAGTTTGTCCACATATTGAAGAATTTAAGTTTCAGATTCCACCATTTTCCTCCATTTAATAGCTAAAGGATGGTCGGTCATAAGATGAAGACCGTTGACGAATCATTTAATGCGGTTACTGAGACAAATACGAACAAGTAAAACGACATTAATCTTACTCCATTTTCGTCCATGGAAAATCATCAGATGCCTTATGCTCCATATCTCGACAACATCAGAAGAAAATTGACTCTTAGTTCTGCATTGTTGATGAAGTTGGGCCATATTCGATGCATCTCCTTTGCCATTATGCCATAGAATTTGTAGGGCAACTTCAAAACAAGGATTAAGTTCGGCTACTATAGCGCTTAAAATGTAACTGAGGCTGCAACATTACATTTTCTTTGAGCTTCAAGGGTTTACGAATGTGGTCCGCTAACTGTTCTAGAAGTTTTTGTCTATAGTCGTTAGTAATCACTTTAATGTGTTCCTTATTTTGATCAGTATGCATTCAATTGGAAAAACATAGCAACAGAATGTCTATTTAGTACAATGCATGTATTCATGGTAGTTAATCAAATAAATAATTGTATGCAATGGATAAATAACATAGAAACCCCATTCAGTCCTTGTTTAAAAAGGATTCAATTCCCATCAATTTCGGTTCTATTTTTTAAGTTCAAGATTTTTTTACTGTAGATACTTTGCACTACAATTATTGGCATTATTATTATCTTTGGATATATTGGTTTGAATAAACATTTAAGATTTTAGACATGAAACAAGTTTATGAATGTGGTTGTTGCATTTGTTTAGTACAGTTGAGCAACAAACATGAAACTGCAAACATTGCAAGGTAGCATTTGCATCATTGATTTTTCTGAAGTAATTTTTTTTAAAGTGGGTAATTTGATGAAAGTACATATTAGTGTTATAAGTCTTAGATAGTATACGCAATACTACATGTCAACATATGTTCGAAACACGCTATTCAAGTTTTAAATCTATGACATCTCACACCAAAGCCGAACCATCTGACCACTGAGACAGTGGAGTTGGTTTAAAAACATGACATATGAAAAATCAATTAATGAAAATTGGGTACTTAGATGGTAGTACATGTTAGTATAGGTGGTATACAGCATATTACATGTCAGTAAGTCCAAAAGTTTGAATCGCGTTATTCGAGTTTTGATCATGTAGCCGCTTGCACCAAAGCAAATATTTGAGCTAATACCAGGTTTTAGTTTTAAATTTTAATTTTTTATAATTTGAGTAGTCGTTTTGAAACATTAGATCAATATTCATCATTCATAACCCACGGAGTGATAATGACTGAGAAAATAATACGTTTGTTTTAGCATCATTTTCAAAAATAGTTTTATAAACAAGTTTAAGGAGTGATATGTGGGCTATTTTTGCAAACAGCGATACAAGCCAAAATACAACTTAAACAACAATATAACTGAGCATAGACAAAATATGATAACATATATTTACATTATTAATTCATTATTGAAGTATACTGGTAATGAAATATTATTTACGGTAATCAAATGTTTTTTTTTTCAATAACTAAACGCTTGATAGAATAAAAGAAAAAATATGTTATTATATATAAATAATCATGTTTCCAAACTTAACTATAACTTTCTGCCTTACCCCCAACCTTCCATTTGCAAACGCACCATTAGAGATATGAGGTCGAAACTAGAAAGATGACTCGATTATGCATATCACTAGTGCCATACTTAGTGTGTGCAGAGTTTACAACATATCACACACACACACACACACACAAGGTTTCATACCCATGAAAACTGTGTTTACGTTGTCACAACCCTCCTTTGCCTTGGCTTGGAATAGACTGCAAAGTCATACCTAGAGAATATGTTGTCTCACAACATCAGCTTAGTATTCGTGTTTCGTCTTCAGATGTTTTAAGGATAAAGGAGCTAAGACCAGTAAGACGAAGTTGTGGATACAAACGAGATGTCTCGCATGTGTTTAAGGATAGAGTGATGGAAGAAAATGCATGGAGTATGGAAAAGAAGCAAAGGACATGTAGAATTAAATGAAAAAACGCATTCGGAAAGTGGCTACTGAAGTGTTTGGGATAGCAAAAGGAAATAAGCACAAACCTAAAGACTCGTGGTGGTGGAACAGTAATGTGCAAAAAGCTTTCAAATAGAAAAAGAAATACCACAAATGCTATAACATCATAGGAACGAGGACAAGACGTAAAAATACAAAGTGGCAGAGAAGATCGTAAAGAGAGCGGTGAGTGGGGCAAGGAATCAAGCGTATGAAGATTTTTATCAAAAGCTAAGTACGAAGGAAAGTGAAAAATTGTCTAGCCAAGCTCCGCGAGAGGAGGACAAGAGACTTCAACCACGTAATATGCATCGGTGATGAGAATGATGGTGAAGGACGATGAGATAAAAAAATAGATGGAGAGAATGCTTCGATAAGCTTTTCAACAAGGAAAGTGATAGCTCTTCAATCGAGTTGCAAGACTTTTTTGACGATGCCACTACACATTCTATTCACAGAATTCAAGAATCTGAGATAAAGGAGACGCTGAAACAGATGAAAACGCGCAAGTTGGTAAGGCCTGATCACATCTCCATTAAGGTGCGGAGATGCCTTAGAGATGTAGGTATAACCTACCTAACTAAGTTGTTCAATAATATTTTTAAATCAAACAAAATGTCAAATGAGTGGAGAAACGTTTTAGTTTCAATCTTCAAGAATAAAATAGATTTTCAAAGTTGAGCAAAATAAAGGAATGAAGCTTATAAATCATACAATGAAGCTTTAGGAGTTTTCGAACTTCGATTGAAAAGGTTGACAAGTATTTCAAAAAACCAACTCGGTTTCATGCTTGGAAGGTCAACGACAGAGACGATTTTCTTGATAAGGTAGTTGATGGAGAGATTTAGGGAACAAAAGAAAGATTTACATATGGTATTTATTGATTTGAAAAAAGCTTATAACAGAGTAACGAAAAAGGATATGTGGTGGCGTTGAAAAGGAAGAGCATCTCAAAAAAGTACATTACTCTTATCAAGCATATGTATGATGAGGTTGTGACTAGTGTCAGAGCCTATGATGGTGGAAACAAAGACTTTCCCATTAACACATGATTACATCAAAGATCGACTTTGAACCCACATAATTTTGCTTTAGTGATGGAGTCACAAAGTGTATACAAGACAAAATTCCTTATGTATGTTTTTTTTTTACTGATGGTGTTTGTTGAGTAGTGAAAGTAGAATACAGGTTAATAAACAAGTGAAATTGTGGAGGAACACTTTAGAATTGAAGGATTTTGGACTTAGCAAAACTAGAACAAAATATACGAAATGTGAGTTCAACGGTGCCAGGTTAGAGAATTGAGAGATCACCTATACGGACAAGTAGTGCCCAGGAAGGAATTCTTTCGATATCTAGGATCTATGTTGCAGTTTGATGGTGAAATTGATGAAGATGTTAGTTTTAAAATTCGAGCGGATTTGTAAATGGTGCCTAACATCTGACGTTCTCTGTGACAAATTCTACATAACAACAATTAGGCCTGCGAAGTTATATAGTACGAAATGTTAACCTACTAAAAAATAACACGTACAAAAGATATATGTATCAAGGATGTGTATGCTACGATGAAGTTGTAGGCATATCAAACAGGACCGTATTAGAAATGATGATATTCGAGACTAACTTGGAGTTGCACTAATTGAAGAGAAACTAGTCTAGAATCGCTTAAGATGGTTTGAACATTTCCAACAGATACCTCACAATGCACATGTGCACATTGGAATTATAGGCCGTACCGAATGCTCAAAGAAAGGTAGACGTTGAACAAGGATGACATAGGAGGTAGTAAAAAAAAGGACGGAAGAAATTGAAATATATCCGAAGAGCTAGTGAAGGAGCGCGTGAAAGTTAGTGATCCATGTACCAAAACTATGATTTTAGGGTTATTTTGGGAAGTGTTATAATTATGGGACCAGTGAATAGAGCATTAAGCGTAGTGTTGATCTTCGTTATATATAACTAATAGTATTACTATTATTATTATCATCATCATCATCATCATAATCACCACCTTGGTTTTTTTTATTTATTCGTTAATATTACTATTATTATGTGCTTAATTATTTTACTTTATTCCATTTTATTTATGTTTTCAATCTCTTGTTGTTATTTTTACCTTTAAATTGGTTTTGTCGTTTGCTTTTGGCTTTCATCTCTAACCAACCCCAATATGTTTGGGATTAACGACTTTGTCGTTTGTGTGTGTATAAGCACAAAATAGGAACTCTACATGCTTCTTAATCAAATCTATATATAAATATATGATGCACATTTATAATAGCTACAATTATTGAAATGAGTAACATGAATGCATGTGATATGATCAGCATATGATAACCAAATTCCTCAAGACACATTCGCCTACCATGTTAATCAATTTTTAAGAGAAAGTAATAACAGTTACAAGAAGAGTAGTGGTAAATTGGTAATGTTTCATTGCGGGATTTTGCTAGTTTGATTTGTTGATGTTGAATTTTTTAATAGTACTTAACGATATGGAGAAAGCTTACGACAAAGTAATGAGAAATGTTATGTCGTGGGTGCTGAAAACTATAAGGACCCCAACAAAGTACATCACCCTTATCAAGGATATATACGATGATGTTGTGAATACTATTAGAGCATGCAATGGTGAAATCGGTGACTTTCTCATTAACATAGGATTAAATAAATATTCGGCTTTATGCCCCTCTATTTTTGTTTTAGTGATGGATAAAGTCACGAAGAGCGTACAATGTAAGATTCTTTGATGTATATATTTTTGCTGATGATGTTGTGTTGATTGACGAAAGTAGGATAGAGGTTAATAGTCAACTGGAGTTGTAGAGCAAGACTTTAGAATCAAAGGATTTAGGACTTAGTAGAACTAGAACAGAGTATATGAACTGCAAATTCATCGATATCGGATCAGAAGATGGAGAGGTCACCCTTGTCGGACAAGTAGAGCGCAAGCAGAAACCATTTCAATATTTAGGATCTATATTGCAGTTGATGGTGAAATTGATTAAAATGTCAGTTTTAAAATTCGAATGAGATAGATGAGATGACGACTATCATCTGTAATTCCTCGACGGGAAAATCCCTTAAGAGACTTAAAGGAAAGTTTCACAGAATAGCAATCAAACCTGTGATGGCATATAGTGCTGAATAATAGCCTACAAAAAGGCAACACATCCAGAATACAAGTCTAGCAGAGATGTGTATGTTGCACAATGGAGTTGTGGGCATACCAGACGAGACTAAATAAAAAATGATAATATTCGAAACAAACTTGAAGTTGCACCAATTGAAAAGAAACTAGTCCAAAACTGCTTAAGATGGTTCGAACATTTTCAACGGAGACCTCACAATACACCTGTGCATTTTGGAATTATAGGCTGCACCAAAAGTTCGAAAAATAATAGAGGTCAACCAAGAATGATATGGGAGGAATTAGTAAAAAGAGACTTGAGAATTGAAACATGTCCAAAGAGCTGGTGTCGAACAAAAGGGCATGAAAGTTAACTATCCATATACCATAACCTTGAGTTTATATTAGTTCGAGGGGAGTGTTATGATTATAGACTAGTGAGCGAGGGCATAAGGAGTAGTGTCTATCTTCGGTATACATTTCTATTAGTACTATTATTATCATAATCATCACCTTGATTTCTTGTTTATCCGTTATTATTATTATTTAATTATTTATTTTACTTTATTTGATCTTTATTTATGTTTTCACCTTTAAATCTCTTGTATTATTTTTACCATTAAACTGATTTTATCATTTGATTTTGTGTTCCATCTCTAGTCAACCCCAACTTGTTTGGGATTGATGACTTAGTTGTTGTCGTGGTGGTTGTTGAATTTTTAGGTTTGTTTATAATTAGGAATGATATAATATTTACGTCCAAAATATGAACGGTTCGTTCCATAATATGAGTGGCAAGCAAATCATCATAAACTATACATACATGATATATGATGTTGTCCTTATTGTGATCCCAAACTTATAATTCAACAAACCTGGAATTTTTGTGGGACAACGAGATGCTGATGTTCTAATGACACGGCCATAGAAGGTGGTGAAACATCAAAAACTGTGTTTTCACCCTTGTAGTAAGGTAAAAGTTCATATTTACCTAAAAAACAGAAAAGATGTTAGTAATAAAAAAGGGATTCAGACAGAAAGGAGAAAGAATCAAATCCAACAAGTTATAGTAACAGCATATAATGAAGAAAAATAGCAGATTTTGACAGATGCACAAAAGATAATTTTCATGCTGGTGCAGTGTTAAAACATGCGCATTCAATTAGCCCTCAAATTAGAAACATTATTTCTTGAATCAGTGTACAGCAAACCAAATTGACTTGGAAAAAACATGCAGGTAAAACCACTAGAGAACAAACAAGTACCACAAGGTAAAGAGTGGAAGGTGAATTTTCCATCTGCATTGGTTGTTGCATGACAAAGAGCACTTCGTTCTCCTAAGGTAATACCAGCACCTTGCGGACAGCTTACTTCTGATACATCATCTGAATACAAATATATGTGAACACCTAGAATTGGATTTCCCTGCCAGACATTGAGACAATCAAAAACCAATGGAGGCACAAACTAACAAGGATCAAATCATTAGACGCGTACAAACATACTACATAGATGCTACATAAAGAGTTGCAGCCTCTCTGCTAGAATATGAAAAAATTAAGGCCACGTAAAAATTGCTTTAATTGCGAAAAGATTATTAAAATATAACAACTATCCCATACTAGAATCAGTTTGGAGATGTTTGATTTCATATATACTAGTAGAAGATATGAAGATAAAGATGTCACCCAGCTGTGTGTGTGTGTGTGTGCATGGGCGTGGATTAATCGCCCTCTTTATTTAGCATCATTTTCTAGCTCCCTGAGAACAGCCACAAGTTTCAATTTAAATACTTGTTTTTTCTCCCTCCTGTCACATGAGCAAATATTTAAATATAGACGAGAGGCTGTTATAGGCGCTAAAAATAGTATTAAATAAAAGGGCTATTGATCCTAGTCCTATAAAAGAGAGTATGTGTGTGGATGCAGCACATGGACAAACCGGACCTGAGCCATGGTTTCACCCTGTGCAATTAAAGTGCTTAGCGGCTCTATAGCGGTGGAGGTGCAAAAAGTGAAAGCGGGGAAATAGCAGAGATGTAGCGGATGTGAAAAAAGTTTGATTAAATGTAAAATCAAATATTTTAACTAATTATCATTCTCACAACGCTAGTGTAGAAAAAACTAATATTAATTAATTTTATATAATAAAGTTAAAGAATATTATGATTATGCAAATTAGATTTGAAGACTATAATATATTTCTACCTTGGATTTGGCACTTATACCTTAAAATTAGCGCTTTACACTAACGTTTTTGATTTGCTTTAAAAGTGAACTTGCCAAATCAACTTTTGTGCGTTAATATTAGCTGATGCTAAAAAGCCTTGAGTTAGTGGGTGCAGTGGAACACGGCGAAGGCTTAAAGCGAATCCACTGTTCATCAACACTGAATTGAAATAGCACAGCGGTCGAAGAGCACAACGGGCTATAGCGGGGATTTTATAGGGATTTAACGGGGCTTTAACTGCAGACTTTCACCTCAAACGTTGACATTAACTACCAAACATTTTAAAATAGAAAACAAAATGTTGATTACAGATCCTATAATCAATCTCAATATTTAGTATAGTGTAATCATAGGGTATATAGCGTTATTGTGTGTGCACACACTCCAAGTCTCAAAAAAGTTGCTCAAGACAAATATTTTTTTTAGTTATTTAGTTACCTGAGCAACTACAGAACCTTGCAGATCATATCCAGATACAACAAATATATCGTCAATCTCTAAGTTTCCAAAGCCCAAGTTCACCTACATGCATCAGAAAGATAGAAAATGAAATTAAAATGGGGGAAAAAGGCAACCATCTAAATTGTGTACCTAACAAAATTCCATACCTCCGGAGTTCCTCGAACTTCAATATCTAAATTAGGATGTGAAGCGCTTAATTTGTATTTACCTGCACGAAGAATAATCATAACACAAATCTTAAATAGAATTCCTTAACCGTCCTACAGAATAAAATGTGCCAATATCAAGATCGATATTGCAACTAGTAATGTTGTAAAAATCGCAAGGCGGATGCAAGGCGGCAGGTATGTATCATGGATTAATCGTTTAAACATGGATGAATCAAGGATTAATCAAAACTAAGAATCTCTGATAACTCGGATATTTTGGATAAACTTCTAGTGTTTTATCCTATGTCAATTGATATTAATTGAAATTTTGGAATTTTGGATGCGCTTAAAAGTAGTCAATTAGGAAAGACCAACTAAAACTAGCACATTGATGCTTGTACACGGCACTGAACCTTAAATAATGTCTAACCAGTGCCTAAATACACGTTATTCTTACTGTGGCAAAATTTATCTAGGCATCTAGAAGAGCATAGGCGGTAAGCCTCGTTTAGCACCTATGTGGGGCCTACAAGGAGGCCTTGAAGGATTTTTACAATATTGAGTATAACACAGCAATGAGATATTATATTGTTCCAACAATTCCACCTCTCATCACTAAAGCATGTGCTTGCTTATATATCTTTCTAACTTCTAATATACTGCACTTAGGTATTAAGTAAAAGGAAGAAGAAAAAAGATGTTAGTAAAATAATACAGAACTATTTCAAAGTGTGTCCACTAGATATTCGTTAAACCATCAAGAATACTGATTATCTGCAAGAAACAAATATTTTAATACAAAAGTATATAAAATTTCAATAAATCCGCAATGAGACGAATAAACCATAAAGTAATTGCATAAATGATCAATTTACAAATCTGAACTTGTGTTCAGTGACACACATTACATTTTCCAAAATAAAAATAGATTATATAAAAATGTATAAATAAACAAATGTAAAAAAACATAATGTTAGTTTATGCATAATTTGTATAGAATTACTATTATATAATAATAATAATGAGGCTTCTTATACATTGTCACTGATACACACACATAATTAACATTATTTTAATATATATACATATATAGTTAAATAATAATCATTGCTGACATAATGTTTCCCTTTTTTTTCTATTTGAAACTTGCTTGTATATTGAAACAAAGATGTATATGTTCAATGAGTTGAAGATGCTATATATGCAAACAAACACTGAAACACGTAACACTTTTTTTTTTTGGCCATGTGCAATGATTTGAAGAAAAACAAAATTGTATGCCTTGTAACGATATTAATATTTGTGATAAAAATTTAATCAAATTTTCACTTTAAATTGTATATTATTGTTTAATGATAATGGTGATACAATGTTACTTTCATTAGTAAATATGAAATGGATTATTTATTCTAAATAATAGTTTCAAATGGGACATTGGTCAACAATTGCACTTAATTGTTACACTGTCCATCAAGGACAAGTTATTTTAAATGAATAATGAATTGTTAAGGACCAGACAATCAGTCATAGTACAATGGTATGTTCGATCTGAATTCTAAAGGACACAAAGGATTTATTTTAGTGACTTTTTGCTCTAAAGGACGCATATAAGTCTTATTTTAGTGGTTTATATTATTTGAGTTTTGACCCCAAGGGCATATAGAAGACGTAGTTTAGTCTAGCAAGCACGAAGCAGCATATACGTAATATACTATATAACACAAAAGATAAAGATTGTTATGATTACCAGCACAAAAATCACAAACCTGGACTGACATTTGAGAATGAATACTTCCCAACAGATGATGTGAAGACAGATGTAATAAGATCATCAGAAGGAGACAAAAGGGCAACTTTAACATCGGACGGTCCACTATCCTTCATGGAACAACTCTCTCCACCAACAGCTCCTCTGATATTTCCAGATATCATAAATCTGCATTGAAGAAACATTAAACTGAAATTAGCTTCAAAGAAAAGAAAAAAAGATTTACAGGCCTGAACAATCAAAGGTGGAAATACGTTAGCTGAAGGTTTAAAGTTATACATCCGTAGTTTAACAATGTGCATGTAGCTAATTTAGTATTTAACCAATAAGTAAAGAATGACAGAGTGCAGACCCAGTGAAACGGAAGTTTATATCAGCATTTGCATTGCAACCATTCTGATCTACTGTAACAGGAACCTGCATAAGTTATCAACATTCAAAACAATATATACATATGCATATATATGTATGTATGTATGTATGTATGTATGTATGTATGTATGTATGTATGTATGTATGTATGTATAATTAATGAGCATGTAGCTTAGACAGCTCTACATGTCAAAGGATAATAGAAAACTGGTCAGCTGTCAACTTACATTGTCGGGATCAAATGACCAACCATCTGGTCCCTTAACTTTGATTACAAATGAGCCCTGTAGAAAACCAGACATGATCAGTCTGTATCTATGAACAAAAGAATGATAGATCCAGTCAATAATGAAACACGTGGGTGGCCTAAAGTAAGAACCATGCAAATATTCAAAATGTTGATTCAGTATGATAAACAGCTTCTGATCACAACTATGATGATGAAGTCTGAATATAATATGATCCAATGCCGTTTGACAACTGCATTGTACTTGCCAGCATATAAAAACAAATAGAAAAATCATGTCAAAATAAGTTATATCCGTACCTTGTCATATACTGGAATGAAATAGTACCCATTTGGAGCACATTGTGTCCTATCTCTAACCAATCCATCAAGTGTACGAAGCTCGATCTATATAGAGTAGTATATCAAATTAGACAGAAAAGATCTTATATAAAATACGAGTGGCATAAAAAGGTTATGGCATCAAGTGAACAGAGTATCCGTGCATGAGGATAATTGATGACGGTTGTACATATTGCAAGGAGAATATGATCCAGATTCATGTCTTCTTTTTTGTCGAAAAAGAGTTCTTTTTTGTAATACAGCTTTGAAAAAAAAAATAATGCTTAGAGATACGAAATTAAACGCAAAAAAAAAAAAAAAAAAAAAAAAAAAAAAAAAAATTGAAGTGATACATATGTTATATGTGTGTGTATTAGCACGATTATATTCCCCAAGTGCAACAGACAATGAGCCTTGAGTAGAGCATTATTAGAGTAGGACATTTCCATCTAAATGAAGCTTCAGACTAAAAAATATTTCAAGCTGAAATTTATGTTTGAATGGTCATGTTTTATTTACATAATGCTTGACTGGGATCAAGAACTCGTCTAGTATTATAGTACAGAAAAAGGATCATATTTATTTCTTAGCAATTGAATTTAACATCCAGTGTCTTAAACTAAACTGGTCTATAATTGCATTAATTGTGGAGGGAGAAAAACATGTTTAAACAAACCATTGGATTGTAATATGATTGCTATATTTCATGAGTGGGTTCTTCTCTAATAGGTTATGAGATAATGTGATGCTACTCAGCCAGACTGCTTGCAATAGTAAGATGGTTGCACTAGTGTCCAGGTGAACTCTCAGTACAAGATCAAAAATGTGCAATTGTTAAGTCATGTTATCATCCACTATATAATCAAACTTGGGTTATATAAATGGTGATGCTAGCAAATCCGAAGATGGTTGAGTTTAAATGAGACTTGGTCATGGCTAGATTTGCACAAAATGGTGAGTTTAAAGGAGAAGTTAGATGATGCAGCGATGCCAATGAGCGACTTGGTGATGACATCATTCAAAAGGCCTTAGTGGCTCCTGCATCTCTGATTGCACGCAATGCTGGAGTTGAAGGAGAGGTGGTAGTGGAGAAGGTGAAAGAAAGCGAATGGGAAGTAGGATACAATGCAATGGTGAGTTTAAAGGAGAAGTTAGATGATGCAGCGATGCTGATGAGCGACTTGGTGATGACATCATTCAAAAGGCCTTAGTGGCTCCTGCATCTCTGATTGCACGCAATGCTGGAGTTGAAGGAGAGGTGGTAGTGGAGAAGGTGAATGGGAAGTACGATACAATGCAATGGATGACAACTGACAAATACGAGAACATTGTAGAAGCAGGTGTTATTGACCCAGCGAAAGTAGTGAGATGCGCCCTCCAAAATGCAGCCTCGGTTGCAGGAATGGTTCTAACTACACAAGCAATAGTTGTTGAGAAACCCAAGCCTAAGGCTCCAGTCAGTGCACCGGGGCCTGGCTCCCTTACCATTTAAGTATTGTTAATGGTAATTTAAATTTGATAGAGAATTTTTATGCTAGTGGGTAGTGTAAGAGTATGTCTTCATATTCATTTTGTGAGTTGACTGCGGAAACATGCGAGAAATTGTATATTCCAAGTATGTGAGAATTCAGGTCTGTATTTTGGATCCTTGATTAGAGACTAAAGTTTGCTATTGCTTTAAAAAAAAAATGCACAAAATGTGCTCACATGAAAAGGTTGATATAGTATAAACCAAAGTACAGTACCGCAGAGGGTTCAATTTAGTCTATTTAGAATTTGTAAAATCATTAATTTCAAACAGATCCTAGTACATTTTTGAAAATTACAAAACAAATGTTGTGTTTGAAGTAAGGTTCGAGATTTCAACTTCCATTCCATTTCATCCATTTGAGATTGTCAAAATTCTGGTCAATGCTGACAATCTTGGTTTCATATCTTCTATACTTTTTTCTACGGAAACAAATAGAGAATATATTTACGGAAATAAAGTGTGTACAATACTTTAGAAAGTTGAATAAATTGTTGATTTTTTTAATGTTTTCCCCCTTATTCTGTTTGAAATAAATAAATCTATCATGTTTCATTATAAGTATTTTTCCATTTGACTATTTTCGGGATCAACCTGATTTGTTATCTTCATTACTCTTTAACTTGTTTATTACCTCTTCTGTAAGATTAAAAAAAACTTTATTTTTATCGTTTGAAAAAAGGGTATTATTGTCAAGCGGCTTAAAGGGCATGATTAAAGGAACTCTGAAAGTGGATAGAGGGGGTTCCAGCACCAAAAATCTGCACATTTTTCGATAGGGAGCTATAAAACATGTGTAAAATTAAAAAATGACAGGCATGTACTGGTTTTTTTGCCCCCTTATCTACTTTTGAAGTTCCTTTAACAATGCCGAATTTAAATTTTGGTTTTAGAACTTTAGAATTATATTTTTCTAATATTCCAATCTATCTTAATTCAAAGAGTCTATACTTTAAAATAATTAAATTTGAAATTTCAATATCTAAAATTTAACATTTTATTTGGACACAACATACAGGAACAAACGAATGAACGATGATATAAGAAATTTTAAAATTTTAACCATTAGATCTCCCCCGAATTCCACATCTCATATAAGGACAGAAAAATATATATAAGGATCTATACTTGTGTCAACTTTAGTGTTTAGTTTTATGTTCCAACAGCCACTCCCTTTCAAAGGAAAGTTCTATTTGGACATACCATACAGATCCAGAGAATGACATAAAAAATCTTAGCCATTAGATTTCCCTCTGAATTCCACTTCTCATGTAAAGACCAAACAAAAACCAATGGTCAATGCTTCACAAATTTCTCAATAGTAACTGTAAGTTTTGAAATGTAAACAAACAAGTATTTGATCATTCAACATTCAGAATTTAGCAATCAGCATTCAGTACTTTACAAATGAAGCCTTACTTGAAATATTCAAGTTAAAAGCAAACGCGTAATAAGTAAATCGATAAAGTGCATACTGTAATATGTGAGTAATCAAATTTCGAATCAGAAGCTTTCCTCGCTTTGATCAACCCCGAGCTCGCCTGACAACCATAATAAGATAGTCAAAATAAATCAAAGACACATTTTCTTTAAAAAACAGCAAATCTTCCGCGAACCTCAACGAATCCGCCGCACCCATATATGGAATCGGCGCCAACGAAAGTTATAGAAAGTGCGATTAGGACGAAACCAAATAGAGCACTAAACACCATGGACAAAATCTTGAAACCCACAATAGATTTAAGTAAACTCTGTACTGAGCCCGACTGAGGATCGGGATACAGAGATCCAAAAATAATTATTTGGAGCTTTTAGAAAATACCCCCCTTGGATCTTCTTAATTTATCTAAAGTAGGATATTGAAGTATTGAGTTTCTGTTGGGTAAGGGTAACGCGGTTATTGGACCCACGTGATGATTCAAGATTAGCCCTGGTTGAGGCGTTGTTCGGTCCGGTACGGTTTGAAGTCCAAACTGCTTCCACATCGCATCAAACGGGTAATTAGAAATACAAACCATTATACTAACCGTTCAAACGATTCGGTTTTGGTTCAGTTTTACTGTAATACAGTCCGATTTTGGTTCAGTCCAAATTGAATCTGTATTAAATACGAAATAAGATAACTACATCCATCAACAATCATTTTACTATTGTGTGACGTTGTTATTTACAGGTTAAAACATAGTGTTATCCTGAATTGAAAGATTAGTTTCTAACTGTACGAATACTTCAAATTTACGTTTAATGAAAAGTAAATTTATTCTATTAAATTAACCAAACATCAACGTTAATTAATGCATAAACAATAAATAGGATAACCCAAATAAATTATAATCAGTGTTATCCAAAAAAATGATATGAAAACTATTATACTGAAATTATAAATTTTTCCTTCGTAATAGCAATTATTATTAATATAACAATATATGTTGAAAATAGAATATATCACTAAAATAAAAAAACAGACAGAACTTAGTTATATTTTTATCATAAGATTAATAATGTAGTATTCGGTTTGGTTTAAAACGGTTGGGTCAACAGTTCAAAGCACAATCGAACCGTACCAGTATGGATCGGTTCGGTTTGGGGTATTTGCTTTGAAGAGAGAATTCGGTTTGGTTTTCCGCACCGTTTTTGCGGTCCGATCTGGGCGGTTTCCATATTGCGGTCCGGTTTGCCCAACCCTAGTTAGCCCAATAGCTTTTACCTATCCGAACTTCAATCCATCAATTTAATTTACATATTTACACCAACCAAAACAAATAACATTATTTTCAACTAGCCTTATGGCACGCGCTTCAATGATGAAACACTCTTTACACATAAAATTTTGCAAATGTACACGTTTAACCCTAAGAAAATGATTTCGAAAATAATTTAAGTGTATTTTTATGTCGAACTTTTGTGTTATGATAATTTTTTATTTCTACGTCGCACGGCACAACTTTTTGTAACATACCTAATTTTATTGGACTTTTTGGAACATTTACACTACATCATAAATGACCCACTTGCATGATGCAAGGTGTTGCTAGCTACAATGTAACGATAGTTATGTTGGTTTTTGTCTATTGCAACACACGCTTCAAGGTGTTAGCATAGATATCAACACATGTTGCAATAGCCGCGTGAATAAAATTATTAATCCGGATAATTACGATCCAATGGTCCATGTTACCAATCCATGTGAAATAATGTTTAACGAGTGAAGCAAAAGCAAAAAAACAAAGAGACAAAACACTTAGCAAAATATTCAAGGGTTTCAATCGAAAACTTAACAAAATACTCCGACGCTCAACCTCTCAAATACTCTCACTCGCAGATTCAATTAGGGCTAAAAGTTCAAGTTTACAAGCTTAATTAGAGTTCGATTAGGGTAAGTTCAAGTTCAATTAGGGCTTTGGTGTTTCAATTAGGCATTCAATTGTGATTCGTCTGGGTTTCAAATTTCAGTTAGAGCTTCGATTTAATTTGCTGCTTAATGTATCACTCAATGTATATTTCGAGTTTTTTCTGATTTGATTGTCGTCTTACTTATTTATTGATTTACTTGTGCGCTCAAGTGTAATCATGTTCCTGATTTAATTATTATGTTTGTTTCTGTAACAAACTTATGTAGAACAGTGCTTATATTATATTATTGTGTTTTTTGCATTATAGTCATTGCTAAATGATATTTGTGTATGTTATTTGTGTGTAAATTAGCGATGAACAAGGAAAAAATATGGGCATAACTTCCTAAGTTCAGATGATTGTATGTTATTTGTGTGTAAATTTAGGCCTCGATTACCAAATAATACATGCATGTCCAAATGACTGCATGCTATATTGCGCAGAAAATGAAAAGAAAAATAACTGCAAAACTTGTGGTGTTTCAAGGTGGGCTATATCACAAAAGATGTACCAAATTTTAGTAAGAAAATGTTGTTTCTTCCCTGATTAAATGTTGTAACTGATGTATCGTACTTGTGGCTTCTTTTTGTATCTTTTTTATTATATCAGCCCTCTATTACATTTTACTTAAGTGGCTGATTTATTTTATAATGCACTTGGTTTATTTTATATTGTAATTATGTCATTCTAATGTTAATTTCTCCATTTTATGCAGGGTAGAGGCAAATCTTAGATCCCATCATAAGAGAAAATTTGAGAAGAATGGATATGCTGGTGGAGAAGACACTATTGTTAAGGGTGTTGATCTGGATATATTTTCTTACATAGTACTGATGGATTATGTAAGGAATGAGCTACAGTACACCAAAATTGGAAGAGTATGACCATGGAAATGTCCAATGAGTGGATAAAAATTGGTGGCCGATGATGTAGATCTATTGTTTTTTATGCAAATAAAAAATAATGGTGATTACATTGATTTCTATGTCGATACTGTGGTTGATGATAAAATTGAGCCAATGAAACAAATGCAGCAACATGTCATCGTATGCCCAAGTAAGAATCTGTTTTCAGGTATAAACATATCTTCTCATTTGTACTATTTTGATGAATTTGGTCATTTTGCTGAATATGTTTCTCATTTTGCCGCTTTTAGTGTACATAGTTTTTTTTTGTGCATTTTTGTTTGAATATTAGGGCTTGTTTGATTTTTGTGCACTTAGTAGAATAATAAAGAGCTTGTATGCTGCAGCTGCGAAATCTCAGAAACGGTAGTTTATCACCGCTCACCATCTGCAATAGGAAGCAAAAAACAAGAAGCAGACTGATCAAGTCTTTACTCCTAGAAAGTCGACGCGGCTAAGCAATCCACTTACCAACAATCCACTTATGAGCAATCCATAAGTGATTAGGAAGCTGTTGTGAGTCCACCTATCAACAAGAAGCAGACTGGAGTCTTTTCTCCTACAAAGTCGGTAGGACTAAATAATCCAATTACCAATAATCTAGAAGTGATCAGCGAAGCTGCTGTGAGTCCACGTATCAACAAGAAAAAGGTGATCGGCAAGAAGTCTGTAACGACCCAAGGGTTTTTGACCCCGAAAATCGACATAAAACCCCCATGTCGACTATTCAAGCATCGAAAACACTGGATTGTCATGAGAAAGAAATTAGAGGGTGAGGCTAGAAAGAAATATTAGAATAGAAGAAAGAAGAAGAACACAACATCAGAATCTCACAGCGGAATGAATGAAATATAATATTAAATACCTATATACAAAAGAACAGTATATACATACCAATCATCAGAGTACAACATAGAACTGCACAGCGGAAATAACTTTATATATAACTAGTGGTGAAGCCGCCTGCTTCTAGCTCCTGAAACTCCAAGCGAATATAACCTGTAAATACACTCGGTCTGACCCGAGCACATTTGATTTAAAATAAAATACACCGGATCAGTCTGGAATACTATCAGTGATAAATTCACAGAACACACATTTGTTTAACTTTGGAAAATCCTTTATGAAATTAAAGGATAATAGTAAGACCAGTCCACACATAAACAAGGATCATAGCTTATTCTGATATTATCATAATGTCAAAATACAAATAATTAGCAATCTAGAGAAACGCTTGCATCTCACGCTCCCCATATATAGTATACAATCGAAAACCGCAGGCGCTTATTGGATATTGGATTCCAACCTTGACAAGGTATGGGACCACCTTCTGAACGTGTATCTCTAGAGGCGAATACACTGGGTTCAACAAGAACGTCTTACAACCTGGCCCTCACATGATCGACCACTCATTTCTCTTGAGTGTATCGAATGTATATCACCGACGGTTGGGATCAGCAACCACCTCCCGAAAAGGGACAACATCGAAATATTGATTAAAGAAGCAAACATATTTTCTCTAGATAGGTGATCATACATCCTAATGGGAGCGACCCACATAGCCATGCTGCCTGCCCGATTTTTGTCATTTCCCGGTTGATGAGGCTTGAGGCCAGAACTTAACTTTTAAACATCTGGTCATCATTCACCTTGAATGCCACATCGTCAGATCCGCCAGATCACACTTGATTGACGTCCACAAAAATACTCTAGTTTATTTGGCTAGAGAATAACCATTTCTCCGCCATCAACTATGGTACGTTTGGAGAAATCAACGCATGTAATTCCTTTGGAAATACTCTGTCAGACAACCGTCCATACAAGTCATCCAGGAATAGGATGAACCGAAGGTACTCTCATGTTGCATCTCATATAGGAATCACCCCATGGATTAGTAGCGAGAAGTCCTTGCAACCCGTAGATTCCAACCACGATAGAATCACAGCTTATCTCTGCTTGCAAGCCAGATAATATTAGTGGTCCTTCCGTTTATGAAATTCTACGGTGCTCCACCTCGATAATCTCCTGATCTCTTCACGTATTTGTTGGCCTGAATGGTTTCGAATATAAATTCGATCCCGGTCTTTCCGTACCAACAATCGTATTGGACATATTTGATAGTCGGTGATTTAACTATCAAAATATATAGTGTTTCAAACATGACACCCCAATGAGTTTACTGGTTCAATATTCAGCATTACTTAGCCCTTTAAAATTTAAAACAAACCAATTCAATTCTGCTTAATTAAGACTCTTAACCCTTTCAATATTTAAAATACGATAATTGAATTCTTATTTAATATACTAATGATATAAACCAAATCCTCTGATTAACTTTGACTGGTTTACTTTGATCGATTAACTCTAACTTGACTACTCGACTTATTAAACTCAACTGGACTAACTTGACTTGATTACTCCTATCGATTAACTAATATTCGACTTACTCCATTCGCTCGACTCTAGATCGCAGCGATCACAATGGTTACGCCTGATTCCCTGAGGAAACATCCGACCGCCGTAAGCTATCTACAGCCCTGTGAATTACGCTAGCAGTCGTACGCAATGGCAACTCTTCCTGAATGACAATGTTTGATTAACTCTATTTCAAATACGATATTCGATCAACTCTAATTGAATAACAATATGTTTAATATAATTTGAAATCACTATTCTTATTTCTTTGAACTAATATTTCAATATTATTTATTTTCCCAAAACTTCGCATTTGAATTCGATATTCCTTGTATAGTATAAAACCAATTCCAATACCTTCACTCACTTCCAACTGATACCATTCCTCGATAATAGTGAAGCCAATCAAGTTGGGGTATTTTAGTTACCTCTCAGACCTTGATCGACCTCGTTCTTACCTCAGAAAAATATTAGTTCGATCATTAACATCCAAATCCCATTTTTCCTCTGGTTTCAACTCGGTTGTATAAAACCGTTGCTTACATTTGAAAACTTCGCTCAAAAATCCTTTTACTTAATTCCTTTAATTAAGTAACTCTTTATTAACAGCACACCTTTTTACTTTAAACCCTTTACGCCATATAATCACTTCAATGAACTCCAATCAAACCCATTGGTTTAATCCTTATTAATTTAAAACAAGAATTACCTTTAAACATTAACTATATAAAAATAGTTAACTTGGCCATTAATTTAGAATAGTGTAACTATCATTTTTAAAAGCTGATTAAACAATACTTTACTTTACCCTGACAAATTTGATAATTATTTTAAGGTTTAGTTAATCGAAGATTAACTAAAAATTTACGCTAAACAATTCAAGTATTTTCTTAATTTTAGTTAATCAAGGATTAACTAATTATTTAACACCCCTCGCCAAATTCGACGAATATTCAGAACCCAATTAATTCCATGTCATTCCTAAGTTGATCTCATTTTCTATTTAAGTTAAACACGGTTGATTAGGTCAACCGTACACCTCAGTTAACCGTTAACTGAATTCAATTTGTCATTTCCCTTTTTTTAATTAATTAAATAACTTAATTAATTTAAAATCACCATTTAATTGTTTAAAAACAATTACTTCATTTTTCCAACCCGTAGGGTAAATCCTTGGGTTTCCTCTGTTTTAAAACTGGTAAAATCCATTTAAATAAAGCCTTTAAACCTTGATTAATATATATATATATATTTATAAATTTCCACTTAAAGTCCTTATATAAATTAATTTAAACTTTAAATCCAGTTATAAAATAATTTATAACTTTAAACTGCGTCAATTCCACCGAACGGTCAACTGACGTCAGAAGCAACACAATTTAGACCATTCACTACCAATTACCCAATCAACACTGTCAGTTGATTTTAAACACAGGTGAATATCTATTCAACCATCACATTTAAACAGGGTTTGGTGTAAATCAGGTTGAACAATTCATATATATATATATATATATGCACAACATACAAAATATAGTTTATTTGAGGAATCCGGTCGGATCCCTCCAACCTGTCCTTCTCTGCATCACAGATATTAGTCGGATAAAAATATACAAATTAAATAAATAAATAAATAAATGCAACCAATCAGACAATAACAACCAATTTGCATCCATCGCATCCAATCAACCAATTCATACTGTTAACTGTAAAATATATTTTACTGTGAATGTACCACATCACAGGATTCTAGAAGGTGTGAGAATTAACTCACCAGAGTTTGTTCTGATCGACGGTTGACGCGTTTGTTGCATTTAATTCTGAACGGACGTGCAAAATTTACTAAAATTTCAACGGCGTCAGATCAGAGCCTAGTCAGTGCCATCACCTAGGTCTCGTCCCTGCGATTCCAACGGATCCTGTTTCACGTAAATCGGATATCGTATGGAAAAGTTATCACCGTTTAAAGTTTCTATAAATTATACGATATTTAACGAATTAATTAATAAATAAATTAAAACTTAATTACCCTTTAATTATGCCATGTCAGCATCGTCACTTTAAAACAACGTGTTTTCCCCTTTTTGAAATCATAGAACCCTATTACCCATTCTCAACCACACTTTGACGCCTTCCTCCGCCCAAAGCCGCAGCCTCAGGCCACCAGAGCTTCCGCCTCCGGTCCCATTCGAACCGCCGCACCTCGAACCCCCCTCGGCCAGAGTGCCGTCACCCAGCTCTGCCTCACCACGCCGGAAATCGAACGAAAACGTTTCCCGTTCAACCACGAAATCCCGCTGCCACGCCTCGACCTGGACCACCGCGCCGCCACCATTCCAACCCCCTCGCGTCCCTGCATCGACCAGCACCATCGCCTCCGCCCAGTACGCCACCGTCCGCCTGAAATTGGCCAAAACCCCATCGAATTTCCGAAAACAAACCCAAAAACAACTCCCATGTTCAACTCGCCGCCGCCGCCACCATAGATCACCAGAGAACCTCCGGCCGGTACCAAACGAAAGATAAAACTCCCCTCTTCAAAACCCCCTGGTCTGGATCCTTGAAATCGACCATAGCTCCTCAATTTGGCCAAAAGAACGAAAATGGTTTGTTTCGGTTTTTGTGAAATTCCGGCCACCTCGGACCTCCGTTGGCCACCAATTTTTGACAGCACCTTCCCCTCGACACCCTCTACGACTTTCGCTTTGGCCTCTACCACAAATTATTGCCAGAAGTTGAGATATAAATTAATTAATTTTTTGGACTTTTCTGCAAAAACTGATGGAGGAAACTGATTTGGGGCTTAGGGTTTCTGAATTGGGCTGTTTATATAGAGGGGAAAAGATAGGGGAAATATTATTTAATTCCGGTGATGTGACTAACGATATTTTATTTCGTGCTTATCGCTATTTCAAACATCGTTTATTCGCTGCTGCGCTCACATACAAACCCCATTTGTGATGCGAATGGACGACATAGTATAATTTGACGATACGGTCCTAACGAAACTTTTTTCGTCGAATTCCGAGTCCGTTTGCTCAAATAGCGTTCATACACGTCCAAATTGATCGATTTATTTTGCATTTTATTTTGCCACGCTCACAGAATAACACCGATTGACGTGCAGTTTGAAAATCTAGCAATAATTTACTGTTACGGTCCCAACAAAATTTGTTTCGTCGAAAACTAAGGTCGTTTGAAAAATGACCCTTTTATAATTGGCCAATTCAAATAAAATAAGCCAATTTTAAAATACCTCAATATAATATTATTAGAATATTGAAATTGGCCATATACGACTGGAATATCATATAATACCACAATAAAATATCCCGGGTTGAATTCCAAGACAAAACGGTATTCAAAATATTTAAAAATCCTTTATTATATATAAATATAGCGCTATATATATAAAGGAAATTCCGTAGCGTTTTTTTCAAAATTTGATTTGGACATAAAATAAAATCTATACGACGAGAATTGGATTTTTCTCTGCCATTACAAAGATATCGTCAAGCCGGTCCTGACGTTTCTTGTTTCGAGGAAATCCGACTTATTTTGAACCCGGTATGACCAATTGAAGTTCAAAACGCCAAATCGCGAACTACCGCGCCGCTGCAGCTCGTTATTTAATTAAATTATAAACCATATATATTTCGTCGTCGTTTCTAACCGAAATCGTCTCTATAAATTCAGCAAAAACGATATTAATCTATTTTATATTGCCCGATCCCAATATATTGCCAATTCCACATTTTCCAATATTATGGAAATTAAATTATTATTTTATTATTTATTTAAATAATATATTCCAAATAAAAATCGTTAAATTCAATTATTTAAATTCAAACCAATAATTTAAATAATTAAAATATTCCAAATAAATAGGCAGAAAAATACGGGTCGTTACAAAGTCAACTTGAGTCAATAGTTCGACGAAGTTACCAGAGAAGAAAATTCTAACTAAAGTCAGTGATGCAACTTTGAATATTAACTCAGCAAGTGTTAGGAGTAAATTGGATTCCGATAATTATCCACATGAAGAGGAAAATACGGATGAAAATGAGATTCATGTAAGAAGATCACAATCTGATCTTCTAATATGATCTACATATTTTGCTAATATTTACAATAATGTCTTGTTAAATTACTTTCAAGATGATGATCTATCACCTCCGCCACCTCCACCGCTTATAGAATACGAAAGGGAGAGAGCTAAAAATGTCTCGTAAAAGAAAGTGTTTTTGAAAAACTTGGGATTCTAAATTAGTTACTGGACTGAGAAATGAATTTGAAAAAAAATAAAGTAAAATCAAAGATGCCTGCTGTGAAGTGAAGATTATGTTTCAGAATTTGATGAACGTAGTGAAGATGATACTTCAAAAAATCAGGTAAATGTGCGTTATAGCTGAAGATTTAATTTTATGTTGGTAATTATAGACTAACTTCATTATTATTTTTATTTTATTGTTTTTGTGTACGTATTTTAGAGAACCAAAAAGGTTATGGTTACAAAGCTTCAGTCTGGACTAACAACTCGTTCACGAGCCAATGTTGAAATCTACAATTGATAAGAACGCGACTCCAAAGGCAAAGGAAAATCCAGTTAGTACACAAACTGTTGGTCCACATGCTTATTTAGCAAAGCGAGAACGCCAGAAGAATAATAGTAGTGGAAGTGCAAGGAATAAGGCAAGAAATAAGAATATTGTTGGAAATGTCTCGACAAATATTGAAAACGAAGAAGATGAAGTAGAAGAAGTTGAAGGTATTATCTAATTGAGTTCTAATTTAAATATTTTAAGTTCACATTTATGTTATGTCTAGCCTTCTCATTACTATTGTATGTACTTTGTAACGGTAGTCGGAGCTCTCAGAAGGCTTAGGGGAATAACAAAGATGGATAAAGTTCATTCAAGGTCATATGACAAAAGAGTTATAATCCAAATGAATAATCGGGGCCAACCTATTTTAGCCGATGACCAAGTTATGTCTGAACTGAGTATTTTTTAGGAACACCGAAGAGGAGTGTTCCACTTACTTACAAGTCTTGGTTTGGTATTCCTTCAAGTTTGAAAGGCATGTTGTGGAACTATGTCAAGGTAATTTGCAAACCTAGCCGATTTTTACTTAAATATATGAAACTTGTTACAAAAGTAGCATGATTGTTCTTTTTAATGTTTGATTTATATTTAAGTAATAGTACATTATTCCGGATGAATTTGAATATTGGGTTTTGAAGTCAATTCGTGAATCTTAGAGGGGGTATAAGAGTCGTATTAAAAAGGCACATTATACGTCTTATGAGAAAGATGAAGAGAGGCTTGAAAATAGGTTGGACGAAATTTCATTTGAGGATTTCAAAGTACTCTTAATATTTTGGGGAGTTGGAAAAATTCAGGTATAATTTTAAGTTTTATCATAGAATTTTTTTTCCCCTTTTTATTCATTCAAATCAGGCATATAAACATCTTTATTTCATGTTTTTGTATTCCATGGCCCTTATAAATTCTGCAAATCAGAAATTGTATACAGACACACACACACACACACACTGCTGGTCCAACACTTTTTTCCCAAGTTCGACATAAGATGGTATGTATTTTACTTATTTTTATGGTTGGTTTTTTTAACAATATAGGTCATAGATATATGCTTGTTTAACTCGAATGCACTAACCTTTTTTAACTTGTGCATAAACTACATATATCAATGAAGATTCAGATGGAGATGTTTTTTACTGTTTAACTTTTTTAATATTAGTGATATATATTCTAGAACAATTGGTTTGATATCCTTTTATTATGTAACGTTTATTGTATCAGTCCAAGGAATCAAATAGAGAACTTTCTGTTAAAACTCGTAAACGGAAAGAAGGAAAGGTGTACATGACTGATGCTTCAGTAATGAACTACAGAATTGTACGAATTTTATTTTCTCTTCTATTAGATGTCCAAAAAAAATACTGCATTTTGCACATCAACATTATTGTAGAATTAAATCATGTTTTGTTGAAACCAATAACAGGATATCTACATGAATTTACTTAGTTTACACTTGTACCACACCGAAGCACATGTCAGCTTATAACTGAAGCAATGCCTCAGTTCGCAATTGAAACAATGGTTGAGTTTGTACTTGAACGGGTCGTGGCATGTCTAAATTTTACTGAAGCAAAAGGAGGCATTGCCTCAAATTGTATCACACTGAAGTAGTGCCTCAATTATACTATGACATACTATTGCACTCTTTGATATCGTTCAAGCTTTGAATAAATTGAGTCATTACATCAGTTTGCAACTGAGGCATGCATGCCTTTCGGATTGTGCTGAAATGCAACTGAGGTATGTAGATAGAAATGACAATGGGGCGGGTTTCTTGTGCCCCATACCCGACCCGGACTTTTTAAACCCGGCCCAGACCCGCCCCGTAGACGCGGTGCGGGTCTGGAATTTCACCCCGTACCCGAAACTCGTTCGGGTTAGGGTAGACTCGACTCGACTCGCCTCGCGATCCGGTGATATTATGTTCTAATGTACACAAATTTATATGCTTATATATTTTTATCACTAAATGATAAATTATATGCATATTATAATGTGTTCACAATGATAAGAGAATATAATAAAATGAGTTGTAAGATAATAGTTCAAAATGTATGCATTTGTTATTGTATGATTATCATTGATGCAACTTAATACTATGAAAATTTATAGTTTGTTGATTGAAAGAATATAGTATTCAAGTTATAACCATGTATATCTAAGAAGATTAATAAGTAATAATTATAGCTAGAAAAAGTTTGAATGATTTTTCAATCAAGTGAGTTGGGTTGGGGCGGGTTAGCCATGCCCTAGACCCGGGCATCCAGAAGTGGGTCGCGGGTCTACCGCCCCGAAGACCCTATGGGGCGGGTCTAGATGGGTCAAAACAGGGGCGGGTCAAGCGAGTTTGGACCCTAGACCCGCCACATTGCCATCCCTATATGTAGGCCAAGGTATGCCTTTCGGATTGTGTTAGTTTGTGCTGAAATGTCTTTGGGCATTGCCTTTGTTTATAATCGAGGTATGCATAAATGCCTCTCGTTTTTGTGTTGAAATGCAAACGAGGCATTGCCTCAGTTTGTGACCGAGGCGTGCATGACTTTGATTGTGCTGAAATAGTGTATTCATTGTGAAAACATTAGTTGTTTAAGAAACTTGTTTTGGAATTGCTAATTTTATCTAATGTCACATTTTGAAACTTCTTTATTTTGCAGAAGAAGATTGAAAAAGCAATAGGTGAAGGAGGCAGTGATGGAGTTGTTCAAGAACTTGTTTCTGATGGAAAGTCGCATGATCCATCATAGCTTATAGAATGGCACACAAAGTCTCCAAAAGTTTCAAAAAATGCTTCAACAACAAGCACATACATACATGAGCTGGCAACAAAGTTAAGGGAAGATATAGCTGACAAAGTCGAAGCGAAGGTGATCAAGAAGGTCCAAACGAATTTGATGCAAAGGTGAACCAAAAAGTTTAGGAGAACTTGACATGGATGCTTAAGAAATTAGGCGAAGCAACAGGCACATTGACAATGGGGATCTTTTTGTGACAATTTGGAGTAAAGGCATTGAAACTGAAAGCATTGAACGTAGTGGAGGCTCGCGCTCTTAGTCATCGATATTGGGTATCTTTGTGCAATAATTTGTAATGAACATGAATTGATATTTAGTACATACTAGTCGTGTTTCTGAGTACTGGCTGTAAACATGAATTTACTGGCTATATTTTAAGTATGTTGACTACGTACTATTTGTATTGCTGGTTAATCTGAAATAAGAATCTTTGTTAATTTCAGTGTGTGATGTTAATTGTTGTAATATTGCAATATGTGACGTAATGTTGTCATAACTAGGATATAATGTTGTAGTATGTGATGTTAAATGTTGTCATAGCTATGATATAGTGTTTCCATTGGATGATAAAAGTGTTGTCATAGATTTATGAATGTGGACCCCACAACAATATTTTGTAAACCCGGGCTATAAATTTTAGTGGACCCCACAATGTGGGTCGCATATGTTGGGGTCTAGATTGTGGGCCCATGTTTTTCTAAATTTAGTGCTTGTGGCAACATGTAATAACATTTTTGGCCTATAATAACATTTTTTGGCACTTCCTGCATCACTTCTCTGGTGTTGCAGTATGCAATGTATGGCATAGTGAATTAACTGGACAAATAAAATAATGTAAGTTAGTGATGAGAATGACATCTGAATAAATAAATGGTCTGAGTCATAGTTAACCAACTAAATAGATTGAATAGAATTAATAAATAAGAAGAAGGATTATGAGAGGGACAAAATAGAAGAAAAAAAAAGATAATTTCTACACTTAAACCTTTTAGCGCCTCTTATAACCCTCTCTTCATTTTCATTTGCAAGACTAAACTAACATAAGAGGTCATGTAACAATCCTTCTAGAATGGGCTTAAGTCCTGACCCAGAACAGGCCCATTGGAACTTTGAGTCATTCTAGCCAAGTCATTGGTTTCTATAATAATTAAAATAAAAGAGTCAGACTAAAACAAAATTAGATTCTCACAGCGGAACGGACAATCTTTAATAATAGTTGTAATATCTTTAGTGTCACATTTTTTTAGTGTAAACGCAATCTTCGCAAAATAGTCTTTAAATCTAGATTACATTTCAATATATCCAAACATATTTATACTTTAATTAAAATTTAATTTCTTATGTTCTATTACTTGGTCAATCAATCCTATTAATTAGGATGATGACAATTAATAATATCTTAGCCAAAATTGAAATTATCCCTTATAATTAGGATCTAACAACCAACATTCTTTATAAGTTCAAAAAAGTCATCCATAGATATATTTTTTTCTATATATTAATATCACTTAAATATAGACCTTAACAAATACTTTTTTATAATAAAAATCTATCTTTATTCATTATTAATACAAATAAAAACTAAATTAATAAAAGAAATTGGTATTGCAAATTAGAAATAAAAATTTAAAATAGTTATACAACATTTCAATGTGAACATATGGCAAAATATTTATGTAAATCACTTCTTCTAAACATATTAAACATATATAACTTATAGAAAAAAATTCACATACTAAAAGCATGTTATCATCACGCACAAAGTGCGTCCCGTAATGTGTATATAATATTCAAAATAGATGTATCTATCATAAAAGCTCATAAATGTCGAATACATTATAACAAATCCTGATGTCATAATAAAGGTACATCATAAATATTTCACCGATACATTCAGATACTAAATATAATAATAAACTCGCAATTTCTAATTTTGTTTCTACTGTGCGATTTTTCTCATGGCAACTGGTGAATTTTCTACTATGCAATTTTTCTCTGGCATCCCTATGCTTCCCTCATAGTTCATCCACTTCTTCCATCCTCCTGCCTCCATCTACGTCTTCTACTCCCCTCCTCCGCACCATTTCTATCATGTCCTTGCCATGCTAAAAAGAATAAATTGAAACCCTTAAGTTCAGATCTAGATGCGGATCTCGAGGCTACCTCTGCTATGCGGTCCGGGCGCCGTTTCTCTCCTCCTTTGTCTGAGTGATCCTTCTCTTTAACGGTTGATCCACTCTTGCTTCTTCCTGGTGATGAGTTCCTGTTACCAGCCTCAATCCCTCATCTCCTCCTAACATTGATTCGATATCTGAATTTCCACTACTGTTGGCATCCTCGCCTGTTCCGATACTTCAATGCCCTGTATTCCTCTATACTAGGTATTGATGAGGCAGTTGCTCCTCTTTTTGGATTTATGTCCAAGTTTAATCAAGTGCACAACTCTCCTATCACGACTATGGTAGCAACTGCCATTGTTGTGCAATGTAACACCATACATTTTTATAATGTTAATTTAATAAAATAATTACAAAAAACAACGAATGAATAACATACAATTTTGGAATTCCCTAAATTGGGCTTCGAAATGTTTACCATTGCGTTCGTTGCATTTTTATGATAAATTTACACATATAATATGTTTCGAGCGGAGTTCGTACGAAAAATTTACGAAAATGTGAAGTTTAACGTTGGAAAATATTTGTATGTAAATGTGTGCAAATATAATTTATATTTTAAAATTATGTATGTACATAAATTCTTAGAAAAACATCCGTTTGAAATTAAAATAGTGTGTTGCTATTCACACCCCCATTTAGACTACTGGCCACCTATACTAAATGCCACCTCGTTCATATGCATCTTTACTCCTTTACACCAACTAAATTATTCAATTTCTAATCGGCCACCACCTCTGTTTTTAATTCTTCATGTTTCTAAAAAAAAACGACTTCTTTCTGGAAAAAAATTCGTCGCTCTACAAGCTTGAAGATTGCAATGCAGTTTTAAGTGTCCAATCTTGCGGCCTATTGCTATCATCTACATAGTAATCAAGATTATCGTCATTCACATTATCTTCCTACAAAAATCAAATAAAAATAACTAAAATGATTTTTTTGTAAATTTTGACACATAAATTTTGTTGTATGAAGAAAACCTTAAAATTCAATAACTTACAATGACATTCTCTATTACAACGTCATTGAAATTAATGTCTTCCAAACTCGAAGTAAAGAGAAGGGTGAAAGAAAGCTCCAACAAAAACTAATACAAACCCCTAAAAAAATCTATAAAAACATAATAGATTATGCAGCATGATATACAAAACTAACTTCTTTTTGTCTTTATCTTCCATCCTCTACTCAGTCAATAATTTTTTAATATGGTTTACGGTTTGGTATTTGAGAATTTACGTTGTTTGAGGAGAGAAGAAAAGAGACACCGTATTGATTGAGTGAAATAAAATGGTGGTAGGAAGTAGATAAAAAATAATACAATTTATTAATTTTTTAAAGGTGGCCAGTAGCCTAAATGGGGTTATGAACAGCAGGACACTTAAAATAAATGGACAGTCAGAAAGAGTAAAGTAAATGGTAAAAAAAAAAAACTATGCAATAAAAGGGAGTTTGGAATAACGTTAATTAAGTAGCGTTTCAAATTTAGAATAGACATGCACATATTAATATATTAATGGTGTGCATTTGAAATAGAATTAATGAGCATTAAAAATGACATGTAACAAAATAAATGTTACAAATAACGTTCATTGAATTAAAAAGGTATTAAATAAGCAGAAAGTTAAAAGGGAAGAAATTATATGGGCGTATTGATTTCGCGTTTGAAATTGAAATAGATAAAGCTAAAGGATAAGGAAAGAAATTAATTTATAACGTTAAAAACTATACGTTAAGAACAAATAAAGGCAAGAAATAATCATGTATTAAAAGGTCCCTACACGTTTTCTTTAAAATGTTTTTGGGTCGACTCATACTTGTATTTGTGCTAATAGATTTTCGTAAATTTCCACCAACCAATTTAATGAAGTGTGTAAAATATTTCTTGTAATAATAAAAATGTACAAGACGGTAAATAAAGAAGGTTACAATAGTAAAGATTCACTCAAATAACAAGGAATCAAGGGAGAATATGATGAACGAGGAATATAACCTATTATAATTTATTATATTAATGTAAATGAAATTTAATAGGTAGACTTGTCCTGGAATTATGACGTAGGTTATACTTAATGATGAAAAGAGAACTTATTATTAAACCTTTGTTAAGGAAAAGCTTATACGCAAATCCACAGCAACGACTGTGGTAACGATATAACATGAGGTCATAATTAAATAAGAAGAGTAAAGTAGGCTTATTATTACTAAACTTATAATTACGAGGATTAAGTTTAATGAATGTAATAATAAGAGGAAGTCCGTTACGACAACGTGGGGCTGATTAGGGAAAATAACTGGATCGTAGATATGGTCCGTTCCACCAGCGTGGGGACTGACTAGGGAAAGTAAGCGGCCAAATATAATCTAACAAGCCAGTAACTTGAATAGAAAATGAATACATAAATAATCAAGTAATTAGTAATGTGATAAGTTAAAACAAGTGTGATATTAAAAGATTAGACATAGGATCTAACAACACGATGGCGTAATGCGCTTGGACCAGTCCGTACGTACAGAGATGAAGATCCAAATGTGGTAGATCATCGCAGTGTCTAGAGATACGAGAGGAATATGTACAACTTATTATTCTAGGGGACTGAATGAAAGCACGATGCTTATGCGGGATGTGGTAGGGTACTCTGAGATGACCCTCCGAGGAACAACCGGATAAAGTCGTCGCTCAGCACTAACTAAAGCATACTCTGACTGCAATTATGGTGTTGCAGTCAAAAGGCTGTGGAAGATGGTGTTGGGTGATTCGGCGGTTTGCTTCGCACTAGGAGGAGGTGGTCAGAACCAAATTAAGGATAATAATCGTCAAATACCTGTCATCAGCAGTCAGTGGGATGCAGAAAGACTATAGCTGAAACACCCCACCTCCATTAAGGTCACTCACAAAAGGGAATGCCTTAACTTTGGTGGAGTATTTTAGGTAAAGGATGCAGATGAATTACAAGACAGATAAATAAAGCAGCGGAAAATAATGTCATTTTATAAACAATATGGTTCAGTTAAGCTTTTACAACAGTTGTCTCAATCATACTTAAAAGTAATACATAGAACTTCTGTCTTGATCTAAAAACTTCCAAATATAAAAGAAGCACAAAAATAACAATGTTATTCCCCAATAAAGCATGAACCAGCCATAGCAGTGGAAGAGAGAGAGTCCAAAACAGTACATTGACTATCTTCGGGCTTGGAAGGGAAACTGAGCTAAGTGATAACATTTCCTCCCTGTGAACCTTAGGGGGGAACAGAAGAAAAGAGGCAAAACAAAACTAAGTCAGACATAAGTCTGGTAAGTCCAGTGACTTTCAGCATATAAACAGGCAAAAGCATCATGACATGAATATATTGAATATAAGACGATACCGTGATAACAGGAATAACAAGATAACATAGGATAAGCATAAGGTATGATAAGGCAAGATAAACTGAATGAGCTTCTACTCTTTCTTTGCTTCGCTACTACTTTGTTATTTTGATTTCTATATCTATCTCTGCACCACCTAACTAGTGTCCCAACTAGTAATCTGTATGATAACGTGATCCCAATCCCCATAATTGTGGTAGCCTTCGGGTGTACATCTATCGTGAGGATTCCACCTCAATCTGCCTAATTGTCATGAACATGTTAGATGTACCCATACTACCCTATCGATCGACTCCCTACTTGTATTAATGTTCCATGTGTCTGTGTCAATCGACCCTCTCTTGCGTGTAGATACCCTATGCTGGTCCCACCATAAGGTGTATCAATCCTTATGATAGCGACCCGACACGATTCAAGATGCACAGTGTATAACTACTGGTACCCAGTGCCTGCTTTTTTCCACTCCGGAGTACGTGCACGCCCGTAAACCGTCGGAACCTACACTGACGTACCCCAGCCGCTGTTTTGACTGCTTATAATCAGCCCAGTAATCGTGCCCCACCCTGCCTAGTTTCAGGGTACCATGATACATCTATGTGGGTTACTACTGAAATGGGTCCCCGTTACTAGGGTTTCCTGCTGGTTAAGTTTGTGGACCTATATATACAAATATTACCCACCTACACGAGACGTAATTAACCCTCTCCACCGATTCTAGCATGTTTTCTTAACGGTTAAATTTGTGGGCCTATATGTACTAATATTACCCACCAACCCGATATGTGCTTAACCCTCCCATCGATTCAAACATGTTTATTTAACGGTTAAGTTTGTGGGCCTATATTTTCTAGTATTACCCACCAACCCGATATGTACTTCACCCTCCCGCACATTATGTCATATTGGTTAAGTGTTGTCCACTCACGTTAACTTAACCCACCCAGTCATCGTGTCGTGTTGGTTAAGTGTTTCTTATTAACTTAACCCCGTTCGTTCATCAAGTTATATTGGTTAAGTGTTTTCTTGTTAACTTAACCCCACGTGTTCATCATGTTGTATTGGTTAAGTGTCATCAATTAATTCAAGTTAAATTAACCCACCTACTTGTCATGTTACTTTGGTTAAGTGTTGTCTTCTTGTGTTAACTTAACCCTACCACAAATCAAGTTATATTGGTTAAGTGTTAACTTAACCCTTTCCATTTATCATGCTATACCGGTTAAGTGTTTCCTATTAACTTAACCCTAGTCATCTATCTTGTTATGTTGGTTAAGTGTTTCTCATTACTTAACCCTACTCATTCATCTAGTTCATTAGCATTAACTGATTTATTAATGCACCAACCTCTCACATTAGATATGTGTTGTTGCGATTACTATATGTGTCGGGGGGTTCCGGACAGTTTTACATCACAACTCAATCTAACCTCGGGTTTTTCTTGGGATGATGCACTAACCTCTCACACTAGATAGGTGTTGTTGCGGTTACTGGATGTGCCAAGCGGTTCCGAGCAGTTTTACACCACAACTCAATCTGACCTCGGGTTAGGCACATTCATCTTTTCACTAATTTACATATTTACAGTTTATATGTAAATTATTCACAATTGTTGTCAATTTCAGATTATGCCACATTTTCCATAAATGTCCAAGTCTAGATTTATATGCTAATTATACCAACCAGTCATATTCCAATTCTCAAGTTATGCCCAACAAAGCTAATTGCAAGTTATGGCCCCCAAATTCAAAATTCGAGTTATTACGCAAATTAGGCTACGTCTAATCTTCCCAAGTTTGTACTAATAGTCATGCCCCACTATCCCAATATACATTATGCTTGGCGTCTTAAACAATGGTTATGCCCAATCTAGATTTATATTCCAATTTACAGTTTACGCCAAATTTAGATTTAATATTTCCATTTACCCTAAGTTCGCAACAAAGACAAATTATGCCCCAAATCATAATTTACAAAATTATGTTCCACCATTTCCAAATAGACTATTCCCCATTACCCCCGCATTCCGATCGCACGTATAATAAGTTTCAGTCTAGATTCGAGGTTAATCTAGATTCATAAAATAAAGGGGATGAAAGAGGAACATAAACGAGAGTAGGCATAAAACAGACATTAAAAATGGTAGATCTGTCAAATATTTTGGACCTAAGAGGATTACTGATCTGTTAGAGTTGGGGTATAACAAAGATAGATCTAAAACAAATTGATAGAAATAACCTCATAGACATATAGATCTGATATAAAAAGTTTCATGAACCTAAAAAGGATTATATATCAGATGTCCACAAAGCTAGGCATGATTGAATAATAACTTCCTAGGCATGTAAATCATTGATTCAATAGAAAGATAGGAACTAATCTGAAAGATTTGTATTATGGACTTAGATCTATTTCAGTACATGCCAAAATCACTATTAGGTGTTTAAATCTGAAATTAACTTGGATTTGCATGTTTATAGTTCAATTTACGTCCCAAATCCCAAGTTATATGTCCAATATACTTTATGCCTCAAATCTCAAGTCATATGTCCAATACTTTATGCCTCAAATCTCAAGTCATATGTCCAATACTTTATGCCTCAAATCCCAAGTCATATGTTCAATACTTTATGTTTTGAATACAAGTGTTATGTCTTCAAATCAGTTACAACTCAATTATGCCCAATTATACACAATTTAATACGTTTCCCAAATTTTAGCACTGGTTATGTCCAAATCATATTTTATGCCCAATTTTATTTCCAACGTACGTTCATCTCTTATGAGATCTGGCTCAGGCTCGCAGTAGCCTGACTATAAAACAAAAAGGAAAGATGGAAAGAAGAGACAAGGAATGAACATAATATTATCAATGAGATAGATCTAGAGGATATAGAAAGACAAATAAAAATAGGCATAATCTCATATCTAGATTTATTACAATGTCAGAATCACAATTAACTTTTATTTCTGAAAGTAACGTGAACTTACAAATTACAGAAGGGTCTTGAATTCTGGGATCTGTATTCTGAAACTGAACAGCTCTCCCTTAAACTAGACTATTTGTTCTTCTAATTTAGATTTGATTTGATTCTTAGAAAATAGTTGTTGAAGTCGTTGAATTAGCCTTTGAATCTCTACTTGAATTCTAAACTTGATTCTACGAAAGAACCTGAGTGGCATAACCCCGTCTTTGATTTATTTTGATATGAATTAGGGTAGAGTACAGGCGAAATGAAGTTGTGTAGAGAAAACTGTAGCCTTAGGGGTGTTTATATAGCATAGTGATCAACAAATATGGTCAGAACGGGCGTCTAAATGCAGAAAAATGAATCTGTCCTCGGATCTGGAAATGGGGGGAGGTCGACCCCCTGGTCGACCTGGGTCCTGGGCGGGAAATTTCCCGCCCAGCCCGGGTGTGTGATTTGAATTTCGAATTTCAAACCTGAGTTGTTTTATTTAAACCCTTGAAATTTCTTAAGGTCATAACTTCTTCATACGGAGTCTGACTTACGCAAACTCGAACTAATCTCAAGCAGAATTCCAAGACGAACGCAATGGCATAACCCGTTTCCCTTAATTCTTCTCTTAAAAATCAAGTATACTTTAATTTGTTACTTTGACGCTCACTGAAAATACGGGGTGTTACATTCTCCCCTCCTTAAAGGATTTCGTCCCCGAAATCTTCAAGTTAAGAAGAATGCATATCCTAACATCCAACATCCATCTACTCAACCATTCAATCACAGGCATCCATTTTTCTTAAAAGGTTTCTAATGCCGTATGAACATACGCAGAGTGTGTGTATATGTCTCTTATCTAATGCAAAATCAGGCGGTCTACTGATCCATTTGACCTCCTTAATGTGAATCATGAGAGTGTCATGCATCCAATATGTATGCAAATATCCCTAATCATGTAAATACTATATGTGTGCATATTCACTCATCCATATGCAACATCCATATGATAACACATCAGGTTTTCAATCCATATACAAATACATTCATATGCATATGCAATATGAAAGTGACTGAGCCGATCTAGTTTCCAATGTGTGTGTATATGCATCCAAGAGCAACCACTAGCAAACACTTGCAACCACTTGCATCCACCAAACATAACATGTCTCAAACATATGTTTACATCCATTGGCTTCTACCTAAGGATCGAGGATAGGACCGAGAGGATATAATTAAAAGATAAAGACTAGCATGCAAATAAATTTTATAGAAAAAGAGGAATCAAGGATATACCCTCAAAAAGGGTATGATGCGCGTATCTTGTCTCCAGTCTTCTAAGTCGCATCTTCTTGAGCTTCACTCCACTGTACCTTAACTAATTTAACTTCATGATTGCGAAGCTTCTTGACCTCCATTTCCAAAACCCGCTAGTAAAGATAGGACCTCGATCACTTACTATGCTAGAGGGCATCCAATGTAGTCGAACTATCTTTCCAAGATAAACAGATGTTAACCTTGATACCAAGCGTATATACTAAGATGATTATAGGTCTCTCCTCTACTTAGCTTATCCATCATGTCACAAATCTGAGGGTCGATATCTCTCACACAAACCATCCTAGTCGAACTTGACATCCCTCAAGTACAAGCCCCAAAGGCCTAAACCAATATCAGACAAGTACCCAAGGAATACCTCCCCCGAACTTTGACGATCTATGTGAGATGATACTAGCAAAAAAACTAAACAATTGAGCACTTAACCGACTCTCGCTATCTTTGCCAATTTTGCTCCAAAACTATCGTTGATCGCATAACTGGCTTTGCATTGTCAACTAGATATATGTGGAAGTCTATCTCGAGTTTTAGGGGGAAAACCCCTAACCTAATCAAAAACATCTGTGTACTCATGGACTACTCCCACGGATCGAAAATCGTCGATAAATACATAAAGTTATTCTAGGTAGCTAAGACAAGCTGATCCCTTAGGATCGCATGAAATCTCGAGGGTATTCCCGAGGCAAGTCGAAAGTCTAACTACCCTCCTTACACAATCACTAGCTAACCAACCCACGCCTAAAATCAACCCATATCCTATGAAACCGAAAACATAAGTATCTCAAATCCTTACAAACCAAAGGTAAATGAGCCGAACCACAAATTGGATTTGAGACAATAATGGGATCTTCTACTATACAAGTACTAAGGTGCAGAGACTCAACTATGGAAGTAGATATAAACGAATATGAAGCGCTAAAATCAAAAAGAGTACTAACAGGATGATCAAAAAGAAAAACTAGATTTTTTGAACTGAAGCTTTACTACCTCTCTCTCAGGTATGCTGACGGTGAGAGCATGCACTTGCCTTCCGGAAAATCATATCCTTTGTTCTTGCCTTTGCCCTTAATAATGACACTTCCTCCTGTTTTAAGTTTTACCATTCTTTCCTTTTTACCTCCTTTGTGAACCAAGTCCATATCCATGAGTTCCTCATCCTTGGGTTGTGCTCCTTAGCAGGACTCCCTAAGTCTCATCTTTACTATCCTTGTGTAACACGTTGACAAGTCTCTCTAAAGCTGCCTGCATCGCACGGAGAATCCTACAAAGCTCGAAAGAAAATTAGTCGCAGGTGAAACTACTGCGGCTATAGATGGAAGTTGGGCACTTATTTGCCCTTTGATAAGTGTCGTAGTCTCGTCGAGCCTACGAAACCATGCCATGATGAGGTTACCTCCCAGAAAGACAGGAGCCCCCGAAGACTCAGGAAAGAAGGAAACAGAGGATCAAAAGATAATGCATACGGATTTGGGGAATATGCCTTTAAAAAAAACTTTTGTTTTGAAAATGCTTCTTTTAAAACCGTTTTGATAATACTTTTTCAAATCTTTTATCTGATTCGGTAACCTTCAGCTCCGATACCAAGTGAAACACCCCACCTCCATTAAGATCACTCACAAAAGGGAATGCCTTAACTTTGGTGGAGCATTTTAGGTAAAAGATGCAGATAAATCATAAGACAGATAAATAAAGCAGTGGAAAATAAAGTCATTTTATAAACAATATGGTTCAGTCAAGCTTTTACAACAATTGTCTCAATCATACTTAAAGGTAATACATGGAACTTCTGTCTTGATCTAAAAACTTCCAAATATAAAAGAAGCACAAAAATAACAATGGTATTCCCCAATAAAGCATGAACCAGCCATAGCAGTGGAAGAGAGAGGGAGTCCAAAACAATACATCGACTATCTTCGGGCTTGGAAGGAAAACTGAGCTAAGTGATAACATTTCCACCCTATGAACTGGGGGGGGGGGCGGAAGAAAAGAGGCGAAACAAAATTAGGTCAGACATAAGTCCAGTAAGTCCAGTGACTTTCAGCATATAAACAGGCAAAAGCATCATGACATGAATAAACTAAATATAAGACAATACCATGATAACAGGGATAACAAGATAACATATGATAAGCATAAGGTATGATAAGGCAAGATAAAATGAATGCGCTTCTACTCTTTCTCTGCTTTGCTACTACTTTGTTATTCTGATTTCTATGTCTATCTCTGCACCACCTAACTAGTGTCCCAACTATTAATCTGTATGATAACGTGACCCCTATCCCCGTAATTGTGGTAACCTTCAGGTGTACATCTATCATGAAGATTCCACCTCAATCTGCCTAATTGTCATGAACATGTTAGATGTACCCTTACTACCCTATCGATCGGCTCCCTACTTGTATTAATGTTCCATGTGTCTGTGTCAGTCGACCCTCTCTTGTGTGTAGATACCCTATGTTGGTCCCACCATGAGGTGTATCAATCCTTATGATAGCGACCCGACACGATTCAAGATGCACAGTGTATAAAAACTAGTACCCAATGCCTGCTTTTTCCCACTCTGGAGTACGTGCACACCCGTAAACCGTCGGAACCTACACTGTTGTACCCCCTGCCACTGCTTTGACCGCTTATAATCAGCCCGGTAATCGTGCCCCACCCTGCCTAGTTTCAGGGTACCATGATACATCTATGTGGGTTACTACTGAAATGGGTCCCCGTTACTAGGGTTTCCTGTTGGTTAAGTTTGTGAGCCTATATATACAAATATTATCCACCTACACGAGATGTATTTAACCCTCTCCATCGATTCTAGCATGTTTTCTTAACGGTTAAGTTTGTGGGCCTATATGTACTAATATTACCCACCAACCCAATATGTACTTAACCCTCCCATCGATTTAAGCATGTTTATTTAACGGTTAAGTTTGTGGGCCCATATTTTCTAATATTACCCACCTACCCGATATGTACTTAACCCCACCGCACATTATGTCATATTGGTTAAGTGTTGTCCACTCATGTTAACTTAACCCACCCAGTCATCGTGTCATATTGGTTAAGTGTTTCTTATTAACTTAACCTCGTTCATTCATCAAGTTATATTGGTTAAGTGTTTTCTTGTTAACTTAACCCCACGTGTTCATCATGTTGTATCGGTTAAGTGTCATCAATCAATTAAAATTAACTTAACCCACCTACTTGTCATGTTACTTTGGTTAAGTGTTGTCTTCTTATGTCAACTTAACCCTACCACAAATCAAGTTATATTGGTTAAGTGTTAACTTAACCCTTTCCATTTATCATGCTATACCGGTTAAGTGTTTCCTATTAACTTAACCCTAGTCATCTATCTTGTTATGTTGGTTAAGTGTTTCTCATTACTTAACCCTACTCATTCATCTTGTTCATTAGCATTAATTGATTTATTAATGCACCAACCTCTTACATTAGATATGTGTTGTTGCGGTTCCTGGATGTGCCGGGCAGTTCCGGGCAGTTTTACACCACAACTCAATCTAACCTCCGGTTTTTCTTGGGCATGATGCACCAACATCTCACATTAGATAGGTGTTGCTGAGGTTACTGGATGTGCCAAGCGGTTCCGGACAGTTTTACACCACAACTCAATCTAACCTCGGGTTAGGCACATTCGTCTTTTCACTAATTTACATATTTACAGTTTATATGTAAATTATTCACAATTGTTGTCAATTTTAGATTATGCCACATTTTCCATAAATGTCCAAGTCTAGATTTATATGCTAATTATCCCAACCAGTCATATTCCAATTCTCAAGTTATGCCCAACAAAGCTAATTGCAAGTTATTGCCCCCAAATTCAAATTTCGAGTTATTACTCAAACTAGGCTACATCTAATCTTCCCAAGTTTGTAATAATAGTCATGCCCCACTAACCCAATATACATTATGCTTGGCGTCTTAACCAATGGTTATGCCTAATCTAGATTAATATTCCAATTTACAGTTTGCGCCAAATCTAGATTTAATATTTCCATTTACCCCAAGTTCGCAACAAAGACAAATTATGCCCCAAATCATAAGTTACAAAATTATGTTCCACCATTTCCAAATAGACTATTCCCCATTACCCCCGCATTCCAGTCGCACGTATAATAAGTTTCAGTTTAGATTCGAGGTTAACCTAGATTCATAAAATAAAGGGGATGAAACAGGAACATAAACGAGAGTAGGCATAAAACAAACATTAAAAATGGTAGATCTGTCAAATATTTTGGACCTAAGAGGATTACACATCTGTTAGAGTTGAGGTATAACAAAGATAGATCTGAAACAAACTGACAGAAATAACCTTATAGACATATAGATCTGATATAAAAAAATTCATGAACCTAAAAAGGATTATATATCAGATGTCCAACAAAGCTAGGCATGATTGAATAATAACTTCCTAGGCATGTAAATCATTGATTCAATAGAAAGATAGGAACTAATATGAAAGATTTGTATTATGGACTTAGATCCATTTCAGTACATGCCAAAATCACTATTAGGTGTTTAAATCTGAAATTAACTTGGACTTACATGTTTACAGTTCGATTTACGCCCCAAATCCCAAGTTATATGTCCGATATACTTTATGCCTCAAATCTCAAGTCATATTTCCAATACTTTATGCCTCAAATCTCAAGTCATATGTCCAATACTTTATGCCTCAAATCCCAAGTCATATGTCCAATACTTTATGTTTTGAATACAACATGTGTTATGTCCTCATATCAGTTACAACTGAATTATGCCCAATTATACACAATTTAATAGTTTTCCCAAATTTTAGCGTTGGTCATGTCCAAATCATATTTTATGCCCAATTTTATTTCCAACGTACGTTCATCTCTTACCAGATCTGGCTCAGGCTCGCAGTAGCCTGGCTATAAAACAAAAAGGGAAGAAGGAAAGAAGAGACAAAGAATGAACATAATATTATCAATGAGATAGATCCAAAGGATCTAGAAAGACAGATAAAAATAGGCATAATCTCAGATCCATATTTATTACAATGTCAGAATCACAATAAACTTTTATTTCTGAAAGTAACGTGAACTTACAAATTACAGAAGGGTCTTGAATTCTGGGATCTGTATTCTGAAACTGAATAGCTCTCCCTTGAAGTAGACTATTTGCTCTTCTAATTTAGATTTGATTTGATTCTTAGAAAATAGTTGTTTAAGTCATTGAATTAGCCTTTGAATCTCTACTTGAATTCTAAACTTGATTCTACGAAGAACTTGAGCGGCATAACCCCGTCTTTGATTTATTTTGACATGAATTAGGGTAGTGTATAGGGGAAATGAAGTTATGTAGAGAAAACTATAGCCTTAGGGGTGTTTATATCGCATAGGGATCAACGAATTTGGTCAGAACGGGCTTCCATATGCCGAAAAATGAATCTGTCTTCAGATTTGGAAATACGGGGGAGGTCGACCCCCAGCTCGACCCCTAGGTCAACCCCCTGGTCGAACTGGGTCCTGGGCGGGAAATTTCCCGCCCAGCCCTAGTGTGTGATTTGAATTTCGAATTTCAAACCTGAGCTGTTTTATTCAAACCCCCGGAACTTCTGAAGGTCATAACTTCTTCATACGAAGTCCGATTTATGCAACTCTTTGTTTAAAGTGTCAAATGAGGAATATGATAAAAAGTAAAAAAAAAATGGTTTCCTATCATATTTAGAGATGATAAAAAGAAGTGCTAGGAAGATGTGGCTATGCTGATGGGATAGCTGTAGATAAGTTGTATCATGCACATTAGAAAACCATTACTGAGATGACTCAAGAGAATGCCTTGCAGACTCAAGAGATTTTCTCACTTCATTAGTGATTTGGAGTCCGATAAGAAACAACTGGCACTAGAAAAATCCAACACATGGCCATAACTAAGACGACTCATACAATAAGGCTCAGGTAGTGACAGATTACTTGATCTGAACAAGACTGGCCTATTACCCTCATCACTGGATGAATAAACCCTGGTTAACCTATCACTTGGGGGATGTGTATCCTTTGAGATACGACACTCCTACATCAGTTTCTTATCAGCATCCTTGCGCTCGGACTTTATCTCAAGCAGAATTTCGAGGCAAATGCAATGGCGTAACCCGTTTCCCTTAATTCTTCTCTTAAAAATTAAGTATACTTTGACGTTCACCGAAAATACGGGGTGTTACAATAGCAAAACCAACAGACCAACAATCTTTCACTATCAGAACGTTGGTTGAAGGACACCCCAAATTGTATGTTAGATTGGTTGATAAAGGCACATCATTAGCTATTAATGTAGTCTTTCATTAGTTGAGGAAGGGGCTAGGGAGGGGCCATAGCCATCATGAAAAAAGACATACCATATGAATATCTATAACGTAGGCCTAACAAAGCTGTCCTTTACAAATATTGAAAGCTCCTTACCGAGTTCTGTGCATTTGATTCAGCCCTATTACAGAACTCGGGATATAGTAGGCAGTTACGAGGGTCTAAATACGTGTACTGTGGACATTAGGGCATTACTGTATGTCGAAACATGGTTCGACCGAGGAGTTCAAATACGAGGATCCTACGCTACGTAACATAGCGATGGGGGTACTGTGAGACTACGTGGTGTAACACTACACCAAAACAACCAATTTGACACACCAGGATTCAAATATTTGATACGGCTTTAATCCATATCAAATTTGATAGGGCTCATAGCTGTATCAAATTTAATTTGCTATAGATTAACCAATACGTGTCTTCCCAATCTTGAAAAATTGGCCGTAGATCATTAAGCTTTGAATCGTTCCCTTTTGGTAGGCCTTAAACCCGCCTCATATTTTTTTCCTCGTTGAATTTCCTTTCTCACCATTCTACCGCTTCTTTTGTAATTATCTGGATTCCGTCTCCTTTCCCATCTCCCTCTTCTCAATGAAAACCCTAGAAGTAAAATCCACACTCCAATTGCGTAAAGAGAAATCGCGGCTCCTACTTTCATCATCATGCGTCACAGCTCCTTTGCAAGAAGACCAGACCTGTAATCACTCGCCGCAAAACTCCACCTGTAACAAACGCGAATTTTCGACCCTGAAAATCGACATACAACACCATGTCGACTATCCAAGAATCGGAAATACCGAAATGTTAATAGAAAGAAATTAGAGGGTGAGAATAGATAAGATAGAAAATTAGAATAGAAGAAGAAGAAGAACATAACACAGAATTAGAGTAACACGAATCTCACAGCTGAACAAATAAAATATATTATATAACATAACATTGAAATAAAATTAGTATTTGTATACAATATTATTATCAGAGTACAACACTTACAACACAACGGAAATAACAATAGCTATATAATCCTGAAGCCTCCTGCTCTAGCTCTCCAAGTATATCTGTAAAATCCTGACTACTTAACTACCCATACAAAATTGGGCACCCAAGAGTTTAGGGAAAACGCAATAACTCTGCATCAGTTATGTGACTGGTGTGAGTAAACTCCAACAATTTGTTTAACTTTTAAAATTCCTTTAAGAAAGGTTAATTGTAAGACCGATCCACACATAAACACGGATGGTTTTTACCTTACGATATTTCAAAATATTCTTTATATCCAATTTCTTCTGATATTACAATAGTGTCTATCAACTACAACTAAAAATCATTTAGCAGAACGGTTTCATCTCAAGTTCAACATACATAATATAAAATCAAACCGCGAGCGCTTATTGGGTAATGGATTCCAACTGGTAAGGTATGGGACCACCTTCCGACAGTGTATCTGTAGAGAGGAATACATCAGGTTCAATAAGAACATCCGGTAACCCAGGCTAAACATGGCCGGTCACTCATTTTGCTTGAGTGTACCGAACGTACTATCACCAATGGTTGGGATCGGCAACCGTTTCCCGAAAGGGACAACATCGAAATAGATATAAGAAGTAAATGGATTTTCTCTAGATCAGGTGACAATATACCCTAATTGGCAGCTAACCATTTATCCATGCGACCTACCCGATTTTATACCATTTTCTGGTTGTGAGGCTTGAGGTCATAACGTACAGATCACACCTTTATTTACTTTGAATGTCACATCGTCATACCCGCCAAATCACAAATTGATTTCTCCAAAAATATCATGGGTATACAGCTAAGAGAAACGAATTCCTCCTCCATCAAATGTAAATACGTTTGAAGAGATCAACTGATACGATTTATTAGATATACTCTGTTAGACATTCTTCCATACAGGTTGTCCTAGGACTGGACAAACCGAAGGCACTATTCTGTAAATCCATCTTAGGAAATTTCTACATAGGATTGCCAGAACAGCCCTTACATAAACTCCATCTTCATCATATTTGATTCGCAACGCTAGTGCCCATACGGAGTGGTTTCCAGATAATTAATCTGATCCCGGTCTCTCTGTATTGATGATGGAAAAATGGTTAAAACTTTGATAGTCGGTTATTTAACTATCAAAGGAAAACAACCATACACATAACGATCTTATTTCCAACTGGAAATTTTATCGATCAATCATTAAGCAACATTTTTCCCTTTAAATTAATTTATCATTAATTTATTCATTTCCCCATTTCCATATATTCGTGAATTCTTATTTTCTAAGTTTAGAAAATATACGTTATTAACATTGGAAAATGTTTCCATTTCTTATTCAAGCATCATTATCCTTCCCCATTCATCAGTCCCTAACTGTAAACTAGTAAGAGAACAATTCCCTGAATATCAACCCTAAAGGCCGAAACCAACATCAGATCGATACCCAAAAATCTATTCAACTTAACTAATCTCCAATCAATTTCTAAATTCCTTAACTTTGTTTCTTATCTTCTTATCAAATCATTGCTTACGCAACTCTTGGATTCAGTTCACGAATCCAGTACTTTTATGAAAAACATTGGTTATAACGATAACATTATAATCCCTACTTTCGAAATATTTAACTTTAGATAAAACTTTTATACTTTAATTTAAATAAATAAATAAACGATTTATTAAAAAAAATCTTGATTAAAAATCGAAAAGTAAGTAGTACTTTCCTACATTCGATATATTCGAATCCCAATGTATAATTCTCTCTCGAATAATCTCTATTCAATAATTCTCTTTCGAATAAACAATATTTGACAATATCTCTTTCAGATAAACTATATTTGATAACTCTCTTTCGAATAAACTATATTTGATAATCTCTCTTCGAATGACTTATATTCAATTAACTCTATTCGAATAACTAATATTCGATTAACTCTATTCGAATAACTAATATTCGGTTAACTCTCTTTGAATAACTAATATTCAATACTCTCTATTTGAATAACTAATATTTGATACTCTCTATTCGAATAATTAATATTCGATTAACTCTATTCGAATAAATAATATTCGATTAACTTTGTTTGAATAACTAATATTCGATACTCTTTATTCGAATGACTAATATTCGATTAACTCTATTCGAATAACTAATATTTGATACTCTCTATTCGAATAACTAATATTCGATTAACTCTTTTCGAATAACTAATATTCGATTAACTCTATTCGAATAACCAATATTATTTTAACCCTATTTCCTATCTCATTCAAATTCCCATCTGAATTCCTATTTCAAAACCCAATTTTCCTTATAAATGTTTTAATTTATAAAATATTTATTTTAATCCATTATTCACATCGAAATGTGAAAAATGTTTCTTTTATATAATCAATCAGTTTGATTTTTCATTTAAAAATAATATCCAATTTCCAAATTCTATTTATATTTCTATTTATAGAATTATTCATAAAACTTATTTTCAATTCCAATCACCTATAATCTAGTTTATAAATCCCTTTATAAATGTTATGTTTACATTCCAAAAATTATCGATGTAAAAACAGATTTCAACTTATTCATATAATCTAAGACTTATATATCCAATTTAACCAATGATAAGTAATTTTACTTAATTTATAAAACATTATTTATAAATTAATTTTCTCAATTTATCTATTAAAACAGGTTTCTATTTAATATCCACTTTAAACAATCTTCTCATAATTCTTTTACATCTCATCAATTTCCTTTTATAATTCTATTTATTTCCCAAATATTTCCTTTTATAATTCTATTTATTCCATAAGGTTCTTTATTTACTTCTTATTGTTTCCATTAAGTATTTTAACCAAAATTGGTCTTTTAAACTTTCATATAAATGTTGCTACCTTTATACAGAAGTTTCTTATTTATTTTTCAAATATCTCCTTTTATAAAATCCATTTGATTTTATAAAATTCTAAAATTCAATATCCACTTCACAAATTCCTTTTTATAAAATCCTTTGATTTAATATAAATATTTTTATTTCAATATACACTTTGAAATTTCCCTTTTTACATTCCAGTATTTCTTATGGTGTTTAAAATACCAAATAACCATGATCAATATCATCCAAACACACATAATCAACAACAGATAATATACCACATCATATATCACAATATATTAAAAAAAACAGTATTACAAATATTGAGGAATCCAGTTGGATCCCTCCAACCAGTTTCCCTGCATCTCCAGATGTTAAAGATTATAAATAACATCAATTTCATTTCATTATGAAATATTCTGATAAACAGATTCAATATTTGATTAACGATATATTTATAAATATATATATTACTAGATCTGTAATTTAAATCAATCAATTAGCAGTTCATTCAAACAATCAACACACAACAATCAACCATCATTTATCAATTCTAAAAATACATTATAAAAATATAATCTGGCAGAGTTAGTGAGTTTTACTCACATTGGTGGTTTATCTTAAATAACGATAACTGTCGTTGATTCAGATCAGGCATTTTATTTTTCTATAAATTGAAACGAGCTCCAATTCACCCCGAATCGGTTCCATTGTGTAGCGCCCGTCCATACGATCCCAACGGATCTTTTTTTGCTGAATTCAGTTAACATATGAACAAGTTATGAATTTTTCAAGTTATATATATATATTTTAAATGGTCATTAATAATATAAATAAAACTAATTAATATTAACCTTTATTAATATTTCTTAATCCACGTGTTACTGCTAATCCCTTTTCTTCCTCGTCCTCATTATTTCAAAGCCGCATATTTGAAAATAACCATTTCTGATTTTGCTTAAGCTCTCATGCACTCGTTTCTTCATGAATCCAACAACAAAGATCACCGTAATTCACTGTGTCTCCTCCTCTTCATCTCCATACCCCAAACATGGAACTCGACACTTTCCCTTACATCGCGGTCATCACTGGCAAAGGAACGCACAGTAAACTCCATTAGCCGATCATAATGCCTCCTTAACTCCTTTTCTACTCGACAAAATTCAAAACAGAACACTCCATCCTCATCTCCTTCAAAATCCGATTCAACCCATACCAAAATCAATAAACTCGGAACCTCCTCCTACAACGCGTCACATCCCCAGTCACGACATTTTCATATAACCATCGAACCCAAAACTCATGAAATCACTCCAAACTTTCCCTAAAGATTCTACTCAAGGCTATTATCATCATTACAATATCCACTATGTGAAGTAAGACCTCAAAATCTTAAATAGTCGAACCCTAGCTGCTGTACAGAAAAAGACAGTGGAGAAAATCTGGTTCGAATCAGGCAAAAAAATATGGAATCGAAGGGGACGCCTTCAGGAATCCATATATATGCACGCTGTGATTTATATGATTTTATTTGATTTGTTAAGGATTTATGAATCTCGCATTTTACTGTTTTGAAGTGGCGATTGTATTCTGCGGTTGAACAGAGAGATGATAAGGTTAGGGTGAAATAAAAGGGTATTTATAGACTAGGGTTGCTTACAAGTTAAGCTTCGTATTTTTAATAATAATTTATATTCAATTATTAGCTCAATTCATCGTCTAAAAATTGTGTGGTCATACACGAGATCCAATTATGATGAAAATTGACAAGCAATTACAGTTTGACATTGCGGGCCCAACAAAACTTGTTTCGTCGAATTCCGAGTCCGTTTGCTCATAGAGCGTATTTTTAAAGTTAAATTATTGAATGTTTTCACATTAAAATTCCGTACGGTCATGTACTAACTCCAAAAATCACAAAAATTGAAATCTAACAATAATTTAATATTCCAGATCTAACAAAATTAGTTTTGTCAAAAACGGAGGTCATTTGTAAAAATGGCTATTTTCTATGGCTCTTAATAAACCAATTAAATATTAATATATTTAAAAACAAATTAAATTAAACATTAATAAATTAGTATTATCATATATATATTCACATAGAATGTTATCCGACTCCGAAATAAACATATCGGGATTTGTAACTCGGTATTCCAAAATTACAAGTTATATCAATATTCAGTTTATATTAAAAATCCATTTATAATATAAATAAATCGTTGTAAATTATAACGAATTCCATAGCGACTATTCAGAAATTTGATTTGGACATAACTCAATAACTACACGATGAAATTTCAATTTTTCTCTTCCATTAGAAAAATATAGTTCACCAGATCCGAACATTTCTTGTTTCACAGAAATCTGACTTAAAACGGATTTTGTATATCTAATTGAAGTTTGAGTCGCCAAATTACAAACTACCGCGCCATTATGAGCTCTATTTAAATTATATTATAATTATACGTTCAAATTTCGTTTTAAATAATAAATTCGTTATTATAATTCAATTCTAAACTAAATTAAATTTTATAAATAATCTAATTCACACAATATTGCGAATTCCACTATATTTCCGACTATTTCAGAAATAAATAAATTATTCTATTATTTATATTAATTAAATATTCAATATTATTTAATTAAATAGCCATTTAAATCTCTAAATCTTATTAATTGGGTAAAAAATTATTTGTTTGCTTTTGAATTTCAGTTTCACTGAACCAATTTATTTCAACCAAAGTATTAATTCATTTCTATTAACAAAAAATTTCAAAAATTCTGAAAAATTTCTAACACCTGAAATTTTTGAAAATATTCGCCACCGTCTCCTTTGTACGGCTCAATCGGTACAACTACAACTCGCCTCTCTAGGCCTTCACCAGTCCAAAAGAAAATCAAAACGCCAAGCGGCTTGCCAAATAGCCTCATAAAATCACCAAACTCATATAAAATATAAACTTGTTCCTTTTTGTCGGGCATATCATTATACCCTTTCCATCTGCTGCCAGTTCAGCATATACCAATGTCATCTCAATCAAACTCCAATCAGTTTTTATCCTCAAACTCAATCTTTCGCTTATATCCAAGTCAAATTCCATATCAATCTCAAGTACCATTCTTGATTTTCAAATTCTTAACTCAACAATCAAATATACTTAACCTCGTTAAGTCCCACCCACATTTTACATTAACTAATTAATTTCTTTAAGCAGTTACCTTTATCTCAAAATTCAAAATTTGATTTTTATTACAAAAATCAATCCATTTCACTTCACATGGGTTCAGTTATATTTAAGAATCTATTTTTTCTTGATATCATTCTATTTCAAATTAATTTCTACTTAATTAGCTTTAATTCAATTTCTATTTGCTTTTTACAAATTCTAATTTAATTTGTTTTTAATTCAAACAGTCTCTTCCTGGGAATTTTAAACAGCTTTACTTTTCTCAAAAATCAAATATTTATTTCGAAATTTCAAAACACTTGTTTTTCCCAAAAATAATTCGAAATGGATGTCTTTGTTAGGATTCCGTCACTTAGAACTCGAAAATGAACACCGCTGATGTTGCGCAGTCATCATCGAAATCATTTTCCAGCGATCGAAGTGAGTTCGATACTATATCGCTTTTCAAAAATCATTTCTTAAACATCCCATTTTTAAATTATTTCAAAATACCCTTCCAATGTTTGTAAAATAATTTAAAATCTCCTAGGATTTTAAAATTCTCATATATTTAATCCAAGTCCATTTACAAACACTTTTCCAATTTGTTGGAATTAAATTCCAGTCCTTGTCTAAATTCTGATTTAAATCCAGATTTAATTCATATGATTTCATGTATTACACTTATATGAATTCTGATTGGTTATTTACATAACCATTTTACTTTTATATTCTCTTTTGATTATAATAACAACCAACGCATCCAATTGCATTAATTAACACATGAATTATTTGGATAATTACATAGGTTCGGTCCTCTAATGTCTTCTCTTGGTCCTCTCTTGCCTTGTCCAATCGTCCCTCCCTCTTTCATCGTCGTTTCTCCCTCTCTGTTCTCTGACTCCATCGCTGTCCCCTTAGCAATCCCGAACCCTGTCTCCAATCCCGTTCCCTCTCCCCCTCTGCCTTTATCCAGGCCTCCTCCTACCATTCCTCTGCCCAATCGCCCTTTTCCTCCCCCTCCTATTTCATCCTCTTCTACTGTCAAATTTTCTTCTTTGTTCAACTCGAAGCCAAAAAATGCAGGTGCGTATGTCCCCGTTCACTTTGAAGTCAAATATGAAGGGAGATCAGTTCCTCCTCCAAAAGTGGTCATGGAAGAAGGCACAAAGTCATGGACTGACTGTTTGGTAGGTTCATTCTTGGCTAGTAATGTCAATTATATGGCTGTTAAGCAGCATGTCGATAGAGTTTGGAAATTAAAGGGAGACTTTGAAATGTTCTTTGATAAACAAAACTATTTCTTCAAGTTTGTGAACCTAGAGGATAAGTTGTATGTCTTAAAAAGAGACCCAATGTTCATTAGAGGGCAGATGTTTATCATTTCTAATTGGACTCCATCTCTGTCATCTGCTCAGGCTGCAGTTAGAACTGTCCCCATTTGGATACATTTTTATAGAATTCCGATGATATTTTGGTCTCTAATAGGCATAAACTGGATAAGATGTCACATGGGAAAGGTGTTATGCTACGATGAGAATATTGAAAAAATGAAGAGGTTTGAATATGCGAAATGTCTTATTGAAGTTAGTCCAGATAAAGAATTACCTGATGTTTTGGAGGTAGGTGATGATACATGTCCTGATGTTGTTGTGGAGTATTCTTGGAAACCACTTATTTGTACTATGTGCAAAATATTTGGTCATGCAATAGTGCATTGTGAAAAACATAAGGAGAGAAGTGCAGCTGAAGCTCGACAGGGAAATACCAGGAATGATAATAAGAAAGGAGATGAAGCATGTAAACAAGGGAAAGATGAGTGTGAGCATGAAATACAGGAGGAATTCAAGGTGGTACAAAGAAAGAGGTATAGAAATTCTAAACAGATTTAGAGAAGGGTAGAAAAGATATGATCAATGAGGTAAATGGTAACGTGGATGACAATACAGTTGAAAGTGATGCTGGCAATATTGAAAGCATTGAAGTGAATAACGATGAATTAAATACGGATGTTGAAAAACATATTAGTAATGTGGATGCTCCATCAGACCCCATTATAAATAGTCCTTCTATTACTGATGGCTTATTTACCTTTTCGGCGAATAGTAAACTTTCCATACCATCTTTATCATCCTTACCCAATCTTAAACCTATTGGCATCATCAATCCTTTTGAGTTGCTTGCCATTGATACCGATCAGATGCAAGATACTATGAAAGCAGCTCCTGTGCTTAACACTCTTGTGCTTGTTACTGCTGACATGCACACCCCTTCCATTGATGCTTCTAAGCCTTCAATCCCTCGGCCAACTCGATTATCTTCTCCTTACTCTACTCTTTCCCTTCCTAACCACCTCTTTGGTGATATAAACAAGCTTTAAACCTTTAAAAATTCACCTCCTCACATTATACAACCAAACACGGCATCTTCTGCATCTAAAATCGCCAAATCCCCTACTTTCCGAATCCCTAGAAACAGAGTTACTAAGAAACAAAGGGATATGCCTAAGAAAATTTCTTCTGATTATATTGACTTGGACAATGATAGACCTATCGATAGAGGAATCTGTTCTTACAATGCCTTCTCACTCACAATCCAAGATTACTTCTTCTGGAGTTCAAACTCGAGCTTCATCTTCGAATAGTTCTCTATGATAGACAAAATTTCGTTCTGGAACATAAGGGGTACAAGTACCCTTGCTAAACAACTAGAAATTAAGAACTTGATCGTCTCTCATAATATTCATCTTATGGCTATAGCGGAAACTACACTGAACCATACCACTACCTCTTCGGCTTGTTTCAATATCCAACCGGCTTGGAATTCTATTCATAACTTAGCCCAGGCTCCGTTTGGTAGAATCTTAATCTTATGGAACCCTTCTACCTTTTCACTTCAACCTTTGATTGTTCAGAGACAATTCATTCACTCTAAGGTTACCCATATCCCTTCTAATTCAACCTTTCTTCTTACTGTTGTTTATGCTGATAATAACTTTGCCAACCATCAGCCCTTCCTTGACTCCCTTCATTTTCTTCAGCCTACTAACCTCCCCTGGATTTGCATTGGGGATTGGAATTGTATGCAGCATTCTAGCGATAAACAGGGTGGTTCTCCTCTTACTTTTAGACATGTTAGACCGCTTAATAACGCTATCTTCGATGCTAATTTGCTCCCCCATATCTTATACTGGTGCCCATTTGACATGGAATAACAGATCCAGAAATGGGATTAGAACTTACTGCAAACTTGATAGAGCGTTCCAAAACTTCACATCTGTTTCTTCTTGGCCTTATCTTACTTCTTTCATTCCTCCTCCTTCCCTTTCTGACCATTCTCCCATTATCTTGGATTGTGGCAAGAGAATCACTAGAAAACAATCCTCATTTTCATTTTTTAATAACTAGGTTGGTCACCCATATTTTTTACAAATGGTTTCTAATAGTTGGATTCATCATGTTCATGGTAACCCTATGTTTATTGTGCAGGAAAAGCTTAAAAGATTGAAGGGTGATTTGAAAATTTGGTCATCTGCTGTCTTTGGAAATGGGACGAGTCTTTCTAATTCTATTAGACGGTCTCTATATCTAAATCAAAATGATATTCTCATATGTAATGATGCTGCCGCTATTGGTATTCTTACTGCGAAAGAAAACAGGCTATCTATAGAATTATCGAAAACTACTACTGAAGAGGCGAAAATGGCTAATCAGAAAAACAAGAATAAATGGAAACTACATGGGGATAAGAACACTGCCACTTTTCACAATTCTCTCAAAATTCAACAAGCTGCTGCAAATATTACTTCTATTGCTGACATTAATGGTCGCAACTGTACTGATCCTGCATCAGTGCAAAAGGCGTTCTTGGACTACTTTAAAGCTACTTTGGCATCTCCTCTACTGCTCCGGTTAACTTAGAATCTTTCTCTCATATAAATTTTCCTTCCATTTCTGATGAGGTGAAGTCTTCTTTAATTTCTGAAATTAAGGATGATGAAATTGTTAATGCCATTTTTTCTATGAAAAGTTCTAGCTCTCCGGGACCGGATGGTTTTAATGCGCACTTTTTAAGTGCAGTTGGTCTCTAGTAGGTAAAGAGGTTATTAAAGCTATTAATTTTTTTTTCTTATGCAGTAGAATGTTAGGTAGCATCAACTCTACGAGAATGGCTTTAATCCCGAAGATAGATAACCCTTCATCAGTTTCAAACTTCCGACTGATTGCATGTTGTAATGTTTTGTACAAATGTATCGCCAAAATTCTTGCTGACCGTATGAAGCTATTTATCTCTAATATTATTTCTTCTAATCAAAGTGCGTTCATCCAAAACCGAGACATTGCAGACAATATTCTTTTGGCTTCTGAACTGATGAGAGGATACGACAGAGCATATATTACTCCAAGATGTGTACTCAAGCTTGATATTCAGAAGGCGTATGACACTGTAAGGTGGGATACTATAATTTACATTCTATTCAAAATGAATATTCCAGTTCCTTTTCTCAGCTGGATATACACTTGTATTTCGTCAGTTAACATTTCTTTAAGTATAAATGGGAATACTTTTGGTTATTTCCATGCTAAACAAGGTTTAAGACAAGGGGATCCCATCTCTTCGTATTTATTTGTTTGTGTTATGGAGTTATTCACTGTTTTATCTCGCAAGGAACAAATATCAAAGAGTATTGATTTTCATCCGAGGTGCAAAAATGCAAACATATCCTCCCTTTTATTTGCGGATGATCTCTTATTTTTTACAAAGCCGAATCATAAATCAATTACTGGTGTAATGGCAATGCTTGAGCACTTCAGGTTGTTGATTGGGCTTACAATTAATAGGAATAAATCGAAAATCAAGATTGGTGGCATTTCTGATGAGAACAAACTAGTTTTATATTCAATCTCCGGCTTATCCCCAATGCTTGATGATGAACATTATTTAGGAGCTCCAATGTGCTCTACTAAACTGAAAGCTTCGCACTGCCAACCTTTATTTGAGAACATCATTTCTAAAATCTCCAACTGGCATGTTGCTAAGTTCTCCATGTCGAGGAGACTTATAATTGTCAAATCTATGGCTCTATCAATGTGTATTTATTATGCAAGCCTTTTTGTCCTTCCTTTGAAAGTTATTGATATGGTGAGGTCTGCTCTTAATCATTTTCTATGGCACGGTAACCCATTTTCTAAAAAATTAGTCCCTGTATCATTCAAGAGAGTGTGTTTTCCATATGTTAATGGTGGTTTAGGAGTCATGGATCTTAGAGAGTGGAATAGGGCTGCTCTTTCCTCTCGGATTGACAAGCTTCATTCTCGTGATTCGAATCTTTGGGCAATATGGTGCAGGAGGAACTTGATCAAGAATGAACATATCTGGACTATGTCAGCACCTATGGACTGTAGCTGGTCGTGGAGGAACATGCTTAAGCAGAGGCCGAGGTTTCTTCCTTTGTTTCAATGTGGATTTTTGCATCTGAATCAAGTCTCTTTTTGGTTTGACCCTTGGTATGCTATTGGGGTCATACTTGCAGATTTTTTGGAAAATAACATAAGGAATATGTCAGATATTAATGAGGAGGATGTTGTGGCAAATGTTTTAATCAATGGTACGCTGGTTTTACCTTACTGCAGCTCGTCTCTAATTCGTTCAGTTCGGAACAACCTACGGAATACAGCTCTACCTCCAGCCTCTTGTCATGCATTATGGAACGGTAAGCCGCACTTCGTTAGATTGGTATATAGTGCACTGATTCAGACCGGGCTGAGGTTCCCTTGGCATTCGCGTGTTTAGATGACCATCAACATTCCCAAGGAGAATTTACTGATGTGGAGATTTCTTCAAAATGGTTTACGTACGAAGAGAAAACTGTATGAACTGGGGATCATTAATTCGGATGAGTGTGTATTTTGTGGCCAATATGCTGAAACTCTTAAGCATTTATACTTCGAATGTAGCTTTTCCATATTTGTGTGGATGCATGTCCTTCTTCACTTTGGATTGCACTCCCCTCTTGTTAATTCGGATGAAGAATGGTTCTTGATTTTCAAAAATACTAGGTGGAAGAATATTAGTGGAATTTTGCTCTTGAAAGCTTTGAAGAAGACGCTTTACCTTTTATGGATGGAACGGAACAGTAGAGTGTTTAGAAATGTCTCTATTTCTAAACACTTATTGGTCCGGTCTATCATGTCATGTATTTGATGTTGTCTTATTTTGTTTTCTATTTGTTGTAATTCTTTTGTTTTAATAAAGATGGTAGGGGCCATTTAACCCCGCTTGCTATGCAAAAAAAAAAAACCAACGCATCGTGTATATGATTATAATTCCAAGATATACGTTTCTTTTATATCAAAATATATTTTGGGTAAAATTATTTCATTTACCCTTTTCAAAACATACCGTGTCGGTTCATCGTATTCAAGTGTTTAGAAACTCCTACCGATACAGTGGATCAAACTGATCGACCAGAACTCATAAACAACTCAACCAATAAATCACCACAATATAAAACAATTTTTATAAAATCTACAAATACGCTCTCTCGTATATATACACTCAACTCATTCTAGGGCATTACTAACCCCATCTCTACTGAGTTATGCCATAGAGCCAAGATAGTCACTTACCTTCAGCTCCAATACCACTGTAACGAATGCGAATTATCGACCCCGAAAATCGACATACAACACCATGTAGACTATCCAAGAATCGTGTAACAACCCGGAAATTCAGAACCAATTTTTTTTGGCTATTTTATTGAATTTTGAATAGTTAAAATAATTTATTTTAAATAATAAAGAATAAAAATTTATTTAAGTCGAAGTTAAAATGAATATATTTGTTTTAATTTTAAAAGGAGTTAGAAATAGCGCGGCAGTTTGAAAATTTGAATTTGAATTTTGACCGAATGTACAAGATTCAAAATAAATTGGATTTTAGTGAAACCAAAAATATTTAAATCTGTTTAAAAATATCTTCTCAACGAATCTAAAAAATTGAAATTTCATAGCGGGAATAAAAAGTTATGGCCAGTTGAATATTCAAAAAAGTCGCTATGGAATTTAATATAACATATAGCCCGTATAAATAGTCATTTTTCAAACGACCTCCGTTTTCGACGACACCGCTTTGGTTAGATTCGGAATGTCAAATTATTACAAGATTCCAATTTTCATAATTTTTGGAATTAATATGTGAGCGTGGCAAAAGAAAATGTGTTTTGTCAATTTTACTCAATTTTGATCGACCAGAAAATGGTCATTTTTTCAAACGGTCTCCAAATTCGACGAAATTAATTTTATTAGGACCGTATCGTCAAAACATAGCTAGATTTATTTTTCAGGAATTTTCAGAGTTAGTATGTGGCCCCGGTAAATTAAAATATAAGATCAAATTAAATAATAAAATGTTTTATTATTTAATTAAAGAAAAATGTGCTGAAACAATCAAATGGGCTTACGAAACATATTCCATTGTGTTCGGAATAGGGGTTTTTAGCTAGCGGCGACACTCGTTGGGTTTGATTTGGTGTTAGGAGCGATATATGAATTATATTGAAATTAAATGGAATTAAATAAAATAAAAATAAAATAGGAATACGTATAAATATGCGTATAGCGTATAAACCCTAATACGTCGTATTTTCTCAGCCGCCTTCTTCGTCGATCAATGGTGTGGGATGCTCAAAATAATCCTCCTTAATTTTTTTCAATCCTCACATTAAAATCAATCGATCCTTAAGGGAATTTTGTTGTGGATATTGCCCTCTTCAAATCAGTATGGCTTTGATCTTCTATCGCTCAGTATATTGCTCAAACAACGCTCCCAAACTCTAGCCATTCACCTAAGAATCACGCTGCCAGGAAGCGTGCGAGCTGATCGAGGACGGAGGCGCGACTTGCTCTCTCGAAGGTCGTCGAAGGGGTGGCGGCTGATCATCTTCACGTCGAGGTGGTGCTCGCGAAGTGGAACCCTAGGTTCGAACCTGAGTGTTAGCAACTGTCGACTTCAAATTGATGTAGAAGAAGGTTATTTTATTTATTATATTTAAATTGTTAACAAATTTCACAAAATCATATCTCGCTCATACGATAACGAAATTCGATGAAATAGGAAACATCGGGACCGTAAATCCGAGATCTACATTTCAGAAGAGACCGCATAATTTTTGGAGCATTCTACAATTTTAGAAGAAATAAAAAGCGATGAGAGATTTCTGAATCCTAATTAAATAAATAAAAATTATACTAGGTTGCAGACGGAGTTTAGAAACTCCCGACACGTCGTCCACAGACCATGAACGACTTGATTGTATTGTGGTGTGAAATTGGTTGAATTTTGGTGATTGATTGTGATTGAAACGAAATCGATCATGTTTTTGGAAAATTCAATTGTGCAGAAAAAAAATGTATTAGGAAAAATAAAACCCTTGTATAGCCGCGAGGCCAAATTAGCGCGAGGAGCCGTACTAAAGACGGTGCCGGTTTTAATTACCCTGCCGTTATGCTGCCGAAATTTTCTGAAATATTTATGTGCTGAGAAATATTCATGTTATGATATAATATTGTTTGAACAATAAAAATTAGATTTTTATTGTATATAAAATAAAAAACGATCATTATTTAGGATTAAAAATGTTCAACAATAAATTCACAATTTTTATTGTAAATTAAAAATGATCATTAGTTGATATATAAAAATGTATTGACATTGGATTTTACATTTTTAATATAAATGAAATATTAAAAATAAAACATTCTGAAATAAAAATTTATTTACATTTTTTATGTAAATGAAACATTAAAAATAAAACATTGTGAAATAAAAGTGTATTTACATTTTTTAATGTAAATGAAATATTAAAAATAAAACATTATGAAATAAAAATGTATTTACATTGGATTTTACATTTTTAATGTAAATCAAATATTAAAAATGAAACATTGTGAAATAAAAATGTATTTACATTGAAATTTACATTTTTAATGTAAATGAAACATTAAAAATAAACATTGTGATATAAAAATGAATTCACATTGGATTTACATTTTCAATGCAAATGAAACGTGAAAAATAAACATTGTGATATAAAAATGTGTTTACTTTGAAACTTACATTTTTAATGTAAATGAAACATTGAAAATTACATTTCTTTATGAAAAAATAAAAAATTACATTTTTATGAAAGGATAAAAAAAGGTTACAATTTTATGTAATGTAGGAAGAATAAAAGAAATTATATTAACATAAAAATCACATTTTTATGTAAAGATGAATTCATTAAAAGTATTCAAGTGATTAAAATGTGTTAACATAAAATTACATTTTTATATAAAGATGAATTCATTAAAAGTACTCAAGTGAATAAAAGTTTTAATATAAAATTACATTTCTTACGGTAAAGTTAAACAATAAAAATTAACAATTTTATTACAAGTTAGAAATATAGCAAAAGATCAATATTTGAAATAGAAAAGTTAAACAATAAAAATTAACATTTTTATTGCAAGTTAGAAACATAGCAAATGATCAATATTTGAAATAGAAAAGTTAAACAATAAAAATTAACATTTTTATTGCAAGTTAGAAATTTAGCAAATGATCAATATTTGAAACATGAAAGTTAAACAATAAAAATTAACATTTTTATTGCATGTTAGAAATATAGCAAATGATCAATATTTGAAATAGAAAAGTTAAACAATAAAAATTAACATTTTTATTGCAAATTAGAAATATAGCAAATGATCCTTATTTGGAATAGAAAATTTGTTTAACAATAAAAGTACATTTTCATTTTATATATATGTATAAAATTATCATTATATGTTAACATAAAAATTTACAATTTCAATGTAGGTTAAAATGATCATTAGTTGAGATGAATTATGTTGTTACATTGAAATTTACATTTCTAATGTAAATGAATCATTAGGAAAAGATGCATTGTAACATTGAAGATTACATTTTTAATGTAATGAAAGAGAGGTTAAAAGTTTACATTTTCTTTAATGTAAAATATAAAAGATTCAATGTTAGAGAAAAATGTATTAACATTAAAATTTCATTTTTAATGTAATATATGATTTCATATATAAAAGAAATTAATGTTGAAATGAAAATGTTTATGATAGTAAAAATTTCATTTTTAATGTAATATATGATTTCGTATAAAAGAATCAATGTTGATATGGAAATGTGTTTAACATTAAAAATTACATTTTAATGAAATTATGATTCATTAAAATGATGTTAATTATATAAATGATTTGAAATCGTTGAACGAATTAATTTATATATATATATACACTAAAATAAATCGAATCGCGCTGCTGTAGTTCGTGATTTGAAATCGTAACGTCAAACGATTATACCGAGAGATCCGACCGTCGGATTTTCCAAAACTGGTACCGTTGGGTTCGCTTTGGAAAGATCTTTCCAATGATATAAAATTTGCTAAGATCCAACGGTTAGATTTTGAGAAAAGTGTAAATCAAATTTTAATGAAAATAGCGCCAGGGCCATGTAATGACCTGAAGCGTCGTTTAATTAAAAATGGCTATTTTTATATAAGTAAAAATAGCGGTAAATCGTTATAAAAGATTATAGACGATATGGAATGAAAAGAATTGATTTTAATTATATATATTCACGAATTATTTGAAAAGACCGAGTTAATTCTCATTTCAAATAATTGATCGACGATTAGAAGTCGAAGATTTGAAGACGGTGGATTGAAGACCGACTATTTTCACATCGAATGGATGACTACTGATGCCTTTGATTGGAGTTGCTGCCTTGAAAGGGTTACAGTGGTAGTTGTCCGGACGTACTTGTTGATTGTCCAGATATGCGAGAGTCTCTCTTCCGTATTGGACATATGGAATGAGGAATAAGGTGTCTCTGGTTTCGTTCAGACCCAGAACGGACTTGTAAATGGATGTATGTCTGACATTGGATTTTATTCTGTGCTAATTGATTTCTATTTTATATATATCTGTTTGGTGGCGGAGAATTTATTCTCTTGCTTAACACCCTTCTTAGAGACGTACGAGCTCAGAGGTTATATATTGGTAGACATCAGTCGCATGGCGTGAATTGTCAGTGTGGCATGCTAAGATGCAAATGATCAAGGCTTATTGTTGAAAAGCAGAGCCTTGTTGTTGATGATCAAAACATAGCTTTATTTAGCATAGCTTTGTGTATAGCGTTACTTCGCGAGCCTCACACCCGGTATGAACCAGAAACGGGAGAAGGACCCCAGAGAGAGCATGCGTTTCTTTCTAGCTAGAAGTGGTGTCATGGTATGGAGCCCAGATATTTTTACTTATGTGGATGATGGAAAGCGAGTTACCTTAGATATTGAGTCTCTAGTGGCTCAGATTTACGCCCCATAGGGCAAGGAATTATATTGGTCAGGCATTACTAATCCACTTACATATGTGTGGACCGGCCCTGGCGCTCCTAAGGGCTTGACTGAGTACTTGTCCTGAGGCTTGGGCTAGGGAGTCTCGAATTCGGTAAGGATGATCCCTTGCCTTGGTCCATGATGGAAATCCAACTTCCAATACGACACCATACAGTTTTGATTGTAAACCTATATTTGGCGATATAGTATATTGTAGCTATGCCGTCTATGATTGATACATTATGATTGGAATGTTTTTAAAACATATATACACTAATAATAATATCAAATCCGTTTTATCTTATCAAGCATTCTTGACCATTATAAGGTAAAACTCTATCCTCTACTCTCTATTTGAATAACTAATATCAGATTAACTCTATTCGAATAACTAATATTCGATACTCTCTATTCGAATAACTAACATTTGATACTCTCTATTCGAATAACTAATATTCGATTAACTCTATTAGAATAACTAATATTCGATTAACCCTATTCGAATAACTAATATTCAATACTCTCTATTTGAATAACTAATATTCGATTAACTCTATTTGAATAACTAATATTATTTTAACCCTATTTCCTATCTCATTCAAATTCCCATTTGAATTCCTATTTCCAAACCCAATTTTCCTTATAAATGTTTTAATTTATAAAATATTTATTTTAATCCATTATTCACATAGAAATGTGAATAATGTTTCTTTTATATAATCAATTAGTTTGATTTTTCATTTAAAAATAATATCCCATTTACAAACTCTATTTATACTTCTATTTATAGAATTATTCATACAAAATCTTATTTTCAATTCCAAGCACCTATAATCTCGTTTGTAAATCCCTTTATAAATGCTATGTTTACATTCCATAAAAATATCGGTGTTAAAACCGGTTTCCACTTCTTCATATAATTTCAGACTTATATATATCCAATTTATCATGAATAATTTACTTAATTTATAAAACATTATTTATAAATTAATGTTCTTAATTTATCTGTTAAAACAGATTTCTATTTAATATCCACTTTAAACAATCTTCTCATAATTCTTTTATTTCTCGTCGATTTCCTTTTATATTTCTATTTATTTCCCAAATGTTTCCTTTTATAATTCTATTTATTCCATAAGATTCTTTATTTACTTCTTATTATTTCCATTAAGTATTTAAACTAAAATCGGTCTTTTAAACTTCCATATAACTGTTGTTAACTTTATATAGAAGTTTCTTATTTAATTTTAAAATATCTCCTTTTATAAAATCCATTTGATTTTATAAAATTCTAAAATTCAATATCCACTTCACAAATTCCTTTTTATAAAATCTTTTGATTTAATATAAATATTTTTACTTCGATATACACTTTGAAATTTCCCTTTTTACATTCCAGTATTCCTTATGGTATTTAAAATACCAAATAACATGATCAATATCATCCAAACACACATGAACAAAAACAGATTATATATCACATCATATATCACTATATATGAATAAAAACTGTATTATAAGTATTGAGGAAGCTAATTGGATCCCTCCAACCTGTTTCCTTGCATCTACCGATGTTAAACAATATAAATAACATCATTTTCATTTCAATTTGAAGTATTCTGATAAACATAATCAATATTTGATTAACGATATATATATATATATATATATTACTACAGCTATAATTTAAATCAATCAATTAGCAGTTCATCCAAACAATCAACACACAACAATCAACCATCATTTATCAATTCTAAAAATACGCTATAAAAATATAAACTGACAGAGTTAGTGAGTTTTACTCACATTGGTGGTTTATCGTTAAATAATTGAAACGACCCAAACTCGCCCTTTCGGGAAAGCCTGGATTGAGTTGAGGACATGACAAACCAAAACACAAACAAAGAACATTCCATTGCTTATTACAACAATTTACATCAGAGTACAAGAATATACGGAGTATGAACAAATAGTATACATTTGATAAATATTAGAGATTTACAAATTACAATGTAGAGGAAAATAATAATACAAAACACAACTGGAAGAATACACGGATACATAGCATTCAGAATATAGCTTCAACTGTAAACCAGGATCCTGTGAATATAATATCTGCAAAACCAAAACTACTAGCGACCCGTGTGGAAAATAGTGGCACCCAGAGTTTAGGTTAAAACAATAAACTCTAGGTCAGTCATGTGACCGGTGTGAGTACTACAATAGTTGTTAAATGTTTACTTTAAAAATAAAGTAAATCAAGGGACCACGCCGTATAACACGGAATGGGTTTCCTTCCAAGAATACCAGTGCTTAAAACAAATAGCGCAATGATTTTTGGAAAAATGAAGCTATTATAAGACCCATGTGCCATCACACAATGCAACGCAAGCCGGAGGATAGGGTTTTCCCTTATAATAGTAAAACATGCTTGGTACATTTAAAACAAATCATTTGATACTATTATAAGTGCGTAGTGTATAAAACAACTTCAAATATAAATGTACCGATCATAGGCAGCATGGGCGCCATCTATCATGTCGCTATACTAGGCTCTACAATCAAAATCGAAATGTCACGTATTGGAAATTGGATTTCTATCATGAGTCTGGGCAAGGGATGTACTCCAAACCGCTTTGAGACACTCTAGCAAGTGCCTCAGACTATACACTCTGGGCAACCCTGGATCCTACAGTGTCGGTCCTCCCTTACGTTTGAGGATTAGTTATTCCTAAACACACGTTTCCCGGTCCTATAGGACCTAACCATCGGCTCCGTAGTAACCGATATATCCGAGGCGCCTTGCAATCCGACAACCACATAGGTAAAAATATAAATGTTTGGGCTCCATACTATGACACCACCCATAGCTAGAAAGAAACGTCATATTCTCATTAGTTCCCTTATCTCGTTTTTGACTAATACCGAGGTGTGAGGATCGCAAATTAACGCTATACACAAAATTATGCCCTTTAAGGCCGTGCTTTGATCATCAACCACAAGACTCTGCTTTTCAACAGAAGCCTTGATCATTTGCATCTCAGTATGCCACACAGGCAATTCACGCCATCCGACTGATGTTTATCGATATATAACCTCTGAGCTCGTACGTCTTAGAGAAGGGCATTAAGCAAGAGAATAAATTATCCGCAGCCAAACAGATATATATTTAATAGAAATCAATCAACACAGAATAAAATCCAATGTCAGACACACATCCATTTACTAGTTCATTCTGGGTCTGAACGAAATAGGAGGCCCCTTACTCCTCGTCCCATATATTCAATACATGAGAGAGGTCCTCGCATATCCGATCGATCTCCAAATACGTCTGGACGATCACCACTTATTACCTCGTCTTGGGTGTACAGCCCAATCAAGACATCAGTAATCATCCAAATGATCTGAACGCCTCCAGTCTTCAACCACAGTCTTCATCGTCGACTTATCGTCGAATCATTTATTCAGAATGAGTATAAACCTGGCCTTTCCGAATAACTCGCATATATAATAAACAAGTGCTATAAAAACACAACATATGCCCCATTCCAATTCTAGATATTGTTTTATTTAAATATTCATATTCTTTAGGAAAGGTTCCCATTAATTTTATCAAAGATAAATTCTTTAAATTTATTCTTTAATCTTCATTTGGATATTATTTCAAACCAAAGTAAGGTTTATCTAAACTAGTCGGGATTAGCGATCCTTACCGAAGTAATCATTTGTTTTATTTCCCAATCCCAACCTATTCCTCCCATGAAGCAAAACTGGTAATACTTCATATCTAACACCATGGTGTTATTGGTAAAACTAATTACCATTTCCCGTTCAAATCTAATTAAAGATTTGACTATCGCTTGGAGCAAAACTAGTAATACTCCACTCTCGATCATTTCCCAATTTGATAATTTAAATTATCACATTTGCATTTCAATCTAATTAAAGATTCGTTAAAACTCCACTTGGTTTTAATCTTCCCAAAAATCAATATTAATGATTATTTAACTTTGGAAAATCAAACATGCCGCATTGACAATCTACACCGTACTATTGATTTCTGCATATATATAACCTCTAAGTTCGTACGTCTTAAAGAAGGGTGTTAAGCAAGAGAATAAATTCCCCGCCACCAAACAGATATATATTTAGCAGAGATCAACCATACAGTTCGAAATACAATGTTAGACATGTAATCCTGTATTTAACCAGGTTAAAGAACAAATGTCATTTAAAACACAATTCACGATAAACCCAAATCACATTCCATTAATTATGGAATCTTCATGAAAAACAGATCAATATATAACCGATATAAATTTCCGTATCCGACTAATAATATAAATGGAATAACGACAAAGACTTTTAAATTCCATATGTTTAACAGTCTTCCTCCATAGAAGCTCACTTCGATTATTATCAAATCGAATTCCATTCAATTCCAATTTAATATATTAAATTGGAAAATTTTACTTTGGAAAATTCCCATTAAATCTTAATAAAAAGATATATAATTTCCAAATCACATTTCACTGTTAATCGGGTTAAAGAACAAATGTCGTTCGAAACACAGTTCACAATAAACCCAATTCACTTTCCATTTTATTCCAATTAAATGTTAATTAACTGGAAACTCTAATAATCTTAATTAAAAGATTTATTCTTTTCACACGGGGTTTAAGAACAGTGTTATTTAAGATACCATTCATGACAAACCCAAAATCCAATTCTTTTATTCCATTCCAATTAAATATTAATTAATTGGAAAAAAAAAACTTCACTTCATCTTAATTAAAGATTTATTCTTTTCTCAACTGGGTTTAAGAACAGTGTTAATGAAGATACCATTCACAACAAATCCAAAATCCAATTCAATATCAAATACAAGGCTTTGAATAGAAATTATATCGGCTTATATTCAATATTAAATTCTGAAATTAACAAATATCGTATTGGGAATAACGATATATATATATCTTCCAAATTCCTCCACAATATCCGTATAGTCACCGAATCCAATATCGAAATATTCAGAAGATAATTTTGATTCCATTCCAATTCATATATTGGAAATTCTGATTATTTTTAAAACCATTTCAAATCCAATTTAGTTATTTAAAAATATTGGATTTTAATTCTAGTTCATAATTAGTTCATTTCGATAAAAACATATTTTTATCTTTAAAAATGTGGAATTTTTCACCCCAATTCTTTCCAAATCATTTATTATGATTTTACACAAATTATTAATATTTTTAATAATTTTATCAAGGCCCGTACGGTCGATTTCCATAGATGGTCATCGAACTGCACTTACATCGGCCTTTTCTAAATTTGATTTGGACATAATTCCAAATCCAACCATTAGATTTCAAATCTCTTACATTCGTTGGAAAGCTCTTTTCGATACGAACCCAACGGTTCTAGTTTTAGGAGAATCCAACGGTAGGATCTCCCGTAACGTCCATTCGAAGTCAATGTTCGAAATTCACGAACTACCGAGGCGCGGCGCGTTCTATTCAAGCCATTAAATATATATATAATATATTATATATATATGTATAAATATTTCATCTATTTCTATTTAAAACATATTTTATAAATTCGTTTTAAAACGATTCTAACTTCAATTTCAATTTTAATTCAAAATTGAATTTTCCTTATCATTATAATATATAAATGATAATATTTTCAAAATATCATATTCTGAAATCATTTCCTTTTCGATATTCATTATAAAAATGAATAAAATCGATATAAATATCGTTCACGTCAAAATGGCGTTAATCTAATCAACACGGCTTCATATATTTCAATATTTTCGTGTCCATCCCACATCGGATATCGAAATCATATTTTGTCCATTTCTGAATATTATTTTAAAATATTAGTTATTTTAAAATATTCATTGTTCGTCATTTTAAAAAATTCGTTTTTTTTGAATTTGAATCAAACACAGTCAATTTCCATATAATTTTATTTATATGGATTTCATACACACATGTACACAATAATAATCAAACATAGTCAACCATCATCTAGAGTGCATTACACAACTGCATAAGCGTTAAAATAAATAATTAGCGCATACAACAGCCTGTCAACCAATCGACTGACATACAACTAAACAATTGGGATTAGTGTACGTCAAATATCATCCTAATACTTGTGTGGGGTTTCAATCAACACACACCGATTTTATTTGTGCAGTTGGGCAATATGTAAAATATATCGTCCCAATCAATATCAGTCATATGTGTGTACATAAAAAATCGTCCAATTTGTAAATGAATATTTATTTTCATTCACATACTCGTCAAAAATTATATTTTTAACGATAAAATATTTACTTCAACACATGAATATTTTATACAGTTCATTTATACAATAAAAATGATACTTTTATTATTCTAATATTTTTAGAAAATTTCGGCAGCATAACGGCACGATACTAGAATCGGAATAAGTTCTAGCCTTGTCCCTTGCCTAATAATGGCTCGCGCCATATACAAACTAAATTCTGATCAATTCAATTCACATCCCAAATCACACTTAAACAAATAAATCACTCAATCCAAAAATCAACCAAACATCCATGGTTTCAAACAAAGGTGTCGGGTGCTACTAAGCACTGTTTGCATCCTAGTATATATATTTAACTAGAAAATAAATTATAGTGAGATGTTCTCACCTTTGGGATCCACTCTGCTAGTTTTATTTCTGAATTTCTGAACCGTTTGGATTCGCCCGAAATTCCAATGTAATCTTTTTCACGCTGTTCATAATAGAAATCACATTTTTAATATGATGTTTATATATTTAAAAATCGCATTTTTATATCGCTATATATATATATGTATATATATATATAAAAGATCACAATTTTATATCGCTATATATATTATAAAAATCATATTTTTCTAACGATGTTCATATAATAAAAATCGTATTTTTACATCACTAAAAATTATATTTATTTATGTCTCTAAACATTATATTTTTATAATGCCATTCACATAATAAAAATCAACTTTTTATTATTCTATTCATATAAAAATCACATTTTTATTTGCTATTCATATATAGAAAAATCCAATTTTTATTTATTTAAAAATCGCACTTCATATATAAAAATCATATCTTTATTTCGCTTCATATATAATAAAAATCAAATTTTTATTTCCCTTCATATATAATAAAAATTGAATTTTTATTTCTACTACATATGTAAAAATTCTATTTTTATTCTACTCAAAATAAAAATTTTATCTATTAAAAATAATATTTTCATATCATTATTCATATTTAAAAATCAAATCTTTAATATGTTATTCATATAAATAAAAATCATACTTTTATAGCGATGTTCATATCATAAAAATCAAATTTTTATGGCGGTGTTTACATTATAAAATTCATATTTTTACAATGCTATTATATATACAAAGAATCGTATTTTTTTCATATATAAAAATCATATATTTTTAAATATAAAAATCATATCTTTTCATTATTTTAATGATAAATATATAAAGGCCGCATTTTTGTTCTAGTGATAAACAAATAAAAATTGCCTTTTCATTCTAGATTAATTACCTAAAAGAAAATAGAATAAAACTCACTTTTTGCTGTTCGAAGGGGACGAGGGTTCATGGCCGGAGTTGGATGGTCAGCAGGCGTCGCAGCTAGGCGTTGGTGGCGGGGGTGACGCTGGCGGTCCAGGCGGTGGCATGGGGGGTGGAGCTGCGGCTGGAGCAATTGATTTTTGGGCTAGGGTTCATCAAGGAAGAAGGGCGAAGGTTGTAGAGGAGGAGAAGGAGGTGCGGAGGGGGGAGAGAGGGTCGGAGGGGGAGGGGGGAACGCCATCCCCGGCGGCGACGCGTTAGGCGGAGGGGGCGACGAGCGGTTTCAGTGTTTTTTTTTAAATTTTCTTTTTTGATTTCGAATTGAATGGTAAGGGGAGAGATAATGGGGTGGGGGATTATATATAATTAATTTAATTTATTTATTTTCTCCAAATAAAGTTGACTTTTCACCCCGACCCCAAATCGAACCCAACGACTGTCGTCTCCAGCTAATTACCCCCATTCCGGACACAATAGGATATATCCCGTAAGCCAATTCCATTGTTATGATCAGATTTTGTAAAGTTAAAATTTAAATCGGTATATATTCAATTTGAACGCACATTTTAAATTACCGAGGCCACATACTGACTCCAAAATTACAAAAAAATTATTTCTGACTTTGTTTTGACGATACGGTCTTAACAAAACTAATTTCGTCGAATTTGGAGATAGTTTGAAAAACGGCCATTTTCCAGTCGATTAAATTCAAACTGAATTGACCAAGCGCGTTTAAATTCACCACACTCACATATTGATTCCAAAAATTATGAAAATTGGAATCAGGCAATAATTTGACATTCCGGATCCAACAAAAGTGGTTTTGTCGAAAGCAGAGGTCGTTTGCAAAATCGTTATTTTTAAGGGCTATATATTATATAAAATTCCATAACGACTATTATGAATTTTCAACTGGACATAAGTTTTTATTCCCGTTATGAAATCTGGATTTTTCATATTCTTTGGAAAGATATTTTCAAACAGATTCAAATATTTCTGGTTTCACTGAAATCCGGTTTCTTTTGAATCCTGTACATTCAAATGAAATTTGAAATCGAATTTTCAAACTACCGCGCCATTTTCATTTCCTTTTGTAATTAAATAAATATTTATATTCTAACTTTGATTTAAATAAATTTATACGTTCTAATTCTATTCAAAATAAATTTCTAGTTGTTATTATTTAAAATAATTCATTTTAAATATTCAAAATTCATTAAAATATCTGAAATAAATTTTTTAAATTAGTTCTGATTTTCCGGGTTGTTACAATAACTATAACCGTCGTTGATTCAGATCAGGCAATTTATTTTGCTATAAATTGTAACGAGCTCCAATTCACTCCGAATCAGTTCCATTGTGTATACGATCCCAACGGATCTTGTTTTGCTGAATTAGGTTAACACATGAACAAGTTATGAATTTTTCGAGTTATATATATTTTTAAATGGTCATTAATAATATAAATAAAACTAATTAATATTAACATTTATTAATATTTCTTAATCCACTTTTTAATGATTATCCATTTTCTTCCTCGTCCTCATTAGTTCGAAGCCGCATATTTGAAAATAGCCATTTCCGGCTTTCCTTAAGCTCTCATGCACTCGTTTCTTCACGAATACAACAACAAAGATCTCCATAATTCACTGCGTCTCCTCCTCTCCGTCTCCATACCCCAAACATGGAACTCGACACTTTCCCTTACATCGCGGTCATCACTGGCAAAGGAACACACAGTAAACTCCATTAGCCGATCATAATGCCTCCTTAACTCCTTTTCTACTTGACAAAATTCAAAACAGAACACTCCATCCTCATCTCCCTCAAAACCCGATTCAATCCATACCAAAATCAATGAACTCGGAACCTCCTCCTACAAGGCGTCGACATCCCCAGTAACGACATTTTCATACAACCACCAAATCCAAAACTCATGAAATCACTCCGAACTTTCCCAAAAGCTTCTACTCAATGCTATTATCATCATTACATTATCCATTATGTGAAGTAAGACCTCAAAAGCATAAATAGTTAAACCCTTGCTGCTGTACAAAAAAAGACAGTGGAGAAAACCTGGTCCGAATCAGGCAAAAGATATATGGAATAGAAGAGGACACCTTCTGGAATCCATATTATACACGATGTGATTTATATGATTTTATTTGATTTGTTGAAGATTTGTGAATCTCACGTTTTATTGTTTTGAAGTGACTGCTGGTTTCTGCGATTGACTAGATAGATGAAAAGGTTAGGGTGAAATAAAAGGGTATTTATAGAGTAGGGTTGCTTACAGGTTAAGCTTCATATTTTTAATAATAATTTATATTCAATTATTAGCTCAATACATCGTTTAAAAATTCATGCGGTCACACACGAGATCCAATTGTGATGAAAATTGATAGACAGTTGCAGTTCGACATTACGTACTCTTTTCGTCGAATTCCAAGTCCGTTTGCTCACATAACATAATTTTAAAGTCAAATTGTTGACTATTTTCACATTAAAATTTCGTACGGTCACATACTGACTCCAAAAATCACAAAAATTGAAATCTAACAATAATTTAATATTCCACATCCAACAAAATTAATTTCGTCAAAAACAGAGGTCGTTTGTAAAAATGGCTATTTTCTAAGACTCTAAATAAACCAATGAAATATTAATTTGATTAAATATAAATTAAATTAAACATTAATAAATTAGTATTATCATATAAATTCACATAGAATATTATCTGGCTCCAAAATAAACATATCGGGATTTATATCTCGGTATTTCAAAATTACAAGTTATATCAATATTCAATGTATATTAAAAATCCATTTATAATATAAATAAACCGTTATAAATTATAACGAATTCCATAGCGACTATTTGGAAATTTGATTTGGACATAACTCAATAACTACACGATGAAATCTCGAATTTTCTCTTCCATTAGAAAAATATAGTTTACTAGATCCGAACATTTCTTGTTTCACAGAAATTGTAACGACCCGAAAAAAGGCGACCTTGGTTATCCGATATACAACACATATCGAACATCCAAGGATCAAAAATAACCGGAAACTTAATAGAAATAAGTTAGAGGGTGAGGAAAGATAAGATAGAAACTTAAAATAGAAGAAGAAAAAGATACAACATCAGAGTAACACGAATCTCATAGCGGAACGAACAACATATAATAGATAACATATCTTTGAAATAAAATCAATATATGTATACAGTAAAATTATCATAGTACAACACTTACAACACAGCGGAAATAACTATACCTATATAATCCTGAAGCCCCCTGCTCCAAGCTTTCCAAGTATATCTGTAAAATCCTGACTACTTGACTGCCCGTACAAAATTGGACACCCAAGAGTTAAGGGAAACAAAACAAAATAAAATCCGGATCAGTCATGGGACTGGTGTGAGTAAAACAGTTTAAAACAGTTTGAACAAGTAAACGATATCTCATAAGACCACGCCGTATAACGGAACGGGTTTCTCCCTTATGAGAACCCAAAATATCTTTATATCAAAAACCTTTTGATATTATAATAATGTCTATCAACCACAATATAATAATCATCTAGCAAAAACGCTTTCATCTCACGTTCTACATATATAGTATACAATCAAAACTGCAAGCACGTATTGGGTAATGGATTTTTAACTATGACAATGCATGGAACCACCTTTCGCTAGTGTACCTCTAAAGAGGAATATACTGGGTTCAACAAGAACATCTTGCAACTCGGCCACACATGACTGACCACTCATTTCGCTTGAGTGTATCAAATATATATCACCAACGGTTGGGATCAGCAACCATTTCCCGAATGGGACAACATCGACAATAGATTTTTAGAAGTAAATGAAACTCTATATCAGGTGATTATACACCCTAATAGGTGCGACGTACATAGCCATGTTGCCTGCCTGATTTTTGTCATTTCTCGGTTGTGAGGCTAGAGGCCACGCTTATCTCTGACAGATCACACAATTATTCACTTTGAATGTGACATCGTCATACCCGCCAAATCACAAATAGATTTCCCCAAAAATACCACGGGTATATAGCTAAGAGAAACGAAATCCTCCATCACCAAATGTAAATACGTTTGAAGAGATCAACTTACGTGATCTATTAAATATACTCTGTCAGACATTCTACCATATAGGTCGTCCTGGGACTGGACAAACCGAAGGCACTATTCAGTACAACCATCTTAGGCAATCTTTACCTAAGATTTATGCAACAGCCCTTGTACTTTACTCCGTCTTCAATTATCGTTGGCATATATGATTCGCAACGCTTATGCCAATACGGAGTGGTTCTTCGGATAATAATCCAACCGATCTCTCCATATTAACAGCGTTAAAATGGTTGAAAACTTCGATAGTCGGTGAGTTAACTATAAAAAAAACACGTGTGCAAACAACGATATTATTTCCAAATGAAATTATATCGATCAATCATCATTTAACATTTATCTCTTTAGTTCATAAATTTACTTATCTCCTGTTTCCACATATTTTAAATTCTTATTTTCTATTATCAGAAAACATTTCTGATTCTTATTTGGAAAACATTTCCAAATCTCCTTCACTCTCAAACCTTACCATTCCTTAGTTAAGAAGGAAGCCAATCAAGTTGGGGTATAATTACCTCTCAGACCTTAATTGAACAACGTTTTAACTTTGAAATAGTCAAAGTTTATCTTTAAATCTTTAACAAACTTCCTTACGACTCTCTCGGATTCTATTTACGAATCCACTTCTTTATTGAAAATATTGGTTAGAACGATAACGTTATAATCCCTACTTTCGAAATATCTAACTTCAATTATAACTTTTATTATTTAATGTGAATAAATAAATAAACCCCTAATTTATAAATAAATAAATCTTGATTTAAACACTGGAAAGAATAAGTACTTTCCCGAATTCGATATAACCGAATTCGACGATTAACTGTCTTCGAATAACTAATATTCGGTTAACTCACTTCGAATAACTAATATTCGATTACTCTTTCTTTCCAATAAATGATTTTCGATAGTCTCTCTTTTCGAATACTATATTCGATTACTCCTTTTTGAATAACTAAATTCGATTAACTCCTTTCGATTAAACTAATCGATAACTCCTTTCGAATAACTAAATTTGATTAACTCCTTTCGATTAAACTAATCGATAACTCCTTTCGAATAACTAAATTCGATTAACTCCTTTCTATTAAACTAATCGATAACTCCTTTCGAATAATTAGATTCGATAACTCCTTTCGAATAACTAGATTCGATAACTCCTTTCGAATAACTAGATTCGATAACTCCTTTCGAATAACTAGATTCGATAACTCCTTTCGAATAACAAGATTCGATAACTCCTTTCAAATAACTAGATTCGATAACTCCTTTTAACTGGATTCAAATAACTAATATTCGATAACTCCTTTTAACTCGATTCGAATAACTAATATTTGATAACTCCTTTTAACTCGATTCGAATAACTAATATTCGATAACTCCTTTTAACTCGATTCGAATAACTAATATTCGATGACTCCTTTTAACTCGATTCGAATAACTAATATTCGATAACTCCATTTAACTTGATTCAAATACTAATATTTGTTAACTCCTTTTAACTTGATTCGAATAATAATATTCGATAACTCCTTTTAACTTGATTCGTATACCAATATTCGATAACTCCTTTTAACTTGATTCGAATACTAATATTCGATAACTCCTACTTCGACTAACTCTAATAGATTTATTCTAATTCGATTAACTCTATTTAATTACTCTATTAGTTAACTCTAACTCTAACTGATCAACTCTAACTGATCAACCCTAACTGGTTAACTCTAACTGGTTAACTCTAACATATCAACTCTAACTGGTCAACCCTAATTGATTAACTCTAACTGGTTAACTCTAACTGATCAACTCTAACTAGTCAACCCTAATTGATTAACTCTAACTGGTTAACTCTAACTGATCAACTCTAACTGGTCAACCCGAGTTGATTAACTCTAAATGGTTAACTCTAACTGGTCAACCCTAATTGATTAACTCTAACTGGTCAACTCTAACTGATCAACTCTAACTGGTCAACCCTAATTGATTAATTCTAACCGGTTAACTCTAATTGATCAACTCTAACTGGTCAACCTTAATTGATTAACTCTAACTAGTTAACTCTAACTGATCAACTCTAACTGGTCAACCCTAATTGATTAACCCTAATTGGTTAACTCTAACTCCTTTACTCTATTCGATTAACTCTAATCGAATAAATAATATTCGGTTAACTCATTTGAATCAACTCCTTTGATTTATTCCTTTTCTATTTGTTTACTTAACAAATAATTATTCCCTTTTCAATTCTATTTATTTAATAAATAAATAATTCTTTTATCTTTTCTATTTATTTAACAAATATTTTCTTTTATATTTGATTTCACAAATATTTTCCTTTATATTTGATTTCACAAATATTTTCCTTTATATTTGATTTAAAAAATATTTCTCTTTCTATTTTATTTATTTAACAAATAAATATTTTCCCTTCAGTTCTATTTGTAAGTGTTTTACAAATATTTCCTTTCAATTCTTGTTTGGCTTTCCAAATATTTCCTTTATAAAATCCTTTGATTTTATAAATAGTTTCTTTTATAAATTTTATTTATAAATAAATATTCCTTTTATAATTCTATTTACTTTCTAAGTAAATATTCTTTTTATCCTTCTATTTACTTTCTAAGTAAATACCCTTTTATAAAATTCTTTTCATTTTATAAATATTTTATTTCAATGCACAATTTGAAATCTTCCTTCTATATAAATTCTTTCGATTTTATATAATATTTTATTTCAATATTTCTTTTGGTATTTAACAGTGCCAAATAACAAGATCATTGTGAGTATAATCAATCACAGATTATACATCACATCATATAACACAATATATGAACAAAATAGTATTATAAATATTGAGGAACCCAGTAGGGTCCCTCCAACCTGTTTTCCTGCATCACAGATGTTAAACAACACGAATATAAAATTATTCTGATAAACAGAATCAATATTCGATTAACGATTTATATATATATCGTTATCTAAACTTTCAACCAATACACAAGCAATTCAACCAAATAGTTAACACAAAGCATTGAACGGATGATTAACAGTTCAAAGTTGGTGAGTTTTACTCACATTGGACGATCATCGTTAATAACAATAACCATCGCTTGATTCAGACGAATAATTTATTTTGCTATAAATTGTATCAAGCTTCGATTCGCTTCCCGTCAGTTCCATGGTGTAGTCTCTGTCCCTACGATCCCGACGGGTCTTGTTTCGCCGATTTCTGATAACGTACGGAAAAGATATACGTTATACAAGTGCATATACTATTTAAATTTAAATCTAAACTAAATTAATTAACTATTTGGGCTTTACCCTACTCTGGCCCAACAACCCACTTCAAAAAAACCAAACCCGCATCACTCATCTTCCCCGTCTCATGTACTCCTCCCATCCACACACTCTCGATCACCATTTCCTCTACTTTGTGCTTCTCGTTCTCCTCCTCCACACCACTAAACACCAAACCGACGCCACCATTATCCTCAGCAACCAACCTTCCACTTGGCCATCCCCTCATCTCCACACTTCACGCCATGTAGAAAAATACGATCTCAGATGCACCCGTATAGGTTGCGACTTCAAAATGCACCGGTCCTACCCGAATTTGCACACTAGGTGCATATTTACTTCCCAATCCCGAAAATGACATCCAATCGAACCATCGCCTCCTCATTTCAACTAAATCTCGAACCCTAACTTCACTGCTCAAACTCGAGCAACCAAAATCCGTGTTGTACCCAATAAAACCGGCATAGAAACGACGCTCTTCACTTGCTGAATCCATACGTATATCTTCTGCAATTTATAGAAATATATTGGAATTGTTTTGATTTTCCTACTGTTTATATTTCTCTGAGGAAACGATGCATATTTTTTTGACCTAAGAAAAGCGAATTAGGTTTAGAGGGTGGGTATGGTATTTATAGAGAAGAGAAATGATTTTCTTATTGATTTTTTATTTTTTATTTTAAGCAAATGATATATTTACTTATTGTTAAAAATTCCGATAATAACATACGATACCCAAAAATCATGAAACTGGATATGCAGCTAGAGTTCGACATTCCGATAACAACGTATTTTTAACCATTGAAATACTGACTGTTTTTCACATTAAAAATCCGTACGGCCACATACTGACTTCAAAAATCACAGAAATTGAAATCTAATAATAATTTGATATTGCAGATCCAACAAAATTAGTTTCGTCGAATTCCGACTTCGTTTGGAAAGTGGCTATTTTTAAAGCTCTAAATAACCCATTTAAATATATAAATATATTTAAAAATAATTAAATTTAATATTTATAAATAAATATTATTGTATATATTCACAACAGAATATCATACAGCTCTCGTTGGATTTATAACTCGATATTTCAAAGTTCTCAGTTATATCGATATTCGATTTATATTGAAATTCCTTTTATAAATATAAATAAATCATTATAAATTATAAAGGAATTCCACAACGACTTTTCTAAAATTTGATTTGGACATAAATCAAAATCTACACGACGAAATCCTGAATTTTCTCTTCCATTAGAAAAATATACTTCACCAGCTCCTAGCGTTTCTTGTTTCACAGAAATCCGATTTAAAACGGCGTCTGTATATTCAATTGAAGTTCAAATCGCCAAATTACGAACTACAGCGCCATTTTGAGCTCGATTTTAATTATAATATATATATACATTCAGACTTCATTTAAATAATATATTCGTCAATATAATTCAATATAAACTGAATTATATATTTTATATTGTCCAATTCACACCATATCATGAATTCTGTTATTTCTGATTATTCCGAAAATATTTTTTTTCTATTATTTATATTAATTAAATATAAATATTATTTAATTCCAATTATCGATATCGTTAAATCGATAATTAATAATTAAATAAATAAATTATTCAACTGCTAAAAATGCGGGTCATTACAATCTTCCCCCCCTTAAAATAATTTCGTCCTCGAAATTGTTAAGGTAGAAAACAAACCCTATTGACTGGTTTGAACTTATTTGTTCACTTCTTAACTTCAGTTTCCACTGAACTAACTTAATTTTAATTAAATAATTAATTAATTCTTATCAACGAAAATTTTCAAAAATCCTGAAAATTTTCTAACACCTTAACTTTTTGAAAAATTTCTCCAGCACCTCCTTCGTACTGGTCAATGGGAAAACTCCAACTTGCCTTTCTGGGCCATTTCCAACCCAAAAGAAAATCAAACAGCCAAGCGGCTTACCAATTCAGCTCATAAATCTTATATCCAACAGAAATATAAACTTGTACCTTTTTGTCGGCATATCATTATATCCTTTCCACCTGTTATCAATTCAGCAGATACAAGGGTCATCCCAATCAAATTCCAATCTGTTTTTATCCACAAATCTTACTATTCGCTTATATCTAAGTCGAATTTCATTTCAAACCAAAGTTTCATTCTTGATTTTAAATTTCTCAACTCATCAATCCAAATTTCTCGATATCATTCTATTCCAATTCAACTCCAATTTGCTTTTGCAATTTTCAATTCAATTTCCACTTAACCTGCTTTAATTCAATTCTAATTTGCTGTCACAAGTATTATTTAACTTGTTTTTATTTTAAACAATTTCTGTCTGGGAATTTTCAAATAGCTTACCTTTTCAAAAGTCAAATATTCCTTTTGAAGATTCAAAACAATCTTGTTTCCTCAAAACAATTCAAAAACAAAATCTTTGGTAGTAATCGGTCACTTAGAACTCGAAATTGAACACCGATGATGTCATGATCATCATTGGAATCTATTTCCAGCCTTCGAAGTGAGTTCAATACTATATCGCTTTTCAAAATCATTTCTAACATTTCCACTTTGAAATTTATTTCATAATTACATTCTCAAAACAATTTAAAATCTCCTAAGATTTTAAAATTCTCATATATTTAATCCAAATTCATTTACCAACACTTTTCCAATTTCCAGGTTTTTTTTATTTCAATTCTGATTTGAATTTCAGATTTAACTCATCTGCTTTAGTATATTTCACTTATACGAATTCTGATTGGTTATTTACATAACCATTTTATTTATCGATTATAATAACAACTGATATATCCAATATATTATAATCATTCCAATATAAATCCTTTATATCAAAAATATAATTTTGGGTAAAATTATTTCATTTACCCTCTTTTCAAAACATATCGTGTCGACCTATCGTATTCGAGTGTTTTAGAAACCCCTATCGATATTGTGGTGCCCCACCATCGACCAGAATCCATAAACAACTCAGCCAATAAATATACTCAATATAAAACCATTTTAATATTGAATAACAAATACGCGCTCATATATATATACACACTCAAACTCAATCTAGGGTATTAATAACCCCATCTCTACCGAGTCATGCCACAGAGCCAAGGTAATAACTTAACCTTAAGCTCTGATACCAACTGTAACGACCCGGAAAAAGGCGACCTTGGTTATCCGATATACAACACATATCGAACATCCAAGGATAAAAAATAACCGGAAAGTTAATAGAAAGAAGTTAGAGGTTGAGGAAAGATAAGATAGAAAATTAAAATAGAAGAAGAAGAAGATACAACATCAGAGTAACACGAATCTCACAGCGGAATGAACAACACATAATAGATAACATATCCTTGAAATAAAATCAGTATATGTATACAATAACATTATCAGAGTACAACACTGACAACACAGCGGAAATAACTATAGCTATATAATCCTGAAGCCTCCTGCTCCAAGCTTACCAAGTATATCTGTAAAATCCTGACTACTTGACTGAACTTACAAAATTAGGCACCCAAAAGTTTAGGGAAACAAAACAAAATAAACTATGGGTCAGTCATGGGACTGGTGTGAGTAAAACAGTTTAAAACAGTTTGAACAAGTAAACGATATCTCATAAGACCATGCTGTATAATGGAACGGGTTTTTCCCTTATGAGAATCCAGAATATCTTTATATCAAAAACCTTTTGATATTATAATAATGTCTATTAACCACAATATAATAATCATCTTGCATAAACGCTTTCATCTCACGTTCTACATATATAGTATACAATCAAAACTGCAAGCACGTATTGAGTAATGGATTTCCAACTATGACAAGGCATGGAACCACCTTTCGCTAGTGTACCTCTAGAGAGGAATACACTGGGTTCAACAAGAACATCTTGCAACCCGGCCACACATGACCGACCACTCATTTCGCTTGAGTTTATCGAATATATATCACCAACGGTTGGGATCAGCAACCGTTTCCCAAATGGGACAGCATCGACAATAGATTTTTAGAAGTAAATGAAACTCTAGATCAAGTGACTGTACACCCTAATAGGTGCGACCTACATAGCCATGCTGCCTGCCCGATTTTTGTCATTTCCCGGTTGTGAGGCTAGAGGCCATGCTTATCTCTGATAGATCACACAATTATTCACTTTAAATGTCACATCGTCATACCCGTCAAATCACAAGTTGATTTCCCCAAAAATACCACGGGTATACAGCTAAGGAAAATGAATTCCCCCGCCACCAAATGCAAATACGTTTGAAGAGATCAACTTACGAGATCTATTAAATATACTCTGTCAGACATTCTTCCATACAGGTCGTCTTGGGACTGGACAAACCGAAGGCACTATTCAGTACAACCATCTTAGGCAATATTTACCTAAGATTTATACAACAGCCCTTGCACTTTACTCCGTCATCAATTATCTTTGGCATATATGATTCGCAATGCTTATGCCAATACGGGGTGGTTCTTCGGATAATAATCCAACCGGTCTCTCCATATTAACAACGTTAAAATGGTTGAAAACTTCGATAGTCAGTGAGTTAACTATCAAAGAAAACACGTGTGCAAACAACGATATTATTTCCAAATGGAAATTATATCGATCAATCATCATTTAACATTTATCTCTTTAGTTCATAAATTTACTTACCTCCTGTTTCCATATATTCTAAATTCTTATTTTCTATTATCAGAAAACATTTCTGATTCTTATTTGGAAAACATTTCCAAAACTTCTTCACTATCAAACCTTACCATTCCTTAGTTAAGAAGGAAGTCAATCAAGTTGGGGTATAATTACCTCTCAGACCTTAACTGAACAACGTTTTAACTTCGAAATTGTCAAAGTTTATCTTTAAATCTTTAACAAACTTTCTTACGATTCTCTTGGATTCTATTTACGAATCCACTTCTTTATTGAAAACATTGGTTATAACGATAACGTTATAATCCCTACTTTCGAAATATCTAACTTCAATTATAATTTTTATTCTTTAATGTGAATAAATAAATAAACCCCTGATTTACAAATAAATAAATCTTGATTTAAACACTGGAAAGTATAAGTACTTTCCCGAATTCGATATAATCGAATTCGACGATTAACTCTCTACGAATAACTAATATTCGATTAACTCACTTCGAATAACTAATATTCGATTACTCTTTCTTTCGAATAAATGATATTCAATAATCTCTCTTTTCGAATACTATATTCGATTACTCCTTTTCGGATAACTAAATTCGATTAACTCCTTTTGATTAAACTAATCGATAACTCCTTTTGAATAACTAAATTTGATTAACTCCTTTCGATTAAACTAATCGATAACTCCTTTCAAATAACTAAACTCCATTAACTCCTTTCGATTAAACTAATTGATAACTCCTTTTGAATAACTAAATTCGATAACTCCTTTTGAATAACTAGATTTGATAACTCCTTTCGAATAACTAGATACGATAACTCCTTTCGAATAACTAGATTCGATAACTCCTTTCGAATAACTAGATTCGATAACTCCTTTCGAATAACTAGATTCGATAACTCCTTTTAACTCGATTCGAATAACTAATATTCGATAACTCCTTTTAACTCGATTCGAATAACTAATATTCGATAACTCCTTTTAACTCGATTTGAATAACTAATATTCGATAACTTCTTTTAACTCGATTCGAATAATTAACATTCGATAACTCCTTTTAACTCGATTCGAATAACTAACATTCGATAACTCCTTTTAACTTGATTCGAATACTAATATTCGATAACTCCTTTTAACTTGATTCGAATACTAATATTCGATAACTCCTTTTAACTTGATTCGAATACTAATATTCGATAACTCCATTTAACTTGATTCGAATACTAATATTCGATAACTCCTACTTCGACTAACTCTAATCGATTTATTCTAATTCGATTAGCTCTATTTAGTTACTCTATTGGTTAACTCTAACTGGTTAACTCTAACTGATCAACTTTAACTGGTCAACCCTAATTGATTAACTCTAACTGGTTAACTCTAACTGATCAACTCTAACTGGTCAACCCTAATTGATTAACTCTAACTGGTTAACTCTAACTGATCAACTCTAATTGGTCAATCGTAATTGATTAACTCTAACTGGTTAACTCTAACTGATCAACTCTAACTGGTCAGCCCTAATTGATTAACTCTAACTGGTTAACTCTAACTGGTCAACCCTAACTGATTAATTCTAACTGGTTAACTCTAACCGATCAACTCTAACTGGTCAACCCTAATTGATTAACTCTAACTGGTTAACTCTAACTTGTCAACCCTAATTGATTAACTATAACAGGTTAAATCTAACTGATCAACTCTAACTGGTCAACCCTAATTGATTAACCCTAACTGGTTAACTGTAACTCCTTTACTCTATTCAATTAACTCTAATCGAATAAATAAAATTCGATTAACTCATTTGAATTAACTCCTTTGATTTATTCCTTTTCTATTTGTTTACTTAACAAATAACTGTTCCCTTTTCAATTCTATTTATTTAACAAATAAATAATTCTATTATCTTTTCTATTTATTTAACAAATATTTTCTTTTATATTTGATTTCAAAAATATTTTCCTTTATATTTGATTTCACAAATATTTTCCTTTATATTTTGATTTCAAAAATATTTCTCTTTCTATTTTATTTATTTAACAAATAAATATTTTCCCTTCAATTCTATTTGTAAGTGTTTTACAAATATTTCCTTTCAATTCTTATTTGGCTTTCCAAATATTTCCTTTATAAAATCCTTTGATTTTATAAATAGTTTCTTTTATAAATTCTATTTATAAATAAATATTCCTTTTATATTTCTATTTACTTTCGAAGTAAATATTCTTTTTATCCTTCTATTTACTTTCTAAGTAAATACCCTTTTATAAAATTCTTTTCGTTTTATAAATATTTTATTTCAATGCACAGTTTGAAATCTTCCTTCTATATAAAATCTTTCGATTTTATATTGTAACACCCCGGATTTTTGAATAATCGAATTTACTAAATTAAAGAATAATTATCTCAGACGTGAGAATTAAGGGAATGGGGTTGCGCCGTTGTGTTCGTCTCGGAATTCTGGTTGAAATAGAGTCCGAGTTTGTGGGAAATGGGTACCGGATGAAGGAGTTATGGACGAACGAAGTTTGGTGGCAAAAGAAAAAAAATTGCACTGCCGCACTTGGGAAGTGCGCCAGTAGAAATTTGCACTGGTGCACCTGCCAAGTGCGCCCAGGACGAGGCAGTAGGCCTGCACAGCTTTCTGGTTTAGTCTGACCCATGTTGCTAAGTCCTTTCTGACTCCTTGCTGAGTCATTAGGGCTGAAGTGTCACCCTATCCCGACTGAATGGTTTTGATAAACCCTAAGATCATCCAACGACTTAAATTAATTCAAAACTCTATAAAAAGACCCATAGACTCAAACCCTAAATCATAATTAAACTAAAACTATGGTCGTCATGCTGTCATCTTGAACCCTAGAGTAGCCGCCACCAATTAGAGAGGAAGAGCAGAAAATCAAATCAGTTCTATTCAACCCTAACAACGAATCTTCTTCAAAGGAAAGCTAATTCAACTTCAGAAACCAGAATTCAGAACTCAAGACCGCCTTTGAGTTGTGAGTTCGATAGTTTTAATAAAATAATTAGTAAATTAATTGGATTGAGTTATGATGCAGATAATTTGGATATGATGTGAATTATTGATTGCATGTTGTAATTATGTTATATAATTATGTTGTAATTTCTATGATGTTATGATGCTATCATTTACGATGTAAAGTTATGATGTTATCACCCATGTTATAATTCTGTCATTAGCTTATGTCTAGTTGAATCATCATGTTGTTCATATGCTAGTTTGGTTATGTTGATTCATATGATGGATCACAAGTTTGTATGCAAGTTTAGATATTGATTTAGATAAGAATCATAGGCAAGTTAGTATAACCTTACATGTTTCTTCACATCAATTTTAGATCTAAAGTTAGGCTATGACATGTGTGATTTATATGATAAATTCTACATGATAATTTACATGTTAGATGCAAGTTTACACCATTGTTATGATGCATAAATCACATATGCAAGTTTGGGGCATGAATCATGTTATGCAAGTTTAGGGTTATTTCCTATGCTAGTTTACACCTTTAGATGTAGATCTATGACATACATATTTATGCAAGTTTGTGACCATTATCTCAACAAGTTCACACTTTTAGATTTGAATCTATGACATATGTTGTTTATGCAAGTTGTAACTTTGGCCTATGCAAATTTTAGATGTAGAACATCATTCACACATGCAAGTTCACCCCTATGTTTAGATCTATGTTTTAATTATGTGTATATTGTGATGTTTTCTCTTTATTCCATGAGTTAGACTATTCAAATCTAACATATATTTTATGTTAAACGAACAAACGTACAACGTGGGGTAAAGGGGATAATATTAAAAAGATTTAATTTGGCATAAATGCCTTAAAAGGCATAAAATAAATTTGTGATGAAAATTGGTATGATTTTACATACCATAAATGGATGGACATAATTGAGTCAATTATGGGCACCGTTAAATTTGGAATTGATTGATAATTTGAATAGGGAAAGTAATTCAAATTGGGGAATGATTAGTTAGGAGTAATTAATCGTCTAAGACATGAGGTTAGGCTCTTTTGTGGTGTAAGACTGCCCGGACCCGCCCGGCAAATCCAGCTGCCACAAATGCCAGTCTAATGTGGGAGGTCTTAGGCATAAATTAAATACGTAACAATTGTAAAGCACGAGGTTAGGCTCTTTTGTGGTGTAAGACTGCCCGGACCCGCCCGACAAATCTAGC